>JAIUCV010000087.1:0-1200000 GCA_026724425.1 Erythrophleum ivorense
TCTTGCAATCTATTTATTATTCTCTTTTGCAAGTTTCAGATTTTCAGTAGCCATCTTAAGCCAAGTTTCATACAACTCTTTGTAGCTGGTTTTCAGTGTCCAAATCACTCTCATCTTTGTCTTAAGCAGTGACCAATACATGGAACGCAACAAAGTTTGTATGATCTCCTTGCTCTGATCAGAATCAAAATTAAAGGTGACGTAAGATTTATCTTCCCTAAAATTTTTCTACCAGGTGCTTAGAGCATGTGCAATGCAAGAGTTGCTTATAGAGTGCTTAGCTAATATTTTACTATAAAAATGGTTTAAGCACTAAGCATCCCTAGCTTTCTCTGTTCCAATGGGATGGTTCTTAAAAAAAAAAAAAAAAAGATTGTGCATTTAAATGCAATTGCAAAAGCCACAATTACTTCTCGCCGTTTTTCTTTCTTAATCATTCTTTCTTTGTTAATGTCTATGAATGATGACAAAAAAAGCAAACACGGGGATTAGGGATGTTAATGTTGGGTAATTATCCATAGGGTACCCTAGGCCCTTAAAATAAATCAAGCCCATTACCTTCATTTTTGTTAACAAAATTTTAAGGGTAGAAAACGAGCGGGTATCCTGAATACATGGATCTTATTAGGATTACCTAACAAGTTTAGGGTACCAATAGGTTTTTTTTTGTTTTAATAACTTATGTGTTAACCATACTAATCTTTGATTGATTTGAAAGGAAAACATGATTTCACGATTTTGACAAGGAAAACATGATTTCGCGATTTTGATATGAAAACTTGAGATTTCACGATTTTGACACGAAACGTGATTTCGCGATTTTGACTGAAAAAACATGATTTCGCGATTTGTGGTTTTTGCGAATTTCGCAGAAAAACATGATTTCGCGGTTTTCACAGATTTTACGGTTTTTGCAGGAAAACATGATTTTGCGGTTTTTATGGGTTTTACGGTTTTTACGGATTTTGCCCGAAAACATGATTTCACGGTTTTTACGGATTTTACGGGTTTTACGAATTTTGCAAGAAACAAGATTTTGCAGTTTTCACGGTTTTTAGGGATTTTGACAGAAAACGTGATTTCGCGGTTTTTAGGGTTTTCACGGATTTTGCAGGAAAACATGATTTTGCGGTTTTACGGATTTTGCAGGAAAACATGATTTTGCGGTTTTTACAGTTTTTTTGGATTTTGACAGAAAACGTGATTTCGCGGTTTTTACAGTTTTTACGGATTTTACGATTTTTACAGATTTTGCATGAAATCATGATTTCACAGTTTTTACGGGTTTTACGTGTTTACAGATTTTTCCGGAAAACATGATAGCACGGTTTTTACGGTTTTTTTACGGATTTTACGAATTTTACAGATTTTGCCGGAAAACATGATTTTGCGGTTTTTATAGTTTTTATGGTTTTTACGGATTTTGACAGAAAACATGATTTTGAGTTTCTGGCGGAAAACGTGATTTTGCGGTTTTGGCGGAAAAACGTTATTTCCCTGAAAAACATGATTTTGGGGTTTTGGCGAGAAACAGTTATTTTAGGGTTTTGGCGGAAAACTGTTATTTTACAATTTTGGCGGAAAATATGGTTTCACGATTTTCTATTTTACAAGTATTTAATAAAAAGGCAAACCCAATTGAATCATCGAAAACTATTAATCATAACAAAGAGCTAGCAGGGAGGATTGGGATTAAGGTTCATTGCGAACTCACTGGAGGCTACAAGCTATTCAACCTGGATGGAACGAAATAACATGCTCCATCGATTGTGACTGCTCCAGATCAAAAGCTTCTTTGGAAAAAGACATTGATCTCCTTGTCCATAACCTGTGTTCCAAAAAACGGCCGATTTGGGGATTAATCGGCCCAAAAATCGCTGATCGGGAAGGCACCGCGGCGATTTTGTGTAATCGCTTACACTGTTGACTCAAACCTTCTTTGACCAATTAATCGGAGGAATTTGAAAAATCGCCGTTTAATTAAGAAAATCGGAGTACTTTCAATGAAGAAATGGAGATAACCGAGAAGCTCGAGCCCGAGACGATGGATAGCGTCAGATCCGGGCCGTATGGTCAGATCTTCCGTCCTGATAACTTCGTCAGATCCGGGCCGTATGGTCAGATCTTCCGTCCTGATAACTTCGTCAGATCCGGGCCGTATGGTCAGATCGGCGATGTTTTGTGGTCAAACGCACTTGGGCTGATGTCTACCAATGGTGTCGTCGTCGTCCGGCGTCGTGGCGTCGTTGTCGGACCTCATCGTGTCGTGATGTCGTTGTCCGGCGTCGTCGCGCCGTCGCGACCAGAGAATAGAGGATGAAGACGGCGATTGCTAATCGGTGAAGATTGACATTTTATTTAACAAAATTTAAGAAAATTAAGAATAAAATTTATCACAAATATAACAAAACTATTTTTATAATATACAAATTTGAAAAGAAATCAAAATAAAATATTAATGTTAATTAAGCATTAACAAATAAAAAGATAACTATCCTAAAAACTTGAGAGTTTTTTCTGGACTACCCTATTGGTACTAGGGTATTTTCATGACTTGCTAAACTAGAGTCCTTTATAAAATGACTATTTCAAGGTTAGGGTAGGGTAGGGTTATTTTACCCTACACAACATCCCTAACGGTGATGAAAACAACAATGATTTAAGGGTGAAAGAAACTATGTTCTGTTTTAAACATCGTTACATGAGAGCAAACACTTTTGTGGTCTTCTCCGTAAGTTGTAGAAATACAAAAGCCATAAAATCTGATGTGAGGAGGACAAATGAATATCAGAGAGAGAAGGATTGTTTATCTCTTATTTGCCTGACTTTGAAGAAGTTCCCGAGGTTGAAGTTGTCGCCTGAGGTTCTTGTTTCTTAGCTTTTTGAGATTCCTACTTCTTCACTCTCTCCGGATGTCTTGGTACCAACTCTGCAATTTTCTGCATCAGTTACTTCCCTGCAAATATAATGAGAATATCAATTTACTGCAGGAAACATGTAAGCGATCACTCTTCCATGGGCATGAGGATAAGATCAATGAAAAAGGTGCAATGCACAATCAACCATGTGGTTACAAATTCCTCTATTAAAAATTGTTGTGATAGCAAAAGTGACTCAGAAGTAACAATGAGCCAAAGATGATATAACAAGTCAGAACCAGACTTGGTATACATCCAAGAACGATGAGTTTACTAGTAATTAACATCATTTACTCAAACAAAATCCGTTCCCATCACCATTTGCATCTAGTGAATATTCATCGAAAGATAGGATTACAATGCAACAGAGGCTAGCCCAATTCCAGGATATCATACCTTAATTTTGCAGAATTCAACTCAAAAACATCTTTAGCCTATCAGCATTCAACTACCACATATCTTAACTTTCCAGGTAACATTCAATTCAGCTACTCTACGAACGCAAACAACCACGAAGCATAAACCGGAAAGGAATCAAGAGCAAGATTGATAGCTAAACATTAACAATCTGAAGTAACTCCATTCACATGAAGACCAAAGATTGATAGCTAACCTTTTTAGAAACATTTTCATAGCTACAATACAATCTTATAGTTTTGCTACAATTCCAACAACATCCTATATAAGCAAAGGATGGAAGACATGGACGCCGGGGATGAGAAGAGGTGAGAGGGAGGAATCAGACTCGCCGCTGTGAAATCTTGACGCCGGAGATTTGAGAAACAATTGTTAGAAACAATCACAGTGGGGAAATCTTGAATCGCCATCGGAGACGGGAAAGAGAGAGAGAAGAGAGGTTTTTTTTTTTTTTTTCTACTCATTTTCACCCAACGAATCGTGACGTGCCACGTGGCACTAAGAACCGGCGCTAAAAACGCTTAATTAAGCGTTGGAGCTACGGTTTTAAGGGATTTTTCATTTTATTAAATGCCAAATACACTTAACCAAAAGAAAATATAATAAAATTTTGGAAAAATTTGAGTAAATTTAAGAAATAAGTACATATACATTTTTTATTGTAGAGAAATAACCTCATATGAAATTAATATAACCGAAGAATATAAAGAAACAAAACTAAAATTACAGAAACTCAATATATATTTGTTACCGCAAATTGTTTTTAAATCTAAAAAACTTATGATGTATACACTTCATTCGGCGGTCTCTATCTCAAAGAACGCTTATCATTCTTGGCTTCGATCTAGGGTTCACCCCTTGTGGGTTATAACAGTTGGTAGAACCATATATACTCCAAAACTAAAAGCAGAAAACATTAACATGATGATCGAATGATTAAATCACTAATAAAAACTTGTAAGAATAATAAACAGTGATACAACTCCAATTAAAAATTCTTGTGATTTTATTTATTTATTTGTTAATTCTCCATTTTGTGTACAGATAACTGAATTTTTTAATTTTATAAATTCAACATAACCAAACAACAAATCAATTCGATTTTATTGTATTTTAAAATTAATAATTATGAATAATATACAAAACAAAATAGATAGAGTTGAACAGTCACAATTCTATAAGTGTAACCTTTTAAAAGTAGTTAATCTTTCTGCTTGCAATCTCTCTTTATCTGCAACATTTTCTCATGTTCTGTTTTGTTAAAGCCTCCAACTCCTTATGTAGAAAACCAAAAGTTGCAATAGTTCCAAAAGGTTTTCAATGGTTTCAAAAGTTGTAATGGTTATAAGTGTTGCAACTATTCACTTAAATCTCAAAAATTAAATATTAATTTCTTTTTTAAAAAATACATTTCAACATTAGAACTGTGGTTTGTAAACTATGCTTCTGTAGAAATAATCTATACTGATAAAAAAGTTTTATCTTTAGAAAATCCGTTAATTAAATATATTTTTGAATAGATATTAAAAATTTAACTCAATAAAATTTGACAACCTTCACTTGTGCTTCTATAGACACGAAAGAATGGATTGAATCACACCAACATTCTACGATTCTGCAGTACGTATCATATTGCATGTGTAAGGCTAACATTTGTAAGTGTTGTAACATGTGCTACTGTTACGACCGACGTTAGTTTATAGTTTTTTTATTATAAGATAAAAACTAATTAAAATACCTCTTTTTTTTCTTGTTCATGTTGCTTTGTAAACCAATTTAGAAGAAGAACATTGTATCCACCATCTTTGATAAGAACCAACCATTGTCACCATAGACCTAAATATCAATGAAAAAAATGTTTTGAAAAAAGTGGGAAAGAGGCCATAAAACCTAGGAAACTACCTCTATAGCAATTCATTGATAGTATTACAGATTACTCACGTTCGTCAAATTCATAATCTCTCATTGCATCACGATATGTATCCTCTCGCATCATTCCAGCCTCATGCAAACAAAAAAATCAGAACATTAAAATTCATTTATAGATAAATCTTACAAGAATTCATCAGATTTGTTTTTGCTTTTGTCCAACATTTAGAGGAAACTAAACCTAATAAAAAAAATTGTAATTTATACTTCCCCTAATCTTAAACAATTATAAAAAACTCAGTATCTATAATAATCGTTTATGTTTATAAAAGTTAACCATATATACTTAACAATATATAGAATTGAGACATCAATGTAATAGGTTGCAACTGTTCGTCAAGTTATGCGGTTATGAACAAAAAGATGCGACTCGAAAAGACACAACTTGTTAGAAGCAAGGACGGAGGCACGTTAATGGTAGGGTGGTCGGATGACCCCCACTAATTTCTGAAAATTTGTTTATAAGCCTATGTCTTGTGTGATTATTGTGGTCAATTGGTCTGATTTCTCTTAGTTGACCCCGGTGATTTCTATTACAATCTGTTTCTGCACCCATAAGGCATGGTAAATACTTATTTATATGTAATCATTTATCGTGTCCACTATTTGATAATTCGAAAGAAAAAAAATTCAGTTCACTAGCTCACTTGTAAATCATTCAATTTTATGGATCATACTAAAAGTCTTCTCTTTAATTTCTTATACTTGGTTTTTTTTTGTTATAATATTTTGTTTAAATGAATAAAAAATAAATAATAATTATTATATGACCCCTATACAAATTATTTCTAGCTCTGCCACTGTTTAGAAGAACGGCGAAAATATATATAATGAAAAGATACAACTGTAAAAAACATGCAAAAAACATTTATTCAGATCCGGGTTTTAACATTATTGGGCTATATTTAGGCCCATACACATCTAGCTAGGGTTTACGTTAACCGTCATTGATAAAACGTTCTTATTGTGGTATAAAAGATTTGAGTCCAAGGGACCAGCGTTGCACAATGAACTTATGAGACAAGAAATAGAGCTAAGACAATGATATGGTTTGGTTGTGGTATTGTAACAGTAACAAATGTAAACAACGATTAAAATTCAATAAAGATAAAGCACTAGACCGAGGTAATTCGCAGGAGCTCATGAAAGGTAACCAAACGACTATTCAGGAAAATGATTGCAAACAGGTTTCGAACTCAAACATGAAAGTACGTTAATCCACTGTCGCGGTATTAACGACTTTGCTAAACAACCTAGATGTCTAAACTATCGTTTGAATCTAGCAGTTGAAAGCAAGCAGTAAAATCAGGTTCGATATGTTCACGATCCGCCTTAGCATCAACTCTCGCAGGCTAAGGACGGATCGCTCACCAATGATTTATCTAGCACCCTATAACACTTTTGATGAATAGGAAGCCTAGGATCTAAAACTGAGCGATCAAATCAATCTTAGCATTAAGATTATCAAAGGCGAAAACAAAGAGACTCTTTTCATCAAGGATCCCGAGATACGACGATCTTAGCTGATGGTCGAAGTTGCCACAATCCGAAGATTGGGATTCTCGTTGAGGTATGTATCCGAAGACGCACTCTAAATGATCCTTGATTCAAAGACAAAGTATCCTATCTGCATTCAGTTATCTAAGTCATGAAACTCCTTTGAAAAACCTAGATCCAGCAAGGCGACTACTCAGACATGATCAAGCAAGCAACGACAAAGGATGAAACAGTTTTCATTGAAATAACGAATAGTAAACAAGAGGGTTCAGAAATCTTCTCCAAACTGTCACAAAGGATTCAGAGATCTTCTCCCTCAGATCCACAATGAAAAACTCCCCGAAAAACGTCTAAGAAAAACGTAGTAGTCACAATGGCTCGAAAATAGGTCTAAGTAAGTTCGGGTTGAGCGTATTCGATCCGACGGCTCAGATGGAGGCACGTGATCGAACGGTGTGTAAGCGTCTTGAGAGCACTCGACCGAACGGCGTCGTTGAGGTCTTGGGTGCACTCGGTCGAGTGGCTACGCCTTGTATGCACTCGATCGAGTGGCTACGCCTTGTATGCACTCGGTCGAGTGGCTACGTCTTGTATGCACTCGGTCGAGTGGCTACGTCTTGTATGCACTCGGTCGAGTGGTGCGGTGGATGATGCACTCGGTCGAGTGGTGCGGTGGATGATGCACTCGGTCGAGTGGTGCGGTGGATGATGCACTCGGTCGAGTGGTGCGGTGGATGACGCACTCGGTCGAGTGGTGCGGTTGTGAGCGGTTCCGAATGACGTCCTTTTTACTCCTTTTTCCTTCTTTCACCTCTTGCTGCTCATTGTTGCCGAAACTCTCATTGGAACGTCTTTAAACCTGAAAAGACTCAACAAAAACTAGAAAGACTCGGAAAACTCGTGAAAACAACGGTTAGAAAGCGACAAAAACGCAAGACATCAACTCCCCCGGACTTAGTCTTTTGCTTGCCCTCAAGCAAACATAAATTCCAAGAGTAGGGAAGAGGTTTGAAAACGCGGGAACTCACAAATCATCAGCAACCATATCCCGAAGGAAAATCATTAGACCTCAAGAACAACGCTTGACCAGCGCATAATCACTGTCCTACCCTCAAGGTCTCGCAATCCTGATCCCTTCGTGAATCTCCATCCTGCAGAAACTCTAGCTACACATTGGTCAACTCTCTACATTCATTAAAGGTTGGCGTGAACTTCTTATTCAAGGCACTATCTATAAGGAACGAATTTGGTAAGGGTAGGCCATTTCATATGAAAGTGACTAAGTGTTTAAGTGTTTAGGGAGTTACCATTATTTCTGGAGAGTGGCGCAGGATGTCGCACAAAATGGCAAGAGAAAACGGACATGTTGATGTCCACAACCTCTAATCACTCTCCTCATTTCTTGAATACCAAACTCCAAACTCCACTTCTTCTTCCTCGGGGTTTGTCTCGTGCTATGGGATATACGTTTTTGAGATTTTGAAGCCCTTTTCTACATCCTTCGAATGATTTTGTTTTTTTTTTTTTTTTTTTTTTTTTTTTTTTTTTTTTTTTTTTTTTTTTTTCGGATTCTATACGTATGTATATCCCATAAAGCGCAACGAATGAGACATAGATGATATACCCTAAATGACTGGACGGCATGAATTTTCTTGATGTCCTGCTCGGAGCGGGTGATCCGTCCAATTTTCTGCTCTACTCACAATCAATTCTTCAGCAAGAGTGAGTTAGAGGTCGCGTCTGTCCTGTTCTCTCCGACCGTTTTGCACACATCTGCACATAAGAGAGAGAAAAACATAGGTCGAGAAATGGTTAGGCTATTCAGGATCAGCAAGAGTGGTAAAAGGGGAAAAGAAGTCCTGAATATGTGTGGTGAAACTCGTTCCCCTATCTAATGCCCACAACAAGAAGTATTTTAAAATTCAGTTTAAACCGGATTAGATAGAGTTAACCAAATGTTTCACCAAAAGTTCCTGCAAAATGAAAAGTTCCTGGGGGAAGTCCGACCAAAAGGGCATTTCAGTTTTTTTTTTTTTGCACCTAACAAACCCTGCAAAATTGGTCACAAGATCGAAAATATTCAAGAACAAGAGTGGTTGAAGATCATCATATGATTCGTTCATTATTCCCTACAAGTTTTGACTCAATAAAACTCAGACTCAAGGAAAACATCAAAATGACTCAAGATGGAAACTGAAACAAAAGAAAGAAAATGACGTTAGTAAACACAAAGACCCTCCCCCGGACTTACTTCACACCGACCCCGGTGTGAAAATCATCCAAAGAGAGAGTTAAACAGACTCAAAAGAAGGAAAAATGGAAAATGGTATAGTACAATGGGAAAGAGAAATGAGGTGGACCTCTAGCGGCGGCCACGAATGAGCGCGTCGATCTCCTCGTTCATGCTCTCCTGAGTGTATGGAGGGATGGTGGTGTATGCAGCTCGTGCGGCGGTCGGTGGCACAGAGTGATCAGCCGGGGCACTCGACGGTGGTGTTTGATGAGCTGAAGGTGCCGTCGTTCTTGCAGCAGAGGAACAACGCCGGAAAGGCAGGTCAACCTCAGCACGCGCTTCTGACGATCGTGCTGTATGGTGCTCGCGGGTGCGTCTCTTCCTCTGTCTTGGTTCGAAAGAGGAGTGACGTGGTTGGTCAGGATGAGGTTGTTGACCAACGGCAGGGTTGCCGTCGAGGTCGTCTTCGGAGAGCTCCATTTGCTGTTCGGTGATTGGTGCCGGTCCTCTCTGTACTCCTGCAGAAGAAGTGCAGCTTAAAATATCCTGAAGTGCACGGATTTGAGCAGCCATCTTTTTGACCTTCTGCCTCAATTTGCTGCCCATTCTGTCTTGGGCTTTGTTCCATCGTTGGAGGAGGCTGATATGCTCGTGAGCTGCCTTAAGCCCAGCGCCTTGCCTAGACGAAGTGGAAGTGTAATCCGGGAAATGGAAGTGGTCAAACTCGTACATTGGTGTGATCTCTTCTTCCAGTGGTTGATCGCCTAGGTGTCTGGGTGTTTGCGTGGTTTCGCAACTTCGAGTGGCAGAGCTGGAGCGGGTTTGAAGTGCTGATTGAGGCGGGTTGAAGTCGACATTGGATCCGCCTCTGATAGCTGTCCATCCTGGGTTAGGGAGAGACATCCGAGCCTTCCCGAACTGAAGGTGAGTGAACTGATAGAGAATATCGCCACCGTCTGGTGTCTTCTTTAGGAAGCCGCAGTTCTTCAAATAGTCAAGGTCGAGCTCTTCTGGTGGCGCAACATCTTCGGTCATATCAGGAATGAATCCCACGGCGAGTAAGAGAGGGGTAATAAGTCCACCCATCCGTAGCTCACACTGGTGTCGATTGCCCTCGTTCGAAAGTGCCCAACTTTGGTAGGAGCGTAGTTGCTCCATCATTGCGCGCGTGATGCCTCCGCGTGTTTTACTTCCTGTCAACTGCATACCATTGTTCAACCTTGGGAGAATCCCTGTGAGTGCTACAGCGATCAAGCACATCTCGTTGGAGTTGACGTTTCCCGTCGAGTGCCTCGGGTAAAGTACGTTGGCGAGAGCTTTGTGGACATATCGAATCGGCGGGCTTCTAATCTTGGAAGATTTGGCGCTTGAGGACTGGTATTCTCCGGATGCGATAGTCTCCCATAAAGCCTTAATCTCCGTCTTGTCTACATCGAGTCCGTCACGGTTGCTGGGGGGGAGGTAATGGGCCCGATCGATCTCCCGGAAGGAGAGAATGTGACTCCGTCCTGTCGCCCAAAAGCTGATGTATCCGTCACTCCCGTCTTGTGTGTATTTGCCTGGGGCGCAGAGATGTAGTTCGAGTGTGGCTAAGAACAGACAGGACGCTTTCCGGTAGGAGTCGTGCCTTTTGAACATAAACGCCCCGATGCCGAGATTGTTGAACATTTCATCCACATCATCAGTGATGCGTAGTCTTCCCATCGTGTCTCGGTCTGGGTACTTCGTCCCTCCAAGTTTCATGTCGAGGAGTATGCGAAGTATCCTCATCTCTGCGTTTGTCAAAGTGTCAACAGCGTCGTCTCCTCCCAAATCGCTTGGTGATTCAACATCCTCCATCTCGTCGTCCAACTCAAAATCGCTATCAGACTGGACAACCCGTTTTCCTCTCGAGATGTCTGCTCTCCGACCTGAGTAATCGCCCTCGTGACCTGTGTCCCTTAAACCCCTCCTCATGGCTGCTGTGGGCCCGCAATGCGATCGAACGGCTCCAGGAAGCACTCGATCAAACGGCTCCCGTCTAGCACTCGATCGAGCGTTTTTAAAATTTTTTTTTTTTTTTTTTTTTTTTTTTTTTTTTTTTTTTTTCAGAAAAACAAAACCGAAAGTTAGTAATAAAAAAAAATGAAGACTCAAGTTAGGGACTCTTACCGGTGGGTTGCCTCCCACCAAGCGCTTGGTTTAAGTCACTAGCTTGACTTGAAATGCCTGTTAGGCTGGAGATGGATCACAGAGAGAAACGGATTCTCTCTCTGTGATGTCGGAATCGGCAAGGTAAGGCTTGATCCTCTGGCCATTGACAACGAACTCTCCGCCTTTGGTGTCCAGTAACACCACAGCTCCATAGGGTCTGACTTCCTTGATGACAAATGGCCCTGACCATCGTGACCTCAGCTTTCCAGGGAATAGCTTCAGTCTGGAGTTGAACAACAAGACTTGTTCACCTGGGGAAAAGTCCCGTTTTAGGAGCTTCTTATCATGATACGCCTTAGTGCGCTCCTTGTAGATCTTCGAGTTCTCATACGCCAGGTGCCTAATCTCGTCCAACTCCAGCAACTGCATCTTTCTTCTCTCAGCTGCATCCTTCATGTCGTAATTCATCTGCTTTACTGCCCATGCAGCCTTGTATTCCAGCTCCACTGGAAGGTGACAAGCCTTGCCATAGACAAGGTTGAACGGCGTTGTACCCAGAGGCGTTTTGTAAGCAGTGCGATACGCCCAGAGAGCATCATCCAACTTTGCAGCCCAGTCCTTGCCTTTCGTGCCTGATGTCTTCCGCAGAATGTTCTTAATCTCTCTGTTTGATATCTCTACTTGGCCACTCGTCTGAGGGTGATAAGGAGTCGCCACCTTATGCTTCACCCCATGCCGCTTCAGCAGATTGTCAAAAGTCTTATTGATGAAGTGGGAGCCTCCATCACTAATGACAACTCTCGGCACACCAAAACGCGGGAAGATCACAGACTTGAACAACTTCATCACCACCTTTGCGTCGTTAGTGGGACTGGCCAAAGCCTCTACCCACTTAGACACGTAATCAACAGCAACCAATATGTACTGGTTGTTGTAAGACGACGGGAAGGGTCCCATGAAATCAACTCCCCACACATCGAACACTTCAACCTCCAGGATGAAGTTCTGCGGCATCTCGTTTCTCTTACTGATGTTCCCCTCTCTCTGGCATCTATCACACCTCGAAACAAACCTGTGCGCATCTCGGAACATAGTCGGCCACCAGTAACCAGCCTGTAGCGCCTTAGAAACCGTCTTGTAAGTCGCAAAGTGTCCTGCATAAGATGAACCATGACAATGGAACAAGATCCCGGGTATCTCCTCATCAGCTACACATCTCCTGAAGACTCCATCAGTGCAGTGCTTGTATAAGTACGGCTCGTCCCAGAAGTAATGCCTGATGTCCTTCAGAAACTTAATCTTCTTATTTCCCACGAATCCCGTCGGTTCTTGCTCAGCAGCAAGATAGTTCGCTATCTCTCCAAACCAGGGAAACCTCCGGCGGTTGACATCATCAATGCTGCCAACAAAGTCGCAGCTAACTACGTGATCGGGTGCTCTGCCATAGTCGATCACATCGACTGCATATACTTGCTCTTCACGTAGGCTGTCATTGAGAGGAACGTCTTCGTCCACCTTCAGTCTGGACAGGTGGTCTGCTACACCATTGTCAATCCCCTTCTTATCCTTAATCTCCAGGTCGAACTCTTGCAGCAATAGAATCCACCTCAGCAATCTCGGCTTTGCATCCTTCTTCGTCAGCAAATACTTCAGCGCAGCATGGTCCGTGTGGACAATCACCTTCGATCCGACGAGATAGGACCGAAACTTCTCAAACGCAAACACAACTGCAAGTAGCTCCTTCTCAGTCGTAGCGTACTTGCACTGAGCATCATCAAGTGTACGGCTGGCATAGTAGATGACATGCAGTTTCTTCTCTTTCCTCTGTCCCAGAACTGCTCCAACAGCATAGTCACTAGCATCCGTCATCACCTCGAAGGGGAGATTCCAGTCTGGAGGCTGAACAATTGGAGCACTCACGAGAGCTCCCTTGATCGTGTGAAAGGCCTCCATGCATGCACTGTCAAAGTCGAACTTGACTTCTTTGCACAACAGTTGCGTCAAGGGTCTGGTGATCTTCGAGAAGTCTTTTATGAAACGTCTGTAGAACCCCGCATGTCCTAGAAAACTTCGGATCTCCTTCACCGTTTTAGGCGGCTGCAGACTCATCATCACTTCGATCTTCGCTCTGTCAACCTCAATTCCCTTCTCTGAAATTTTGTGGCCCAGAACAATTCCGTCTCTCACCATGAAGTGGCATTTCTCCCAGTTTAGCACGAGATGTCTGTCCTCACACCGCTGCAACACCCTGCACAGATTAGACAAACAAACAGAGAAAGAGCTTCCATAGACTGAGAAGTCGTCCATGAAAACCTCCATTATGTCCTCAATAAGGTCAGTAAAAATTGACATCATGCACCGCTGGAAGGTCGCCGGTGCATTGCACAAGCCAAACGGCATTCTGCGATAAGCAAAAGTGCCATATGGACAAGTGAATGTCGTCTTCTCCTGGTCATCAGGGTGGATCGGGATCTGAAAGAAACCTGAATAACCATCTAAGAAACAGTAGTAAGGATGGTTAGCTAATCTCTCAAGCATTTGATCAATAAATGGAAGAGGAAAATGATCTTTGCGAGTTGCAGCATTCAGTTTGCGGTAATCAATGCACATGCGATGCCCAGTGATAGTCCTAGTAGGTATCAGTTCATTTTTATCATTTTTAACAACGGTAATACCTCCCTTCTTAGGAACTACATGAACTGGACTAACCCAAGTACTATCAGATATGGCATAAATTACACCAGCTTCAAGAAGTTTCATTATCTCTTTCTTGACAACATCTTTTAGATTCGGGTTTAACCTCCTCTGATGTTCTACAGAAGTCATCGACTCATCTTCTAGATGTATCCTATGCATGCATAGATCAGGCGAAATCCCAGTAATGTCATCTAGTGAATACCCTATAGCTCTTCTATACTTCCTAAGCTCACAGAGAAGCAAAGCAGTTTCAACATTGTTCAGATCAGAGTTCACTATCACAGGATATGTCGAATTAGGTCCTAGAAATGCATACCTGAGCCCCGCTGGAAGCGTTTTTAGTTCGAGCTTGGGAGCTCTCAACTCACTCCAGGGGCTGTTGATGGGGGTTTCGAGGACGGGTGCCTTGTCGGTTTTCTGCTTCGGCGAATCCTCTTCGTCATCCAAACTCATGTAGGCAACCAATCTCTCCATCCTTTTCGTCGCGTCCATCATTTTTGCCAAACCGTTGGCTTCTTCATTCAGATAGCTGAACTCCCCTTCAGCTCTAGTCAATGCGACCTCCAGAGGGTCGTCAAGAAGCAGTTCTTCTCTCACTTCTTCTACCAAATGCGGGCCATCTTCTATGACAAACGTCTGCCCGTCTAACATTGGTCTCTTGAGGAGTCTGTTCATCTCGAACCTCATGACCATGTCTCCCAGCTGGAGATCAATGATACCTCCTCTTACGTCAATAATTGCACCAGCTGTGCATAAGAAAGAACGCCCAAGGATGAGAGGGTCCTTCGGCTCTTCATCAGTCTCGAGGACTACAAAATCTGCTGGAATGAGCGTATCGCCTATCTGCACATGTAGATCCTCGAGTATACCAACCGGGAACTTCGTCGACCTATCAGCAAAGACCAAGGAGATCTTTGTGGGCTTGAACTTCGTGAATCCCAGTCGCTTCGCCACAGAGTATGGCATCAGGTTCACACTCGAACCAAGGTCGCAAAGAGAGCATGCGAATATCATCTTGCCAATCTTCACTGACAAAACAAATCTGCCCGGATCGCTTCTCTTCTTCACCACCTTGTTCTGTAGCACAGCACTACACTCCTCAGACACCAGCATCACATTTTCCTCCTCAGCTACTTTCCCAGAAATCAGCTCCTTCATGTACCTCTTCAGCGCAGGAATCATCTGTACAGCATCAGATAGAGGCAACTTCACAGTCAAGTCCCTCAACATCTCTTTACACTTCGCTTCCTCCAGACTTTTCCTCGACTTCTTCGGTGGAACTGGATAAGGCACCTTCGGCTTGTACATCCGTGTAGGTACAGCCTCTGCAGCTACAGGTGTAGGCTCGTCGGACACAGGGACGGGTTCCTGAGAAGATGAACCTTCGTCTTCAGCTCGATCCACTCTAGTCGGATCAGCTTGATCGTCTTCGCTCGCTTGTCCTTCTTTTTCAAAGACCAGGTCCTCGTCAACTTTCTCCTTCCCTGTTCTCTTTGCAGGAACTGGTGTAGGTGTCAGCTTCTTCCCACTTCGCGTCTCTACCACGGCAACATACTCATTCCTGGGATTTGTCTCTCCTTTCCCAGGAAGTGTTCCATGAGGCCTCTTAACAGCTTCGGCCATCTGAGCAACTTGTACATCAAGCTTCTTGACATGAGTCCACACGGCTTCATGCTTTCCGTTCAGATCATTGTACATCGTGTCAATCTTCTGGTTGATCTCTTCAGAAGACTTCTGCTGGTTCATCAACATCTGCTGCATCATACTTTTCAGCTCGTCGTTCGAATTGTTTGATGAACCTGAAGCTTGCTGCTGGCTACTGAACTGCACCTTCTGCTGACCAAATGTCTTCTGGTTCGGAACAAAGGTCTTCTCCTGGAAGGTGTTAGAGTAACTCTTCTGCTGGTTTTGGCTCGACCGTGGCGGGTAGACTTGATCCTGCGGATTCTCGACGTTCGTGCTCCGATAGGACAAGTTCGGATGTTGCCGGTAGTTCTGGTTGAAGCTACGGTTCTGGACAAAGGCTTGCCCGTTCACGTAGTTAACCTCCATCTGATCATCTTCTTCTTCGCCTACTCCAAACTCTTGAGAGACAGGTGTATCATCGCTCTCATCAACGAAGTGGACAGACTTCTGCGACGCTTTCAGCAGCAGATTCACCTTGGCAGTCAGCTCATCAATCTTCTGCGCTTCTACACCGCTTCCCTTGGCGGACACACTACTCACAGTTCGGTCGTATTCGGCGCTCTTGTTGCTCGAGCTTGCAGCCAGGTTCTCGATAAGCTCAAATGCTCCTTCCTTGGACTTCGTCATGAAATCACCATTGCTGGCTGAGTTCAAAATGTTTCTGTAGTCCCAGTTGACTCCATCATAGAAGATTCCCAGTATCTGCTCATCAGTGAAGCCGTGATGAGGACAATCTCTCCGGTACTCCTTGTACCTCTCCCATGCTTCGCAGAAAGCTTCTCCGTCATACTGGTGGAATGATGCAATCTTGGTACGGAGAGAAGCTGTTTTGGACTTCGTATAGAAGTGGTCCAGGAACGCTGATCTGCATTGTTCCCACGAAGTCAAAGACCCTGGTGGTAATGACTTCAGCCAGCGAGAAGCTTTATTAGCGAGTGAAAATGGGAACAGCTTGCACTTCAGGAAATCGGCTGGTACCCCATTCGAGCTAGTCGTGCTGCATATCTCTTCAAAATTCTCGATGTGGTCCATCGGATTCTCAGCAGGTAGGCCATTGAAGAGGTGCGCCTTGACTAGTGAGATCATGTTGGGGTCTATCTTGAAGTCTTGCCTCTGAATTGGAGGAGGAACAATCGCAGACCGGTTTTGGTAGAAGGTATGCGGATTATCTCTCTCTCCAATAGAAGCTTGAGGATGCGGTTCTCTATCTTGTTGAGCCTTCCGCATTTGCTCGATCTGCTGCTGGAGCTGCTGCATCTGAGCAGCCATCTGAGCAGTCAGGTCTGCATTGCCTTGACCAGCCATCTGAGCGGGTCTGGTCTGTCTGTTTTCTCGTTCTCTTCTCGCGAGTTCTGCGTTGGACAGGATAACAAGATCTTCGGTGCGGTTGCTCCTTGTAGATCTAGTGGTCATGCACCTGAAACAAACACGAGAGACAAGAGAAAGAACAAGTTAGTAAAATTCTTAGACTAAATTTCCAATCAAAATTCAATGGCAGCGAGTTGGTCCCCGTCGCAACGGCGCCAGTTGATAAAACGTTCTTATTGTGGTATAAAAGATTTGAGTCCAAGGGACCAGCGTTGCACAATGAACTTATGAGACAAGAAATAGAGCTAAGACAATGATATGGTTTGGTTGTGGTATTGTAACAGTAACAAATGTAAACAACGATTAAAATTCAATAAAGATAAAGCACTAGACCGAGGTAATTCGCAGGAGCTCATGAAAGGTAACCAAACGACTATTCAGGAAAATGATTGCAAACAGGTTTCGAACTCAAACATGAAAGTACGTTAATCCACTGTCGCGGTATTAACGACTTTGCTAAACAACCTAGATGTCTAAACTATCGTTTGAATCTAGCAGTTGAAAGCAAGCAGTAAAATCAGGTTCGATATGTTCACGATCCGCCTTAGCATCAACTCTCGCAGGCTAAGGACGGATCGCTCACCAATGATTTATCTAGCACCCTATAACACTTTTGATGAATAGGAAGCCTAGGATCTAAAACTGAGCGATCAAATCAATCTTAGCATTAAGATTATCAAAGGCGAAAACAAAGAGACTCTTTTCATCAAGGATCCCGAGATACGACGATCTTAGCTGATGGTCGAAGTTGCCACAATCCGAAGATTGGGATTCTCGTTGAGGTATGTATCCGAAGACGCACTCTAAATGATCCTTGATTCAAAGACAAAGTATCCTATCTGCATTCAGTTATCTAAGTCATGAAACTCCTTTGAAAAACCTAGATCCAGCAAGGCGACTACTCAGACATGATCAAGCAAGCAACGACAAAGGATGAAACAGTTTTCATTGAAATAACGAATAGTAAACAAGAGGGTTCAGAAATCTTCTCCAAACTGTCACAAAGGATTCAGAGATCTTCTCCCTCAGATCCACAATGAAAAACTCCCCGAAAAACGTCTAAGAAAAACGTAGTAGTCACAATGGCTCGAAAATAGGTCTAAGTAAGTTCGGGTTGAGCGTATTCGATCCGACGGCTCAGATGGAGGCACGTGATCGAACGGTGTGTAAGCGTCTTGAGAGCACTCGACCGAACGGCGTCGTTGAGGTCTTGGGTGCACTCGGTCGAGTGGCTACGCCTTGTATGCACTCGATCGAGTGGCTACGCCTTGTATGCACTCGGTCGAGTGGCTACGTCTTGTATGCACTCGGTCGAGTGGCTACGTCTTGTATGCACTCGGTCGAGTGGTGCGGTGGATGATGCACTCGGTCGAGTGGTGCGGTGGATGATGCACTCGGTCGAGTGGTGCGGTGGATGATGCACTCGGTCGAGTGGTGCGGTGGATGACGCACTCGGTCGAGTGGTGCGGTTGTGAGCGGTTCCGAATGACGTCCTTTTTACTCCTTTTTCCTTCTTTCACCTCTTGCTGCTCATTGTTGCCGAAACTCTCATTGGAACGTCTTTAAACCTGAAAAGACTCAACAAAAACTAGAAAGACTCGGAAAACTCGTGAAAACAACGGTTAGAAAGCGACAAAAACGCAAGACATCAGTCATATGTATTATGTATATATATCTTGTGTACAAGGTTGTTGATCAATGAGAAAGCATATATTCTCTCAATTCTACATGGTATCAGAGCACAAATCCTGAAACCTTGTAACTAGCTTTCTCCTTTTTTCGTTTCTTTTCTTTTTTTGCTCTTAAGTTCGAACGCTTG
Source organism: Erythrophleum ivorense (assembly GCA_026724425.1). Lineage (NCBI taxonomy): Eukaryota > Viridiplantae > Streptophyta > Magnoliopsida > Fabales > Fabaceae > Erythrophleum > Erythrophleum ivorense. Next base: position 18,698 of record JAIUCV010000087.1, read on the forward strand.
CTTCTCCGTTCGTTCTTCTTTCTTCTTTTTAACCTTGATATTGATATATCATGGCTGTTGATGGTGGTTCTGATGGTACCATCGTGGCACAACGTGCTGGTAATCCCACCGTTGATGCATCTCTGTACTTGTCTTCCTCTGACAATCCAGGAGCTATGATTACTTCGGTTTTGCTGACGGGAGAAAATTACAATGAATGGTCTTCGGAGATGCTGAATGCTCTCCAAGCTAAGAAGAAAACAGGGTTTATTGATGGCTCAAAGGTCAAACCCGCCGCAGTTGGTGACGATCAGGAATCATGGATCGCTGTGAACTCCATGGTCGTTGGATGGCTCCGGACATCTATTGCGCCTCGTGTTAGATCTACGGTGTCGTTCATTACGGATGCTCATAGTTTGTGGGTGAATTTAAAGGAACGGTTTTGCGTGGGAAATAAGGTCCGTGTTCATCATCTTCGAACACAAATTGCTTCTTGCCGACAAGACGGACAGCCCGTAATTGATTATTACGGTAAGCTTCAATCGATGTGGGACGAACTTTATCTCTACAAGCCACTTCCAGCGTGTACGTGTTCAGCCGTCCATCAATACGCAAAAGATAGAGAAGAAGAAAAAGTTAACAAATTTGTGATGGGACTTGATGAGTCTCGGTTTGGGAATGTGATTCAAGCTATTATTGATGCGGATCCATCGCCTGATTTGGCGCAAGCATACGCCCGTGTGATCCGAGAAGAACAAAGACTTCTCAATGCTAAGGCACGTGAAGCTCAAGCTGATGCAGTTGGGTTTGCTACTAGGCGTGATGCGCCATTGGAGATAATGCAACAACAGCTCTCGGCCTCGAATCCTCACAACAAGAGCAAAGAACGTGGCAGTCTTCTATGTTCTCATTGTGGAAAAACAGGACATGAAAAAGCTTTTTGCTGGCAGCTAATAGGTTATCCGGAGTGGGTTACCGAACGAGCTGGACGTGGTGGTGGAAGAGGAGCAAGCAGAGGAGGTCGTGGATCGGTTTCGCTTGGACGTGGTCGAGGTCAGGCAAATGTTGCACACGCAACGTCAAGTAATGCCTCTGTTTTTCCAGAGTTCACCGCAGAACAATGGAAAGCAATTGGCATGATGGCACAGACACAATCATCTGGTGGAGGAAATCCCGACAAGCTCTCTGGTAAGAAATTCGGTGATGTTATTATTGACACCGGTGCCTCTCACCACATGACGGGCAATTTATCCCTGTTGTCTGAAGTTACAGCTACACCACCTTGGTCTATTGGTTTCGCTGATGGCAGTAAAACAATGTCAGAGTGTATGGGTGTATTTCCAATCACTGACACAATATCTCTTCAGAATGTGCTTTATGTTCCAGATTTGAACTGCACTCTGATCTCGGTTTCTAAGCTTTTGAAACAAATGAAGCATTGTTTTGCTACATTCACTGATACTTTGTGTATGTTACAGGACCGTTCCTCGAGGACCCTGATTGGAGCCGGTGAAGAACGGGATGGTGTGTATTATCTGACGGATGTGACAACCGTTCGAGCTAACAAAGTTGACGCGGTTTCTAATCAAGCTTTGTGGCATCGGCGTTTGGGACATCCTGCTTTTTCAGTGTTTTCGGCTTTGCCTTTTTCTGATACTTCTACTGTTAGTCCAAGTTCTTGTGACGTGTGTTTTCGGGCTAAGCAAACAAGAGAAGTTTTTCCTGATAGTTTGAATAAAACAATGGAATGTTTTGAATTGATTCATGTTGATGTTTGGGGTCCATATCGAGTTGCTTCCAGCTGTGGTGCTTCTTATTTTTTGACTATCGTTGATGATTTCTCTCGATCAGTATGGATCCATCTATTGCTTGCAAAGTCTGAAGTACGACAAGTTTTGCAAAATTTCTGTGCATATTCGGAAAAACAGTTTGGAAAAACGGTCAAGACTATTCGAAGCGACAATGGTACTGAGTTTACATGTCTATCTTCGTTCTTCAAAGCACATGGGATTGTTCATCAAACGTCGTGTGTGGCTACACCACAACAGAACGGTCGTGTCGAAAGAAAACATCGACACATTTTGAATGTGGCTCGGTCTTTGTTGTTCCAAGCAAGTCTGCCGGTTAAATTCTGGGGTGAGGCAGTTCTAACAGCAGCACATCTCCTTAATCGAACTCCTACTTCGATTCATAAGGGACGTTCTCCTTATGAAATGTTGCTTGGCTCAGCACCTAGCTATGATCAGCTACGGGTCTTTGGTTCATCCTGCTACACACATGTTCGTTCCAGAGACAAAGACAAGTTTGGTGAACGTAGTAGACATTGTATTTTTGTGGGTTATCCCTTTGGCAAGAAAGGGTGGCGCGTTTATGATCTTGACACAGAGGAGTTTGTTGTGTCTCGAGATGTGGTTTTTCAAGAAGATGTGTTTCCGTTTCATGATAGAAAACATGATACAGAGGAAAGAGTTTACACTTCGCCAACAGTTGTTGATGATGATTGGATTTCAATCCCACCCTTGGAGGATAGGGGGAGTACTGAAACATCGTCGGACTCTGTTGCTATTTTGCCTGTGTCACACACTCTGCAGCCTGTGTCACACATTAGCCCGTCAGAGTCTCCAGCTGCTGTTGAAACATCGTCTGTTTCTGTTGACTATGTATCTCCACTACCACTGGATACTGTTGCTGCTGATGAACCTGTGGATCCTCCTTTGGGTCGGGGACAACGCCCCAAAGCACCTCCAAAAAGACTTGCTGATTACTTGGTCTACAACGTGCGCTGCATCGATAATACACATCTCGTTCTCTCCGACTCTGAATTTGTGTCTCCGAAAACGGTCCCAGGTAACACACCATACCTCCTTGAGAATTTTATTTCTGATGCTTTGTTTTCTCCTGGCCATCAAGCGTTTCTTGCTGCGATCATATCCGGAAAGATACCTAAGAATTATAGAGAGGCTTTGCTAGACAAAATATGGTGCGATGCAATGGTGAAGGAAGTTGATGCTTGTGAACTTACTAAGACATGGAGTATTGTTGATTTACCACCCGGCAAGGTTGCTCTTGGCAATAGTTGGGTCTACACACTCAAATACAAGGCTGATGGCTCCCTAGAACGTAACAAAGCTCGATTAGTGGTTCTTGGGAACCATCAAGTCGAAGGAGAAGATTTCACTGAGACGTTTGCTCCTGTTGCTAAGATGACTACACTTCGAGGTCTGTTGAAAATTGTTGCTGCAAACAATTGGGAAGTTCATCAGATGGATGTTCATAATGCTTTTCTTCACGGTGATCTCGATGAAGAAGTCTATATGAAGCTTCCGTTAGGTTTTCGTCATGCACATCCAAACAAAGTATGCAGATTGCACAAGTCGTTGTATGGACTTAAACAAGCACCTCGTTGTTGGTTTGCTAAACTTACTACGGCATTGAAAGCGGTTGGTTTTGTTCAGTCATACTCAGATTATTCCTTGTTTACTTACTCGAAGAATGGGGTCGAAATTCGAGTTCTTATTTATGTTGATGATTTGTTGATTTGTGGGAATAAGTCTGCTGCTCTGACTAAGTTCAAAGAGTATTTGGGAGAGTGTTTTCGAATGAAGGATCTTGGAAGACTGAAATATTTTTTGGGGCTCGAGGTTGCTCGCGGTAATGAAGGGATTTTTTTATCACAGCGCAAGTATACATTGGATATCGTTGCCGAAACGGGTCTTCTTGGTTCTAAACCAGTGCGTTTTCCTATGGAGGAGAAAAAAAATTTGGCAAGAGATACGAGTCCTTTCTTGGCTGATCCTTTACCATATCGACGACTTGTTGGTCGACGCCTTATTTATCTCCTCATTACGCGACCAGATCTATCATATTCGGTGCATATCCTTTCGCAGTTCATGCAAACTCCACGGGAAGCTCATTGGGAAGCGGCGTTACGTGTTGTTCGGTTTCTCAAATGCACCGCCGGCCAAGGTATTCTCTATAGTTCCAGACCTGACTTGACTCTCACGGCTTATTGTGACTCTGATTATGCGGGTTGTCCTATGACGAGACGGTCTTTAAGTGCTTATGTGATGTTTCTTGGAGGCTCACCAATCTCATGGAAAACAAGAAAACAAAAGATTGTTTCTCGATCTTCCGCTGAAGCTGAATATCGCTCGATGCGTCTCGCTCTTGATGAAGTGTTATCGCTTCAACAATTGCTTAAGGAGCTTGGTTTTCCGATTACAGAGCCAGTACGACTGTTTTGTGATAGTCAAGCCGCGATCCACATTGCAGCGAATCCTGTATTCCACGAACGGACAAAACACATAGAAGCTGATTGTCATGCCGTTCGTGATGCAGTTCTTGATGGAACTATTTCTACGGTCCATGTTGGGACTGACGACCAACTTGCTGATTTGCTCACCAAACCGCTTGGTCGTCTACAGTTTGAGAGTTTAGTGTCCAAGTTGAGCATTGTCAATTTGCATGCTCCAACTTGAGGGGGAGTATTGGGCTATATTTAGGCCCATACACATCTAGCTAGGGTTTACGTTAACCGTCATATGTATTATGTATATATATCTTGTGTACAAGGTTGTTGATCAATGAGAAAAGCATATATTCTCTCAATTCTACAAACATCAGACTAATCCCCTTAGGGTGGATGTAGCCGTCGAGTAGTCCACTCATCGGGTTTTTTTGAATGGACCTAAGATTTATACGATAGAATTACTGAATAACAGAATATGTAAAGAAGTGCAAATGCGAACCTCTGGTTAGGGATAAGATAACATGCAATAAAGAAAATATATATAACTCTCGAGACTCGTTTGATATATTGCACAATATGCAAAGAGGTCAACATTCAATCTAATTGAGAGAAGTTTGTCCTTAATTTTTCATTATATGGATACCTTTTTGTGTTAAACAGAAAAAGGTGCAATACGAGAATATTCTGAATAAATCACATATACACACATTATTTTTGCGCAATAATGTAAAACTACAGATTTTTAACATAATCTGATAACATTACTATCATATCCTTTCTGGACTCTTAAATTCTCTCTTTCCATGAAATTCAAACGTTTTCCCTCGAACATATTTGCTCCATATTCTATCATCAGTTATTTTGATTTAACATGTCAACATGTTGAGTTGTTGACCCCTAAAAGAAAAATGAAGAGTACATATCCGATTTGTTTTTTTTTATCTCGACAATTTCCAAGTCCAATTATGATGTATTATAAAATTCTTAATGAGACGAAGATTAAATTACATGTACATAAAAAGACTTCTCGAGAAAATGAAAAGTCAAAGAGCGAGGGGAAGAACAAGCTACGGTCAAAATTAATCATCTACCAACAACCGTGGTCAAAGTAACATCGTTGACCGAGGCAACATCTTGACCGTCCAAAATCTCGCCGGAGTTCAAGAACGAGTGGAAGGTAGGCTGTCTCGGACGCGGAAGATGACCGGTTCGACTCTCCAACATCAACAAAACCGAACCCATGTTTGGTCTGTAAAAAACCGAGTCTTGTGTACACAACATTCCCACGTGGATACATCTCATTGCTTCGTTTACGTCTCCAGTGTCCTTCACCGTTGGATCGATTAGTTCTTTCGTCTTTCCTTGACTCCATAAATTCCACGCCTGAAGTTTTTTTGTCCTTCAGAACATTACTTTCTAAAAATGGAAAAACTAAGCCGAACAAAACCAAACCGAAATCACATGTTAACTTACATAACCGATGAGACTTCCATGTTCAGACCCTCGAAAGCTAACGTTCTTGCTTCCACTCACAATCTCTAGTAACAACACTCCAAAGCTATACACATCAGATTTCTCTGAGAAAATTCCTTCCATTGCATACTCCGGAGCCATATATCCACTTCAAAGTTTCAACATAAAAAAGATTATTAGAAAGCGATTTAGTTTCATAGAAAAAAAAAAAACCAATGAAGAAGTTTGTTTAATTACTTACTATGTGCCGACGACTCGGATCGTATTGGCCTGGTCTTGTCGGTAGTTGAAGATCCTAGCCATACCGAAATCGGAAATCTTTGGATTCATTTCCTTGTCCAGCAAGATATTGCTAGCTTTTAGGTCACGGTGAATGATCTTTAGTCTTGAGTCTCTATGCAAGTAAAGTAACCCCCTCGCGATTCCTCCAATGATCTCCCATCGTTTTCTCCAGTCCAAAACTCCTCGTTTACTCTCATCTGCGAGGTAAACTCAATAATATACCTAATCCGCAAACTTCAAGACATTTTCTTGAAAATGTTTTAAAAGAAAACATACCGAAAAGAAAACTGTCCAAGCTCTTATTTGGCATGTATTCATAAAGAAGCATCTTCTCATTGTCTTCAATGCAACATCCTAGTAATCTAACAAGATTTCGATGCTGGAGTTTTGCGATCAGTAAGATCTCGTTCTTGAATTCCTCGAGTCCTTGCTTCGATTTCCCCGATAGCCTCTTTACTGCGATCTCTCTCCCTTCTGGAAAGTTTCCCTGTCCAAACATAAACCATAAGCTTTTTTCCTAAAGATCAAAACCCTTCTTACCCAAAATTAGTCTCAAGAAGATTAGCATTCAATTGTTTCACCTTATATACAGTACCAAATCCCCCCTGCCCAAGCTTGTTTTCTTCAGCAAAATCTCCAGTTGCTGAGGCTACATTGTTGAAACTGAAAACTGGCAAATCGGGTGTGTTAACTTGATCTCCTACTAGAACTTGGATCGGCGAGCTTGAGGACTTAACCGGGTAATCTCTGTTCTCTCTGACATCGGAAACCGGAAAATCTTTCTTCTTCCACAAGAAAGCTACAAAATCATGAAATAAATTATCTCTTAGTCTATGCACTTGACCCTTTTGAAAACCAGACTGTGTGTGAATAGAGACTTTACCTTTAACTCTTTTCTTGAACTTCCATAAAATCCAAATGCATAACCCTAGCAAGAATGCACCTACAACACTACAAATAATGATCCAGAGTTTCAATTTTTCCTTCCCTCCTGTTCACACAACAAAAGAAATCAAAAATATGTAAGGATGCATATTTCAGATTAGTCATGTTTGAATCTTTCAAAATGTTCTTTTGCAGACCTAATTCAGATCTCGCAAGCCTGATGTGGATAGACTCTCCACCATGCTGGAAACGCTCTATGTCGATTAATTCTCGGGTCCAAATCATGCATCCGATCCCTCTTACAAGCGCAAAAGCATTACACAAGCAATCTCTCATGCATACATCCTTACAAGTCACTAAGCTGTTAACCAAAAAAATTGATCCAAGATCAGGCAACTTCATTCCCCTAAGCACCCTAAACCCATCTCCTTCATCCGCAGCCAGACTCTGACCACAGCTCAATGGAACTCTTCTTTTGCAGCCACCCGAGAAATCCCCGTCATCCCATCGACTCCGGTTCACTGGCTCAAACCCATCAATGCAACTACATTTACCGGAATCAAAGTCTTTACTATCATCACAAACGCTGTAATTACCGCAACGGTTATACCTCTCGCATTCCGTGTTAGGTTTCAGTTGAAGCAAAGTCCAGTTCTTGGCGTTTTTATTCCATCTGAACTGCTCTACAACGCCATCAAACCTTATATGAAACCTTAACAAATCAGACCTATCTGATGGAACATACGTGAAGTACACGGTACCATCTCTCTCAGGAGGAGAAGAGAGCTTAAACCCGTAAATATAGTTCGTGAATCGGAACATATCCGGTATACCGGTAAAGATAACCGAATTCCACTGTCCGCTTCTCCATTTTCTCCTTTCGCCTTCCCAAATCACAATCTCTAGGGCTCCAATAGGATCAATCCCTAGTGAATACCTTCCTGGTGCAGGATCATTTTCGGATCTCCAAGGGGTAAAAGCGCGATTCTCTCCCGTTGAAGGATTCACTCGAACTCTCATATCAGGCAAGAAAGTATCAGTTGGATGGTTAAAGCTCTCCCAATACTTATTGCTTCTGTCTGCTGAATCTGAAGACAAAACCAAATCCCCTGTTTCTAACAGAACAGCAGCAGTGTTGTTCAGCTTGGGAGAGATGTTTGTGGACCAAACGATGACGTTTTGTCCGTTAACGACCACCAAGTTTCCGTCATCTGCAATCTTCAGGGCTCCGTTGTGATCAGACAATGGCTTCTCTCGATTTGCGACCCACACAATCGTTCGAGGTTCGATGTTCTTGTACCAGATTCCGACATACCTTAAGGATGAATCTTTGGGGCTGAAGAATCCAAGCTCGAAGATCTCTTCCTCGCCGATCAGTGAGTCTCCGTCTCGTATTGTGTGGTTTCTGGTGAGTGTGGAGCAGGATACGATGCTACATAGTGGGAGCAAGATCAAAAGGTTTGTGGCCAAAGTGTGGTTTTGGTTACGTTTTGCCATATTTGAGATGATATTATCCTCAGAGATTTGTATATTACTAGAAAAGAAATTAACGGAAAGAACAAAACTAGTGGTTTTTGATTTTTCAGGAAGACTAATTGGTCTTTCTAAACTCATCTGACTTGTCTATTCTTCCAAGAAGACGAATTGGCTTTTCAGGAAACTAGTGGAAATAATCCAAAAAACAATAATAACAAATTAACAACCATTGGAAGGACAACCGACGAATCATGTTGACAAATGACAATACTATGAGATTTTTCACGTTTTATATAGACTTTCTTTTTTTTTTTTTTTTGAGCAAAGACGTTTTATATAGACTTTGGATTAAACTGTATAATGTAAAATTGTGACTTGTAGTTGTAGTCCAGAAAAGTATGCATGTCAATCAATTTTTATCTTCTTATTGGATATTCGACCTTCCTAATTTGGGTAATTGGGTGGTTGAGAACATTCAAATTTTCTCTCTCTTCTATTGTTTATTTTCTTTTGGAATCATTCAAGTACCATATTCATATATTTGAAGAAGAGTTTGAAATTTTAACTATATTGGTTTTCCGTAAGTCCTTATTACACAAAAAAAAAAAAAAAAAAAAAAAAAAAAAAAAAAAAAACTTGCAATTAGAGGACATCAGATAATAACATGAGGAAAAACACTTATGGCAAATTGCTTAGCTCGAATTTATATATCTCTTTACTATTAATTGAGAAGTACATCTTTTTTTTCGGACCAACAAACCATTTCTCTTTGTGAAGATAATCTGTTGGAAACAGGTTTAGTGAGAGTTAATTTAGTAATCTAAAAAATCACTTAAATCAAACCAATGTTTGGTTCAATTAAACCAACAATCAATTCCTTTTAGAGTAGATAATATCATAATCTAATATTTCCATTTTATGCATTCTCTAGATAATACCATAATCTAAGATTTCCGTTTTCAAAGATTTCCGTTTTATACATTCTCTATTAAAAATCTGCAAAAAGAATAATAAAAAACTAGCCATAATACCAAATCGAAGCAACTTTGATACTAAATAAAATAAAACAAAAAAACCAAGACTTTTGTAATGAAAGTCACAAACAAATTAAACTCATAATACTTAATACAAAAATTTAGATTCAAATCAACAATATACTTAGATACAATATAAATTTAGTCACAGACAAAACACTTAATACAAAAATTTAGATTCAAATTAACAATATACTTGACAATTTTAACATAAAAAAAAACATACAACTCTTAAATTAACACTAAAATTAAAATATATTACAAAAAGAAGAAAAAAACAAAAAAACAAAAACATAATCTCGCACTGCACTGCTGTGCGGGTCATATACTAGTATTATTACTATTCTCTCCGTTTATTTTTAGTTCTATCATTCTGGATTTCTCATTTTTTTATGCAAACTAAAAAAATAATTAAAATTACTGTTTTACCCCTAATTAATATTTATTTTGTTTTCTAATAAGTGTGGTTTTAGAAAAAAAAAATTTGTTCACAAATAAATAGTTTTCTCACAAATCCATGTAAAAATTATTTGTATTTTTTTGTTTAACTGTTTAAATTTTGCATATTATTTTTTTATTGGTTGAATTATGTTAGAATTGATGATAGAACCTATTTTATTTTGAAATAAAAAAATAGTTTAATGATTTCTTGATTTGTGTACATAGATCTAAAACCACACTTATTGGAAAACAAATTGATCAGTAATAAGTAACATGAAACAAAATGATAAGTAACATGAAACAAAATGATAAGTAACATGAAACAAAATTTTGACTTTAGAATGACAATTAAATTGGAAATGAGTGTAATAGTTACGGATCACGCGCATGCGGGGATGTAAACTTTTTCTCCGACAGTGACAACACCGATCGCATGACTGTCGAACAAATTGCATTCATAAACCGAGTTTGGTACAAACCCTTTTAAGCATTTTACACGTTTACACATGTAATTTATTTTGTTAATAAATATTAATAATATACCCAAAGAAAATCAAAATAATAATGCATAAAATTGGAATATCAGCTTTATCAAAAAAAAAAAACATGGATACTAGCAAGTATTTATATTTTTCATTCGTTAATTCTTAAAACGAAAAACAAGCTTTAAATCATTTTCTTCAGTACTTAGCAAACCTTATTGGAGTCAAATTCTATGTTTGGGAAGAAACTACCAAATACCAATCAAATAGTATTGTGATCTGATTTGGACTAGAAGTAAGAGTTTTATAGTCTCCAATGTTAAAGGTAAAATAGTACGACACTACTGAACTAAAATAGCGTAAAAAGAAGCAATAAATGATTGTGAGATTAGAAATGAAACACTCGTAAATACAATCCATACATACATGATTTCTATAAGACCTACCGTCCTGAGACTGCTGTGACACTCACATCGTTGAACGATGCTCTTTTCTCAGCGTCCCATTTTGCTGTAAAAGCGGGCTGCTTTGGCTCGGGGAGGTCTATGTTTTCACTACCGAGCATTGAAATCACTGTTGAAACGCATGGCCTATCGTTTGAGAGATCTTGAACGCATAATAGACCAATGTGCACGCATCTGCGTATTTCATTTTTAAAAGACTCATCGTAGATTCGAGGATCTGCAAGAGCGGTAGCTTCCCCATCATTCCATAGTTTCCAAGCCTAGGCAAAAAGAGATATAAGGTCAAAAGTTTAAGAGCAAGTTCTTGTTGTAATTAAGAAGATCATGCGTAAGTTTTTTTTTTTTTTTTTTTTTTATAATCAAGGGATGTCGTCGAGTAGTCCAGTTACCGGGTTTTTTAATGGCCTAAATCATGCTGTTAAGTAGACTTACATAATCTAAAAGATGCGTATTCTTGTCATCGTTGAAAAAGCTCGAGTTTTTTCTTCCACTCACAATCTCTAATAGTACGACTCCGAGGCTGAAAATATCAGATTTTTCTGAGAACAAACCTCGCATAGCATACTCCGGTGACATATAGCCACTGCAAAAAAAGGAGGTTTTAATTTCTTACCGGTTTTAGTGTAGTTTATTTAATTTTTGTGAAAGCAATGTATGAAAAGGTTAATGAAATGTCTACTTACTATGTTCCAATCACTCTTGATGTGTTGGCTTCATCTTCATTAATGTGAAAAATCTTGGCAAGCCCAAAATCTGATATCTTCGGATTCATATGCTCATCTAACAAGATGTTGCTAACCTTGAGATCTCTATGTATGATCCTTAGCCTAGAATCTCGATGAAGGTACACAAGACCTCTACAAATACCATTGATAATGTTAAACCGCGTCTTCCAGTCAAGAAGAGTTTGCTCCTGCGGGTCTGTGAATCACAAATCTTTAACGTGTAAGTTCCCTAGAAAATAAACAAGTAAGATGCAACATTGTCAAATGAAGTAATAAGTTACCAAATAGATAATGGTCCAAGCTTTTCTTTGGCATGAACTCATATACCAACATTCTCTCTTTCCCCTCGATGCAACAGCCAAGTAATTTCACTAAATTTCTGTGTTGCAATTTGGAAATGACAATTACTTCGTTCATAAGCTCCTCAAGTCCTTGTCCAGAATCCGGCGAAAGTCTTTTAACAGCAATTTCTTGCCCTTCTTGCAGTTTTCCCTAAAATGAAAAAAAAAATCATACATTTGTGAAAAGATACCTAAAATAGTTGTTGCTAACGGAACATCAACTATGTTAAGGTTCATGGAGTTCCAACTTTAAAAAAAAAAAATAGTGAGTAGTAAACTGGTTCATGTTTCTTATATTTTACATTAGGTCTCTCGTAGTCGAATACGAGATTCCTAACAAATTACCTTGTAAACAAGACCGAACCCGCCTTGTCCGAGCTTGTTTGTGAGAGCAAAATTGTCTGTTGCTGTAGCTAAAACTTGAAACTCAAGCAATGGCAGCTCCTCGAGCTTAGGTTGATTTACAAGGATACTGCCACTCACATTACTTATTGTAGAAGAAGCTTCCATTATCTGAAACACTAATCTCGCATTTCGATTTCTTTCTTCAAGTGTGAAGCAAAAAAATACATTAAAACTAAAAAAATGAATTGTCTGATGCATATATATATCAATGAATTCAATTATATTTACCTCGACCCTTTGCAAACTTGAGCCATATGAAAACACTCAATATTGAAAGTGCAATGCCAACAAAAGCCACTGTGATTCCAATAGAAATCTTAACGGTATGCGTGTCTACAAAAAGATAGGACATGTTATTAGTATCATGAAATTTTCAGATCCTTGTGTACATATATTATATATACTTACGGTTTTGTTTAGATGAAAAAGCTGATGAATTCGCAACGCGAATATAAAGAGAGACACCATTGCGCATAGAATCTTGCAAATCAAGTAAGCTTCTTCTCCAGAGCATACATCCATTCACGTCATTATAAGTATACGCAGTGCAATTACAATCATCCACACAAGTCTTCTCACAACCTTTCTCATTTGCTTCAGAATACTCTACAGAAATCGGCACTTTAATCATCTCCAGCTTCAAGAACGCATCTCTTTCTATCCAGTTGTTATTGCTTCCTCTTTCACAATGCAATGGCTCCTTTCTTACGCATCCACTTCTCCAATCTTCTCCACTCCACTCTGTTTGATTCTTTGGCACAAACCCTTTGACGCATTTACAAGGAACGGTTTCATTGAAGCTGCAAATGCCAAATTCACCGCATTTACCATAACTATTACACGGTGGCCCAGGAACATCAGCTCCACTACTCCACTCTTGCTTCTCCTTGTTCCATGCTTTCTCATGTACGACTCCTTCAGGTTCCAATTTAAAGTGAAGCAATAACGAACTTTCTTCATATGATAGTAACATTTTTCCTTGATTGTCCTTCTCAAGATTAAACCCTTTAAACCGTTCCCTAGGATTTCTCCGGCTACCGATGAATGCCTGACCGTTCCACGGCCCTGTACGCCATTTCGGAAGTTCCTTCTCCCAAATATAGAGCTCTGGAAACTTGAGAGGAGCAATCCCAAATGAATAGCTTCCAGGTGAAGGATCATCAAGACTTTTCCAAGAAGTAATCTTCCTGTTTTCCCCTGTTTTTGAGTCTTTTCCAAGCTTCATTCCTGGCAAGAAGGTATCAGATGGATAGTTAAAACTCTCCCATAGAGTCTCTCCATTGTTACCTTGTAACACAAGATTCCCAGAATCCATAAGCTTAGCCTTAGTGGCATTAGCAACTATTGGCGCTGAGAGGTTCGTGGACCAAAAAACCTGTCCCAAACCATTCGTAACCATGAGGTTTCCATCATTAGAAATCAAAATAACTCCAGAGGAGTTACTGATTGGTGTGTTCTTGTTTGAAACCCATACTACAGTTTGTGGAGAGACGTCATTAAACCATATCCCAACATACTTGTTTGTGGATTTAATAGTGCTAAAGAATCCGAACCTGAACCTTCCGCCTTGAGAGACAAGAGTCTCTGAGTCCTTAATCGGTTTTGTGAATGTGAGACTGTCTAGAGCCAAACAGAGATGGAGAGAGAAGAAACAAGTCGTTGCAAGAAGAAGGTGAAGAAAACAATGCATCTTCTTGATCGGAGGGACTAACAGAAACAATACATTTTCCTCTTAGTATAAGATTGAGCTTTGGAAAAAATAAAGATTTAGCTTACCTATTAAAGTTCGAATAATTTGACCCCTAAAAAAGAATGTATCTTAAGCGTGTAGAAAGTGAGGATGTGAATCATGTGGCATGAATTTTCTAATAATATTTGTTCTGGATTAGTTTCGTAATTAATTAAATAATTCCTTGCATAACACAACTGTGAATTTATATACTATCGGCGGAAGAAACCCCCACAAAACGCCATATGTATGCAATGTATATATTAATTTGTATAAAATTTTCGGATATGTTAGTTTTCTCAACTGGAAATATTCATATGTAAACAAATATATATTTTGAAAATGCGAAAAACTTTAAGCCAAAGTTTGCTAGTTATCTTTTGTTATATATTACAGATTTTGCATACATAATGGTTGGTTGTTGTTCTATTTTAGTTAATTCACACCAACCAAATTTACAATTCAGACTGTTGTTCTGTTTCGATTGATTCGCACTGGCTAACAACATTAGTTTGTTTGAATTCATGTAAACTATATTAACTTTTTTTCTTTCTTTTAATCTATCAATGTACCCTGCATATAGAGCCATGTGCCGAACCAACCAGTTGTACTTTTATATGTGTATATTTAATATTGGAAGACCACTGATCGAGACAAAGACCAATCCTTGAAATATGTAGGAAGATCACTGATCGAGAGATAATGAATCTAACAACTTAAACAAAACGAATAACACATAAATCTTATCATCCTCTTATTCGGTTTTGATTCCGCGCTTAGCCATTTCTGTTACCTGCATCACTATATATAGAAGCATCACTATATATAGAAGCTCACTATTATTGCCATTTAAGACGTTTATTTTAGCCAAATTCATTATTGATATTGCAACAGGAGTCTCACATGGCCATTTTTGTTGATATTTACCTATGTTGCATGGAAACTCCGTCAGAGTCACGTTTCCCGTTTCAGAAACGTTTCCAAATCGGAAACTTGTCGGAAACTCGTTTTTTTACGTTTTCTAAAATTTGCAATTTGGAAACTTGTTTCCATTTTGGAAACTTGCGTTTCTAAAATTGACGAAAACTTAATTCTTAGTTTTTGAAAACATAATAGCTAAATAATTACATAAGAAATAATAATATTAACTGATTAATATAATTATTTAAGATAAATAAATGATTAATTTGATTCATTAGATTATATGTGAGTACTCTTAGCATTATATATGGAGTTTTAAGATCTTTATGTCGATGAAGATAGTTGAAGATAGTTTTCATCGATAGAGCGTATAACAATAATAATAAAAAATATTTTAAATATTTTAAAATTGAATAAATATCATTAGTTAAGCTATTTAATATAATATATATATATATATATATATTATTTTTTATTTATATATATACATATTTCCAAAACGTTTCCAAACTTAAATTTTTCAAAATGTACGTTTCCCGTTTCGGAAACGTTTCGCTTCCGCGTTTCCGTTTCCGTTTCCGTGCAACATAGATATTTACTATGGTAAATTATTCTAAATCAGGAGAAAAAAATTCAGGTCCTGGTTAACTTGAATTATTAGATTTTCTGTTTGGGAGAGGAAACTTATCTCTTCCAAGGTGGTAATGGACTAGAAAACATTTTCTTCTTTTCCCTTGAAGGCTTTTCCGGTTTTGGTAGAGAGCTCAATTTGCAACCTCAAAAGTATTACTAAACTATTTAAGGAAAGTTTTGCCGTAATTAGAATTCTTCGTCAATACAAGAGAAATGTTAAACAGATAGAAGTAATTAAATACAAATCTATACTATATAAAAGTTGAGGCTAAATGCCTCTAAGAGTGTCCACATCAGCTTTTAATTTTTTTTTCAACCAATTAAATTATGCCAAATCAGCATCTCTAAAATTAAGAAATTTTCCAAATTTTAAACAATCAATAATATTTTTCTATATCATTATCTAAGATTAAGAAATTTTTCAAATTTTAGATTTGGAATATCGATAGATATAAGAAAAACATGTATAAGTTTTTAGTAACACCAAAAATCTAAAAGTTGAGGCTAAATGCCTCTAAAAGTGTCCACATCAGCTTTTAATATTTTTTTAACCAATTAAATTATGCCAAATCGACATTTCTAAAATTAAGAAATTTTCCAAATTTTAAACAATCAATAATATTTTTCTATATCATCATCTAAGATTAAAACATTTTCCAAATTTTAGATTTGGAATATCGATAGATATAAGAAAAACATGTATAGGTTTTTAGTAACACCAAAAATCTACTTAGATTTATATTAGGAAAATTTCTTAGTTTAAGATAATGGTTTTAATTATATAAATAATCACTGAAATTTTTTAACAAATAAGAAAGAAAAAATTTATAAAGAACATATATAAGTTTATGTTAAAATTAGTTTACAAATTTCAACATAAAATTAATATTTTACAAGATGAATGGAGCCATGTAGAATTTTAATGGTGGAGAATAACCTAGACAAATAAGAAAGAAAAAAAGTTGAAGAAAAAAACAGACACAAAGAAGAAGAGTAAGAAGATAAAACCGAAGAAGAGCGAAAACGAATATATTGAATTACGAAGACAAAATAAAAACCAAAGAAGGCAAAGATGAATAAGAAAAAACCAGATAAAAATCTTGCGAAGAAAAATTTGAAGAGGAAATCAAATAATAACGAAGGAGAAAAAACCAAACAAAAACAAAAAACTTGCAAAGACCAATCTAAAGAGGAAAGCGAATAAGAACGAAGGAGACGAAACAAAAAAACAAAAAAAGAATAAAAAGAAGCGCAAAGACGAAGAAAAGCAAACGCAAAGATGAGTGAAAATGAAGAAGAAACCATATAAGAGAAAAGACAAAGAATAAATCAAAACAGAAGAGACTGAATAAGAATGAATCAAAGAAAATTAAAAAACATATAAACAAGAACGAAGAAGAAAATGAAAAACAATGATATATGTCGATTAGCTTCTCTTCATTTTGGTTTTATAACCCTAGAAAACCTACAAAAATATTAGCTTATCTTCTAGCTTAAATTTGTTTATACGTATATTTTCATTTTTAAGTTTGGTTTGGTGTATCAGATAAATAAAATATGTTCTACATAGGATTAAAGAGACTTATGCTAAAATATGTACAAAAGCAATAGAGTGAAGAAAAAATTAGAAAGGAGAATAACCAATACAAAGAAGAAGAAAAAAAATCTAGCAAAACATTAGCATTTTCGATGGAAATAATTTATCATAAAAGAAACATAAGAATAAGAACCAAGAAGAACAAAAAGAAAAAGAAGTAAATGAAGAAAAGGGAGGACGAAGATAGCAAAGAACAAAGCCATAAAAGAAACCAAAAAGATAAGGCTCGCGAAGGAAACCAAATAAAAAGATGAAACCGAAAATAAGAAATTGACAGCTTTGTGTAACTATATCTCTAGCTATGATCGCATAAATTAAATTATCTATATTATTATTAGACATTGTTGATTACATGTGTGAATATGTAATTGTACCATCTCTAGCTTAATTTTGTTTCCGTGAATCTTTTTCATTTTTAAGTTTGGTTGGGTGTATCAGATAATTAAATTTTTACTCTACATAATATTAAATTAAAGAGAACTACAATAAAACTATTTATAAAAGGGATCAAATCCGGGAGAATAATCAAGAAAAATAAAGAGAAGATGCTAAACAAAAGAAATATAGCAAACTCCTAGCAACTTTGACCGTATGAACTAATCATAGAAAAAACAAAAGAAGAAGAACCAAGACGAGGACAAAAATAAAGTAACAATAAAAAAAAGTGAAGACAATGATATTAAAGAACGAGGACAAAAGATAAACAGAATAATAACAAAGATGAATTAAAAGGAGATCGAATAAGTAATTGTAAGGACAAAGAACTGAAAAGGAAGGAAGATGAAGAAAAAAATCAAATAAAGAGCGAAAATAAAGGGAAAAAAACAAAAAAACATGAAACAAAAGAAGAGAAATAAGAACATTGATTCACTACAATCAATCATGCTACCGACGAAAAAAAATTATGAATAAAAATATTTAATCAAATTATTAATACAGACCCGTGCGTAGCGCAGGTGAAAAAACCTAGTTCTACTAAAGAACAAGATGAAAACGACAGAAGATACAACTCAAGTCCATGTGATGTCTCACCTTAATGAGGTGAGAACACTAAATATTATATCGAATATAGAATACAAAATTCAACCAAATTCAACCATGAGTAATATAATAACTAGATATGCGTGAGAAAGTTGACGTAAAATGATACCTCTCATACTTTGTTTTCAAGGATGTGATCGTCATATTGCTTGTCAAGAACCGGTTATGTAAAAGATTACATGTTTTTATGCAATAAGCCCGAATTGGACTGTGCATTGCAAACGTTGACAAATTTTATGCTGTCTGGACATACCAACAAAGCCCACAAAGAAAAACTATCCTCACAAACAAAACCCATTTAGGCGCGGTTAGGCCAGCATGACAGCTCTTGTAATTGCTACCACAGTGTGAAGTCTATATGCAAAACCATAAGTCGTGAACCACAAGCACACATAACATTTTAAAGATTATGTTTTCACTCCTCGTAGATCTCATTTGCTTTTTCATAATACTATTCATTTAATTTTGCACTATGTGCAGTGAATATGAAATAAAGTCATAATTTGTTGGCTTTATTTTGTTCTTTTTAATCATCAAACTTTTGATTCAAATATTGTACTTGTATAGTAAACAATATAGAAATAGGTTTAAAAAAAAGTATTATATTTCACACAACTTTATAAAAAAAGTATTATATTTCACACAAAACGTAATCCTTTAGCAGGTTACATGCTTATAGATTTTAGTATATAATAAGTACTGATATCATACAACATTAATGAAGAGTCACTCCCATTTACATCTCAGTCTTTGAGAATGTCTAAATACACATTTAACTAACAAAACTCCATCTGCTCTTCTCAACGCAAAACTCTCCACCAACACATAACACCCAAATCTCCTCCAATCTCTATCATTGTTACCATTCATACCCCTAAACTGATCTCTTCTAGAAACCCTAATTGGCTCATCTCTCTCCACTCTCACCACTTTCCTCCCTCCTCCCACCCACCCTCCTTCCTCCATTACCCTTCTCATCCTTTCCACTACCGCGAAACTCAGCCCCACCGCAGACCCTAGACCTGTCTTCCTCCTCCTGTCCCTCGCTCCACGTGAAACTTGAAGCTGCCTATACCAATAAAACCCTCCATGCCCTTCTTTCTCCCCCTTAACCGCCTCCATACCCTTTACATAGTTCGCCTCTCTCACCACGTTTGCCTCTACTCTCACCACTTCTTCTTCATTTTCATCATTGTTTACGTCGCGATCATTGTTCGTTTCGTTCAAGGTACTGTTCTCACAATGGTAGATCCGTTCCCAGTATTGGGACAATGTCATCCTATAGAACATTGACTTCTTCATTTGGTGACTTACACTACAATTCTCCTTCACAAACATAAACGGGCAATACCATTCTCCCACTATCACACTCCCGGACCGAATTGTAGTGATCGGGAATCCAAATTCAGGGAAACGAGCTCTGAGCTCATCATCTAGGCCTAGAGCTTCTCTAGGTCTCCTCGGATGCAGGCTCCTCGAGGTTCGTAGCTCCCACCCTTTCTTCTTGAGAAATGAAGGCGGTGTACCGTCTGGAGCAACGGATTTCGCAAAGAACGTCTGCTCGTGATGCCGGTTGATCTTAACCGTCTGATATATGTTTCTTGGATCCAAAGGTTTAGGTTTCTTGTCATGCAAGATATCTGGAAAACAACACAATCCTTTCTCTGTCTCCCTAGAACACACACAAACTTTCCTGCAAAGAGATAAACAAATAAGAGTTCACTACACTAAATCCTAAACTTTGTTCTCTTCTAAAAACCAAAATACTAAAGCTACCAGCTCAAATCTGATTTTCATCCTGAGAACTTACCCTTTGTGTCTGCCTCTAGCGTGAACAACATAATACCGGTTTGAAGACAATGGTTGATCGAGAGCCGGTATGAACAAGACCTTCTTAACCGAAGTCTCTCTGTTACCAGAACTGTCTGTGTGAACAACTGATAAGATCTTGTCCTGAGGGAACGGAAGCTTCTCGATTTTCGTCCTTTTACACATCCCGAAACAGAAGGTGTCCTCTGTTTCTGCTTCTTCGTCTGTGATCACCAGAACGCCGGAAAACGGACCTTCCGGTGACTCCTCTGAGAGCGTCTTGTGATAATTTCTGAACTGCGACAATGGCCTTGTCACGTACATTTTTTCTTGTTCTTGAAGCTGTAAGGGAGAGAGTGATTTAGGAGGAGATTTTTGTATCAATTTGATGGGTTTATTAAAGAATTTCAACAATTTTCGGGGTTAAAACGACGAGATCGGAGAGTAGTGGTGTGACTCGATGTACCTTTTGATAGTGGATGGTAAAGTTGTGAAATTCAAGTGTTAGCTCATTGGCAAGTCTTGACTTTGTCTTTTTTAAAGAAAACCAAAAGAAGATAAAGCTAAAATATAACAGTCACATTCCACTTCTCACTCTCACAAATCTTATTATGGAGTAAGTATTATGTGTGTCTATCGCTAGTACCTATAAATCGAAGTCAAATATACTATTAAATTTTCAAAAACTAAGATTTTCATTTCATTACAAATATTTCAGATTTTCATTTCATTACTATTAAATCGAAGTCTCTAATTTTTATGACCAGCGATTGTCGAAATTGAGTATGTGTTGATGATTTATATTCCGTAAATTCGGTTACTATAGGTTAAAGTAAAAGATGTTTCGATTAATAAACAATAAACGAATTTATTCGAAACAAAAGCAAATTGTATAGATATCTCTAGCCGCTCATGAGAAGAGCCTTTTGAATTGGTGGATGAAGAAAGAGATGATAAAAAGAGGAAAAGGAATAAAGTTACAAGAAGACAAACTATTTAAAAGAAAATTATGTAACTACATCTAAAATTTCTTTTGAACATATTA
The DNA here is from genome assembly GCA_026724425.1 of Erythrophleum ivorense. NCBI lineage: Eukaryota > Viridiplantae > Streptophyta > Magnoliopsida > Fabales > Fabaceae > Erythrophleum > Erythrophleum ivorense. The sequence continues at coordinate 39,709 of JAIUCV010000087.1, forward strand.
TTTGAAAATATTGTGAATAAGACAAATACATATCTTTTTTCCCAATCTGATTATATTAGATGAAAGACAAAATTTACAAATACAAACCCATTAGAGAATTGAAAGCCAAATCCCAAATAAAAAAGAAGACAAACCCACTAGTGTGACTAGCTTAGTGAAGAGCTAAAATAAAGCTAAGATTGGCCCATTCATCAAAGCTACACTAGAAGTTAGATGTATATTTGAACAACTTAAATTTTTCGCTTTAAAGTTTTCACAGCCTGTAAAACCACTTTGTATATCGCCCCTTATATTTCGATTTTTTCTTAGATATCATATACTCATGATCACCATTACTAATTTACTATATTATATATATGTTCTTCTGAAATCATTTCATTCAATACCTGATCGATTTTCAATTTAATAAGAAGAAACGGAATAGCCAATAGTTTTGAAAAAGTGGAGCAGGAAGAAGCGTAATGGAAATCATATATATATATAAAAAAAAAAAGATTGTTATATGCAGGAAATTATTTAGCAGACATTATCCATTTTTGCATACATCATCCATTATCTCACCTTAACTGCTCCTATGATTTTTCACAAGAAAGAAAAAACAGAAATTAATTAAGTAGTAAATAAAATTGAAATTTTCAATTAAGGAACTTCCTTGTACAAATTATAAACCCACAATCATCATGATCATGTGAATTACTTAATTTCGAACGTCTTACATATGTGTGATTGTATTTTTGGTTAATTATTTGTGTTAAGATAGAGTGTTCCATGCTTGTTCTTTTTTCCTGGGCTCTTAGGTTTCAAATCTTCATCCGTAGTTTTAATACCAGATATGTAATATGAGTTGTATAATTGCATGTATAATTTGTCTTTCTCTGGTGCCTGGATCTTTCAGAGCCAAAACTTATATCAATAAAATGATCGCCCACGTTTTGAGTAATATAACGAATCCACTACACTCTTAAAATTATAACTCCAAAGTCCAAACTACATAGTCCGTGATTTTTAAATCGGTTTATATCTACTAATTTTGTGTGTAACATATCTTAAATTTATACCAGGATGTAATTTTTTCTAGTCAAATGTGGCACATCTCTACAAAGAGTCAAAAGAGAAGACATCATGACGCAAAACCCCAAGTTTGAGTAGAGTGGTTAGGGCAGTTAAAGAAAGAACGTCCCTACTCTTTCCTGTTTATTTCTAATCTTATCCTTAATTGAAAACTAAAAAAACAAACCGCTATTTCACATTTTCTTATGTATCATTACAATTCGAATTATATGTTTGTATGAGTCTACAAGCTAACTAGCAAACATATTATTGAATTTAGATTTTTCCTTGTTTTATTATATGTAAAGCAAGGTTTTGATAATTTTTGGACCTCTTAAGAGAATGTTTTTACTATAGAACATTTTACTATTCAAATGTTCCTTAACACCAAAAACAACAATATATCATAATATCCAAATTCAAATACGGATCCTGTAGTATGTGTTATATATGTCAAAAACAAAAAATGTTGCATCAATATTGCAATGCATTAATTGTATACAAAAAAAGAAGGAAATTATCTCTTTAATCATAAACTAACCAATAACCCTGTATAGTACAAACTTTGTGATCTAGATACTAATTTTTTACACTTACTATATTTTATATATTTTTTAAATATGGATCGTCCTTATCTCATATGTATATATAGGACCCAACCCACCCATCATAGTTTTGACTCCTACTTAAAAACCTAAAACACAAAAAAAAAAAAAAAAAAAAAAAATAGTTTACCCTCTTTCTCAATGAGAGACACCTCAACAACATCCACCAAATCCTCTCCGTTATGGAAACCCTTTGCCTCAAATTGTTGTTCTGTCGATGACCAAACAATCTTTGGTAACCTAAGCCGTTGCCGAACTTCGAAATCTGAATTTTCCAAGAACCATCTCGGGCCACTTCCATCTTTCCGGAGACTCTCCTTCGCTGATCTTAGCCGTTCTTCATCGGCTAGGATCAATGAAGATCTCGCACAGACTCTTGGAGCCGATTTAGTGGATTTTCAGATGTCTGAACTCAAGATGATCACTCAGAGTTTCTCCGCGAACTATCTTCTAGGAGAAGGTGGGTTTGGTAAAGTGTATAAAGGTTACGTTGATGAGAATCTCCGACAAGGCCTCAAGGCTCAGCCTGTTGCTGTCAAGCTATTGGATATTGAAGGGCTTCAAGGACATCGTGAATGGCTTGTAAGAACGGAACCAATAACTGCATGCTTGATTATTGATTTTTTCACTTTATTACTGTTCTCTAGTTAGTGTTTACTTAGTTGATTCCTATATATATGACATATGAATGACACGTATTTGGTTGAAGTTATAGGGTACCTTAAAATACAATTCGAAGTCAAAAAGATTTCTTTGGACTCGCGTCTATATCTTTAAATCCTTTTTTTTTTGGGAACTAAAATGTGAAAATATTTCTTTAAATACTTTTAGGGTGTGAAAATGGAGAAATGTGTTTGTTTGTATTATTGATTAAGTAGGCCGCATATGATCCTGTCGTTTCTATTTTTGGTGTCACGTAAAACGTATACGAATCTTTTTGGTTAGCAGAATATAATAGTTGGTGAAACCACTTTGATATACTCTATATAGATACATCTACGTATATGCACATATATTTTCTTAATTTTCTTCCCTAAGAAAGTAAGAATATAATTACATTTGATATCAAAATATTATATGCTTATATATTTATATTCGTATGCAGTCTGAGGTCATACTTCTTGGACAATTAAAACACTCGAATCTAGTCAAACTTATCGGTTACTGCTGCGAGGAGGAAGAACGAGTCCTCATCTACGAGTTCCTACCACGTGGTAGCTTGGAAAACCACCTCTTTAAACGTAACGACATTTTCAATAATTATAGTAGTCACATATCATACGACTCTTATCATAATTTTGGTATAATAATCAGTATTTCATTTAGTTTTCTAATCATAACTATAACATCAGGTATTTCAATATCGCTGCCGTGGGCGACGCGGCTGAAAATCGCTGTCGCGGCTGCTAAGGGTTTGGCGTTTTTGCATGATTTGGAGAGTCCAATTATTTACCGCGATTTCAAGACTTCTAATATACTACTTGATTCGGTATACTTTTAGTTATTTTATTACAAATCTTTTTAGACAACATATATTAGTATTTTTAACTATGTAAGAAAAAAAAAGTATACTATTTTGATGTGAGTTGTTGATAAAAATTCCAGGATTTTACGGCGAAACTATCAGATTTTGGTTTGGCAACAATGGGACCAGAAGGATCCAAATCTCATGTCACAACTCGAGTCATGGGCACTTATGGTTATGCTGCTCCTGAATATGTTTCAACAGGTTTGTACACAATAAGTTTCTTGTCTTTTAGGCCCTTTAACAACAACAAAAATTTGTTTGGTCTACTAAATTTAAGACTAGTAATTAAAGTTATCATAGTTATGTAGAGGTTTAAAACAGATCATCAACAAATAACTAAAGAGTTAAAAAAATCAAATACATATTTTGGATGAATGCATTTATTTTGTGGGATTATCAAATAGTACATTTTATATGATCAATTACCTAACCCATGGAGGCAATGTTTTCAGGGCATTTAACGACAAAGAGTGACGTGTATAGTTACGGAGTCGTTTTACTCGAGCTCCTAACAGGAAGAAGAGCCACCGAAAAGTCACGGCCCAAAAACCAGCAGAACATCATCGACTGGGCAAAGCCTTACCTAACGAGCAGCCGCCGTCTCCGGTGCGTTATGGACCCAAGACTCGCCGGTCAATACTCCGTCAAGGCGGCTAAGGATACCGCTCTTCTCGCCTTACAATGTGTGAGCCCTAACCCTAAAGATCGGCCAAAGATGCCTGCCGTCGTGGAAGCTCTAGAGAGTCTTATGCATCATAAGGACATGGCGGTTTCGTCCGGTCATTGGCCACCGTCTCCGAGATCTCAGGGCGGGAAAAATTCCCCTAAGGTTAGAGCGGATAATCGGAGCGGTAGGAAATCAGCTCCGGGCTCGCTAAGATCGTGAAATTAGTTAGGGTTTAATGATATTCAATAAACATGTGATGTTGTGTTTGTATGTGTGTGTGTACATATGTGGTTATATGTACGTAAAGTGTGTGACATAGTGAGAGTAATATGACTCCCAGAAATATAACAATGCTTTAAAATATAAACATATATAATGGCAAAAGTTGTTTTCATAGATATTTAATTTGAAAAAATAAAATATAGCACACACAATTCAGGCACTTTTACTTTTACGCCGTTTGCATCTTTTATGTCCATAGTGTTTCGATATTTTCCCTTGAAATTTTTGGTCCGGGTGAAAGTGTAACCCGCGATCTTGTCTATATTCTTACAAAAACAAGAAGAATCTTCATCTCTATGTTCTGTAGCGTCGTAGACCTGCTAGCCAGAGTGAGACCGACGACGCTCTTGCATGTTAGAGTGAAACCGACGAAGCTCCTCCATAACAGTAGAATGGATTTTGAACAATTTTGGTGTGAAATCAACGTTCCATTCTCAACTGCTAGCTTTGCTTCCTTGGCTTTCCGCTTGGTACGGCCCATTTTCTCTGATATATCTCGGATCTATCCAAAGGTGATAAGGAAGAGAAATGAAGAGATTGAGATGAGATTAAGAAGAGTTAAGGAGAAACGAGAAAAAGAATAATAAAAATGGAGAAGAAATGATAATAGAGATAAAACGGCGATCAAGTTTGGTTGACTAGTTCATCCTCAAAATAAATTCAAGTGGTTGAATAATTTATCATATGGATTAGATGTAATTAGGACTCAAGACATTCTTAAATAGAGAAATATATATATATAATTCCCATATAATTAAATATGTAGATACGATGCAAAGCCAAATAAACAATAACTAATTGTAAATTGTACAATAATCGTGTAAAAATGTTAAGGCAACTGCTCCTCTCTTGATGCTGGTCATTTGGACTTGTAACAATTCATGATAAGGTAAATAATTGTTTCAAAGAACTAAAGAGTTCATGTCTAAAATATATGGGTTTTGAAAAACCAGTATGAATGCATTGTTTTGATGTGCAGTTTCCCCACTTGCAGAACTAGATAATTGACACAAATACCTTGATTTCATTGACAAGGGAGGGAGACTTGGTTAAGGTATTTGAGTGTTTAACACTTTGAACATACAAGTATTTTGTAGATTAAGTTTTTAACTTATTATGCTACAATGTTATATTAAAAAGTGATTATTTATTAAAAAAATTGCAGCTGAAAATTAAAACCTTATAACTTAGAGATTATTTATAAACACTAATATTTATGGATGATTTAAATTATTTTTCTTCCTCTTGCAGGTTCACATATGTCATCAAATAGCATCATTAACGATTTATTTGTTCAAACAAAAATTATGGCAAAAACAATTTATAATTATTTTGCTTCTTAGGCAATATCTGAAAATATTAATTAAAAAGTTATATGTGTCGGTCTACTTGAACCTAATAACGGGCCAAGCCCATATTCTACCGGCAAGCCCATAAAACATTCGGCTTAACCCTATAAACCCTAGGCATACAAGAGAGTATAAATAGCTCAACTCTAACATCATTTAGGAGTCACCTAAAATTACCTCCTCTTTTCGCCGACAAAAATTCTTAAGGTATACGAGCTTCTCTGGATTTTGATCCGTGTTTCGTTTCTTCGATCTGCTGAAAATTCGAGATCTTGGTTTGTCATATTCAATTTTCGTTTAATTACATCCTCAACGCAATTCTTGTTTTTTTACCTGTTCTCGGATCTGTATTTTATTTACAAGGTTGATCATTGTTTAAATTGGAGAAAATGTGAGTTTTTGTCTATGATAGGCACATTTGTATATTCTCATATTCTGGTTAATTATGATTTCGAATGAAAACCCTCGGAAATTTTATCAAAGCTGGACTCTCTGATCTGCTCTTTTACTATGAACCAATTTTTTGGTTTCTGGTTAGAAACACTCAAATTGAGCTTGAGATTTGGCTATCGTAATGATGCCATAGGCTTTTGATCGAGGGAACATTTCGTATCATATATTATATCTGAATCCCTGAGACTCTCTTATGTGTCAGTGTCATAGTTTCTCTGCAAAGTTATGTTTTTGTTTCTTTTCATAACCGCTTCTTGCGGGTTCGTGTTTGATTTGTTATATGGTTTCTTATCTATTAGTATAAATTTGTAATTTGATTACTTGGCTTCCATTGATCTGGTAAAATACATATTGCATTATTCTTAAACTGAACATGGTTTGTAACACTTGAGTTTGTATCTTATGTTATCTTCTTGTTACATTATGCTATTTCTAGTTTAGAGTATGTCTCTTCTTGAAATTTTCTGTATTAGTTGGCTATCTTTAGCTGTGATACTGTTTTGTCTATTGAAATAAATCTGTAATTTGGTTGCTTGGCTTCCATTGTACATTTTTGAATTTTTGCAGTGGGACGAATTGCATTCTTTTACAATGAACAAGATTTGTAATCCCTTGATTGTTTTTCCTGATGTTTGTTTGTTAAGTGTATCGTATAGGATTGTATCTATGTTCTCTTTTTATATGAAATGATCTTATTTTTGCGGTTCTTGTTCTCTAGTTTAGAGTTATGTCTCACAGAAAGTTTGAGCATCCAAGACATGGTTCTTTGGGTTTCCTACCAAGGAAAAGAGCTAGCAGACATCGTGGAAAAGGTAGATAGTTATTACAAAACATGCCTATTTGCATTCGTTCACCAATTTCTGTATCTTATCGTGCATATTTAGCAGAATGAAACAAAGTGGACTTTATTGTTCTGACCATAGGGTGTAGTTTATGCTTCTGTTCTTTGTCTCACGTATTGTTCTGACCATAGGGTGTAGTTTCATAATGTCTGTGTTGTTCTTATATGAGATGTCTTGATTGTGTTTACAGTGAAGGCCTTCCCTAAGGATGATCCAACTAAGCCTTGTAGGCTCACCTCTTTCTTGGGTTACAAAGCTGGGATGACTCACATTGTGAGAGAAGTCGAAAAACCTGGATCAAGTGTGTTGTCTCTCTCTGTCTCTTAATTGATTTACAGAACTTTCATCAATGTGTTACATTTGGCTTTGTACTGATCTTTGTATGTGTAATTGCCAGAGCTTCACAAGAAGGAGACATGTGAAGCTGTGACTATCATTGAGACACCTCCAATGGTGGTTGTTGGTGTTGTCGGATATGTGAAGACACCACGTGGTCTGCGCAGTCTAAACACTGTGTGGGCTCAGCATTTGAGCGAAGAAGTAAGGAGGAGGTTCTACAAGAACTGGGCCAAGTCTAAGAAGAAGGCGTTCACAAGATACTCAAAGAAGCATGAAACCGAAGAAGGTAAGAAAGACATTCAAAGCCAGTTGGAGAAGATGAAGAAGTACTGCACTGTCATCAGAGTTCTTGCTCACACTCAGGTACTCTTATCTTTCTCAACACTGACAATTACTTTATTAGTTTCATTTGCTTAATTTGTTTCTGATTGTTTTGTGGATATGTATCAGATAAGGAAGATGAAAGGGCTGAAGCAGAAGAAGGCACATCTGAATGAGATTCAGATCAATGGTGGAGATGTAGCAAAGAAGGTTGACTTTGCCTACAGTCTATTCGAGAAGCAAGTCCCTGTTGATGCCATATTTCAGAAAGATGAGATGATTGATATCATCGGTGTTACTAAAGGAAAAGGTTATGAAGGTGTGGTTACAAGATGGGGTGTGACTCGTCTTCCAAGGAAGACTCATCGTGGTCTTCGTAAGGTGGCTTGTATTGGTGCTTGGCATCCGGCTAGAGTCTCCTACACAGTGGCTAGAGCCGGTCAAAACGGGTACCACCACCGTACTGAGATGAACAAGAAAGTTTACCGGATTGGAAAAGTTGGCCAAGAGTCTCACAAAGCCATGACCGAGTTCGACAGGTAAATAAACCGAACATATCTTGAGATGTTTCGATTATCTGTTGTGTAGTAAACTTGTTTTGATGTTCTGTTTTATGTTTTGACAGAACCGAGAAGGAGATCACACCGATGGGAGGATTCCCGCACTACGGGATTGTCAAGGAAGACTATGTGTTGATCAAGGGATGTTGCGTGGGGCCGAAGAAACGTGTGGTGACTTTGAGGCAATCGTTGGTGAAGCAGACGTCTAGGGTTGCTATGGAGGAGATCAAGCTTAAGTTCTTTGATACTTCCGCCAAAAATGGACATAGTTGTTACCAGACGTCTCAAGAGAAGGCCAAGTCCTTTGGTAGAGTCATCAAAGTTTAGAATTTTTCTTTTCATTATTCAACTCCTGTCGTTAAATTATTGTTTTGGTGTTCTCTCTTTGTTGACCATTTTTGCTATTGTTGAAGTTTTTAAGTTAATTTGATTTTTGACCTTCTTGCAATTTCCCCTTAAATCAATTAATCATGCTTATACAATCATGTTAATTTGGTTTCTCCGGTTTACGCCTCGGTTCTAATCGTCGTCATTCGTGGCAAGAAATAGCTCTCTTATGACTATTCATGTTACCTTGCAACACAAGGTCCCCTGAATCCAAAAGCAGAGCCTATGTATGTAGAAGTAATATCATAAAGAAACCATACACAAACAACGGTTTCTTCGGATATGTTGGTGTACCATATCCGAACATACCGGTTTGTAAAGAAACCGAACCTGAAAGTAGTGTTGTGATCGGAGGAGACAAGTGACTCTGAATAAAAGTCTTTAATTAGTGTGGAGAAGGTGAAAACTGTTCACAGCAAAACAGAGGTGTCAACAGGAAAAAAAATCCAGATAACCACAATTCTACACGCACATGAGAGTGAGACAAATGTGGTTTAGATCTAACATTTAATTATTATATAAAAATTATAATCTATGATAAATTATAAAATTGTATTAAGAGATTAATTATTATTTATATGTAATATAATTTATGGTTTAAATTGGCTCAATAAATCACTATTTATTTATGGTACACGATATTCTTTTTTCTTTTTAAACTAAATAAGATTAATCAAGTTAATGTTATATTTCTTATAGAAAGTAAATACTTGTGTTGTAAAAAAGTATTGTTATATTAAATTAGTCATTTTCTTAATGAGGCTAGTAATAGTAATATAATAAACAGATTTCTATTCAACACAATTATTTGTTAATACATTTGCCAAACGAAATAAATATACCATGCTTATATGTAGATTATCAAACCCTTTCTCTTATGATAACAATCAGTCAAACACCTTAATTTTAACAAGAGGGAAAAAAGAACAAACTTATTAAGGAAAGTAATAGATGTCATTTTATCTATAAATACTATTTTACTCTCAGAAAATATTAATTCTCAAGAAGAAACAACAACAACAAAAAGAAGATAATGGCTTTCACGAGACACCACAATTTCATTTTCATGCTAATCCCATTTCTAATCATTCTTGCAACGATACCATTTACGTCTGGGGGACTTTTGCCCTTCTCACCCAAACATGTTATAATTATCAACAAACTCCTAATAAGAGAGACACTAATTGTGCATTGCAAAAACAAAGATGAAGATAAAGGGGTAATATCGCTTGAACCGGGAACTACTTTTGATTTCAGATTTCGTGTCAACCTCCGCAAAACAACAGTATACACATGTAGTTTTACGTATGGTGGCTATACATCGACATTTGATATTTTTAGAGCTGATCGAGACGATAATATAAGAAGTAAAGTTGGAGTTTGCAGCGAATGCATTTGGGACATTTACGCGTCAGGGCCATGCAGGGAGAGACGTGATAGAGGTCAACCTTACTGTTTTCAATGGGCGTCGACTTAGAATATTTTATAATATATGTCGGAACTTTTTATTTTGTATTTCATTGTATTACAAAATTAATTGTTATAATATAAAGAAATTTGGTGTTCATATCTTTCTATTTTTCGTTTTTTTTTTAACTTTCTTTCTTAGAATTTTAAATTTATGCTGGAACTTTTCATTTTTAATTTATATAAAATTATCTTTGTATTGTCCTTTGCTTTGATTTATCTGTTCAGGTGTGATTCCGGATTTTACCAATATATACAAGAAACCAACCAATATATGCGTTATTTTGTAACTTATAAATTTTCAAATTCTCACCTAAAATAAAACACCGAAGGACAATAATAAATGTCATTTCATCTATAATTAAATAATAATACTAATTTCATCCAAAAAAAATATTAATTACAAATACAAAATCATATGGCTTTCTCAATAATTAATTAAAAAACGTGAAGGAGAGATTTACTTCTTCTTTTCTTTTTTACCGCAAAAGATATTTACTTAATGAGACAATTAATAATAGTTGGCCTATCTTTATTGGTGCACACTTATTATTTGTAGATATGTTGCATTACCAAATAAACATAAACACGATACCATAACGTATACAGTATAAACTCTATAAATCAATACTCGATAAATTAATAAACTCTATAAAATAATTTTTTTCTTCGGTTTGAAGTCGGGCTAGTATAAAAATTAGCAAAATTCGATAAGATAATAAGATAATAATATTTTTGAAACTTCTGTGTAATTAAATGGTCCCATTAATATCATAAATTAATAATTACCATAAATAATTTTATGCAAATATATATCTATGATAATATACTAAAATATAAGTATAATATTCACTTGATTTATATTTGAACTAAAATATATTTAGAATCAATCTCTAATTTTAGAATAAAAGTATACAAAATACAATAAACTTTTAAAAATATATTATTTTTATTTAATTATTGTATTATTTTCATCAATTATTAATAAAAATTTTAATTTATTCAAGATTATTTCAATAATATAATAACTTTATAAATTAATAAAATATCAAAGTCTCAACATTATTCATTTATAGAGTTTCCACTGTATGTAGATTCTTCCTCCCAAAATAAATCGCATTATTAAGGAAATTAATAAATACTATTTCATCGATAAATACTATTTTCTCCCCCACAAAAATATTAGATCAGAAGAGAAAAAAAAAAACATGGCTTTCTCAAGAAATCAAAATTTCATTTTCATGTTAATTCCATTTCTAATTATCCTTGCAATGACATCATTTGCATCTGCGGGACTTTTGCTTTTCTCACCCAAACATATTGTAATCATCAACAAACTCATAACAAAAGCGACAATGGTTGTGCATTGCACGAACAAAGGTGAAGATAAAGGGGTAATATCGCTTGTACCTGGAGGTACTTTTGATTTCAGATTTCGTGTCAACCTCCGCAAAACAACAACATACACTTGTAGTTTTGAGTGGTCTGGCAAGACATCGACATTTGATATTTTTAGAGCTGATCGAGATGATAACCCAAAAAGTAAAGTTGGAGTTTGCAGCCAATGCATTTGGGTCATTTTCGAGACAGGGCCATGCAGAGATAGACGCGATGGAGGTCAACCTTACTGTTTTTCATGGACGTCTTAGAATATTTTAAAATTTATGTTCTATCTTTTTATTTTATGTTTCATGGTATTACAAAATGAATTGTTATGAAATAAAGAAATTTGGTGTTCCTATCTTTTTATTTTTCGTTTTTTACTTTTTTTTTCTTGATCAGCTTGCCCACTTTCTCTTCCCTCTCTCCCTTTTTACATTAAAGAAGGTTTTTTAAAATTTTATATAAGCGTTCAGTTCAATAAAGTGCTCAAATCGGATTGGTTCGGTTAATCCGCCTGCTTTCTTGTGTTATTTATCCATATTTAGATTGATAATTTGTTTTTATCGTCAACTAGGTGGTTAAGTGGATGGAATATCAAGTAGATTAGCCTGTGGCGTATTAGATGGCGGTGTGGTTAAAACTTGTGCATGTGATACTTAAATACTCGTGTGGTGTGGTTCAGTGTTTGTAGAGCTCGATAGAAAGTCGATACGTACTCTCCTAATGACTTGGACCGTGTCTGAGTCCTCGTTTGGCTCCATCTTTTGGGAAATCCTGAGATCCCATATGTATGGACACAATGCCAGTCCAATTTATTGCACCAAAAAATAAAAAAATGCCAGTCCAACGATTACCCTAAGCAAATCTAAAAAATATGCACTTTCATATATTTTTATCAATGGTCACATAAATGTAACCAAAAAAAAAAAAAATCACATCCAAATTTAGAAAACAATCCAATTCTAAACAAAAAAAATCTCATTTTATAAATAGTTTGTATGAAAATAAAATAAAACTAAAACTTATGTGTTGAAATATGGATCCATTATACCGCTAGTTCTTAAACCATAAATGTCTCAATCATAACAGAAAAATGCCAATTTAGTTTTTATATAACATGATGGACCGCAAGCAATTCTTAATCAACTTTAACCTCTAAAAACTTATTTCATCACTGGAAAAGATAACAAAATGGTGAACAATATGCGATAAGGTGTTTTGATAACAATCCTTTATATTTTTCAATAAATCAAGTATTTCAATAGGCTTTGAACTTCCTCCATTGCCGCAAACCAGTTCCATATCCCAACGTACTGGTTAGTGGAATTAACCGGTCTAAAGAAACCGAACCTTGAAAGTAGTGTTGTGATTGGAGGATGAGACGAGTGATTCTGAATCTAACTTTTTTTATAACTTTTTTTTTAATCTTTTTTTCTTTATGTTTTTCAGAGCTCAGTTACAAGGCCACTTATCTAAGTCTTTGATTAGTGCGGAGAAGGTGACACTGTTCAAAGTAAACAGAGATGATGAAGAGAGAAATAACAAGTCAGCAAACGAAGAGAAAGATGAACGAAACAGCTCGTGAATGAACAATGCAAATAACCAAATTGTACACGCACATGAGACAAAAGCGGTTAAGAACTACATTTAATAATATAAAAATTATAATATATGATTAACTGATAAATTGTGAATAGATTAATTCATATCTAAATATAATAGGGGGAATTTCATTTTTTGTACCCAAACATTTTTTTTTTAAAAAAACTATACCCAATATGACTCTTTAACCAAAAGTGTACCCCAAGGGGTGTAAAAAGACCATTTGGTCTTTCATGAACAAACAATAAACGCGTGCTGCAAATGACCATTTTACCCACGTAGGTGAAGTCTACAGCAGAAGTTTACGAAAAGTAGACTTCTAAACGAAGTCTACAACAGATTAAAATCTTAAATTTAAATTATAAAATTAAAGAAAAATATTTAAACCAAACAAATTATACATAAATAAGACATTGAAGTTTGGCATCTTTTAAAAATAATTTTACTTAGAAATTAATTAGCCTAAGTAAAACAAAGACAAATTAAGCCACAAAGCTAAAAATTTATAGAGAAGTCTACACATGAAGTCTACAAACTTGCAAAATCTTAAAATTTAATTTAAAAATTTATAAAAAATATTTTACCAAATATTTTTTGCTAGTAATTTAAGTAAATACAAAGGTCATCTATATAAAATACAAACTCATTAAAATGTATAAGTTTATAAGTTTCATGAGTATTTGGTTCAATAAGGTTAGAGTTTAGGTTTAAAGTTTAGGGTTTGATAGTATGAGTTGTTAGGGTTTAGACAAATATTTTTTGAAAACAAAGTTTACATGTTGTATAATGATTTAAGGTTCATATATCTTTGTTGTTGATAGTGTAAATTGTGAATATGCAAAGAAAACTAATGTATGTTATAAGTTTTTATGTATAAAATTCGATTTAGGGTTTAGGGTATGGCAGACTTCGTTTGTAGACTTCCTATGTAGATTTCTCTAAGAAGTATACAAAACCAGAATTTTAAAGTAAACCGGAATGAGCCCCTTCATATATATAGAGGGTGTAACCCTAATTTCGATAAATCCAATCTCATTTATCTCTCTAAAACGGCGCAGCTTCTCTCTCTGGTCCCCTCATCCTCCGTCGCCGTGTGCGTCGTCTTTGTGGTAAGCGGTCGACGTTGTTCTCGTTCTTCCATCGTCATCATGTCTTCTTCTTCTTCTTCTATACCCGAACTAAATATCTGATTTCTTGTTGGTGGAAAGGTCTGTCAGGCCTCTCTCTCCTACTTTCGGATCCAGATCTGTGACAGAACCCGCTAACAGGTGAGCGTTAGTATGCAATACTCTTATTTTCAAAAAAATTATGCATGTGGGAAGCTAATTTCGGTCTGGGTACCTGTCTTATTGGACACAGGAATGGGGCGATACAGCTACAGTCAACCTACAAGTAGCTCTGTGAGATTGTGCAGTGGGGATGAACCAGATGTGAGCTCCACCACCCGAGACTATGGAATTCCTAATTTATGCTATTGTGGGTTGCGGACAATGATGAAAACAATGGACAACACAGATGCCTATCCGGGTAGAATGTTCTTCGGATGCAAAGATTACAAGGTAAATGTAATGGTGGTGTGCTGTTTTGTTTGGTGTCTAAATGTACGAATGTCTTTAAGTTCCATTATTGTGTTTTTATAGGATGTTGATAACATGCATCTACTAAAGTGGTGGGATGAGGCTATGATGGAGGAATTCATTCTGCTGCGACGTGCTACTGACAACCAAGGAGATTGCATTCGTGTCCTTAGAGTTGCTGATCGGATTGAGGCAGAGCTAGCTCAACTGAAACAGCTAGCTCTTATGGAGAAGAAGCGGGACAGCAGAGTGGAACTGAGCATCATCATTGGGCTTCTCCTTGCAGGATTGATCGTCTGGGGTTGCATGACCATATTTTGGTTTAGGGTTTAGGGTTTGGTTGTTTGAAAATGATGCTAGTTATATGTAATGTAGGATCCCGTCGAATATTTGGTACCCTAAACCCCATTTCGAGGGTCTATTTATATTTCTTGCATTGCATTTTCCACGTTTTTAAGACTTCAATCGTAGACTTTGTTTGTAGACTTCGGAATGAAGTCTACAATATAATTTAAAAGAGCGTCAAATTGAAATAATCTGGGAAAAAATCGGCGGGCTTACTAAAATCCAGCTACTCGAAGTAGACTTTGATTGTAGACTTTAATTGTAGACTTCATGTAGAAGTCTACTTCTCGGTTTGCTAATTCACCCTAAATTAAAAGAGCGGCAAATTGAAATATTCTGGGAAAAAATCGGCGGGCTTACTAAATCCGGCTACTCGAAGTAGACTTTGATTGTAGACTTCAATTGTAGACTTCATGTAGAAGTCTACTTCTCGGTTTGCTAATTCACCCTAAATTAAAAGAGCGGCAAATTGAAATATTCTGGGAAAAAATCGGCGGGCTTACTAAATCCGGCTACTCGAAGTAGACTTTGATTGTAGACTTCAATTGTAGACTTCATGTAGAAGTCTACTTCTCGGTTTAATATAAATTAAAAGTGCGGCAAATTGAAATATTCTGGGAAAAAATCGGCGGGCTTTCTAAAATCCGGCTACTCGAAGTAGACTTTGATTGTAGACTTCAATTGTAGACTTCATGTAGAAGTCTACTTCTCGGTTTACTTATACTGAACCAACTTGAAATTATATTTATTTCGAAAAACTTACCGATAACCGCTCCGATAACCGATAACTGCTCCCAACCGGCCCAAATTAACCTAATGTCCTCCTTTGGTGTCTTCATTTCGGTTGTTAGTCACTCAAAACCAAGATCTTCCTTTGCGAAAAGGCGATTTCAGACCATACGAACCGCCGCTGGCGATTCCCGACCAGACGAACGCCACCGTGCTCCACCATCTCGCGCCCTTATTTTCCCTTTCCGCTAATTTTAACAGTAAGTTATATCTAAACCCTCTCCCTCATAACATATTTCTGACTTCCGTTGTTCCAATTAACCACCCTCACGTATAATTTCATTTTTCATATCGTCCGCCGCCGTACTCCACCATCTCGCGACCATAATCCGACATTTACTCGTCGCCGTTCTTTCTCCATCTTGTTACTACTAGGTCTAACTTCGAAGGTAAACCGCTGAATTTAAATTTTTTATGTTGTTCGTCGTTTGCCGAATATTAGGGTTCGTATGCCGTATTGTAGACTTCAGTTGTAGACTTGAATTGTAGACTTCATTTGTAGACTTCAATTGTAGACTTCAATTGTAGACTTAAATTGTAGACTTCATTTGTAGACTTCAATTGTAGACTTCAATTGTAGGCTTACTCGGTTTTTTCCCGATCCCTAATAGCTACAGGATGGAGAAGCCGAGATTTCCTAAAAGGTTTTTCACAAAAGGTGTAGAGCCTGAGACCGACAAAAGCATCGGATATTACAGCAGCGACACGAAGTTGTTTGAGGCTCTTCACAAACTACTGAGCGATGATGAATGGACCGAGCTCGAGTCCTCCTCGCTCGGGGTTTTCTTTAAATTCGTGAAGATGAAGTTCTCCTGGGCATCAATGGTTGTGAAGTGTATGCTCTCCATGCAAATAGTGTGTTTGAAGCCCTTTGAGATTTGGAGTGTCGTTGGCGCAAGCCCAGTAAGATTCTCGTTGCATGAGTTTGCTCACATAACCGGTCTTAATTGCGAATACAAAGAGAAACTGGAGACCCCCGATACAGCTGAAGACACAGATGATGCGGTTGTGTTTTGGGAGAAACTTGGTGTGAATGTCAACAGTGGTCCTACCATTGAAAACCTCACACGGGCATGCGGGTGGGCCGAAGACTGGTCTAGAGAGGATAGAAAGAGGCTGGCTTATTTAGCCGTATATGCTGGTTTCATTGTGGCACGAAGGCCATCTATTGCTACACCGGTGGAGATGGCAAAGTTAGTAATGGATCTAGAAGAGTTTGAAGGTTACCCTTGGGGGAGAGTAGCCTTCTGCAACCTCATTCGATCTGTGAAAAGTGCCAACCTCACGAAGAACTACTATCTTGACGGGTTTGTTGAAGTGCTGCAACTGTGGGTGTACTACGCTATGCCTAGTCTGGTAAATGATTGACTTAGATAGTAGACTTCAATCGTCTGACTAAAATGCATTAATTAAAATACTGACTAAAATCCAGCACATAAACGCCGTTATTTACATGCTGAGGATGCGTATGTTGAATCACCCCGAGTGGTTTAGAAGTGACCGCATCTGCTTCGTCGACACTACATTTGGGCATTACTGGAGTACCAAGTACGATGAGTTCAATATGATTGCACCCGATGAGCATGGTTTTGGTAGATCTCTTCCTCTACTCTCGTATGATTACTACAAAGGTGCCTTACCAGAGCCTCGGCCATCGATGAAGATTTGGGGAGTCGACATTGATGACCTGTACATACCCTACAACGTGAAAGGTACCCATTGGGTTGCTCTGTACATTTCGCTCCCCAAGAGGCACATCACCATATACGATAGTCTGCCGCACTACACGAGTCCTCAGGAGTTATATCCTCTAATAGAACCTGTCGCAGTGATGCTTCCCTACATGATGAGGCTATTGGCGGATGAGGACAAAAAAGATGCCTGGCCTTTCGATCCGTTCACCTATGACCGTCCAATCGATCCAGCCGTCGTGCCGCAGCAGAGTAATGGCAACGACTGTGGGGTGTTCACGCTGAAGTACATTGAGTGTCACGCACTTGGTATGGAATTTCCTCAGACACTGCGCCATAAGAACATCCCAAACATTAGAATGAAGCTTGCTTGTGACATATTCCATGAGACAGGCTGTCGGGGACCAGAGGAACGAGACTACCCCGAGTTGGACTAATCGTATGTATTAGGACGTATGTATTAGGACGTATGTATTAGGACGTATGTATTAGGAATGTTGTTGAAACACTAGACATGACTAACGTAGTCTTCTTTTGGACTTGTTGATAGGGTTAAGAGTTTTTGGTTTAACCTATCACGTATCAGGGTTATTGTATCATTCGGCTAAGGTAGACTTCTTTTGTAGACTTCTTTTGTAGACTTCTTTTGTAGACTTCTTTTGTAGACTTCTTTTGAAGTCAGTTTCGTATGTAAGCTATTTCCCGTCCATGACTTACTTAAATTTCTGATAAGATAGACTTAACATAACATACATTCCGAATATTAACATAACATAAGCTTTTCATGCAAATGTAGACTTCTTGTGTAGACTTCCTCAGTATACTTCATAAGTAGACTTCAATCGGTAGCATTCTGTATCCGGAAAACAAGTGAATTTTACCGTTATAACAGATTTTGCAAAGTGAATTTTACCGTTAATGATTCAATTTGCTTACACATTTGCGGATAGTATGCCCTGGTTGTCTGCATTTCGAGCACGTATACTTCTTTGGCATCTTTCTCGGTTTCTTGTTCCTCTTTCTTGCCATTTCTAACCAAGTTTGCCATCTGGATTTCTTCTTCCTTCCGGGGAGAGGTTTTACCTCTGGAGGATGACAAGGTTCCTTCTTAACGACGGAGAAGTTAGATGCAGGCGGATATAGTGGATGCGCGTATGTAGCGTAAACGGTGTTTTTCTTGTAAGATAGACTCACATAATCCGACACAAGCAATCCCGCCTCAGCTATCGCAGCAATTACGTGCGCGCAAGGTATTTTCTCAGTATCATACACACCGCAAGAACACTTTCTGAGCTCCAAATCTACATTGTAGTATCCGGATCCACACTTTACACTAAAATGCCAATCATCTATGCGCTCGACGTCCATAAAACCAGAATAATGTTCACGAACAGCCAACAAGTATTCAACTCCTTTGCTATGGATGGTGGTGAGAGCAAGAGTACTGTCACGCCTCCTGCTGAACCACCTACTCAACTTGTCTCTGATAAACTCCAACAGAAAAGGTATTGGATATCCCTTTGCTTTCTTAAACGCCGAATTGATTGACTCCGCGATATTGCTAGTCTTTATGTTGAATCTTTCTCCTTCGCAATGAACTCGTGACCATAACTTTGGATCGGCTTCTTCCAAGTATGTTGCAAGCTCAGGTTTTACAGCTTGGATTTGATCCATATACGAGTTGTAGGAATCGAGAGTGTGTGCATATGCCGCACCTTTCACCAAATACATGATTTCCTTTGCCTGGTAAGTTCCAACTATGTTTTGCTGCATATGATAGTAACATATTCCTCGTGTTGCCCACGGTAAGACACTGTCGAATGCGTTCTCAATAGATGGGTGTCTGTCAGAGACTATGACCAGTGGGTAGTCATGACTGAAGCAACTCTTCAATTGGTTGAAAAACCACCCCCAAGACTCATTATTCTCGGAATCTACAATAGCAACAGCCAAGGGGAAGACTTGGAAGTTGCCATCCTGGCCGGCTGCAACAAGAAGAACTCCACCGTACTGACCAGTTAGATGAGTACCATCAACAACAATCACTCTCCGTAAGTATTGAAAACCAACTATTGAAGCTCTAAACGAAATAAAGCAGTACTTGAATCGATCCTTATCATCACGCACAAGGTCGGTAATAGTTCCAGGGTTTGCTTCCTTGGTCCTGTGCAAGTAGGAAGCGAGGTTCGCATACCCGTCTTCAGCTGTTCCTCTGACGTACTCTTGAGCAGCTCGTAAAGCCCTGTATGATGCGGTATAGCTGAGACGCAAGCCAAACATCACTTTCATGGAGATAGCAATGTGTTGAGGCACAATTCCCTCAATAATTCCAACCCTCTCTATGAATACAGCTCCAACATATTTTGGTGTGCAGGCTCTACGGGTAGCTACTCGTTCAACAACAGAACACGTATGAGTGTTCACATACTTTGTGACCCAAAACGTGTTTGCCTCGTTCTTCACAGCCGCCCGAACTCGCCAAGCACATCCTTTTACATTACAAATGGCGACATATAGTATTGGTGTAGACTTGAAGACAGAAAATGAGAATCTGTGAACTACAGCCATCAATCGCAGCTGAGACATGAGTTCATCCTTGCTTCCAAAACGCTGGCCGACCGTTATGACGGCATCCCGATACTTATCAAAACGTCTTCCATCATGATAACAACGCCCTTTAAGCCGGATATCGTCAAGTGGAACCTTTTCCTCACGCTCATCTTCGTCTATGACTCGCCCAAACATACTGTAATCAGCGTCTGTGTCATCAATCTCAACTTCACTCCCATCCGTTTTTGTCTTGTTATCTACATTGACATTCCTATCAACTTCCCATTCATCTTCTGAATATGAATTCCACTCCTCATCATCAGAAGATGATCCCCACTCACTATCCAGACCTACGTTACCATCTCCAGGTACGTCGTTGTTCGCATGATTCCTCTGTTGGCTCGACACACACAAGCGTAATACATGGGCTCTACTAAGCTCAATCAGACTTTGAACTTGCCTATCATTCGTTACAAACGTCGGAGGAGAATCAGTGGGTAGATGACAGAGAATATCAGCGGGAAGTGGGTATGCTATCTCTATAAGGTCAACATTCGTATCAACCCCATAATCATCTTTTGCCATTTCAACAAGCTCGCCATGGGTTAAACCATCTCTCATTGTATAAGAGAATTTTAACAATTAGCTAGTCATTAGGCACAAATATCGAATTTAAAAAACAGCAACAAAGTAAACTTCCTAAGGAAGTCTAAATGTAGACTTCATAAGGAAGTCTACTGTAGGGTATAGATTTGCAATTGACCAAATCACGACTTTTTGGAGAAGTCTACAGCTGAAGTCTACTGATCAAGGGGTACAGATTTGCAATTGACCAAAGTTGACTTTTTAGAAGTAGACTTCTTTTACCAAAGTAGACTTCAATATGAAGTCTACTTTATAGAGTAGACTTCAATATGAAGTCTACAGATGAAGTCTACTCATCAGGGGTATAGATTTGCAATTGACTAAAGTCAACTAAAGTCAACTTTTTCGAAGTAGACTTCTTTTCTGTATGTAGACTTCATCGTGAAGTCTACTCGAGAAAGTAGACTTCATAGTGAAGTCTACTCGAGAAAGTAGACTTCATGAAGAAGTCTACATACACAAAAGAAGTCTACTTCGAAAAAGTTGACTTTGGTCAATTGCAAATCTATACCCCTGATGAGTAGACTTCATCTGTAGACTTCACAGACAAAAGTCTTCGTGTG
The DNA here is from genome assembly GCA_026724425.1 of Erythrophleum ivorense. Lineage (NCBI taxonomy): Eukaryota > Viridiplantae > Streptophyta > Magnoliopsida > Fabales > Fabaceae > Erythrophleum > Erythrophleum ivorense. The sequence goes on from JAIUCV010000087.1 coordinate 60,704, forward strand.
GTCAATTGCAAATCTAGACCTTTTCCGAAGAGTAGACTTCTTAGGGAAGTCTACAAACGGGACCCACACTTTTTTGTTGTCAAAGGAAAAATGTAGACTTCTTAAAGAAGTCTACAAGCCCGAAATGTCAAAAAGTCAATTGCAAAACTATACCCTGCGTTGACAAGTAGACTTCTTCAAGAAGTCTACTTCTCGCCGGAGCTTTGAAATTCGCGAAAAACGAACGAAAAATCACCTTAGAGAGCTCTTCGGCGTCGTCTACGGCGGATTGCTTCTATCTGAAGCTTCAATAGAGAAGCCCAGCCGTCGCCGTGAGCTTGGTGACTGGAAATGGTATCATACAATAACTTGAAATTTTGAGAGATGGATTATAAAGTTTTTTGTGATGAAATTGGAGAGAATAAGGTAGATAAGAAGGTTAGAAGTGAATAGAATGAGATTTAAGTGGTGTAAATGGGAAGAAGAAGCATTAAAAGCTTGATTATGGGTGAAAATGGTTGTTGGATGAATTGAAGTGGATGGCATTTTCGTGAATAAGTGTAGGAGATGAGGTTGGTTTGGACATTATCATTTAAAGTAGACTTCATAAAGAAGTCTACGTAATGGCATTTTTGTGATTATGTTAGCAGGGTAAGGATGATATAGGAAAAATGGGGTGTAAGTATTTTAAAAAATGAGAGGGGTGTAGATCTGCAATTCGGGAAATGTTTAAGTGCAGTTTTGAAATCACCCCAATATAATATAATTTCTGGTTAAAATTAGTACAATAAAACCAGTTAAAATCTATATTTATTTATAGGACTCAATATTTTTAAAGGAAATTACAAATATGATTAATTAAGTTAATTAATGTCAAATTTCTTATAGAAAGTAGATAATTTTTTTTTGTCAAAATGTATTGTTATATTAATTAAGTCATTTACTTAATGAGGCCAGTAATAATGATTATACACATTTATTTGTGAATACGTTTGCCAAACGAAATAATTACACCATACTTATAAGCAGATTCTCAAACCTTTTTCCTAGGGGTGTCAAAATGGGTTGAAATTTATGGGTTGACCCAACCCAACCAACTCATTAACCCTAATGGATCAAATTTTTTGGTTATAATGGATTAATGGATCAAATGGATTGTGGATCAAATGGGTTGTGGATTAAATGGGTCAAATTGAAATGGATTGATGGATGAAATGGTTAACTATCACCTTCTCATCATATATTAATTTATTTTTCAAATTAGTCCTTCCACAATTATGATTTCACTTTTTGTCTAAAAAAAACATAATTTTGCAAATTACCCCGTCCCAATTTTTTTTATTTTTTCAAAATTATACCCAACAAAATATGAAATTTAGTTTTTTCCCCAAATATATAATTTGGATAATGGGTTGGATGGGTTGGATTACCCATTTTGACACCCCTACTTTCTCCTAAAACGAAATAAATTATGGTAACATACAATAAATAAGAATACCTTATTAGTAATTAATAAATATCATTTCATCTATAAATACTATTTTACTCTTCGAAAATATTATTTCACAAGAAGAAGAAAAAAGAAGATAATGATTGTCACAAGAAATCACAGTTTGATCATTTTAATACTAATCCCATTTCTAATCATCCTTGCAATGATGTCTTTTGCGTCTGCTGGACTTTTGCTCTTCTCACCCAAACATGTTATAATTATCAACAAACTTGTGACCAAAGCGACATTGACTGTGCATTGCAGGAACAAAGGTGAAGATAAAGGAATGATATCGCTTGCACCTGGAGGTAGTTTTGATTTCAGATTCCGTGTCAACATCCGCAAAACAACAGTTTACACTTGTAATTTTGCTTGGCCTGGCAATACAGCAACATTTGATATTTTTAGAGCTGATCGAGACGATAATCCAAAAAGTAAAGTTGGAGTTTGTAGCGAATGCATTTGAGACATTTACGAGCCAGCGCCATGTAGAGATAGACGTGATGGAGGTCAACCTAACTGTTTTCCATGGGCTTCTTAAAATATTTTAAAATTTATGTGAAGTATCTAACAAATGTCATATTTTGTAAAAGGTCATATTTTGTAATTATGTGAATTATCTAACAAAGTTTTGCTTTTATATTGCATGTAACAAAATAAAATTAGTTTCAAAAAATATGAAATTGCTGATTTTCATCCATAATAGTTCTAGTTCTGCTAATAATATTATTTGATCGTGTGTATTAACTATGGCAAGTTCACTGAACGTTAGCCTTCAAACTTTGAAACAAGTGTAATGGTATCTTGCGAATTACACCAATTCCTTTTCTTGACTCTATCAGGTCTTCGTTTTGATTTTGTTTTTTTGTCAACAACTTATACACTCCACGTCTCTACGGAACATAAATCTGAATAATGATACAATTGATAGCAGTGTTGTTAAATTTTTAACCGATAAACTACATCCTACATGCCCTGGCTTATTAGTTGTGATTTTCAAAATCCATTAATAACTAAATCAAGAGAAACTCCATTACCGATATATAATCAGTACTGTACAACAAAAACATCTAGTTGTACCGATGACTAATTTGTTGGAATAATAATTTAACCCTTGTTAGCTTAATTGAAGCTCCAATCTTTGACGGTAGAAAAGCTAATTATAGTCATTGCAAGAGATAGCACTTTCGATTAAGTTAAAAAAAGAAAATTGTTGAAGTTTTTCTTAGTAACCACATTCGTTTACTAAAAACTAGGTGGTTCCTAATCATCATCCAAAACTAACCAACCTTGAAATTCATCTCTTATCTACTATATAAACACCAATGACCTCTTCTTCATAATCTCGCAGAGCCAATTCCAAATACAATTAAATATATAAATAAACTAATCTGAGCTCCTAATCGGAGTTTTTATTACAATTTATTTATTTATCTAATCTATTTGGAAGAAGACCAAAATAAAACATTAATATGGGGATGTCTAAAAATCTCAAGGTTGTTCTATCTGTCGTTTTCCTAGTGTTTTTCGCTCTTGCAGCAACCAATATTGAGGCAAGAGCCATAGATTATCGTGACCTTTACCGTGGAGATCGCGCAAGAGCTTGTGATAAAGCACACCCTGAGACCTGCAAGAAGCAACCAGCTAACCCTTACAAGAGAGGATGCGAGATTATCGATCGTTGCCGTAATGCTCCAATCCGAAAAGAGTGAATCAACCGACCGAAGAGCATATTTTGCATCTGATTAGTTTTACTACTTACTACGATAATGCTATATTGTTCTAATTGGAGCACCGCTCTTGGTTGATTTTTTTACAATGACACCAACATATTAATTTTCAGATGGTTAAATACATTCCATTGATATTTATCTTTTTTTATCATTGGTTTTGTAATTGATTGTAAGCCAATGATTTATGATCATATAATATATATATACATCATTTATTTGTTCGCTATCGTAGCAATTTAACGAGCCATTTTTCAGTTTATTATTATGAGAGTGAATATTACACTTTTTAAATCAATAAAATATTGTGTATCATACATTTTGGCACTGTAAAATGTCAAGAATTTTGGGGATAAAAAAGATGCATTTTTTTCATTCGTTGGATGAAATTAACATAATGAATGTTCTCACAGAACACTACTTTTTGTATAACATATATATACTTTTTTTTTTTATTAATAGAAACGATTACAAAACCCTAATGAGGTCATAATAATGTTTTTAGAGCATATTACACCGAGCGTAAAGTTTAGTTCAAAACCAATTCAGTGAAAAAAAAAAAAAAATTAAAAAATCAAATGAGCTAGATAATCAGATGGACAAGCAGTATTTGTATTCTGAAGTAGACATCGAGATGCTTTGTGACCCAGTTTCGATAATTTGAGGGCAACCACGAATACATGACATCCACCATTGTAATAGCATCACTGATATCTGTTAGAGAAACACGTTGAGGAAAAGGTTTATCGAGTTTTACCTTAACGAGTATCTTTGCTTCCCCCATTTGCCACATAACAATACTTCTTAAGAGTATCAAACTAGTGTATTGATAATGGCTGAAATTAAACGGTTGTCTAAACGTTTCACGTTTTTTTATCAAAAAATGGTAGACAACTACGTTAGGCCGCCTCACTTATGAATTAGAAAGATGAATACCTTAAACTACCATTATAACAAATAGTACCACAAATGTTATCACTAGTTTAATTTTTCCAAAACTATATGGATTTTGTGGTAGTTGAAACCGTTAATAGTGTTTACTATTAAGAGTTTAGATTTTATTTTTAAGTTTAGTTTTGAAAGTTTAAACTTTTTTTTAGTTTTATGGTATTTTTTTGGAAAAACTCAGTTTTTGTGGTACTGTTGAAAAATACAAAAATTTATTTTTATCGTACTTTATAAAATTGCCAGAAAAAAAAAGAACAATACACTAATGAGTTGGTTACAAAACAAAAATTGTGTGAACCTAATGGGGTGGAGGGTTCTAAGTTTGTAACTTAGCCTAGGTAAATTACCTCGAATCGAAATCAAACCAAATTGAGAGTAACCTGGCCAAACCGAATAATCATATAAATACATAAATGGTTTCTTGTTAAAAGTATTTTGGGTTCGGAACAAACTACAACCAAATCAAAAAATCAAATGAATACCTTAAATATAGTAATATCTCAAAAATTATTAGTTATATTTAGACTTGAAGTAATTTGTCCACAACTCTAATTATAAACACAAATATATTAATTAGTAATGTTTAAACCAAAATTGAGAAGAGAAAAAAAAAACACCATCTAACTTTTTAAATTATAATAAAAACTAGGTGGTTCCTAATCATTATCAAAAAATAACCAACCTTAAAATCCATCTCTTCTCTACTATATAAACACCATTAACCTCTTCTTCATAATCTCACAGAGCCAATTCCAAATACAGTTAAATATATAAATAAAAATTAATTGAACTCCTTATCGGAGTTTCTTTTATATTTTTATTTATATATTTAATCTGTTTGGAATACAAAATAAAACAATAATAATAATATAATAATATGGGGATGTCTAAAAATCTGAAGGTTGTTCTATCCCTCGTTTTCCTAGTGTTCTTGGCTCTTGCAGCAACCAAGATTGAGGCAACACAGATCAAGTTTATTGGCTATCAAGACATTGCCCATGGAGATCACGAAAGGAATTGTGATAAAGCACACCCTGAGACCTGCAAGAAGGATGAAGCCAATCGTTACCACCGAGGATGCGAGAAAATCAACCGTTGCCGTCCGTAAAAAACTGTGAATCAACCAACCCAAGAGCATATTTTGCATCAAAATGGTTTCCCAATTACTACGATTTTATTACATTACAACATTTTGATAGACTTCTGACTGGAGCACCACTCTTGGGCAATTGATACAGATGACATCCTCATATTAATATTCAGATGATGAAATACGTTTTATTATTGTTTAACTATTTATTGTTGGTTTTGTAATTTATTGTAATTCAATAAATATAAATATATTTCAGTTATTTTCTCGCTATCGTAACAAAATTTCGAGCCATTTTTCACTTTATCATTACGAGAGTGAATGTTGCGCCTTTTCATTCAATAATATATTATGTATCATACTTGTTGGCACCATAGTATGGGAAGCAACTTTTGAAACTCCCTGGAAGTTGGTTGTGGCAAGAGTCATGAAGCTGAGTTAGGGCTACCTGCGAGAGATAATTTCTCTTTTTGCATGATTGGTGATGGGCTTCTTTGTTCCTTTTTGCACGACAATTAGATTGTTTTTAGAGCATTTATCTCTCATCAAAGGCCTTGATGGGCCTCATTTTTCAGGTATTAATCCCTCTACTGTATAAGCAGTAGCCTAGGCATCAGGTGGTCACGACTCTTGGCTGTTATCAACAAGTCGTAACCCTAGAATAGTAGTATCCATGATTATAAACTTCAACACATAAAGTTTTAGATGTAGAAAGCCAAGGACCACATAATCTTGTGGTTTTTCCACCTTCAGCGAAACTTGGATCCTTTTTTGTGCCTGTTTTGAGGGCTTTGTTTCCACATCTATTTGTAATGTCCACACATGCACTTCTCCAGATCCATATCTTTGAACTTGGTTCTCATACCAATTCTCTGTCTTTTTAAGCCCGTGTCCAACTCCTACTAGTATAATATTGTCTGTTTTGGGCCACACATTTATTTTTGAGTTCATTCCCAAAAGGTCTCATATTAATTAAGTTTGACACTGCTTATATATTAGACACTTGTTTGTCTAATCTTCCGATGTGGGACTTGAATTGATATCAAAGCGACATATAGTACCATGTGCATAGCTATAAAAATATTTTGTTTTTAATTTTGATAACAAATTAGGTTAGGATCCGGTAGAGACCGAGGTTTATCTAAGGCATGCTATAATGCAATATTAATAGTTTTTTTTTTAAAAAGAATGCAATATTAATAGCTAAGAGTGTTCACAACTCTTGTATCAAAAAAAAAAAAAAAGAGTATTCACAACTCTACATTGCATTGAAAAAGAAGAATGCTACAAGTTTAAACACAATTTTACCTGACATGTGCTGCCAAAGTATCTAAAATATTTCATTTGTTTTTTTTTTCCTTTGATAATGATAACATACAACAGCCCCACAGGGTTACAGCTCTTCTACAACAGATAGAAACTGCTTCATTTGTTTGTTAGTAATAGTTATCCATGTGAATACGGCGAGTATCGGGAAGAGAAAATGAAAGGAAGATATGAGGGAAGTAATGATTGATAAAAAACAATACTAGTATAACATCACGTGAAAGTGACGAAATAAGCTAAAACCTTAGATGCCTACCAAATAATCCAAATATATATAGACATGTAGACGACCCCAACAGTCAACATTTGTTTCTTCAATGATAAATTAACACCACGACTTTTTTTTTTTTTTTTTTTTCTTTGGCATCGATCACCTCGACCTTTATAAATAATCAATTGTTCGGTAGCACGACCGTTATCACTTTATTAAAAAATTCCTCGACAAATATCTGAAAAATATCTTTTGATAATACAATCTTTTAAAAAATTATTGCGTGAAGCTTGCGGCTCAGTGAAATAAAATTTAAAAGTGGTAAAATTTGCAAATAATTCTTTGAGATGCCCTAATTCATTTTGAATCTAGTATAATAATGGTAGTCTTTTTTTGTCAACTTTTTATGGCAGTTTTTCCGTAAATTTGCACCAAAAAAAAGTAAAAAAATTAAAAACGTCAAAAAAAAATAATAATAATAAGAAATAATTCACAACAATACATAACAACACACGGAATGTTTTTGAAAAGTCGTACGTAATTTCAAAGTCAAAAACTTTGAACTTTTCAAGATACGCCTACTCGCCGGTCGTCTTCTTTCACCTTCGTCTCTCTGTTTATATTAAGACATACGAGCACATAATTCATGATTGCAAACAAACAAAAATCCAAAAAAGAAAGATAAGAGGACAAGCGAAGGAAACAATATATTTTCATAGGAAACGCTCTTTGTTTGGGCTTGTTCTGTGAGCTCTAATGTCGGATAAGGTGGTCGAAAATACGCTACAGCAGACTGCGACGTGGGCCGTCGCGGTGGTTTGCGTCGTCTTGCTTGTAATTTCGATTGTCATTGAAAAATTGATTCACAAAGTTGGATCCGTAAGTCGCTTTTCTCTCCTTCTTGATTCTCTGTTTCTTCTTCTTGCTCTGTTTCTGAGTCTGTTTACTTCTTCTTTTTCATCCAAAAAACTCAAACTTTATCACACAAACTAAAACTAATTTATGTGTTTGGGTTGGTTTCACTGTGCTGCTCTGTTTCTGATACTAAAACAAAACCGAAATAGATGCTCTGTTTTATTCCCTTGTACTGCTCTGTTTCTATTTTCTGATACTAAACAAAACTGAAAATAGATGCTCTGTTTTTGTTTTTTGTCTTTTCTTCTGACAGTGGCTAAAAAGGAAGAACAAAAAAGCTCTTTATGAAGCTCTTGAAAAATTCAAAGCAGGTAAAAAAAAATAATAGTATAAATTCCTTATATTATAATTTCCCGCCAAAAAAAAATCAGTTAACTAAAGGTTTAAGGAGACTAAATCTTGTTTATTTCTCATTTAATTAATTATATTGCAGAGCTTATGCTGATGGGGTTCATATCACTACTGTTAACAATTGGACAAAATTACATCGCAAAAATTTGCATCCCCAAGAGCATAGCAGAATCAATGCGCCCTTGCAGTGCAGCAGAATTGAAGAAATTTTACCCTCCCAAGAAAGGTAACAGTAAGGGAGAAGAAGAAGATAACTCCAGTCGAAAGCTTCTCGAGTTAGCCGAAACTTTCATTCCTCGAAGGAGTTTAGCTAAAGGTTACGATACGTGCGCGGATAAGGTAAACAATTCTCTATAGCATTCAAGAAAATCTTTCTCTGATTTAAGATTATCCATATATACAATTTTTTCGATTTTCGACAGACGATTCTTTGTAATCATTCTTGTTTTTTTCTTCCAGGGACAAGTCGCTTTTGTATCTGCTTATGGGGTGCACCAGCTTCATATATTCATCTTCGTGCTTGCGGTTACTCATGTCCTCTACTGCATTGTTATCTATGCTTTGGGCAAGACCAAGGTAAAGATTGGATCTTTCTATCTAAAGATTGGATCTTCTTATCTAAAGATTGGATCTTTTTAGCTAAAGATTGGGTTTTTTTTTTCTTTCTTTTTTTTCTTTTTGTTACTTCAGATGAGAATTTGGAAGAAGTGGGAAGAGGAGACAAAGACCATCGAATATCAGTATACACACGGTACATTACATTACATATTTATAACTTACAAACTTGGAATGGAAAATCGATATTAAGTGGTATTTTTGTGAATAATGCAGATCCTGAGAGGTTTAGGTTTGCGAGGGATACATCTTTTGGGCGTAGACATTTGAATTTCTGGAGCAAATCGACCATTACTCTGTGGATTGTATCTTTCTTCAGACAGTTCTTTGGTTCTGTAACCAAAGTTGATTACTTAACACTAAGACATGGTTTCATCATGGTAAAAAAAAAAAAAAACAGAACACAATCTTTTGATCTTTAAACTTTTCTACTGTTTAAAAAACTTATCTTTCATCTCACGGCATCGCACATATGCTTCATCTTTTCTTCTTCTTCAGGCCCATTTGGCTCCCGGGAGCGAGGCAAGATTCGATTTCCGGAAGTATATTCAAAGATCATTAGAGGAAGACTTCAAAACCATTGTTGAAATCAGGTTTGAGCTGAGAGACTTACAACAGCTTTTAACAAACTCAATCAATTCGCACTAATTACTTCTTAGTCTGATGTTTTCAATTGCTTATATATCTCCAGTCCTGTGATCTGGTTCGTCGCCGTGCTATTCCTCCTGACAAACACACACGGTACACTCATCTTCAAAACATTTATGCATCTATAATCTCTTAAAATTCTTTACAACAATCAAAACCTAATACATTTTGCTCTGCTTTTTCTTAATGAACAGGATTGCATTCATTCCTCTGGCAACCATTCATTCCTTTAGTCGTAAGCAACAACATAACCTTCAAAAAGAAACCTTTTTTCTTTGGTTTTAGTTTCGTCTCTTTAACAAGAATGAACAAAACTTGCAGGTGATCCTTATCGTTGGAACAAAACTTCAAGTAATAATAACAAAATTGGGACTTATGATCCAAGAGAAAGGCGACGTAGTGAAAGGCATGCCGCTTGTTCAGCCCGGTGATCATCTCTTCTGGTTCGGTCGTCCTCGTTTCATCCTCTTCCTCATTCACTTAGTCCTCTTCACGGTACACACATCATCATCATCATCATCATCATCATCCTTACTTTCTTGATTTCTTCTGTTACAAATTTCTCATAAAAACCAAACCTTTTCGCCATTTGCAGAACGCGTTTCAGCTCGCTTTCTTCGCCTGGAGTACGGTAAGCAAAACAATTTCATCACTCTCTTCTCCACTACCAAATCAATCATCATTTATTGAAAATTAAACCAAATTTTGATATTCTTCAGTATGAGTTCAAGCTCGAGAACTGTTTCCACAAAAGCACTGCAGATATCGTCATCAGAATCTCAGTAGGGTAAGTAAAAGCTTTAACCTTTATCCAATCATAGAAACAGAGCAATCATCAAAACTACCAAAGTCTCAACCTTTCTTCTTTCTTCTTTCTCTTCTCAATCTTGCAGAGTCATCGTACAGATTCTTTGCAGCTACGTTACTCTTCCTCTTTACGCTCTCGTTACTCAGGTAAGAGTACACATGATAATAAAGCAGAGGACTTTTGAGTTTCAGATTCTGAAAGTTTTGATTTTTGGTTTGTGTAGATGGGATCGAAGATGAAACCTACAGTGTTCAACGATAAAGTAGCAACAGCGTTAAAGAGTTGGCATCACACAGCTAAGAAGCAGATCAAACACGGAAGAAACTCCGAATCGACGACGCCTTTCTCTAGCCGACCAACGACGCCGACGCACGGATCTTCTCCGATCCATCTCCTCCGCAACGTCCACAAACGAAGCAGAAGCGCCGACGAGAGCTTCGCGAATTCGCTGTCTCCGAGTCCGAGAAGGAACTCTGATTTCGATACGTGGGATCCTGAGTCTCAACACGAAGCTTCTTCTTCCACGAATCCTCATCAATCTAGGTTTAGAGAAGAAGAAGAATCGGAGAAGAAGCCTTCTTCATCATCTGTGGAGCTTCCTCCGACACGAACACAGCAGCATGAGATTGCTATAAGCTTGAGGGATTTTTCGTTTAAGCGATGATTTATATTAATTTTATTTCTTATTTGATTATTTATTTTAATATGCATATATGTATATGGAAACAGTTTTGTATATTTCAGCATTACACATATTTATTTGTTTAAAAAAATCTCTGCTTTTATACATGTGTTTCTTCTCAATTATACATATTGTTGTCGATAAAGGCACTTTAGGAGTTTTGGTCACTTTTCTCTGAGACTGGAGAGTCTCTGAAACCCTAATTTCTCAATGTTGAAAGCATGCTGTTTTGAACACATTTAGAAATTATGAAGAGTGCTTAGTGCCTTCTTCTCTTTGGATTTGTTTGCTATGACTGAGTTTTAGGATTTGCAAAAAGAGGTGTTAGCAGATTTAGAAAGCATGCGACGTGTTTGATAAAATGTCTGAGTGAGACTTGGTTTTATGAAAACACTTGCGATTGCTTGGTGTAGATAGATTGGATTTAGACATGGTTTGTAGAGAATGTGCTGTGCATGAAGCCTTGTTTTATCACCATTGTTTATGTTTTGGGGTCTTTGAATGTTGACATGGCGATTAGGGGTCTCTTGTGAATGAATGGCTTCAGGGACTTTTGGTTGAAATGCATTCAAAATGTGGATTTCTGAAAAGTATCTCGATTGCTTTTTTGATGGAATGTTGCTATGCATGGTGTTCGATTATTGATGGGGTATGTGCAGAGTGTGATTTCTAAAGAATCAATCGTAATTTTGTGTGCCCAAAGGATTGAAAACAAAGATCACCAATGCTTTGCATGCTTGTTCTTAGGTCTCCAGGACCCTAGTATCTTGGAACATATAGAAGGTTGTATAGGTCAAGCTAATAAACCCTTCAATCTTTGTTGATTTTTTAATTGGTTTTTGCCTCTTTGGGTCCATTCTGTGTAGGTCTTGCATCTCGGTACTTAGGCTTACGCAAGAGATGACAGATCTTAGTTCCATCTTTTAATTGTTTCAGAGTGTAGATGTCTATCTCAAACTGACTCTAGTCAACTGTGCGTGGTTGATTGGGTCAAAGGTTGGAGTTCTTGGTTCAGACTATGAAAGGTAAGAGGTACAATTTGTCATATTTTAAATGAATCAGAGTGGTGATGCTTATTTTCATTGGTTATGGGCTCAACGAGATAACAATGGCCTGAAAATGACACAATGTTTTCAATATGAGGTCAAACGTTGCATGGTTGATTGTGTATAAGGTTGAATTTTTTTGAAGCCAACTGGTAAATAAATATCAGCATTTAATTTTACTTGATCTGTACTAGAAAACAAGGATTTAATTGATCTTGAATAAAGTAATGCAGAATCTTGGAAGATGGGTGGTCTGTGGTCAACAATGTTTAGAGGCGCTTGAGAATAGTTTTCATAACTCATTGAGTTTGTTTTCTTAGCTTAATTTGCTTTCTCCTGTTTACATGTTCCATTCTTTCACTACTCTGAAGAAGATCGCTCTTGCAGATACAAGAACACACATGGGGAAAGCCAGGTTTTTCTTTGCTTGCTTGCTCTTACGTTTTAGCTATGCAGCTATAACAACAGAAACTCCTCTGTCAATAGGACAAACTCTCAGCTCCTCTAATGGAGTTTATGAATTGGGGTTCTTCAGTCCTAATAACTCGCAGAATCTGTATGTTGGAATCTGGTTTAAGGGTATCACTCCCCGGACTGTTGTGTGGGTGGCCAATAGAGAAACCCCTGTTACAGACTCCACGGCAAATCTAACTATCAGCAGCAGTGGAAGTCTTCTCTTACTTAATGGCAAACATGGCGTTGTCTGGTCCATTGGAGAGACTTTCGCATCGAATGGGTCTCGTGCAGAGCTTTTAGACACTGGAGATCTTATTGTCATAGACAAAGCTTCGGGAAGATATCTATGGCGCAGCTTTGAGCATCTTGGTGATACTCTGCTACCTTCCTCCAACCTGATGTATAACCTCGCCACTGGTGAGAAGCGGGTGTTGACGTCGTGGAAAACTTACACTGATCCATCGCCTGGGGAATTTGTGGGTCAGATTACACCACAAGTGCCATCACAGCTGCTTACTACGAGAGGCTCAAAGCCGTATTGGAGAAGCGGTCCATGGGCTAAAACAAAGTTCACTGGTCTACCTCTAATGGATGAATCATACACAAATCCTTTCAGCCTTCAGCAGGATGCTAATGGGTCAGGGTTCTTCTCTCATTTACAAAGAAACATCGAACCTCTATATGTAGTATTAACATCAGAGGGATCAGTGAAGATTTATCAGCTTAATGGGACAGACTGGGTATTGATCTATGAGACTCCATTAGCCAATTCATGCGATTTTTACGGTGTATGTGGACCTTTTGGTTTGTGTGTTGTGTCAGTTCCTCGAAAGTGTGAATGCTTCAAAGGGTTTGTACCTAAATCCATTGAGGAGTGGAAACGAGGAAATTGGACGGGTGGTTGTGTGAGGCGTACCGAACTACACTGTCAAGGAAACTCTACTGGCAAAGATGCAAACGTCTTCCATACTGTTGCCAACATAATGCCTCCAGACTTTTATGAATTTGCAAGTTTTTTGAATGCTGAAGAATGCCAGCAAAGTTGCCTCCACAATTGTTCTTGCTTGGCCTTTGCTTATATTAATGGAATAGGGTGCTTAATGTGGAACCAGGAGCTAATGGACGTAGTGCAATTTTCCAAGGAGACATATGGACGTAGCTAATGGACGTAGTGCTTCTTTTCATTCGTCTTGCAAGTTCTGAAATGAGTACGCCTTGAAAATGATAACATCATAGAGCTCTGTTTTCATTTGGCTTATCTGTTTATTTTGTCTTGTGTATCTCAGATGGAAACAAGCGCAAAAAGACTTTGTTTACTGCTGGTATTGTGAGCCTTTCTCTTTTTGTGATATTGGGTTCTGCTGCGTTTGGTTTGTGGAGATGCAGAGTGAAACATAATGGTAACACATTGATGACCTTACTATCTCTGTATCGATCTCTTGCTGTTATCTATTTCCTTTCAAAATGGACTTCTGCAGATATGTATAATATACTCTCTTGAAGCTAATATGTTTGAGCTTTAGCTTGATGGCTACATTACTAGATTTTAAGCTGCACTAACACATGAATTCGTGAAACTCTAATTTCAGCTATTACATCAAAGGTTGCTTCACCAGGTGCATGGAGGAATGATCTGACACCACAAGATGTCCCAGGTTTAGATTTCTTTGAGATGAATACCATTGAAACTGCCACAAACTATTTCAGTCTGTCAAATAAACTCGGACAAGGTGGATTTGGTTCAGTTTACAAGGTCTGAGAATTTTAATCCTCTCTGCTCATTTGTATCTTCTGTTTATGTTTCTCTTGATGACCTTCTGCAATCTGTTACAGGGAAAGCTGCAAGATGGGAAAGAAATTGCTGTAAAACGTCTCTCTAGCAGCTCCGGACAGGGCAAAGAGGAGTTCATGAATGAAATAATACTCATCTCAAAACTTCAACACAGAAACTTAGTCCGGCTTTTGGGATGTTGCATTGAAGGAGAAGAGAAGCTATTGATTTATGAGTTTATGGAGAACAAAAGCCTTGATACCTTTCTCTTTGGTCGGTCCCTTTTTTGCATCCTTCTTTTACTTTCTGAGTACAACAGTTTATATGATGGTCTTTACATGGTATTATCGCTTAGATTCAAGAAAAAGGTTCAAGATCGATTGGCCAAAGAGATTCGATATCATTCAAGGTATAGCTCGTGGACTTCTCTATCTCCACCGTGACTCACGCCTCAGGGTCATTCACCGAGATCTCAAGGTCAGCAACATTCTTCTAGACGAGAAAATGATCCCAAAAATATCAGATTTCGGATTGGCTCGGATGTTTGAGGGAACCCAAAACCAGGACAACACTCGCAGGATTGTAGGAACTTTGTAAGAATCTATTTTCAAAAAACATGCTTAACAACAAGATTCATAGTCATAATCATATATTAAACTTGGATGAAACCTTTTGATGTTTGCACAGAGGATATATGTCTCCAGAGTATGCTTGGACTGGAGTGTTCTCTGAGAAATCTGACATTTACAGCTTCGGAGTTCTTCTCTTAGAAATCATCAGCGGAGAGAAGATCTCAAGCTATTGCGAGGACGGTAAAACCCTTCTTGCATATGTAAGTAAGACTTTGATACACTTTTACTGATCACTATCCCTTTTCAAGACGTTTCTTGCTTTTATATATTCACTTTTACTTAAACCACAACAGGCGTGGGATTCTTGGTGTGAAAACGGAGGAATTGATTTTCTGGACAAAGATGTTGCTAATTCGTGTGACCCATCTGAAGTTGGGAGATGTGTTCAGATTGGTCTGCTTTGTGTTCAACACCAACCTGTTGAGAGGCCCAACACACTTGAGTTGTTGTCTATGCTCACCACAACATCAGATCTTCCCCCTCCAAAACAACCCATATTTGCAGTGCACAATATAGACGACAGATCCAATAGTAATGATTTGATCACTGTCAATGAGATGACACAATCTGTGGTGACAGGGCGTTAGGGAAGAAGCATTATCTAAATTAATATGTAGGTAACTTCAACATGTGTATATATACTTTCAAATGAAGGGTTTCAGATCAGTATTGTTTTGGTTGATCTTTTGTTTCTGTTTAAATGACTATACAATATTGGGCCTGATTGGTTATGGCTGTAGGAATTTTCTGCTGTAGAATTTAAGCTGTACATTTTAGGCTGTAGATTTTATTGCTGTAGGATTTTTGATAGTAGATATTATGTCATTAAAGATATATATGTAGCATTAAAACAAAAACAAATAAGATATAGAAAAAAAAGTAAAAAAAGAAGGTGAAGAAAAGAATAAGGAAATAAGAGAGAGAGAATTCTCAGAGCCCTTAATTTGGTGCTCTGAAAAAATTGCTTTCTAGAGCAAAAATGTTTCATTTTCTAAAATTGTTGCTCTAAGTTTCTAAAATGAAAGCAAAGCGTGACACATTAGTGCTCTAGAAATAATTAGTGCTCTGTGGAGCACTCACAGCACTTACCAATCACCCCCATTATTGACTCCACGTCTTCTCAAATATAACTCTATCCTTCACAAGACTTGTCACCAGAAAAGGCTGTCTTGGGCCTCTTGGCAAAAGCATGAAGAGTAATGAGTAAAATGTAAAATTTCCATCTTACTTAGTAAATTTTCTAAGAAGTAAATTCTAGTTATTTCTCTTTAATGAATAAATGTAAAATTTCCATATTCTTTAATGATAAAATGTAAAATTTACAAAATTCACCAAGGTATTTACAAAAGTGTAAGATTTTGTGTCGACGAAATATGCATATATAAGTATAATATGCACCTAGAAACAAAAGAAAGACACGAAAGAAGTTAGAATATAGTTTTTTGTTTGTGTGTTTGTGTGTGTGTAGGGGTGTGTGGTGAAGAAAAACAATATGGAACTTTGGATGATCGGAGTCAGCGCTGGGTTAGTCATACTCATCGTGGGTTATATTATTTATTTATGTTTTTACGCTGACCGATCACCGATTGTGCCCCTATAGCTTAATTTATGATTGGTCTTCTTTTGATTTTTTTTATATGCATTATTTTATGATGAGATTTTTAGATTTGTAACTTATAGAATAAGCATATGGATTATGCGATGCTGCAATATTTATCAATAATATTTATATTTGATATTTCAAGTGATTTGGCCTACTTTCAATGCTACATTACATAATTATACTGGTATACAATGGTGATTTACATTTTAGGCAAAGTATAATCGGTATGTCGTACGATCATTACTCCAAGTCTCCAACTAAACGCAGATTTTCAGTCTATTGACTATTAACGAAAGAAACAAATGAACAAAGAATGGTTACCAATTTACTATATGAGAAGTATATTTCATGAAACCAATCTACTTAGAACATTACGTTTTATGACTTCTGGTTCCGGCCACAACTCCGTTCTCTCTTCCCGTCACAGCAGGTGAGAACATTATATCCTCGCTGTTTCTTGTGACCCACGTCATCAAGGTCATTAGGTTTTTTCTTCGATCTTGCGGTTGATATAGTTGTTCTTCAAACTTTGCGATGAGAAAATCCACAACGCTGTTTCACTGAGGAGTGCAATGAGATCAAGAATCTACAAAAGACTTCTTTACAATTTTCAAGTTTCAGATAATGCGTGTATCAGAGAGTGATTCTAGGAATTATTACATTCATGTGGGTTTTTGTTGTTATGATCATTTTTGTACATTGCTTACAACTTTGCAGGCACTTGGTTCCCCTCAAAACAAAAACTCTGCGTTCTTGAAAACAAGCCTCTGAATCTAATCTCTTTCAAGATTCAGAGGCTTGAGCATTGAGATGAAATAACTGTAGGAGAAAAAAATGAATGCTACCTTTAGAGATCCTCCTTCTATGTGTTCCATCAGAAAAGAAGATTTAAATATGCATCAATGTTCACTTGGCTAGATTATTTCAGCTCAAAGATCAAAGGATGAATGGAATGATCTAGAGTTGATTGATTTACTGAGTTTCTTGCTTCTTGCAAATACCAATTATAAATCTAAGCAGCGCAGGAAGCACCCGCGTTGCGCTTGCTCTAAGAGGTGTGGACTAGGACCAGATGTGACAGGCTCTTGCCTTTTGTGTGAGCTTCCCCTCTCTCCCTCCACTATATGTGACGGTTGTGTTCATTGTTACTGGTTTGTTCAGGAGCGATGCAATGATCTTGCAAGAGAGATTCAACATCCGGTTCATCCCGCACACCCTCTCAAACGTCTTAATTACATTCGAACTTGTGGTGAAACATTTTGTGATGCATGCATGCTCCGATTCAAACGTCTCATTTAATGTTTGGAAAATAAAAAATAAAAAATTGATATAACTTATATTCTGGGCGAGTCACTTGTCTAAAGAAGACAAAATTAAACAAAAAATAGAAGCATTTACATCATGTGTTTACAGTTTGGAATATTTTTTATTTTTGGGTTTTAATGTTGAGGAAATTGAAGTGAAGAGAATGATGTGATGTGATGCGGTTTAATTCCTCAATATGCATATATGTAAATGTAATATGCATATATGTATATGGAAACAGTTTTGTATATTTCAGCATTACACATATTTATTTGTTTAAAAAAATCTCTGCTTTTATACATGTGTTTCTTCTCAATTATACATATTGTTGTTGTCGATAAAGGCACTTTAGGAGTTTTGGTCACTTTTCTCTGAGACTGGAGAGTCTCTGAAACCCTAATTTCTCAATGTTGAAAGCATGCTGTTTTGAACACATTTAGAAATTATGAAGAGTGCTTAGTGCCTTCTTCTCTTTGGATTTGTTCGCTATGACTGAGTTTGAGGATTTGCAAAAAGAGGTGTTAGCAGATTTAGAAAGCATGCGACGTGTCAGATAAAATGTCTGAGTGAGACTTGGTTTTATGAGAACACTTGCGATTGCTTGGTGTAGATAGATTGGATTTAGACATGGTTTGTAGAGAATGTGCATGAAGCCTTGTTTTATCACCATTGTTTATGTTTTGGGGTCTTTGAATGTTGACATGGCGATTAGGGGTCTCTTGTGAATGAATGGCTTCAGGGACTTTTGGTTGAAATGCATTCAAAATGTGGATTTCTGAAAAGTATCTCGATTGCTTTTTTGATGGAATGTTGCTATGCATGGTGTTCGATTATTGATGGGGTATGTGCAGAGTGTGAATTCTAAAGAATCAATCGTGATTTTGTGTTCCCAAAGGATTGAAAACAAAGATCACCGATGCTTTGCATGCTTGTTCTTAGGTCTCCAGGATCCTTGTATCTTGGAACATATAGAAGGTTGTATAGGTCAAGCTAATAAACCCTTCAATCTTTGTTGATTTCTTAATTGGTTTTTGCCACTTTGGGTCCATTCTGTGTAGGTCTTGCATCTTGGTAGTTAGGCTTACGCAAGAGATGACAGATCTTAGTTCCATCTTTTAATTGTTTCAGAGTGTAGATGTCTATCTCAAACTGACTCTAGTCAACTGTGCGTGGTTGATTGGGTCAAAGGTTGGAGTTCTTGGTTCAGACTATGAAAGGTAAGAGGTACAATTTGTCATATTTTAAATGAATCAGAGTGGTGATGCTTATTTTCATTGGTTATGGGCTCAACGAGATAACAATGGCCTGAAAATGACACAATGTTTTCAATATGAGGTCAAACGTTGCATGGTTGATTGTGTATAAGGTTGGATTTTTTTGAAGCCAACTGGTAAATAAATATCAGCATTTCATTTTACTTAATTTGTACTAGAAAACAAGGATTCAATTGATCTTGAATAAAGTAATGCAGAATATTGGAATATGGGTGGGCTGTGGTCAACAATTTTTGGAGCTTGAGAATAATTCTCATAACTCATTGAGTTTGTTTTCTTAGATTACTTTGCTTTCTCCTGTTTACATGTTCCATTCTTTCACTACTCTAAAGAAGATCGCTCTTGCAGATACAAGAACACACATGGGGAAAGCCAGGTTTTTCTTTGCTTGCTTGCTCTTACGTTTTAGCTATGCAGCTATAACAACAGAAACTCCTCTGTCAATAGGACAAACTCTCAGCTCCTCTAATGGAGTTTATGAATTGGGGTTCTTCAGTCCTAATAACTCGCAGAATCTGTATGTTGGAATCTGGTTTAAGGGTATCACTCCCCGGACGGTTGTGTGGGTGGCCAATAGAGAAACCCCTGTTACAGACTCCACGGCAAATCTAACTATCAGCAGCAGTGGAAGTCTTCTCTTACTTAATGGCAAACATGGCGTTGTCTGGTCCACTGGAGAGACTTTCGCATCTAATGAATCTCGTGCAGAGCTTTTAGACACTGGAGATCTTATTGTCATAGACAAAGCTTCGGGAAGATATCTATGGCGCAGCTTTGAGCATCTTGGTGATACTCTGCTACCTTCCTCCAACCTGATGTATAACCTCGCCACTGGTGAGAAGCGGGTGTTGACGTCGTGGAAAACTTACACTGATCCATCGCCTGGGGAATTTGTGGGTCAGATTACACCACATCGCCAACATAATGCCTCCAGACTTTTACGAGTTTGCAAGTTTTTTTAATGCTGAAGAATGTCAGCAAAGTTGCCTCCACAATTGTTCTTGCTTGGCGTTTTCTTATATTAATGGAATAGGGTGCTTAATGTGGAACCAGGAGCTAATGGATGTAGTGCAATTTCCCAAGGGAGGAGAGCTTCTTTCCATTCGTCTTGCAAGTTCTGAACTGGGTATGCTTTGAACAAGAAAACATCAGAGAGCTTTGTCAATTACAGAGCTCTGTTTTCATTTGGCTTATTTGTTTATCTCAGGTGGAAACAAGCGCAAGAAGACTTTGTTTACTGCTGGTATTGTGAGCCTTTCTCTTTTTGTGATTTTGGGTTCTGCTGCGTTTGGTTTGTGGAGATACAGAGTGAAACATAATGGTAGCACATTGATGACCTTACTTATCTGTATATCGATCTCTTGCTGTTATCTATTTATTTGCTTGCAAAATGGTCACATGCAGATGTGTACCTTGGTTTCGGCTTGCTTGAGAAAAATTTAATATGCTCACTTTTAGCTTTATATGTTTGAGCTTTAGCTTGATGAGATGAGCAATAACACATGAATTCTTGAAATTCTAATATCAGCTATTGCATCCAAGGCTGCTTCACCAGGTGCATGGAGGAATGATCTGACACCACAAGATGTCCCAGGTTTAGACTTCTTTGAGATGAATACCATTGAAACTGCCACGAATAATTTCAGTGTATCAAACAAACTCGGACAAGGTGGATTTGGTTCAGTTTACAAGGTCAGATGGTTTAATTCCGCTTTGCTCTTTTCTATTCACTGTTTATGCTCTCGTGATGACCTTTTGCAATCTGTTTCAGGGAAAACTGCAAGATGGGAAACAAATTGCTGTAAAACGTCTTTCTAGCAGCTCCGGACAGGGCAAAGAGGAGTTTATGAATGAAATAGTACTCATCTCAAAACTACAACACAGAAACTTAGTCCGGCTTTTGGGATGTTGCATTGAAGGAGAAGAGAAGCTATTGATTTATGAGTTTATGGAGAACAAAAGCCTTGATACATTTCTCTTTGGTCGGTCCCTTTTTTGCATGCTTCCTTTACTAATCTGTAGTTTTACTCTCTGTGTACAACAGTTTATCTGATAGTTTTTACACTCTGTTATTGCTTAGATTCAAGAAAAAGGTTCGAGATCGATTGGCCAAAAAGATTTGATATCATTCAAGGTATAGCTCGTGGACTTCTCTATCTCCACCGTGACTCACGCCTCAGGGTTATCCACCGAGATCTCAAGGTCAGCAACATTCTTCTGGATGAGAAAATGATCCCAAAAATATCAGATTTTGGATTGGCTCGGATGTTTCAAGGAACACATTTTCAGGACAACACTCGCAGGGTTGTAGGAACTCTGTGAGAACCATTCTTCAACTTTAACAAGATTCATAGTCATAAACATATACTAAACTATTTGATGTTTGCACAGAGGATATATGTCTCCTGAGTATGCATGGACTGGGATGTTCTCTGAGAAATCTGACATCTACAGCTTCGGAGTTCTTCTCTTGGAAATAATCAGCGGAGAGAAGATCTCAAGCTATTGCGAGGACGGTAAAACCCTTCTTGCATATGTAAGTAAGACTTTGATACACTTTTACTGATCACTATCCCCTTTCAAGACGTTTCTTGCTTTTATATATTCACTTTTACTTAAACCACAACAGGCGTGGGATTCTTGGTGTGAAAACGGAGGAATTGATTTTCTGGACAAAGATGTTGCTGATTCATGTGACCCATTACAAGTTGGGAGATGTGTTCAGATTGGTCTGCTTTGTGTTCAACACCAACCTGTTGAGAGACCCAACACACTTGACTTGTTGTCTATGCTGACCACAACATCAGATCTTCCACCTCCAAAACAACCCGTATTTGCAGTGCACACTATAGACGACGGATCCAATAGTAATGATTTGATCACTGTCAATGAGATGACACAATCTGTGGTGACAGGGCGTTAGGGAAGAAGCATTATCTATATTAATATATGTAGGTAACTTCAACGTGTATATATATTTTCAAATAAAGGGTATCAGATCGGTATTGTTTTGGTTGATCTTTTGTTTCTGTTAATGCCTAAATGGCTATACAATATTAGTGAGTCCACGTCTACTCAAATATAACTCTATCCTTCACAAGACTTGTCACCAGAAAAGGCTGTCTTGGGCCTCTTGGCAAAAGCAGTTATGAAGAGTAATGAGTGAAATGTAAAATTTCCATCTTACTTAGTAAATTTTCTAAGAAGTAAATTCTAGTTATTTCTCTTTAATGAATAAATGTAAAATTTCCATATTCTTTAATGATAAAATGTAAAATTTACAAAATTCACCAAGGTATTTACAAAAGTGTAAGATTTTGTGTCGACGAAATATGCATATATAAGTATAATATGCACCTAGAAACAAAAGAAAGACACGAAAGAAGTTAGGATATAGTTTTTTTTGTGTGTGTGTGTGTGTGTGTTTGTGTGTGTGTAGGCGTGTGTGGTGAAGAAAAACAATATGGAACTTTGGATGATCGGAGTCAGCGCTGGGTTAGTCATACTCATCGTGGGTTATATTATTTATTTATGTTTTTACGCTAACCGATCACCGATTGTGCCCCTGTAGCTTAATTTATGATTGGTCTTCTTTTGATTTTTCTTATATGCATTATTTTATGATGAGATTTTTAGATTTGTAACTTATAGAATAAGCATTGGATTATGCGATGCTGCAATATTTATCAATAATATTTATATTTGATATTTCAAGTGATTTGGCCTACTTTCAATGCTACATTACATAATTATACTGGTATACAATGGTGATTTATATTTTAGGCAAAGTATAATCGATATGTCGTACGATCATTACTCCAAGTCTCCAACTAAACGCAGATTTTCAGTCTATTGACTATTAACGAAAGAAACAAATGAACAAATTAAGAATGGTTACCAATTTACTATATGAGAAGTATATTTCATGAAACCAATCTACTTAGAACATTACGTTTTATGACTTCCGGCCACAACTCCGTTCTCTCTTCCCGTCACAGCAGGCGAGAACATTATATTCTCGCTGTTTCTTGTGACCCACGTCATCAAGGTCATTAGGTTTTTTCTTCGATCTTGCGGTTGATATAGTTGTTCTTCAAACTTTGTGATGAGAAAATCCACAGCGCTGTTTCACTGAGGAGTGCAATGAGATCAAGCATCTACAAAAGACTTCTTTACAATTTTCAAGTTTCAGATAATGTGTGTATCAGAGAGTGATTCTAGGAATTATTACATTCATGTGGGTTTTTGTTGTTATAATCATTTTTGTACATTGCTTACAACTTTGCAGGCACTTGGTTCCCCTCAAAACAAAAACTCTGCGTTCTTGAAAACAAGCCTCTGAATCTAATCTCTTTCAAGATGAAATAACTGTAGGAGAAAAAAATGAATGCTACCTTTAGAGATCCTCCTTCTATGTGTTCCATCAGAAAAGAAGATTTAAATATGCATCAATGTTCACTTGGCTAGATTATTTCAGCTCAAAGATCAAAGGATGAATGGAATGATCTAGAGTTGGTTGATTTACTGAGTTTCTTGCTTCTTGAAAATACCAATTATAATTCCTAGAAGCTGTTCTTTAGGCCATTGACATTGTCATTATCTTACAGAACACGAATATGTTTGTTTACACAGGGTGTTACAACACGAAAAGAAAGTTGATGATGGAACCAAGAGAAAAGCAAAGATTGTAGGATACAAGAGAACATAGACCAACATAAAAAAAACACATTGGGATGATGATACATCTCAGTGGAACTTGAGGCTGGTCAAGACATTGTTGTTGACAGGATCCGCCAAATGATCAAGAAGGTTCTGGTAAGGCCCCACACCAGTCACTAGCCCCTGAATAAAGTAACCGAGGATGGCGAGCATAGCCAGTCTACCGTTCTTGACCTCTTTGAGTTTCAACTCTTTCATCGACTTCTCATCTTTCCCAAACCCAAGAGGGTTAAAGAAAGGTCCTCCGGGATAAGCCGGGTTACCCGAACCGGAGAAACCTTTCTCTAACCCCAAGAAGTACTGTTTCCCCATAGATCCAGGGTTGTACCAGTCTTGCAACCTCCTGTGCTCAGCGAAACCCATCAGAGCCATCTCTAGAACAAAGAGTGTGTAATTGTCTGCCCAGTAGTTGTATGTCCCTGCTGGTGGAATCACACCGGTTTGGAACCAGGGAAGAGCAGTTTCTGCTGGGATCAGACCAGCTTTTCCTAGGATCTCAGGTGCTATAGCTCCAGCTGCACCTAACATAGCGAACCTCCCGTTGATGATCTCTCCGTAGGCTAACCATCTCGGCTCGATAAACCCTCCGGTGCCCTCTGGATCTGAAAGACCAAGAGGGTCAAATCCATAGTCTCCAGGTAAGCTGCAGAATCACAACATGAATCATCATTTCCTATAAACTCTTAAACACATTTTGTAGATCAATGAAAGGTTAAAGAAATGGAATTACCTGCCATCCAAGTAAGAGAGAGACTGTGATGATGCAAACCACAATGGTCTGTTTGCTCCTTGCTGAAACCAAAACCAAAACACTCAGAAACAAGATCAGATTATCAAGTGCATTAAGAGAGAGTTGTGATGAAAGAAGACTAGAGAGAGTTATGTACCTTGACAGGTGGAGTTGAAGCAGCCTTAACAACAAAGGAAGTCTTCTTCTGTGAGACGGACACAGCTGGTTTAGTGCCGAGAATCTGTCTAGCGGTCTGAACAGAGGAGGTAAGTGAAGAAGACACAAGTGCTTGTGCTGCCATTTTTGTTTTTTTGCTCTGTTCCTCTCGAACTCGACTTCTCTTCTGTCACCAAGAGATGATGAAATGGTTCGGTAATGGTTCTTGTTGCAAGGGAAAGTGTTAAGAGTAGTACAAGGAACAAGGTCCAGTAGAACTACTTGTGGCTTTGAAATAGCACAACTGGTTTTGCTCAGATTAGATTAGTATCTGCTTCACCAACTATATTTGTCCACGTGGAAACAAGAGTTGGATAAGAGATTTTGTTTCTCTGTTTCTCCTTATCTGCCACACAAGTAACAAAAAAAAATCTTTACATCGAAGCCTATTGGATATAAAAATTTTATCATATGCTTTGTTGATCAGAAATTGGAATTAATATATACTTCTGTGGTTAATAATTCAAATCAGCTTTATTTTAGCTAATTATGATGTCTCAACATGAATTAAATTCTCAATTGCTTGTTATACAAATCAATTTCAAGTTTTAGTGTAACACTCTAATCGATTCTAATCAATTCAAATTATATTACTCCTCAATTGTTTCAGTAAAAGCTCGAAGGACAGTATAAATTGTTTTATGGGAGATTTGTGAATATAAGCTCAAACAACTATCCATTTGTCCCAATAGACCTTTTCTGAAAATTACCATTTTTGACTTCAATACCCTTGTAAAATATATATAAATATGAAATAAATGTTTTTAAATGCCATTTTTTTAAAAAAAATTCATAACAATGAAAAGAAAAACATGGAGAATGTTATAACATTTTTTTTTTTTAAAGATGTCTTAAATATATATTTTTTTAAATTTCTACCTTTTCCAAATATTCAAAGTAGAATTCATATTCTACTTGTTGTTCTTTTTTCTACTGGCAGTAGAATATGATTTCTACGGTGTGTTCAGTATTCTACGACTCGTAGAACATGAGATCTAATATTTGTTCACTTTTCTACTAATGGTAGAAAATATTTTCTGACTTGCGTTCACGTTTCTACCACCCGTAGAAAAGACAATCTACGGTTATTGTATTTTCCACTATTCCGTAGAAAACGTTATCTGGTACTTTCACCATGTTCTACCATCCGTAGAAATCACTTTCTAGAAATCGCACAAAATTCTACCGATCGTAGAAATTATTTTTTTGCGAGAATCTAGGAGAATCTAAACTAATATAGTAAGTAAATCTTTAAAAAATATTTTCAAATCTAGCGGTTTCCTTATTTTCTTCCTCTCAGAAAAGAAAAATAATACCCTCAATATTTTTAGACTTAAAAATTGTTTTCAAATTCGTTTATGTTATTTTAAAATTATTTCAGTTGAAAACATTATTTTTCTGTTATTCTAAAGATAATTCTAAATAGTTTTTATTTTATAACAAAAAAAGAAAAAAATCTTCAAGTAAAATGTTATTTATAGAGTTTGATTGATATTGATGATAAACATTAGTATATTTTGAAAATAATATGTATTTCCAAGTATAAATATCTATTGAAATATCTTTTCTTGTCTTTTAAATATATTTCTTTCTGATATATATAAAATTTAAACTATTATTTAAAATAAATTCAAGATTTTTCTCTAAATTTTATTTTTATTTAAAAATTATTTTCCTCATTATTAATTCCAAAAACTAATAATGATTTTTTTTTCATTTATTAAACCAATTCTCTTTTTTTTCTTTGTTATTCTTCTAAAAAAAAATATGATTTTTGTATATTGTTAATCTTTATGTTAAAAATATATTAATCTCTATTTTGAAGGGTAAATTTGGCAAATTTAGCATTATAAAATGTAATAGGACAAAATATGGTGAAAAAGTTTATCTGGACAAGAAGAGAGTTTTTTGAGCCTATTTTGCCAAATTTCCCTAAACCGAAACCCAAATAAATTAGAATTTCAATTTCATGCCATCAAAAGCTTCAATCGAACTTCAAACTTATCCAAGTGCATAATCGAACAAAAAGAAGTGACTGACACCGAAAACTCTCAATTCGAACATGTTTCACCTCCCAATTTAAAGTCAACAAATGCTAACATTGTCAAAATCGAATGAATTTGAGACACTAAACCCAAACCCAAATCAATTAGAATTTCAATTTCATGCCATCAAAAGCTTTAATCGAACTTCAAACTTATCCAAGTGCATAATCGACTAACTGAATTGAAATTACAATGAACCCTATATTGTCCAGCGAAGTCTAGACTTACTTGTCGGAGAAAACGAGGATGACGATATTATGTTCTGGGCTTCGAATGAGGAAGAGAAAGAGAACGACTTGGACGAAAGAGGAGAACGGCGATGGGAGAATGGAGAGAAAGAACCAAGGAGAAGGAGAGGACGAAAGAGGAGAACGGCGATGGGAGAATGGAGAGATGGAGCGACGGCGATGGGAGAATGGAGATTTGGAGCGACGGCAAGGATAATGAGATACAGGAAAAAATTTCACATTAATATTGCCTTCCCTTTATCGAAAAAATAACATTAACATTATTAACTTTTTGATTAATTATCTAATTATATTTTAAAGGGTAAAATGTGACATTTCTGATTGAAAAAGTCTATAAGGACAACAATTGATCAAAAAGTTTATGTGGACAAGAGGAGAGTTTTTTGAGCCTATTTTGCCAAATTTCCCGTGTTTTATTCACTTTTTTTTAATAGAAACTAGATCTGGACCCGTGCTTGATAAGCACGGGATATTGTAATTTTTAATAATAAAACTTTAAGTATTCATATATAATTATGTAAATAAGAGTATACTTGTAATATAAATTGATGAATTAATAATATTAGATTATCTAAGTATAAGATAAAATAAATATGTGATCATTAATTTTTGGGTTATATATTATATGTGGATTTATTGGGCCAAAACGGTAAAAATGAGCGAATCAAATTCTTTTAATTTGAAGTTAATCGATTTGAAGTTAATCGTAACCAGTACCGATGAAACCTAAAAATAATATCTTCTCAATCATATCAAAATCTATAATTTGTAGATCAATATCATTTTTTTCTCTTATTTTGTAAATTTTTCCATGAGACATGTTAAAATCAAGATTACAAATTTTCACCTTTGATCAGATCCGTTCTTTCTTTATGTCTCTCGGGAAAAATATGGATCTAAAAGAATGTTGGTCCTGACCCGTGATACTGATAACATTTGAGTTAATTTAATTTGTGAACATTAGGTTTCTAAAATTGGATATTATTTTAAAGTTTGATTAAAATGTTGTTGTGATAACATATGCTTTTTCATATTTTAAGCCTCAACTATTTGAATGAGATTTATTTATTTTCGACCTATATCATTACCAAATCTCAAAAAATATATTTATATAAAAGTCATGTGTTTTGGTCCACATAAGAATGGTTTTGAGTCGATATATAGTCTTGTAAAAAATTATTTAACATATGTCAAAAAATCATTTAATGAAATAAATATATTTAACCCGTAAAAGAAAATTATTCAATCCGTAAAATAAAATTATTCAACCTGTAAATTGATATTATTGAACCCGTAAAAAAATTATTCAACCCGTAGAAAAATTATTCAATCCATAAAAAATTATCCAATATGTGTCAAAAAAATTATTTAGTAAAATCAACATATTTAACTCATAAAAAAAATTTTATTCAATCAGAAAAAGTTATTCAACCCATAAAATAAAACTATTCAACTAATATAATGATTAAATCCTATTTTGGCATTAAATCCATGTAACTCGTGGGTCACAATTTTTAGTTTTATAAATAGGTCACATTATTTGTTGAAATGAAAATCTTATTCGTTTATAACAATTTAAAGTATTAAACTTGAATTGTTTGGAGTAATATTAAATATTTTGTTTTTAAAAACCCAAAAGAAACATATACACGTAGATGAAAAAAATATTGTACACAGAAACACAGACAAATGAAACAACTCAAGACTAAATTTTATTGTCTTCATACTATTTTAATATTAACAAAAATGAGAAAGGAATGTTGAAAGGTCAAAATCCCTCAGATCGTTTGTTTACTTTCCAAAACCCAAAAAACAGTCGGTGGTAACCAAACCAATCTGTGTAAGCATAAAAAACGACCAGGAAATTAATAGATCTTGCATAGTGGTCTCAGATTTCGATTGTACTATTAAGGTTGGCTCTCAAGATTTCTTACTCTTCTGTGTAGTTTTGTTAGATAAATCTTTGATTCAATTGTTTTTGCAATTTTAGAAATTTTTAGCTTGATTTCACCGATTTACACTCAATATGTATGATTTTCATTAATTGATTGAATTAGCTATTACTGAAGATATAATCTCGAGAAGAAACTATTTCAAGGTTTAATGGTTGGCCCGGAGATTTTTTGTTATTGTCTTCTTTTATGCTCAATTTTTTTGGGTAGATTTTAATTTCGTTTTAACTTTTGTGATGCTTGGAACATCATTTGATCTTGGTTGTTTTGTTCTTGTCATTTGAACTTGTCAATTTCAAGTTCTTGACCTCATTCAATGAAGGATAGTCTTTTTCGGACCCAAATGTAAGATCTTGACTTCCCTTTGTAGTCTTTCCTCTTCTTAGTTTAATCATCTTGTAAGTTATTGACACTTACATGCTCTATTGCATCTCTATACACGCTTTTACTTGGCATTGTATTTGCATTCCACCTACTCTAGAGGTGTGTTAGCTGCTAACGAAGACAGAAAAAAGCTCCAAAAGCAGGTCAAGCAATCAATTCCAAACAAAGCATCCAGTCCCTAATAAACAGGCAAAGAGGGATCTTTTCAATCATATAAATCACTCATATAAGTCAGGTTTGTCAATGTAGATTTCTTATGTTTTTTAGACAAATTCCTCTTATTATAGACAAAACTGATAAACATTTATGTTAGTTTTCAGTGAACTTGAATTCTGAACATCAAAGCAAAATACTAATTTTTTCAAGACAAAGCAAGTAGACTCACGTCTGCTTTGTTGAACTCGATTCATAAGTTAACATCAGATATGGTCAATGTTAATTAACATTATATATTAAGCAAATATCTCCTTACTTATTACCGAGGCGAGGTTTGCTTACTCTCTCTCTCTCTTTTATTACATGATTAGAAACGTAGGAATAAAACATGAAAATCGTTTATAGGTAAACACTATATTTGTGATATATATCAGAACAAATCACTTATCACGGTACCTAAAAATGATTGAGCAGGGCACAATTCATGGTCTTTTGCGATTTAACAACAGTTTTTTCTCCTGGATCTCGAATCTGCTGTGAATAAAACAAACAATAATTAGAAAAGTAATGTGTAAAAGGCCATGGAAATTCTAATTGTCAGATTCAAATCTATCAAATGTATACGACATAATTACTTGAAAAATCAAAAAGAGCTTACAGTTTCATCTGATAGAATCATTTTCAGGGTTTTGCAAAATCTGTCTTATATTGCTTCGAAGAATGAAAAGTAATCACTTAGGTATAGAAGCCAATGGCTTGTTGTCTTTCATAGCGCTGGACATCCTCCTCCTTCACAGGAGCATGGATTTGTGTTTCCTAAGCGTATATTTTTTTGAACAGATAAATAATCAGAATT
Organism: Erythrophleum ivorense; assembly: GCA_026724425.1. Classification (NCBI taxonomy): domain Eukaryota; kingdom Viridiplantae; phylum Streptophyta; class Magnoliopsida; order Fabales; family Fabaceae; genus Erythrophleum; species Erythrophleum ivorense. The sequence continues at coordinate 90,892 of JAIUCV010000087.1, forward strand.
ATATAAACGTAAAGTCACCATTATCTTAAAACATGTTTGAATCCTCTATTTTCATTACCTTAACGTCTGAAGCCATTCATTTCTATAGTCTCTCCTGATGAGAATGCGTATTGCTTCCACAGGTGCAAGATCTTAATTTGGATTCTCCATGCGGACTTGAATGGCTTCAAGTGCGACCGGAAGAGCATTAGCATTCTACTTTGGTTTTGACTGTGTAACAATTTGTAGATAAGTACTCCTAAGCTTGTCGTGAACTCTATATTTATATTGTTTGAAGTTAATGGTTTATTAGGTTTTCATCTCATTTAATTCCGAATATACTCTATTAATTTTAAGATTTTGCAAATTCGTAATATTAACGGTGTATTTTCTGTTTTGGAAGATTGAAGTTGCCAAATATCTTTTTTCGATATCAAATTTTTTGGTATCCAGTTAGTTACCATAATGTACTCATAATTAGGTCCCGATTTTGTGGCCTAATTGTTAGTTTGCTTTAAATTTGATTATGATTCCTTTTTATGTTTATTTGATTCGTTGGCAAAAACAAATCCGGTTTGCTTGGACATCGGGAGATATTTTATTGGAATCGGTTCAGTTTTGTTGGTCATGGTTCTTCCGATTTTTATCCGGTTCAATTTAAGTAGATGTAAGGATCCGCATGTTGTTTTTCAGCCGTCGGTCGAGTTATTTTCTTGATTTAGGTGTTAATTTCGGGTTAAAACTGTTTGGACACAGAGATAAGCACTTTTTTAAGCTATAATCCTTATTTTGTGTCTCTACTTTAATAGTATAGATGGTTCTTCCGATTTTTATCCGGTTCAATTTAAGTAGATGTAAGGATCCGCATGTTGTTTTTCAGCCGTCGGTCGAGTTATTTTCTTGATTTAGGTGTTAATTTCGGGTTAAAACTGTTTGGACACAGAGATAAGCACTTTTTTAAGCTATAATCCTTATTTTGTGTCTCTACTTTAATAGTATAGATGGTTCTTCCGATTTTTATCCGGTTCAATTTAAGTAGATGTAAGGATCCGCATGTTGTTTTTCAGCTGTCGGTCGAGTTATTTTCTTGATTTAGGTGTTAATTTCGGGTTAAAACTGTTTGGACACAGAGATAAGCACTTTTTTAAGCTATAATCCTTATTTTGTGTCTCTACTTTAATAGTATAGATTAGCAACTTAATTGTTTCCGCTGGTGACACACCACCACCGATTTTCAGATTTCACCGGTAAAGTCGGCGACTTTGACTAGAAATTGGATTAAATGGCCACACTTTCTCGTGTACTATCTGTTACAGTCGAGAATTTAGGTCCGGTGATATTAGCAAGCCCGTGAACAGGCTTACGTTTGGGTTACGCACTGTAAGTGTTCGGTGAAATGCGTGAACGAAATGTAAAGCTTCAAAAGCTAGCTCTTTTTACCAGGAGGATAAATTTACTTTGACAGAACATGAGTCTAGCTTGCAGATCATATAAAATAGAGAGAATGCTGCACATATAAACGCTTGTATAGATCAAGCCAATAAACCCTTCAGTTTTTGTTTGATCTTTTAATTGATTCGGAGTGTAGATGTCTATCTCACACTGGCTCTGGTCAACTGTGCGTGGTTGATGGGGTAAAAGTTTGGAGTTCTTGGTTCAGACTATGAAGGTAAGGATGCAATTCTCCTATTTTAAATGAATCAGAGCGATGATGGTTATTTTCATTGGTTATGGGCTCACGAGTTTAACAAAGACCTGAAAATGACACAATGTTTCAATATGAGGTCAACCATTTTGCATGCTTGATTGGGTAAAAGGTTGTGGAATTCCTTGGAAGCAACTGGTAAACATTAGCTTTTCATTTTACTCAAGTTGTATTATAAAACAAGCTTTAAGTTGATCTTGAATAAAGTAATGCAGAATCTTGGAAGATGGGCGTTGTGGTCAAACATTGTCTAGAAGTGCTTGAGAATAATTATTATCAACTAATGTACATGAATATGTTTTCTTGGCTTACTTTGCCTTGTATACATGTTCTCTTCTTACAGTAATCTGAAGAAGATCATTCTTGGAGACACAAGAACGCTCATGGGGATGACGAGGTTTTTCTTTGCTTGTCTGCTTTTGTTTACCATGGTCTTAAGCTTTAGCTATGCAGCTATAACGCCAATAAGTCCTTTGTCAATAGGACAAACTCTCGGCTCCCCTAATGGAGTTTATGAATTGGGGTTCTTCAGTCCTAATAACACCCAATATCAGTATGCTGGAATCTGGTTGAAGGGTGTTGTTCCCAGGGTGGTTGTGTGGGTGGCAAATAGAGAAAAGCCTGTTACAGAGTCCACGGCAAATCTAAGTATCAGCAGCAATGGAACTCTTCTGTTATTTGATGGTAAACATGGTGTTGTCTGGTCTATTGAAGAAACGATTGCATCTAACGGGTCTCGTGCAGAGCTTTCGGACGATGGAAATCTTATGGTCATTGACAGTTTATCAAGAAGAACTCTATGGGCAAGCTTTGACCATCTTGGTGATACCATGCTCCCTAACTCAACCCTGATATATAATCTCAACACCGGTGAGAATCAGGTTTTGACTTCTTGGAAGACGTACACTGATCCATCACCTGGTGACTTTATACTTCAGATTACACCGCAAGTGCCGTCGCAGGTGTGTACTATGAGAGGCTCGGCGCCTTATTGGAGAAGCGGTCCGTGGACAAAAACAAGGTTCACCGGGATACCGCTGATGGATGCAACAGTAACAAGTCCAATTAGGCTTCAGCAGGATGCAAACGGGTCAGTATCTTTCTCTTATGTAGACAGAAATGTCAAACCTCCACGTATAACGATAACATCAGAGGGCTCACTGAAGATCTTTCAGCATAATGGGACCGACTGGGAAACAGACTTTGAGGCTCCAACCAGTTTATGCGATTTTTACGGAGTATGTGGACCTTTTGGATTGTGTGTTATGTCAGCATCTCCGAAGTGTAAATGCTTCAAAGGGTTTGTACCTAAATCCATTGAGGAATGGAAACGAGGAAACTGGACTGATGGTTGTGTGAGGCGTACCGAACTAGATTGTGAAGGAAACTCTACTAGCAATAATGCAAACGTCTTCCATCCTGTTGCCAACATAAAGCCGCCAGACTTTTACGAATTTGCAAGTTTTTCGAATGTTGAAGAATGCCAACAAAGTTGCCTCCACAATTGTTCTTGCTTGGCCTTTGCTTTTATTAATGGAATAGGGTGCTTAGTGTGGAACCAGGAGCTAATAGACGTAGTGCAATTTTCTGAGGGAGGAGAGCTTCTTTCCATTCGTCTTGCACGCTCGGAACTAGGTATGGGTGAAATAGCTACTTTGTCGTAAAACTACATTGTTTTTGTTATCTCAGGCGGAAATGAGCGCACCAGGATCATTGCTGCTACTATTGTGAGCCTTTTCTTTTTTGTGATTTTGGGTTCTGCTGCATTTGCTCTGTGGAGATACAGAGTAAAACATAATGGTACACTCTGATGATCTTTATTATTGATTTCTTGTTGTTTGTTTATTCATTTGCTTGCTAATGGTAACTTACTAATGACCTTATTATCTCTTCTTGAAACTCTGGTTTCAGCTAATATATTGAAGAACGCCTCACAAGATGCATGCAGGAATGGTCTGAAACGACAAGATGTTTCAGGTTTAGATTTCTTTGAGATGGATACCATTGAAACTGCAACCAATAATTTCAGTCTGTCGAATAAACTCGGACAAGGTGGATTTGGTTCAGTTTACAAGGTCAGAGAATTTTATTCTGCTTTGCTCTTTTCTTTTCTCTGTTTATGCTCTCGATATAACATTCTGCAATCTGTTTCAGGGAATGCTACAAGATGGGAAAGAAATTGCAGTAAAACGGCTTTCTAGCAGCTCTGGACAGGGCAAAGAGGAGTTCATGAATGAAATAGTACTCATCTCAAAACTCCAACACAAAAACTTAGTCCGGCTTTTGGGATGTTGCATTGAAGGAGAAGAGAAGCTGTTAATTTATGAGTTTATGGTTAACAAAAGCCTTGATACTTTTCTCTTTGGTTGGTCCCTTGCACCCTTCCTTGACTCTCATTAGCTTTTCATCTACGTCAAACTGTCTGCCTGATAGGTTCTTATTGCTTAGATTCAAGGAAAAGGCTTGAGATTGATTGGCCAAAGAGATTTGATATCATTCAAGGTATTGCGCGTGGACTTCTCTACCTCCACCGTGACTCACGCCTCAAGGTCATTCACCGAGATCTCAAGGTCAGCAATATTCTTCTGGATGAGAAAATGGACCCAAAAATATCAGATTTTGGATTGGCTCGGATGTTTCAGGGAACACATTTCCAGGACAACACTCGCAGGATTGTAGGAACTCTGTAAGAATCTATTTTCCAAAGACATGATTAGCTAGGATTCAAAATTATAACCAGAGATCAAACTGAGACAAACTATTTGATGATTTCACAGTGGATATATGTCTCCTGAGTATGCATGGACTGGGATGTTCTCTGAGAAATCAGACATCTACAGTTTCGGAGTTATGCTGTTAGAGATCATCAGTGGAGAGAAGATCTCAAGGTTCATCTATGGCGAAGACGGAAAAACCCTTCTTGCATATGTAAGTAACACTTAAGGCAGTCATACACCAGAATCTTTTATTTGCATCCCATCAAGTGCAGAGATTCCACTGTCTGTTTTCAAAAGTTTCTTGGTCTCTAATATTCGCTTGTTCTGAAACCAAAACAGGCATGGGAATCTTGGTCTGAAAATGGAGGAGTTGATCTTTTGGATCAAGATCTTGCTGATTCATGTCACCAATCTGAAGTTGGAAGGTGTGTCCAGATTGGTCTGCTTTGCGTCCAACACGAACCTGTAGACAGACCCAACACACTTGAGTTGCTGTCTATGCTCACCACCACTACATTAAATCTTCCATCGCCAAAACAACCCACATTTGCATTGCACACACTCAGAGATAACGAATCCCATTTTAGGGATTTGATAACTGTCAATCAGATGACTCAGTCTGTGATCCTTGGGCGTTGAGAAACGATATGTGATGGGAGTAACTATTATTGATTGAAGTGTGTGAATTGTTCACTTGTTCTGATATGTCTTGTTGCATATGACATTACATTTTCATACACTTGCAGATGTTTCAAAACGTTTCTGGCTCTTTCATTCTCAGATGTTTCAGCACTGCTACGTTATTCTCAGTACGTTTGATGACTTCCTCAATCCAACAAAAATTGTCAAGAAATCCATTTGATTCAAGAAATCTTGCAGAGAAAACACCGATCTAATGCAAACATATTTTAGCTTACATGGTTTTTTTTTTTTTTTTACATGTTATACATAACAACAAACCAAAATAGAGAATCATAATAAACTAAACCACCCAAGAAAAAAAAAACGATAAAATTAAAATACCAGTGGGACCATTACTACGCAGAGAGAGCAACAGAGACATGAAGATCAATGGGTACGATGTAAAATCAGGGAAGAATATCTTTGTAAATGCTTACGGGATAATGCGTGATCCAAACACATTCAAAGATCCAGACAAGTTTATACCTGAGAGGTTTCTTGCGGTGGAAGAAAACACATAGAGAAAGATTGATTATTACCAGCAGCAATATATATTGGAATTAAAATGTCAGGATGTGAATTATCTTGCGTTTGGGAGCGGAAGGAGAGGATGTCTTGGAGCTTCTCTGGTGCTAAGTCTCACAATCGGATCACTTGTGCAGTGTTTTGATTGGACTGTGAAAGGGGACGAAGACAAAATCAAGATCAAGTTACCTAATGGGTTTTCGGCTTCAGGGACTGCATGAGGAAGTTCTCTTAAGTGCTCTCCTAAATTATATTTTGATCCATTTGGATACCAAAGTAAGTAAATTCTCTGCAGAGAATAAACATCATTAGGAATTTGGAAACATACTTATACTTTGCTCTGTTTACATAAACTTTAGACTTCTGATGAAAAAATTAAATGTTTCAATCATGTATAATCACATGACTGTAGTTAAATATCTTTTTCTACTAATTATCATGAGCAAAATTTAATCATCCACCTTGATTTTTTTTTGGAGAATAATCTAACACGCTTTATGTAGGAACGCAATTTCTACAATAGGCGACTGATAATTGTAAAGTATAAATATGAACAAATTAATATAACATAATATTAAAATGATACAAGAAAAACAAGAATTAAGGACAAAAACCAGATTTGCAGAGTCGAGATATGATCTATTTCCTTAATTCTGTAAACGCTCCGTAGTGTGGCGGTTGCATGGCGTTCCGAACCCCAGGATAAAACTGCATACTTCTTATGTTTGCATCACCCAAATCATAAGCTTGCGAACCATGTTTTCTGTGATGTACTCTAATAAGAAAAACAAATAAAAGAAGAGATGTGAGAGATTGTTCCTTGTATTTGAATGATGATGTGTCTCATCTCCATTAACAAGAGAAGGAGGAGATGGCTTTATAAAGCCTCATGCCCAACGTATTCCAACGTATAGTATTCAAGTGGAGTTGAAAAATTTATTCTCACCATAATGAGTTCAACATGCAATAAGTTTTGTATGTTACAAAAATCACAATTGATTTTCTCACTTAATTGCCATGTTACCAACATAAATGAAAAGAGATATTTTTGTTGACTTTTTCAGGGTCAAAAAGAATAATCTTATAGACCGTTGGCCCGACTGCCAAATCCTGAGGCCCGAAAACAAGTTCAGATCGAGTATCTTTTTTTTCCAATATAATTAAGTGTACACAAATTTTTAAACCTTGTATTAATTTTTCCACTTTATATACAAGATGATTTCTCCTCTAACTTTCAATGTGGAACATTTCATAAATGTTACATTTTATGCTTTACAAGCAGCCCACTTGAACCTGTATTTCTCATTCAAACGAACTTCGTTTTGACATGTAAATACACTATCAAAAACGAGTTCCAACACTTCCAATACTACAATTACTCCAGGAAGCATCGTTTTTCTTAAGGCCCTTGGATCACAGATTGTGTCATCTCATTGACAGTGATCAAATCCTTCGATCACATCTAGTGTGCACTACAAATGTGGGTTGCTTTGGTGATGGAAGATCTGTTGTTGTCGTTAGCATTGACAGCAACTCAAGCGTGTTGGGCCTCTCTACAGGTTGGTGTTGAACACAAAGGAGACCAATCTGAACACATCTCCCAACTTGTAATGGGTGATACGAATCAGCAAGATCTTGTTCCAAAAAATCAACTCCTCCAGTTTCACACCAAGATTCCCATGCCTGTTGTAACTTCAGAATATGAGAGCAAGAAACAATCTGTGGCAGTTTCCCCATAAACTTGAGAAATCTTGCGGTGTCAGATCATTTCTCCATGAATCTTGTGAAGCATCCTTTGATATATTTGCTGAAACTAGAATTCCAAGCACAGATTGGGAGATAATAATAAGGCCAATAGTTAGAAAGAAACTGAATAAATAAAACAGAAAGAGATCGATAGAAAGATACTATTACCATTAAGTTTCCAAAAACAAAACGCAGCATAAACCAATATCACAAAAAGAGAAAGGCTCACAACACTAGCAGAAATGGTCTTGTTCCGCTCATTTCCACCTGAGATACATAAGACGAAAACAAACTAAACAATAAGAAAAAACGAAAAGTATCAATGGAATTGAAGATAAAGAATAACCTATACCTAGTTCAGAGCGAGAAAGACGAATGGAAAGAAGCTCTCCTCCCTTAGAGAATTAATGTGCTACATCCAATAGCTCCTGATTCCAGATTAAGCACCCTATTCCACGGATATAAGCAAAGGCCAAGCAAGAACAGTTGCGGAGGCAGCCTCGGGAGCAGTCTTGAGCATCCACAGAAACTGCAAATTCGTAAAAGTCTGGAGGCTTTACGTTGGCAACTTGATGGAAGACGTTTGCATGTTTGCCAGTAGAGTTTCCCTGACATAGCAATTCCGTATGCCTCACACAACCATCAGTCCAGTTTCCTCTTTTCCACTTTGGAGACGCTGACGTGACACACACGCCAAAAGGTCCACATACACCGTACTGATCGCATGAATTTGCTGGAGACTCGTAGGTTACTTCCCAGTCCGTCCCACTACATATGCTGAAACCTCTTCAAGAAGCCCTCTGAGGTTAAAACGTAACTAAACGTGAAAGTTTTAAGTTTCTGCTTATATAAGAGAAAGACTCGAGATTTGCATCTTGCTGAATGCTAAACGAGATTTGATACCCGTGAACCAGATTCCGACGTACTGATTCTGGGAGTTGTTAGGACTGAAGAACCCCAGTTCGTAAACTCCATTAGGGGAGCTGAGAGTTTGTCCTATTGACAAAGGACTACTCTCTGTCGTTATTATCTCTGCAGAGCTAAAATTTAAAATGATGGTAAGTACGAGCAGTGAAGCAAAGACCACGACACTCTTCTTCTCCATGTGTTTTTTTTTCTCTCCAATTCTCTAGATTTAGTTTAAGAAGCAAACATAGAGCAAGAAAGCCAAGAAAACAAAACACAACCAACTTAAACGCACTTCGTTAGTTATACAGAATAAATAAATTTCGCCAAAATCAATTACGCAAAGTTGTCATTTTCACGTCTCTATTAGCTTGTTGGGCTGAGAACCAATGAAAGATGAGAAAATTCACAGTCAGACATAAGAAGTCCAACATTTGACCTCGTCAACTACGCATCGATTGGAACACATATTGTGTTATTTCCATGTTCAGCTTGAAAGATAAGCATCTGGGCCGGTTTGTTTTGGGCCTAATCAGAAAATCTGGACAACTATGTTTCAGTAGGCTATAGGGCCTGTTACGGATTCTGTTAGACAATTCAGTTAAACAATAATAAAACAGAGTATACTAGAAAAAGTGTGAACAATCTGTAGAGGATAATAGAGGCTCACGTTGATTATCTTGACCCGAGTTAGTATATTGATTCGAGTAATATATGCTCTCGCTGGTGACAGTGACACAGTAATGTTCAATGTTGAAGTCTGCTTTTTTTGGCGATGCTTTCTCGTTTAGTATCGGTCCAGAGACTTCTGCGGAAGCTATAAACGGAATGTCTTCGGACGTTTGGATTACGCGCTGTAAGTGTTCGATGAAATGCCTGAAAGAGATTTAAAGTTTCAAAAGTTTACCAGAAGAGAGGGACACTACCTTTCAAATCAGAAAAAGGTATGTTGATCATTAATATCTCTCACGGGTCTAGTCTTAGTTCAAGAAAATTGTCCCTGTGAATCCATTGACATCTCAAACTGTGTTGTAAGGGTGAAACAAGTATTTCAGAAACCATTAAGAAAGATCTTATTGATTAATATTCTCATGGTATGATTTGTTCACTTAGTCATCTTTTAATTAATGTAAAGTGTAGAAATAAGTCCGCTGGATATGTTAACCGATGTTGACAAGGTCAAATGTTGGACTTTTTATGTCAAACTGTGAATTTTCTCATCTTTCGATTGATGTAGAGTATAGGTGTCTAACTTTTATTGGTTCTGGGCCCAACAAGGTGTTAGAGACATGGAAATGACAATGTTGCGTAATTGATTTTTAGCGTGGCAATTACCTAAGTATTGATTTATATTTTATAACTAAATAAGGTTTAAGTTGATCATGTATAAAGTAATGCATAAATTTTGGAACTCAAGTGCGGTGTGGTCAACATTGTTTTGTTTATAATTGTTTGAAAATAGTTCTCACAGTTCCCTGAGTTTTGTTTTCTTGGCTTTCTTGCTCTTCTTGTATGTTTGCTTTTTAAACTTAATCTGAAGAAGATAGTTATTGCTTTTTGGAGAGACGAAAACACATGGGGAAGATGAGGATCGTTTTCTTTGCTTCATTGCTCTTATTTACCATATTTTTAAATTGTAGCTTTGCAGGGATAACGACAGAGAGTCCTTTGTCAATAGGACAAACTCTCAGCTCTCCTAGTGGAGTTTATGAACTGGGGTTCTTCAGTCCTAATAACTCCCAGAATCAGTATGTCGGAATCTGGTTCAAGGGTATCACTCCCCGGGTAGTTGTGTGGGTGGCCAACAGAGTAAAGCCTGTTACAGACTCCACGGCAAATCTAACTATCAGCAGCAATGGAAGTCTTCTCTTATCGGATGGAAAACGTGGCGTTGTGTGGTCCACTAGAGAAACTTCTACATCTAATGGGTCTCGTGCCGAACTTTCAGACATCGGAAATCTTATTGTCAAAGACAATGTTTCGGGAAGAACTATATGGGACAGCTTTGAGCATCTTGGTGATACTTTGCTCCCTTTATCACCCCTGACGTATAATCTAGCCACCGGTGAGAAGCGGGTGTTGACTTCTTGGAAAAGTTACACTGACCCATCCCCTGGTGACTTTGTGGCTCAAATTACACCGCAAGTGCCATCACAGGTGTTGACTACGAGAGGTTCGATGCCTTATTATAGAACCGGTCCATGGGCTAAAATAAGGTTCACCGGGATACCGGGAATGGATGAAACATTCACAAGTCCATTTAGCTTTCAGCAGGATGCAAACGGGTCAGGGTCTTTCTCTTATATTCGCAGAAACTTCAAACTTTCACGTTTAGTTTTAACATCAGAGGGGTCACTGAAGAGGTTTCAGTATAGTGGGACCGACTGGGAAGTTACCTCTGAGCCTCCATTAGCCAATTCATGCGATTTTTACGGTGTATGTGGACCTTTTGCAGTGTGTGTTATGTTAGCATCACCAGAGTGTAAATGTTTCAAAGGGTTTGTACCAAAATCCATTGAGGAATGGAAAAGAGGAAACTGGACTGATGGTTGTGTAAGGCGTACAGAACTAGATTGTCAAGGAAATGCTTCTGGCAAATATGTCAACATCTTCCATCCAGTTGCCAACATAAAGCCTCCAGACTTTTACGAATTTGTAACTTCTGTGGATGCTGAAGGCTGCTACCGAAGTTGCCTCCGCAATTGCTCTTGCTTGGCCTTTGCTTATATTCGTGGAATAGGGTGCTTAATCTGGAATCAGGAGCTATTGGATGTAGCGCAATTCTCTAAGGGAGGAGAGCTTCTTTCCATTCGTCTTGCACGCTCTGAACTAGGTATAACTACTTCGTTCATTTTCACAACTTTTGGTAGTAGCATTGCTTATTGCGTAGTTTGTTTTCGTCTTATGTATCTCAGGTGGAAATGAGCGCAACAAGACCATTGCTGCTAGTGTTGTGAGTCTTTCTCTTTTTATGTTATTGGCTTCTGCTGCGTTTGGTTTCTGGAGATACAGAATGAAACATAATGGTACACACTTATGATCTCACTATCTCACAATCTATTTCCTGTTCTTTATGTATTCATTTGCTTGCAAATGGTAACACACTGATGACCTTATTCTCTATTCAGCTATATCAAAGAATGCTTCAAAAGATGAATGGAGAAATGATTTAGGACCACAATATGTCTTTGAGATGCATACCATTCAAACTGCCACCAATAATTTCAGCCTCTCAAATAAACTCGGACAAGGTGGATTTGGCTCAGTTTACAAGGTCGGAGAAATTTTAATCCTCTCTGCTCTTATGTATTCTACGTTTATGTGCTCGTAATGACCTTTTGCAAGTTGTTTCAGGGAAAGCTGCAAGATGGGAAAGAAATTGCTGTAAAACGTCTTTCTAGCAGCTCGGGGCAGGGCAAAGAAGAGTTCATGAATGAAATAGTACTCATCTCAAAACTACAACATAAAAACTTAGTTCGGATTTTGGGATGTTGCATTGAAGGAGAAGAGAGGCTATTGGTTTATGAGTTTATGGTTAACAAAAGCCTTGACACTTTTCTCTTTGGTTGGTCCCTCCTGCCTCATTCATTTCTCATTAGCAGATTTTCTCTCTGTGTACAACAGTTTCTCTGATATTTTACACGGTATTATTGCTTAGATTCAAGAAAAAGGCTTGAGCTTGACTGGCACAAGAGATTGAATATTATCCAAGGTGTTGCGCGTGGACTTCTCTATCTCCACCGTGACTCACACCTCAAGGTCATACACCGAGATCTGAAGGTTAGCAATATTCTTCTGGATGAGAAAATGAACCCAAAAATATCAGATTTCGGATTGGCTCGGATGTATCAAGGAACCGAATATCAGGACAAGACTCGCAGGGTTGTAGGAACTCTGTAAGAATCTATCTCTGAAAACATGCTTAACAACAAGATTTATAGTCATAATCATATATTAAGCTTGAGTGAAACTTTATGATGTTTGCACAGAGGATATATGTCTCCTGAGTATGCATGGACTGGAATGTTCTCTGAGAAGTCTGACACCTACAGCTTCGGAGTTCTACTTTTAGAAATCATCAGCGGGGAGAAGATCTCAAGATTCAGCTATGGCAAAGAAGAAAAAACACTTCTTGCATATGTGAGTAAGACTTTAGGGTTTCATACTTTTCTAGCATATGCAGATATTTCAAAACGTTTCTTGCTCATATGTTCTTAAGATTTGGAACTAAACATCAGGCGTGGGAATCTTGGTCTGAAAATGGAGGAGTTGATCTTTTGGATCAAGATCTTGCTGATTCATGTCACCCATCTGAAGTGGGAAGGTGTGTTCAGATTGGTCTGCTTTGTGTCCAACACGAACCTGTAGACAGACCCAACACACTTGAGTTGCTATCTATGCTCACCACCACTACATCAAATCTTCCATCACCAAAACAACCCACATTTTCAGTGCACAAGAGATATGAAGAATCCGTGTCTAAGGGTATGATCACCGTCAATGAGATGTCACAATCTATGTTCCAAGGGCGTTAAGAAACGATGCTTGGCGGAGTAATTGCAGAGTTGAAATGTGTGTATTGTTCATTTATAGTCCTGTAAGTTAAAGTGGTCAACGTCGCATTGTTGGTAGCTTCAAGTCTTCAACATTTATTCATTTTTCTTAATGCATTTTGAAATCAAGGCTCTTAAACTAGTGATATATATTTTTTTTATTGGTGTTTTGTTTATATTTAAGCCTAAAAGGACTGAATTTTTTTTGAGCTCACTCCTTTAGGCCTTAAGCAACATAGTGGTGTATCGTCTACCGTGAGACTGCACCACTTGTATGGGTCTCTATCGAGTTATCATGAAGAATCTTGAGAATGTTCTCTCATAAACTGGTTTTAGTTAGCATGTGTGAATGATATATCTCTATGTTTTCTTGGTTGTTTTACTTCTTTCTTCGTCAACATTCCTCAATGTTTGGTACCTGCTTGAATCGACGATATTGTTCTGTTTTTGTTGTTCTCAAGTTGATGAATGATGACTTTCCTCTGTTTGTTTTTTTCTATCTCGAATTGGTTTGCTTTCTGCATAGCTTTCGATTGCTCGTTGGAGATTATCACTTCTGCATGCTTTACAGACAATGAACAATGAACATAAGTTTTGGGATATTTATCACTTGCTGGTCATTTTCTGCAAGTTTTCAACTGAACAAAAGTTTATATATTTTATTAATGTAAACATTGTATTTGTGCAATCAATTGTATGTTATTGATTTGTAATGTAAGCTTTATTGAGAAAATGGTTTGCACGATCATAACTCGTTGCAACGTTTTGCGACATGTGTATGTTTGCCTCAGTAGCCGCTGCAATCACATGTGAACAAGGGATTTTCTCAAATAGGAATACACCACATTCACATGAACGGTTTTCCAAATCAACAATATAAGGTCCTCCTCTGCCTAGAACGTTGAACTTCCATCCATCTATGTGTTCCACATTGTATGATTCTGCATAGTGTGAACAAACATACAACAAATATTCAACTCCCTTACTGTATGGGGTCGGAAGACTCATCTACCACAATAACGCGTCTCAAGTACTGAAATTCCAACACTGAAGCATATAAGGATAAAAAGCAGTATTTGAATCGACCCATCTCATAACATACAAGGTCAGTCACAGAGCCCGGGTTTGACTGTTTCACTCTTCGCAAGTACGAGGGCAATGCCGCATATCCAGCTTCTGGTGTTCCCCTAACGAAAAGTTGCACAAATTTCAAAGATCTGTAAGAAGTGGTATAATTAAGCTTAAGTCCAAGCATCACCCTCATTGAGTTTCCAACGAAAACAAACAAAACAATATAAGCAGATTAGTAGACAGAACGCGTATACCAAATGTGTAGACCTCCACATCGGTCTACCGAGAAATTAAGCTAGTTAACTAATTGTAAAGAAAACAGAATAGAGCCTAAATTACACCGAAAGAACATTTGAAACTCATATATAAGCAAGTAAACAAGTAAAAACACCCAACTGTTCAAGAAAACTTTCAAAATACTTGATATATTGACCCGAAAAACGATTTACAAAAAAACACATAATAATAGACCTAATAGGTAGACTTACTTAGTAGACCACGATTAAGCCTACAACGTAGATCTCTGCGGAGGTCTACTATACGTGGAGGTTAGTTTTGCAATTGATCGAGAAAAAACTTTTTTTGGAGGTCTACGTTGGAGGTCTACTACACGTGGAGGTTAGTTTTGCATTTGACCAAACTTTGACTTTTTCTGCGGTAGACCTCATTTTGATTAATAGACCTTTAAATCGGTCTACGGAGTATAAGGAGGTCTACGTTGTAAGTCTACCCCAAAAAGTAGACCTCAATTTTTTGCGTTGACCAGATATTTGAGTAAACTCACCTAAAGTCTACATGCATAGTAGACCTCAATGGTAGAGTTCAACTGATCATGTGAATGGTGAAGTTCTGACAATCAATTCAGATGATCTTCTCAAAACTTACAAATGGCAAAAAGAGTAAACTTGCCAATAGCTATAACATATTTTAAGTGCTTGGTTATTTGAGTAATTTTTATTCAGTTAGGTTGTTTTAAGTTGAGTCTAAGTGGTTAGTATTTAGAGAAGCTAGGATAAATCTAAATCTAATCCATTGTATAAAGTTTATAAGTTACAAATGACGGTTCCTCTCATTGTTACAAGTACAACTCGAAGCAAGAACAAGAAGTTTAGAACAATACAATGCTCATACAACTTGATACACATGAACAAGAAAAAAGTCGAACTTATTAACCTCTACGGATTATTCACACTTTCTCGTAAACTCTGTTTTATTATTGTTTAACTGAATTGTAACAGAATCTGTCACGGGCCTTATAACCAACTGAGCCCAGATCCTGACACATACTTGTACAGATTTTCTGATTAGGCCCAAAGCGAATTGGCCCATGTCTTGAGTTGACTGAAGTCCAACATAGTGTGTCGTCTTCTTCCTCGTGTCTTGCAACTTTGCAAGTTACAAGTTACAAGTTACAAGTTACACTGACAAAACAATGTTGATTGTTGAATGTTGAAGTCCGCTATTTTTGGCAGAATCACTTAAGCCCAGATAGTGTCGGCCATACTTCCATGTGTATTACCGGTCCAGCGACTTCTGCGAAGCTTTAAAGGGTATGTCTTCGGACGTTGGGATTACGCGCTGTAAATGCTCGATGAAATGCCTGAACGAGATTTAAGGTTCAAAAGCTGTGATCTATTTACCAGGAGAGAAGGAGACTACCTTGCAAATCATAAAAAAGGTATGTGGATCATGAATTTCTCTCACGGGTCTAGTCTTAGTTCAAGAAAGTTGTCCCTGTGAATCCAGTGACATTTCAAGCAAAAAATATCGAATTGACTATTACCCTCATCGTATGATTTTTGCACTTAGTCATCTTTCAATTGATGTAAAGTGTAGATGCTTATCTTTCAAGCTGAACATGGAAATAACACAATATGTTAATCTGAGGTCAATCGATGCGTAGTTGACGAGGTCAAATGTTGGATTCTTCAGGTCAAACTGTGAGTTTTCTCATCTTTCATTGGTTCTTGGCCCAACAAGCTGATAAAGACATGAAAATGACAATGTTGCGTTAATTAATTTGGTAGAAATTATGACTTTTTCGTGGCAGTTACCTCAGTATTGATTTATGTTTGTGTTACTAAATAAGGTTTAAGCTGATCACGAATATAGTAATGCATAGTTTTGGAACACTAGTGTGGCGTGGTCTTGTTTATAACTTTGAATATAGTTCTCCTCAAAAGTCTCTGTGTTTTGTTTTCTTGGCTTACTTGCTCTGTTTATATGCTTGCTTCTTCAAATAAATCTGAAGAAGATAGTTATTGGAGAGAGAACAACACATGGAGAAGAAGAGGATCGTTTTCTTTGCTTCATTGCTCTTATTTACTATCTTTTTTTATTTTAGCTTTGCAGGGATAACGACAGAAAGTCCTCTGTCAATAGAACAAACTCTCAGCTCCTCTAATGGAGTTTATGAATTGGGATTCTTCAGTCCTAATAACTCTCAGAATCTGTATGCTGGAATCTGGTTTAAGGGTATCACTCCCCGGACGGTTGTGTGGGTGGCCAATAGAGAAAACCCTGTTACAGACCCAACGGCAAATCTAACTATCAGCAGCAATGGAAGTCTTCTCTTATTGGATGGAAAACGTGGCATTGTGTGGTCCGCCGGAGAAACTTCTGCATCTAACGGGTCTCGTGCAGAGCTTTCAGACATCGGAAATCTTATTGTCATAGACAACATCTCAGGAAGAACTCTATGGCAAAGCTTTGAGCATCTTGGTGATACTATGCTCCCTTTGTCAAGCCTGACTTACAATCTTGCCACCGGTGTGAAGCATGTTTTGACTTCTTGGAAAAGTTACACTGATCCATCCCCTGGCGACTTTGTGGTTCAGATTACACCGCAAGTGCCATCACAGGCGTTTACTATGAGAGGTTCGATACCTTATTATAGAACTGGTCCATGGGCTAAAACAAGGTTCACCGGGATACCGGGAATGGATGAAACATTAACAAGTCCATTTAGCTTTCAGCAGGATGCAAACGGGTCAGGGTCTTTCTCTTACATAAACAGAAACTTGAAACTTTCATGTTTAGTTTTAACCTCAGAGGGCATATTAGAGAGGTTTCAGCATAGTGGGACCGACTGGGAAGTAACCTATGGGTCTCCAGCCAATTCATGCGATTCTTACGGTGTATGTGGACCTTTTGGTTTGTGTGTTAGGTCAGCATCACCTAAGTGTAAATGCTTCAAAGGGTTTGTACCAAAATACGTTGAGAGGTGGAAAAGAGGAAACTGGACTGATGGCTGTGTAAGGCGTACCGAACTACATTGTCAAGGAAACTCTACTAGCAAAGATGTAAATAGCTTCCATCAAGTTGCCAACATAAAGCCTCCAGACTTTTACGAATTTGCAACTTCTGTGGATGCTGAAGACTGCTACCGAGGTTGCCTCCGCAATTGCTCTTGCTTGGCCTTTGCTTATATTCGTGGAATAGGGTGCTTAATCTGGAATCAGGAGCTATTGGATGTAGCGCAATTTTCTAAGGGAGGAGAGCTTCTTTCCATTCGTCTTGCACGCTCGGAACTAGGTATGGGTTAAAAAAAATAACACGAAATAACTACTTCGTCATTTTCAAAACTTTTGGTAGTAGCATTGCTTAATGTTTAGTTTGTTTTCGTCTTATGTGTCTCAGGTGGAAATGAGCGGAACAAGACCATTGCTGCTAGTGTTGTGAGCCTTTCTCTTTTTGTGATATTGGGTTCTGCTGCGTTTGGTTTTTGGAGATACAGAGTGAAACATAATGGTACACAATGATGATCTCACTATCTCTCAATCTATTTCTTGTTGTTTATGTATTCATTTGCTTGCTAATGGTAACACACTGATGACCTTATTATCTATTCAGCTATATCAAATAATGCCTTAAACGATGCATGGAGAAATGATCTGGGAGCACAAGATGTCTTTGAGATGCATACCATTCAAACTGCCACCAATAATTTCAGTCTCTCAAATAAACTCGGACAAGGTGGATTTGGCTCAGTTTACAAGGTCGGAGAATTTTTAATCCTCTCTGCTCTTATGTATTCTACGTTTATGTGCTCGTAATGACCTTTTGCAAGTTGTTTCAGGGAAAACTGCAAGATGGGAAAGAAATTGCTGTAAAACGTCTTTCTAGCAGCTCGGGGCAGGGCAAAGAAGAGTTCATGAATGAAATAGTACTCATCTCAAAACTACAACATAAAAACTTAGTTCGGATTTTGGGATGTTGCATTGAAGGAGAAGAGAGGCTATTGGTTTATGAGTTTATGGTTAACAAAAGCCTTGACACTTTTCTCTTTGGTTGGTCCCTCCTGCCTCATTCATTTCTCATTAGCAGATTTTCTCTCTGTGTACAACAGTTTCTCTGATATTTTACACGGTATTATTGCTTAGATTCAAGAAAAAGGCTTGAGCTTGACTGGCACAAGAGATTGAATATTATCCAAGGTGTTGCGCGTGGACTTCTCTATCTCCACCGTGACTCATGCCTTAAGGTCATTCACCGAGATCTGAAGGTTAGCAATATTCTTCTGGATGAGAAAATGAACCCAAAAATATCAGATTTTGGATTGGCTCGGATTTATCAAGGAACTGAATATCAGGACAACACTCGCAGGGTTGTAGGAACGCTGTAAGAATCTACTTTCAAAAACATGCTTAACAACAAGAATTATAGTCATAATCATATATTAAGCTTGGGTGAAACTTTTTGATGTTTGCACAGAGGATATATGTCTCCTGAGTATGCATGGACTGGAATGTTCTCTGAGAAGTCTGACATCTACAGCTTCGGAGTTCTACTTTTAGAAATCATTAGTGGGGAGAAGATCTCAAGATTCAGCTATGGCGAAGAAGCAAAAACCCTTCTTGCATTTGTGAGTATGACTTTAGGGTTTCATACTCGTCTTGCATATGCAGATATTCCATAACGTTTCTTGCTCTTATGTTCTTAAATCTGAAACTAAACATCAGGCGTGGGAATCTTGGTCTGAAAATGGAGGAGGTGATCTTTTGGATAAAGATGTTTCTGATTCATGTCATCCATCTGAAGTTGGGAGATGTGTTCAGATCGGCCTGCTTTGTGTTCAACACCAACCTGCAGAGAGACCCAACACACTTGAATTGCTGTCTATGCTCATCACTACATCAGATCTTCCATCACCAAAACAACCCACATTCGTAGTGCACACGAGAGATGAAGAATCCCTGTTTAAGGGTTTGATCACCGTCAATGAGATGACACAATCTGTGATCCAAGGGCGTTAAGAAACGATGCTTGGCGGAGTAATTGGAGAACTGAAGTGTGTGGATTGTTCATTTGTAGTCCTGTAAGTTGAAGTGGTCAACTTTGCAATGTTGATAACTTCAAGTCTTCAACATTTATTCATTTTTTTTTAACACATTTTGAAATAAAGGTTCGTGAAGTAGTGTTTTGTTTCTGTTAAAAGCTTAACGCACAAAAAATTGTTGAAATCGGCTCGTTTGCACAGAAGCAATTAAACCCAGATGCTTGGAATCGACCATACTTGCATGTTCTGAGAAGAGATGGCAAAGAAATGGAAACGACATGATATCTTGCAGTTTTCATCTTTAAATTGATGCAGGTTGTGTCTTTCACTTGTTCTGGACTTACCGAGCTAACAAGGACATGAAAACGACAATGTTGTTATATAATGAGGTCAAACGTTGCGTGGCTGATTGGGTAACAGGTGAGACTTCTTCTTGACAATGACTTTGTGTATTATTTAATCATGTTTAAGTTGATCCTTAATAAAGTAATGCAGAATTTTGGAACATTGTTTATAGGTGCTTGAGAATAGTCTCATAAGTTCCCTGAGTTTCTTTTCTTGGCTCTTATTGACTAATCTGAAGGATATCGTTCTTGGAGACACAAGAACGCACATGGTGATGACAAGGTTTGCTTACTTGTTCTTGTTTACCATGCTCTTAAGTTCTAGCTATGTGGCTATAACACCAACAAGTCCTTTGTCAATAGGACAAACTCTCAGCTCCCCTAATGAGATTTATGAGTTGGGGTTCTTCAGTCCTAATAACTCCCAGAATCTCTATGTCGGAATCTGGTTCAAGGGTATCATTCCCCGGGTGGTTTTGTGGGTGGCAAATAGAGAAAATCCTGTTACAGACTCCACGGCAAATCTAGCTATCACCAGCAATGGAACTCTTATCTTATTGAATGGCAAAAACGGCGTTGTCTGGTCTATTGGAGAAACTTTTTCATCTAATGGGTCTCGTGCAGAGCTTTCAGACACCGGAAATCTTATTGTCATAGACAAAGTTTCGGGAAGAATTCTATGGCAAAGCTTTGACCATCTTGGTGATACTATGCTCCCTTTGTCAACCCTGGTGTATAACCTTGCCACTGGTGAGAAGCGTGTGTTGACTTCATGGAAAAGTTACACTGATCCATCGCCTGGCGACTTTGTGGTTCAGATTTCACCACAAGTGCCATCACAGGCGTTTACTATGAGAGGCTCAACGCCTTACTGGAGAAGCGGTCCATGGGCTAAAACAAGGTTCACCGGGATACCGGAAATGGATGAAACATATACAAGCCCATTCAGCCTTCAGCAAGATGCAAACGGGTCAGGAACCTTCACTTTTCTACACAGAAACTTCAAACTTCCACGTATAATGATAACATCAGAGGGCTCACTGAAGATTCCTCTGTATAATGGGACTGACTGGGAATTATACTTTGAGGCTCCTGTGAACTTCTGTGATCATTACGGTGTATGTGGACCTTTTGGGTTGTGTGTGATGTCCGTTCCTCCAAAATGTAAATGCTTCAAAGGGTTTATACCAAAATACAGTGAAGAGTGGAAAAGAGGAAACTGGACTGGTGGTTGTGTGAGGCGTACCGAACTACTATGTCAGGGAAACTCTACTAGCAAAGATGCAGACGTCTTCCTTCCAGTTGCCAACATAAAGCCTCCAGACTATTACGAATTTGCAGCAAGTTCTGAGACTGCTGAAGATTGCTACCAAAGTTGCCTCCACAACTGTTCTTGCTTGGCCTTTGCTTATATTCATGGAATAGGGTGTTTAATGTGGAACCAGGAGCTGATGGACGCAGTGCAATTTTCTGCAAGAGGAGAACTTATTTCCATCCGTCTTGCACGCTCTGAAATGGGTTTGCCTTGAAAAATATTACGTCAAAGAGCTTCTTCGTCATTTACAACTTCATATCTTCAAAGCATGGCTTGTTGTCTAATTTTTTTTCGTCTGATATATCTCAGGTGGAAACAAGCGCAAGAAGACCGTTACTGCTAGTATTGTCAGCCTTTCCCTTTTTGTGATTTTGGGTTCTGCTGCGTTTGGTTTCTGGAGATACAGAGTCAAACATAATGGTAATACTATCTATCTATTCAATTGCTTGCTAACTGTTGGCCTTATTATCTCCCAATTTGTTCTTGGAATTCTAGTTTCAGAAAATATATCAAAGGATGCCCCACAAGATGCACGGAGAAATGATCTGACACCGCAAGATTTCTCAAGTTTATGTTTCTTTGAGATGAATACCATTGAAACTGCCACAAATAGTTTCAGTCCCTCAAATAAACTTGGACAAGGTGGATTTGGTTCAGTTTTCAAGGTCAGATTTTATCCTTTTTAATCTTTTCTATTCTCTGTTTATGTTCTCGAGATGACATTTTGCAATCTGTTTCAGGGGAAGCTGCAAGATGGTAAAGAAATTGCTGTAAAACGGCTTTCTAGCAGCTCGGGACAGGGCAAAGAGGAGTTCACCAACGAAATAGTACTCATCTCAAAACTACAACACAGAAACTTAGTTCGAATTTTGGGATGTTGCATTGAAGGAGAAGAGAGGCTATTGGTCTATGAATATATGGTTAACAAAAGCCTTGATACCTTTCTCTTTGGTAAAGTCTCTTCTTGCCTCTTTCCTTTTCGTTTAGGATCTTTTTATCTACATGGAACTGTTCCATCTGATATTTTACACATGCTACTATTGCTTAGATTCAAGAAAAAGGCTTGAGCTTGATTGGCCTAAGAGATTCAATATCATTCAAGGCATTGCCCGCGGACTTCTCTATCTGCACCGTGACTCACGCCTAAGGGTCATTCACCGAGATCTCAAGGTCAGCAATATTCTTCTCGACGAGAACATGAACCCGAAAATATCAGATTTCGGATTGGCTCGGATGTTTCAGGGGACCCAAAACCAGGACAACACTCACAGGGTTGTAGGAACTCTGTAAGAATCTGTCTTCACAACATGCTTAGCTAGGATCCTTACTTTATCATCCTACAATGACTTGTAGAGAGCTTTTTGATACATGTGCAGAGGATATATGTCTCCGGAGTATGCATGGACTGGGATGTTCTCTGAGAAATCAGACATCTACAGCTTCGGAGTGTTGCTGTTAGAAATCATCAGCGGAGAGAAAATCTCAAGATTCAGCTATAACGAAGAGTGCAAAAGCCTTCTTGCATATGTAAGTAAGATTTCAAGTTTTAAAGCCTTTCTTGCTCTTATATAGTACTGATCTGAGATTACAACAGGCATGGGAATCTTGGTGTGAGACTGGAGGAGTTGACCTTTTAGATAAAGATGTTGCTGATTCATGTGACCCATCTGAAGTTGGGAGATGTGTTCAGATTGGTCTGCTTTGTGTTCAACACCAACCTGTAGATAGACCCAACACGCTTGAGCTACTGTCTATGCTAACGACAACATCAAATCTTCCATCACCAAAACAACCCACATTTGTAGTGCACACTAGATGCGATGAATCCACGTCTAAGAATTTGATCACTGCCAATGAGATGACACAGTCTGTGATCCAGGGGCGTTAAGAAACGATATGTCATATGTGATGGATTAATTGTAGTATTGAAAGTGTGTTAGGTTATTCTCCAAAAAGGGATAAACTTTTCAATGTTATAAGCTTCAAGTTTCATTCTTTGTAGAGAAAATTACATCCAAGTCACAATATACTCCCTTAAAAGGCAAAATAAAATATCAACTTTCAATTTGGTAATCAAAGCATCAGAGAAGCAAATGAGAGAAGAAAGCCATATTGTTACACTTAGATTGTGTCATGTGCGTTTACTTCTTCTTCGAGACATGTGCAGGTGAGTGTGTTTCGTTGGCATTTTCATTATATTGGTGTTTTGTTTAAAGTTTAAACTATAAAGGATTACAAAATAGAAACACTTAACGGTTGTCTTGTCTCCTCTTGGTGAGACAATTAAAAGTTAAAGTCGGCGATTTTGATTTAATGGTGGTAAATTGGTAATTAACTAATCGGCCGTAGTTTTTGCGTGTACTGTCGCTCTTGATATTTCAGCTCAGCGACATTTAATGGTATGTCTTTGGACTTCAGGATTACGCACTGTAACTCTTCGATGAAATGCCTGAACGAAATTGTAAGGTTTCAACGTGTGGCCACAATAAGTTGGAGTGATGCTTATGCCCGTATAATGCTTCAGGTGAGTTTCTTCTAGGCTTTTGGACCTTCATTTTGTGGTTTTTTTTTTTTCACTTTGTCTATCAATATGCATCATAAAGCTATAACATTTTTACAATCTGTATTGTCGTTTGGATAATGCACAAGCTGCATAGTTTATGTGCTGTGTAGTTTGACTATGAGAAGACCAAATTTAGGAAACTATGGTTGCTAGATTCTATCTTCTATGAAGAGACACGGAAACTTCTTGGTCAACGATATCAACATGGTCTATTTTAATGTTTATGTTTATATAATACTTATAAATATTATCGTTGACATAATATATATTATCTATTATTTTGATGTCACGGAAGTCTTTGTTCCTTCAAGTCTTAATAATCTCTGTTCATCAACGTAAACAATTGCTTATATGTTCAAATCTCCACAAAAATAAGAGTACTCTAGTCTCTAGAGAGAGATGGACATGTATTTTTTTGTTTGCTTGCTCTTGCTAACTATATTCTCAACTTTTGTCAATGCAGATATAAACACATCGAGTCCTTTGTCAATAGGACAAACTCTGAGCTCCCCAAGTGGAATTTATGAGTTAGGCTTCTTCAGTCCAAATAATACCCGGAATCAGTATGTTGGAATCTGGTTCAAGAACATCACTCCTCAGGTCGTTGTCTGGGTGGCTAACAGAGACAAGCCAGTCACAAAAACCGCAGCGAATCTCACCATCAGCAGCAACGGGAGCCTGATCTTGCTTGATGGAAATCAAGATGTTATTTGGTCAACAGGAGAGGCTTTCACATCTAACAAGTACCATGCGGAGCTTTTGAACACCGGAAATCTTGTTTTAGTTGATGATGTTTCAGGGAAAACATTATGGCAAAGCTTCGAGAATCTTGGTGATACTATGCTGCCTCAGTCTTCTGTGGCTTATGATATTCCCCGTGGCAAGAACCGTGTGTTGACTTCATGGAAAAGTAACAACGATCCGTCTCCTGGGGAGTTTACACTGGAGTTTACACCACAAGTCCCTCCACAAGGTCTTATAAGGAGAGGCTCAGAGCCTTACTGGAGAAGTGGTCCATGGGCAAAAACAAGATTCTCTGGGATACCTGGAATCGATGCATCGTATGTAAGTCCATTTACTGTTGTCCAAGATGTAGAAAAAGGCGCGGCATCTTTTTCGTATTCTCAGCTGAGAAACTATAAGCTATCTTATGTCACGCTAACATCAGAAGGGAAAATGAAGATCCTCTGGAGTGATGGGAAAAATTGGACGCTTCACTTTGAAGCTCCATCAAGCTCGTGTGATCTATATGGTGCTTGCGGGCCTTTTGGTTTGTGTTTGAGAACCAGTACCCCGAAGTGCGTATGCTTGAAAGGGTTTGTGCCAAAGTTTGATGCGGAGTGGAAGAAAGGGAACTGGACAAGTGGGTGTGTGAGACGTACACAATTGTCTTGCCAAGCGGATTCTTCTAACAAAACACAAGGCAAAGACGCAGACATTTTCTACCATATGGCTCATGTAAAGACTCCGGATCTCTACCAATTTGCAAGCTTTCTCAATGCGGAACAGTGTTACCAAGGCTGTCTAGGCAACTGTTCTTGCACAGCCTTTGCCTATATAAGTGGAATTGGATGTTTGGTATGGAACCAGGAACTAGTAGACACGGTTCAGTTTTCGTCTGATGGAGAGTCTCTTTCACTACGCCTTGCAAGTTCGGAATTAGGTAGGGATGAAAAAGCTTTTATTATTTTTTCTAGCAGCATGGTTTGATGTTTTTTTCTTTCTTTTCTGGTGAATCTATCAGCTGGAAACGCTCGAAGAACAACGATTATTGCAGGTGTTACTACCAGCATTTCCATTTTCGTGATCTTGGTCATTGCCGCATATAGGTTCTGGAGATACAGAGCAAAACAAAATGGTGAGACACTAGAACTTTGGCCTCTCTTAGTCTCTTTCCATTGTCTTTTTTCATGTAAATTCACTAGAATTACCAGAGTCCCAAGAGACAGTCTTAGGTAGACAGTTACTGTGGGGTGTTTATTTGATGATCTGTTTAAGATTGATGTTCACTTGTGTTGAAAGCTATACCTTGGATGCTAAACTGCTTCGAACTAAGAAATAATGTTTAATTCATGCACATTGCACACTGCTTACCAATACTACCAAATTTTATGTTCGTCAACAAGATGCACGAAACAAGGATATGGAACCACAAGATGTATCAGGCATAAACTTCTTTGAGATGAATACCATACGAAATGCCACTAATAACTTCAGTTCCTCAAATAAACTCGGTCAAGGTGGATTTGGTCCAGTTTATAAGGTATGGGATACTCTCTTCTATATTACTTTTCCTTTCTGTTATGTGTTTTTGTTGTTATCTAGATGCGATCTGCAACTGTTCTTCCAGGGAAAGTTGCCGGATGGGAAGGAAATAGCTGTTAAACGCCTCTCTAGCAGCTCAGGACAGGGCACCGAGGAGTTCAGGAACGAAATAACCCTAATCTCAAAACTACAACATCGAAACCTGGTCAAGCTTTTGGGATGCTGCGTCAAAGGAGAAGAGAAACTGTTGATTTATGAGTTCTTGGAGAACAAAAGCCTCGACGTCTTTCTCTTTGGTCAGTCCTCTATTCCATTGACCTATTTGTTTTTCCTTTTCCTTACGAGTTATCAATGTGCCTCTGCTGTCACTAATCTGTTCTATCTTACTGGCTAGATCCAACTCTAAAGTTTGAGATTGATTGGCAAATGAGATTCAATATTATTCAAGGCATTGCGCGTGGACTTCTCTATCTCCACCGTGACTCACGCCTAAGGGTCATTCACAGAGACCTGAAGGTCAGCAATATTCTCCTGGACGAGAAAATGATCCCAAAAATATCAGATTTCGGATTGGCTCGGATGTTTCAAGGAACACATTTTCAGGACAACACTCGCAGGGTTGTAGGAACTCTGTGAGAACCATTCTTCAACTTTAACAAGATTCATAGTCATAAACATATACTAAACTGTTTGATGTTTGCACAGAGGATATATGTCTCCTGAGTATGCATGGAGCGGAGTATTCTCTGAGAAATCCGACATTTATAGCTTCGGAGTTCTACTGTTGGAAATCATCAGTGGAGAGAAGATCTCAAGGTTCATCTATGGCGAAGAAGGAAAAACCCTCATTGCATATGTAAGTTTAAGACTTTAGGCTCTTTTCATTCACTTGCAAAGGTTACAAATTAAAACGTTTCTTGATCTTTGCTCTTACATTCTTAAGATCTGAAACTAAAGTACTAAACCACAGGCATGGGAATCTTGGTGTGAAACCAAAGGAACTGATTTCTTGGATCAAGATCTTGCTATTTCGTATAATCCATTACAAGTTGGGAGGTGTGTTCAGATTAGTCTGCTTTGCGTTCAACACCAACCTGTAGAGAGACCCAACACAGTTGAGTTGATGTCTATGCTCACCACAACATCAGATCTTCCACCACCGAAACAACCTATATTTGCACTGCACACTCGTGATGATGGATCTACGTCTAACGATTTGTTCACCGTCAATGATATGACACAATCTGTGATCCAAGGACGTTAAGAAACAATGCGTGATCAATATTGTATATGTGTGGTTTTTCTCTTGTATATTAAAGTGATCAACTTTTTTCAAGGATTGATGATAACTACTTCATTGTTTCTTGTCTTCAACAGCTTCTCAAATCAAGTTTTTTTTTTCAAAAAATGTTCTTTCCTTTTGTAATGGTGTTTTTTTATTGATAAAAGAGTTTGTATCTGTCGTCTTTACTCTCTTCTCTTGTGTCGTTGAACATCTTCTGACTCTTATCTACAAAAATGGGGACAGTTTTGATGGTTCACTTGGTTTGGGCCCAATTCGAATAGCTTATCAGAATCATTTAGAAAAGACAATTATATCATTTAGGACCAGCAGCCAAATTTTGAATCTAAGAAGTTTAACTGAAAATTGGCGAGATGAGCCATGCCAATGCAGTAGTGCAACACATGGACGACTCGCGAGAACCCAGATAGCAAGCTATTTTAACCGGCTTTCTCCCATAAAAAATAGAGTTAATATCGAGCTAAACCCAGTGGGCTGCATATCAGATATTAAACTGATAAGAATAGATAGTACACTTGACCTTAGCCAAAAGGCCGAGAAAGGTATGAGCTTAGATGAGTCGTAGCCTCTTTATTTATACTGATCCTCTTTTCCTCCATGCTTATTATGTTAGAGATATGGGAATTTTAAGCAAGAACAAGTGCGACAACAAACAACAGCCTTTCTCTCGTTTAGCCGAGATGGTGGAATGATTACTCTGAGACCACAGAGACTGCCTCCAGTCAAGTATAGGAGGTCAGTGAGGTCTCCCATCTCCTCTGCTATCTGACCAACGACGTCACCAGCGGCAATGGTAAGGCCGGTGATGCGACACCGAGTCACCGACGGTATATTAGTAGTAGGCCGTGTGCATGCATATTTTTTCTTCATATGTATAAAATATGGAGCAAAATGTCTAGCATGTTTCTTGCTCCTGCATCCTTCTTTTTCTTATACTCTTGCTCTTTCATTATTCTCCCTATATGATCACATCATATTTCTCTCGAGCATTCTTGAGCCTCTTTTTGATTCCTTGCAAGTCAAGCCTTCTCAATAACCAAAACGTTTCAGAAACATTTAGAAATTCGGCTACTCCACCACCATTTTAATAACTATCTATCTTTTGCCGCCATCATCCGATTGCCTTTCTCTGAACATCACGAAAATTTGTGTGGTTTCTTCTCATGTATATTAAAGTGATTGAAAAAAACAAAAATTCAACGATTGATGATAACTTCTTCATTGTTTCTTGCCTTCAACACCTTCTCCAATAAAAGGTTTTTATAAAAATATGTTCTGGTGTTTTGTTATTAATTACGGCCTCCACATCTATAATTTCCTTGACAGAACACAGAAGATTCTGCTGGTTCTCAATGAACACCTTCCATACTCTAGCTAACAAAATGGGGACAGTTTCAACACTAGTGTTCTTAGGGACAAAACTGTAAGCAAGGTTCACAATTCACATGGTTCGGGTACAAATCGAAGCTTCTCGGATACATGTTAAAATTAACCAAAATTCAAATCTAAAAGTTGAACTGAATATATTGGCGGGATGAGCCAGGCCCGTGCAGTAGTGCAACGCATGGACGACTCGCGAAAGCCCAAATAGCAAGCTATTATGAAGGACTTTCCCCCCTAAAAAATAGAGTTAATATCGTGCGTGCCGGTGGCGCCGCATATCAGATATTAAACTGATAAGAACAGATACTACACTTGATCTTAGCCAAAAGGCCGAGAAAGGTATGAGTTGTATTGAGACGTAGCTACTTTATTTATACTGCTTCTCGTTTCCTCTATGCTTATTTTGTTAGCGATGTGGGACTTTAAACAACACCCTCCCTCTCATTTAGCAGCTTCTTCCACGCCTCTTTAGCAACAGGAAAAACACACACACCAAAGGTCTAGGGAGAGATAATCATGTTTATTTAAAAAAAAGACTGTTGTTGACACTGGGATTTGAACCCACGCCCTTTCGGACCAGAACCTTAATCTGGCGCCTTAGACCAACTCTGCCATATCAACTTTGAGAGATGATCAGGTTCCATCCTTCATCTCCACACTTCCCTTCACTCATAACTCCAAACATTGTATCATCGCAACCAAAACTAATGGAACGAATCTAAACACCAATTTTTCTCCAGAAAAAAACTTCTTCTCCCTGCTCCAAAAGACACCATCTTCTCTCTCACGACATTCCATCTGATCATCCATTCAAACCCTCAGCCCTAAACCCAACCTCACAAGATTCTTTCTTTTCTCTTGTTTGTCTTTATTCTGTTTTTGTCTCTTATATTTAAGAGAATTCGGAAACATATTTATTTAAGATAATTACTTTGATTATATAATTTTAGAGCTCAAGATACCAGTAGAAAATAATATTTATTTATAGTCGTGTGATTAGACAAGATTGAAACATTTCTAGATTTCATCACAAGTCTGTAGTTTATGAAAACAGAGCACAAAACAGAGCAAAGTATAAGTATGTTTCCAAGTCTGTAGTCTGTAGATTTCATCACATTTCTATAAGTATGTTTCCAAATTTCTAATGATGTTTTGGCTCATAAATTTATTTAGTTTGATATTTCAATGGATCAAAATTTAATTCAGGAGAACACTTAAGAACTTCCTCCTGCAGTCCCTGAATCCGAAAATCCATTAGGTAACTTGATCCTGATTTTGTCTTCGTCCCCTATCACCTTCCAATCAAAACACTGCACAAGTGATCCGATTGTGAGACTTAGCAAAAGAGAAGCTCCAAGACATCCTCTCCTTCCGCTCCCAAACGCAAGATAATTCACATCTTGACCTTTTAATTTTCAACATATATTGCTGCTGGTAATAACCAATCTTTCTCTCTGTGTTTTCTTCCACCGCAAGAAACCTCTCAGGTATAAACTTGTCTGGATCTTTGTATGTGGCTGGATCACGCATTGTACCGTAAGCATTTACGAATATTTCTGTTCCCGATTTTATCTCGTACCCATTGGTCTTCATGTCTCTATTGCTTTCTCTGCGTAGTAATGGTCCCACTGGATGAAGTCTCAATGTCTCTTTGATAGCTGCTTGTAGGTAAGGAAGCTTCTGCAAATCTGTTTCTTTGATTAACCGATGCGTGTTTGCTCTAAAAACCGATTCGATCTCGATCTCGTCTCTGATCTTTGCCAAGATATCTTGATGGTTGATTAGCTCTATCATTGTCCACTGTAAAGTTGCAGAAATCGTGTCTAGGCTCGCCATGAACAACTCCTGTAATGAGTTACACAAAAAAATGTTTTCAAAGAGGCTAAACTATAAAGAAAGATTTGATGAAAAATCTTACAAGAATGAAGAATTTGATCTGATTCACATTGAGCTTGAGTTCGGCTTTTGGGTCATGACACGTGTCCAGCAAGATATCAACGATATCTTTATCTTTCTTGCCTTCATTCTTGCTCTTATCATCTTCATCTTCCTTCAGTACCTTCTCAACCAAGTCTCCGTACGGCCAAATGGAGGATCTAAGCCTCTTACCATTCCCAAACACATCTAAATCCTGGAATGGTCCAAAGAGCTCCAAGAACCCGAACCTTGTGGTAAAAGAGTAATGCTGAATTTTGTTACATAGGTTCAGCGAAGTCGACATTGTTAATATGCTTGAAAATAAACCGAACATATTAAACCGTAAGAACAAGTCCCGGGTTTTTTGTTTTCTATGTTTTTTTTCTTTTTTTTTTCTTTTTTTTTTATACAAAATGATAAATTTCAGGCCTATTGAGTGGCCAATACTTAATCCCTGGGGGAGGTGCAGTCCACAGATAGATCTTCTCTCCGGGTATTCAAATGAGCCGAAAGCAAGGGTCCATATCCATCTGACCAAATGGGATAAAATCTAGTAATTTTATGCTTGGAAGGGAATTGATCTCTGGCCTAGATTAACAGGGCAACTCCTCCATTCGACCACCACCACTTGGTTAAGGATGTTAATATCTTCGCTTCTTAAACTGTGAGATCTTAAACTAATATGAAGAATATAGATCTTGGAGAGACAAACATATGGGAAAAAGAGAGAGTTGTCTTCTTAATATGCCTCGTTGAAGAAACATAATATTATAACTTAATTATGCTTGGGTAACTCGCTTTCAAAATGATTGATATGTTAAAAACTGTTAAAGATGAATCTTTGATGAATCCAGAAAATCCAGTTAAATATAATTTTTAACGATTTTGAATGGCTTTATCATTGGTGGTTTTAGGCTTGTGTCCCCAAGGTAGAAAAAACTTATGTGGGAGTAGGTAAATCTGATGTGTATGCCAAAGGTAAAGACTAAGTTACCTAATTTTAGCAAAATTGTAGAGATTGGATGTTCAGGGTAGGTGGAAGTAGCCAATGTCTTTCGAATGTCGACTTACCCAGCATTTGTCTATGAATACAATGGTATATAATCTTGAATTATGGACTTCCAAATCTATTGGTGTGGTTGAAACCAATGAAATTTTTTTCTTTTTTTGGAACAAGCCATTGAAGTTATTGTTCGACAAAACATGATCTTGGGATCATTCGGTTCCACTGAAGATAGAAATGATTTGGTAGATACCTAAATTAGATTAAAGTTCTGGGTTGTGTAATTTAATGGGTATGAGTTATGTTAATCAAATTATTTTGTACAAGAGTTGAGCAGAAATATTTTTTAATTCGATTAAGATCATTTAATTTCTTAATTCAAAAATCGAATGTGGTCAAATATTTAAGATGCATCAGTTACTAGTTTACTCAAACAAGTCTTATTACTCACTCTTATACCATGTAAGATCCATCATATGGAAGAAAGATTTTATCTCTATGAAGCTTTATTGAAATGGATAGTAGCTCATATGAGCTTTCCTAAATGAAAAGATGGAAAATTAAGAGTGATGTTTAGTATTAATTAACAAGTCTTATCTTTAATCAAACAATTGTTTATTTTAGAGTTGAAAATAGAGGTGAGTTATAAAAAAAATTATTATAAAATATAATTTAGAGTGGGAAATAAAAGTGGATTATAAATGATCTTATTATAACCATTTGAAGCAAGAAGAAGACGATCAGATTATCAGAACAACACAAAGGTGATCAACACTTTAACTCGGAACTTATTAACCTCTATGGATCTTCACAATCTACCCTATCCCGTGTTATTATTCGTTTAACTGAATGGTAACAGATTCTGTAGCGGGCCCTGTAACAGCTGAGCCTAACTACTGAAACATTGATGATTAGGCCCAAAACGAACTGGCTCATGTCTTGAGTTGGCTGAAATTTAAGTGATTATTAATGTGTAGTCTTCCTCGCGTCTTACAATTTGACACGGACACAGCAATGTCTAGCATGTTCCTTGCTCGTGCATCCTTCTTTTTCTTATACTCATGCTCTTTCATTATTCTCTATGATTAGATCATATTTCTCTGGAGCATTCTTGAGCCTCATTTTTATTCCTTGAAAGTCAAGCATTCTCAAGAACTAAAACGTAACGTTTCAGAAACATTTAAAAACCCAGCTAACACGTTCAGCTCCACCACCTTTTTGATAAGTTCCGATTGACTTTCTCTGAACATCACGAAAATATGTGTGTGGTTTCTTCTCTTGTAAATTAAAGTGATAAACTTTTTTCAACGATTGATGATAACTTCTTCATTGTTTCTTTTCTTCAAACACCTTTTCTGGAAAATGCGTAAGCTGCAAATTTCTTTGCAGTGTAGAAAGCTGATGTATGAGTAAAACCAAATTACTGTGGTCAAATAATGAGTCTAAAAATATAAGACCACACTTAGAGGTTTAATATTTAGAGGATAAGTGTCTTACGGAAGTGATTTTTTTTTCTTCTCTTGGCCTCAATGCTTCTCTGTTCATCGACATAAACTTATTTGCTTGCACTCTCTCTTGCTAATCATATTCCCATTTTGTGGTTATTCTTATTAGACACATGTTAGAAGATAACCTAGGATCCGAATGATTTAGGACCAGCAGCCAAAATTTGAGACTTAAAGTTGAATTGAATATATCGGCGGGATGAGCCAAGTCCTTGCAGTAGTGCAAGGCATAGGCGACTCGTGAAAGCCCAAATAGCAAGCTATTGATGTCTTGCGTTTTTGACGCTTTCTAACCGTTGTTTTCACGAGTTTTCCGAGTCTTTCTAGTTTTTGTTGAGTCTTTTCAGGTCTAAAGACGTTCCAAGGAGAGTTTCGGCAAAAAGGAGCAGCAAGAGATGAAAGAAGGAAAAAAGAGTAAAAAGGCCGTCATAAGGAACCGCTCGATCACAACCGCTCGACCACTCGCCCGAGTGCCCATTCAACGCCATGCACAACTCGACCGAGCGCCTCATTGTACCACTCGACCGAGCGCTTCCACTGCAGCCACCTGACCGAGTGCTCCTAAACCACTCGGTCGAGTGCATCCTCAACAACACTCGATCGATCTGAATAGGAAATTGAGTTAGCTTTCATTTGCCGCCGGTTTGAGGTCATTCCGATTAGCGGTTGAAGAGTTATGACGGTTTTTGTGAAGACATGTCAAGCAGCCACTACAGCACTCGATCGAATGCTTACACAACACCATTCGGTCGAATGCCTCCACAATACCATTCGATCGAGCGCCTCCAAGACAGGAAATTGAGTTAGCTTTCATTTGGCACCGGTTTGAGGTCATTCCGATAAGCGGTTGAAGAGCTATGACGTTTTTTGTGAAGACATGTCAGCCCAATGGTGCACTCGACCGCTAAGACCACTGGTGCATTCGACCGCTCAGACCACGGGTGCATTCGACCACTCAGCCCCATACACCACTCGACCGAGTGCTTTCAAGACACCACTCGACCGAGTGCTATCAAGACACCACTCGATCGAGTGCATGCATGCTGTCACTCGATCGAGTGCATGCATGCTGTCACTCGATCGAGTGCATGCATGCTGTCACTCGATCGAGTGCATGCATGCTGTCACTCGATCGAGTGCATGCTTGCTGTCACTCGATCGCGTGCCTGCACGACGTCGTTCGATCGAGCGCCCCCACGACGTCGTTTCGTCGAGTACTGTCACGACGCTTACACACCGTTCGATCACATGCTTCCATCTGAGCCGTCCGATCGAACACGCTCAACCCCGAACTACTTAGACCTATTTTCGTTTTGTTTTCAAGGACGTTTTTGTTTTACATTTTGTTCGGAGTTCTTTCGAGGATAGCCGCTTTTCATTGTCTTTCAAAGGAGAAGATCTCTGAACCATTGTGACAGATTGGAGAAGATTTCTGAACCTTTGTTTGCTTGTTTTATTTTCTATTCAATGAATTCTGTTTCTGCTATTGTTGTTTGCTCGAACATGTGTGAGTAGTCGATTAGCTAGATCTAGGTTTTTCAAAGGAGTTTCATGAGTTAGATAACTGAATGCAGATAGGGCGTTTAATCTTTGAGTCTAAGATCAATTAGAGTGCGTCCATTAAGTTGGATACATACCTCAACAAGAACCCTAATCTTCGGATTCAGGCACCTTCGACCCTCAACTAAGGTTGTCGTATCTTGGGATCTTAGATAAAAAGAATATATCGTCTTCGCCATTGTTGAGTTTAATGCTTTGATTGTTTTGATCACTCGATCTCTGATCTTAGGTTAATCTATTCATCAAAAGTGTAATAGGTTGCTAGAACGAACATTGGTGAGCGATCTGTCCTTAGCCTGCGAGAGTTGATGCTAAGGCGGATCGTGAACATATCGAACCCGTTCATATTGCTTGTCTTCAATTGCTAGATTCAAACGAGAGTTTAGACATCTAGGTTGATTAGCAAAGTTGTCAAGATCACGAGAGTGGATTGACATACTTTTATGTTTGAGTTCAAGACCTGTACTTAATCATTGCCCTGAATAGTCATTCGGTTACTTTCCTTGAGCTCCTGCGAATTGCCTTGATCTAGTGCTTTTTCCCTATTGAGTTTACATCGTCATTTACTTTCAGTTACTGTTACCGAATTACAAACCAAATCATCACCATTGTCTTAGCTCCATTTTAAGTCTCATAGTTCATAGTGCAACGCTGGTCCTCTGGACTCGAATCATTTATACACACTTCCATCCTTTTATCAAACTGGCGCCGTTGCCGGGGACCAACTCGTTGCCTTCGAATTTTGATTTGAAATTTAGTCTAAGATTTTTCTAACTTGTTCTTTCTCTGCTTGCCTCTGTGTGTTTCAGGTGCATGACTCATAGGTCTACAAGAAGAAACCGCACAGAAGATCTACTTGTCTTGTCCAACGCAGAACTCGCGAGAGTAGAACGAGAAAACAGACAGAACCGGCCTAATCCCGCCAATATGGGCGACGAAGGCAATCAGAACGCTAACGCTCAGATGGCTGCTCAGATGCAGCAGCTCCAGCAACAGATTGAGTTGATGCAGAAGGCTCAACAGGATAGAGAGCCGCGACCTCAAGCTGCTATAGGTGAGAGGGACAATCCGCACACCTTTTACCAAAACAGGTCTGCAATTGTTCCTCCACCAATCCAGAGGCAGGATTTTAAGATCGACCCATACTTGATCTCACTAGTCAAGTTGAGCCTCTTCAATGGACTGCCCGCTGAGAATCCGATGGACCACATCGAAAGCTTTGAAGAGATATGCAGTACTACCAGCTCGAACGGTGTACCACCTGACTTCCTGAAGTGCAAATTGTTCCCGTTCTCACTGGCCAACAAAGCCTCTCGCTGGCTGAAGTCGCTACCAGCTGGGTCGCTGACTTCATGGGCCCAATGTAGGTATGCATTCGTAGACCACTTCTTTACCAAGTCTAAAACGGCTGCTCTGCGCACTAAGATTGCATCATTCCACCAGTATGATGGAGAAGCTTTTTGTGAAGCTTGGGAGAGGTACAAGGAGTACCGGAGAGATTGTCCTCATCACGGTTTCTCTGATGAGCAGGTCTTGGGCATCTTCTACGACGGGGTCAACTGGGACTACCGTAATGCTCTGAACTCAGCCAGTAATGGAGATTTCATGACTAAGTCCAAAGAGGGTGCATTCGAGCTGATCGAAAATCTTGCTGCAAGCTCTAGCAACAAGAATCCGGAGTATGACAGAACAATGAGTAATGTGTCTGTCAAGGGGATCAGCGTTGAAGCTGATAAAATTGAAGAGCTCACGGCGAAGGTGAATCTGCTACTGAAGGCCTCGCATAAGTCTGTTCACTTTGTAGACGAAACTGATGACGCGCCTCTCTGTCAGGCGTTCGGAGTAGCTGGAGAGGACGAAGCTGATCAGATGGAGGTTAACTACGTGAACGGGCAAGCCTTTGTGCAAAACCGTGGCTTCAACCAGAACCAGCAAGGTTATCAGAAGAACTACTCTAACAACTTCCAGGATAAGTCCTTTGTTCCCAACCAGAATCGTTTTCAAGCAGGAAATCAGCAGCAACCTTCGAGTTCATCGAACAGTTCACAAGATGAGCTGAAGGGTATGATGCAACAGATGTTGACGAACCAGCAGAAGTCGTCTGTAGAGACCAATTCGAAGATAGACGCCATGTATAACGATCTGAATGGGAAGATTGAGACTGTGTGGGCTCACGTGAAGAAGCTGGATGTTCAGGTTGCTCAGACGGCTGAGGCTGTCAAGAGACCCCATGGAACTCTTCCTGGGAAGGGGGAGACGAACCCCAGAGAGCACTGTCATGCAGTTACCGTTCACGGTGAGGTGGAGAGGGTCACCGAGCACCTGCCCGCAGAAGCCAGAGCACCTGCTCCAAGCGTAAACAGAGTTCTAGAAGGCGTTTCATCATCTCAGGAACCCATTCCTGACTCTGACCGACCTATTCCTCAACTTGCAGAGACTCCTACAGCACGAACCTATGTCCCTAAGGTCCCATATCCTGTTCCTCCCAGACACCTGATGGAGCCTATCAGTGCAGAGAAGCTGGCTGGATTCAATAAGACGGTGAGAAGGCTTCATTCTACGATCTCATTCGAAGAAGCCTCAGAGATTCGTCCCTTGTGTCATTTCTTTGTGAATTGCAGAGAAAGTCTGGAAGATATCAAGGCTCTCTTCATCAAGGCAAAGAGTTCACCGTCAACATTGAAGCAATTGCCGAAGGTTGAAGACCCAGGGAAGTTTGTTGTTCCTTGCTCTATTGCTGGAGTTCGATTTGACGAGTCTCTCTGTGACTCTGGATCTAGCGTGAATCTGATGTCAAGAGCTATTGCAGAGAGGTTGAGAGTCGCTGACATAAACCCTCCTGGTTTCACTCTCACATTCGCAAACTCTTCAACCACGACTCCATACGGGACCATTCCGAATTTATCCGTTCAAGTTGGAAATTGTCTTGTTCCAACTGATTTCCAAGTCGTGGAAATGAGCAAGGATTCTGACGTGCCTTTGATTCTCGGAAGACCATTTCTGGCTACAGTGGGTGCGGTTGTTGATCTGCCTAATAAGAGAGTCTCTTTCTCTTTCATCGACGAGAAGGTCTTCTATCAGGCCATCCCCACTACTGGAACTACCAAACTCGCCTCCTGTGTCAGCATTGTCAAAAGAGAGAGGCTTGGGGTCTGTCCTCAGAAAGAACCTTGCAACATGAGAGTTAAAGAAGTCCTGGATGGAGACTCTCGCGTCAGTATCAAGGAAGTCAGCGAGAAGGAAAAGGTGGAGAGAAATATAAAGAGCAAGAGAGTCAAGGGAAATCCTCACATAACCTTGCTGCCTCAGAGACGTGTCGGAGATACCATTGAGTACGACGTGAAGTGCAGAGGTACCTCTAAGCCTTTCTCTAAGGTTAGAGCTATCCTCACATCAGAGCTGAAAGAGAAAGGACAAGATGCCGTGAAGAGTCTGTTGAACAGAGTACTCAAGCTGAAAATGTCTGACTGCGGGACTTGCTTTGGTGCAAGCTCCTCTGCTCATCCTGACTGAGGCATGTCATACAAGTCGAGCTTAAGACTTAAACCAAGCGCTTGGTGGGAGGCAACCCACCGGTAAGAGTCTCTAACTTGAGTCTTTATGTTTTTAGTTACTAACTTCTTGTTTTGTTTTTCATGTTTCAAAAAAAAAAAAAAAAAAAAAAAAAAAAAAAAAAAAAAAACAATCGATCGGTTGCTGGACCGATCAATCCGGAGGGGACTCGCGGAGAGAAAAGATACAGAGGGTTGACAGACCAATCAGTCCGACCACGGGGATCGATCGTTCTGACAGAGGAAGTTCATCTACGACTTCCCACCCTCACCTGGAGGATGATGCCCTCCCCCACTTTAGTGGACCAGGCGCTGTAACACCTCTCTTTCCCATTGTACTATATCTCTTGAGTCTGTTTAACTTTCTCTCTGGTTTATTTTCACACCGAGACAGTGTGAAGTAAGTCCGAGGGAGAGTCTTTGTGTTTACTAACGTCATTTTCTTTCTTTTGTTTACCTTTTCATCTTGAGTCATTTTGATGTTTTCATCGAGTCAACGTTTTATTGAGTCAAAATTTGTAGGGAATGAACTTATCTGAAGATTTACAACCACTTATGCTCTTGAATTCTTTCGATCTAGTGACCAATTTTGCAGGGTTTGTTAGGTGCAAAAAGCTGGAATACCCTTTTGGTCGGACTTCCCCCAGGAATTTTTCGCTTTGCAGAAATTTTTAGTGAAGCATTTGGTTGACTCTAATGATTTTGGACTTCTAATCTGATTTATAATTCTTCTCATTAGGAACGTTATGTCAGGGAAACGGATCATACACTCAGGACTTCTTATTCACTTCACCACTCTCTGTTGATCCTGAGTGGCCAACCCATTTTTGGTTGGTACCCCACCTCGAACCTTATCCCCTTTCAGACCTCATGCACTCTGTTCTTCTTTGTCGTATATGCAGATATGTGCAAAAACGTCGGAGAGAAAGATTCGACACAGTTTCCCAACCGCATTCAAGACGAGTGTTCATCTTTAACACTGAGAATGGGAAGAGATGGTGGAATATGGAGTCTGGGCCGAAAAGATGGTCACTCCTTGGAGAAGCGCGAATACACGGTAATAATTTCGAGCTCATTGACACTAGTTCCCCTCAAAAAAAAAAAAAAAAAAAAAAAAAAAAAAAAAAAAAAAAAAAACCGAAAAATTTGAGGAAAGGAACTAGTGATTCAATAAAATGACAAGCTCGGTGCAAAAATCTCCAAGGCATACCATACATCAAGGCGTGGAGTTAAAGCAACATTGGGTGAAATCCAACATACAAGGAGTTGAGGAGTGAAGTGGTTGGGAACTGTGGCTGTCAACAGAACCATTCTCTCTTGCGGTTTTGCGCGATATCATGCATCCTCCGGCGTATCTGGTAACCCTTAAACACTTTAACCTCACCAATAAATAGACCTTTTGATACCCAACACCGTCTACCCTGTGTAATGTTCTTGATGAGAGGTCCACGCTTAATCTAAATGAATGTAGAGAGTTAACCAATGTGTAGCTAGAGTTTCTGCAGGATGGAGGTTCATGAAGGGATATGGATTGCGAGACCTTGACGGGACTATAGTGATTATGCGCTGTTCAAGCCTTGTTTATTGAGGTCTAATGATTTTCCTTCGGGGTATGGTTGCTGATGATTTGTGAGTACCCGCGTTTTCAAACCTCTTCCCTGCTCTTGGAATTTATGTTTGCTTGAGGGCAAGCAAAAGAATAAGTCCGGGGGAGTTGATGTCTTGCGTTTTTGACGCTTTCTAACCGTTGTTTTCACGAGTTTTCCGAGTCTTTCTAGTTTTTGTTGAGTCTTTTCAGGTCTAAAGACGTTCCAAGGAGAGTTTCGGCAAAAAGGAGCAGCAAGAGATGAAAGAAGGAAAAAAGAGTAAAAAGGCCGTCATAAGGAACCGCTCGATCACAACCGCTCGACCACTCGCCCGAGTGCCCATTCAACGCCATGCACAACTCGACCGAGCGCCTCATTGTACCACTCGACCGAGCGCTTCCACTGCAGCCACCTGACCGAGTGCTCCTAAACCACTCGGTCGAGTGCATCCTCAACAACACTCGATCGATCTGAATAGGAAATTGAGTTAGCTTTCATTTGCCGCCGGTTTGAGGTCATTCCGATTAGCGGTTGAAGAGTTATGACGGTTTTTGTGAAGACATGTCAAGCAGCCACTACAGCACTCGATCGAATGCTTACACAACACCATTCGGTCGAATGCCTCCACAATACCATTCGATCGAGCGCCTCCAAGACGTCGTTTCGTCGAGTACTGTCACGACGCTTACACACCGTTCGATCACATGCTTCCATCTGAGCCGTCCGATCGAACACGCTCAACCCCGAACTACTTAGACCTATTTTCGTTTTGTTTTCAAGGACGTTTTTGTTTTACATTTTGTTCGGAGTTCTTTCGAGGATAGCCGCTTTTCATTGTCTTTCAAAGGAGAAGATCTCTGAACCATTGTGACAGATTGGAGAAGATTTCTGAACCTTTGTTTGCTTGTTTTATTTTCTATTCAATGAATTCTGTTTCTGCTATTGTTGTTTGCTCGAACATGTGTGAGTAGTCGATTAGCTAGATCTAGGTTTTTCAAAGGAGTTTCATGAGTTAGATAACTGAATGCAGATAGGGCGTTTAATCTTTGAGTCTAAGATCAATTAGAGTGCGTCCATTAAGTTGGATACATACCTCAACAAGAACCCTAATCTTCGGATTCAGGCACCTTCGACCCTCAACTAAGGTTGTCGTATCTTGGGATCTTAGATAAAAAGAATATATCGTCTTCGCCATTGTTGAGTTTAATGCTTTGATTGTTTTGATCACTCGATCTCTGATCTTAGGTTAATCTATTCATCAAAAGTGTAATAGGTTGCTAGAACGAACATTGGTGAGCGATCTGTCCTTAGCCTGCGAGAGTTGATGCTAAGGCGGATCGTGAACATATCGAACCCGTTCATATTGCTTGTCTTCAATTGCTAGATTCAAACGAGAGTTTAGACATCTAGGTTGATTAGCAAAGTTGTCAAGATCACGAGAGTGGATTGACATACTTTTATGTTTGAGTTCAAGACCTGTACTTAATCATTGCCCTGAATAGTCATTCGGTTACTTTCCTTGAGCTCCTGCGAATTGCCTTGATCTAGTGCTTTTTCCCTATTGAGTTTACATCGTCATTTACTTTCAGTTACTGTTACCGAATTACAAACCAAATCATCACCATTGTCTTAGCTCCATTTTAAGTCTCATAGTTCATAGTGCAACGCTGGTCCTCTGGACTCGAATCATTTATACACACTTCCATCCTTTTATCAGCTATCTTGATGGACTTCCCCCAAAAAAAATAAAGTTAATATCCACAAATTTGTGACTCTTCCAATCACCCAAACGTTAACTATTTGTCTCATGCTATTTCATTATTCTCTCTATATGATCACATCATATTTCTCTCGAGCTTTCTTAAGCCTTTTCTTGATTCCTTGCAAGTCAAGCCTTCTCAAGAACTTAAACGTTTCAGAAACATTGAAAACCCGGCTAACACGTTAAACTCCACCACCATTTTGATACATATAACAAGTATGCCCTCAATCATTACGGCCTCTAC
Organism: Erythrophleum ivorense; assembly: GCA_026724425.1. Classification (NCBI taxonomy): domain Eukaryota; kingdom Viridiplantae; phylum Streptophyta; class Magnoliopsida; order Fabales; family Fabaceae; genus Erythrophleum; species Erythrophleum ivorense. Next base: position 132,354 of record JAIUCV010000087.1, read on the forward strand.
ATCTATAATTTCCTCGACAGAACACAGAATGGGGACATAGTCACATAGTCTCAAATTTTAGAGCTCAAGATAGCTGTAGAAATGGATATTTATTTATTGTAGGAGGCTGTGGTGGGTGCATGTATTTTTTTTCTTCGTATATATCGAGCAAAATGTCTAGCATGTTCCTTGCTCATGCATCCTTCTTAGGCTCATGCTCTTTCTTTTGAGAATTCTCTCTATGATCACATCATACTCCTCTCGAGTATTCTTGAGCCTCTTCTTGATTCCTTGCAAGTCAAGCCTTATCAAGAACCAAAACCTTTCAGAAACATTGAAAACACCACCACCATTTTGATAACTTCTTCTCTTTTGCCGCCACTATCCGATTGCCTTTCTCTGAACATCACGAAAATATTTGTGTGGTTTCTTCTCTTGTATATTAAAGTGATAAACTTATTTGCTTGCAATATCTCTTGCTAATCATAATTTCAACTTGTGGTTATGCAGATATGCAATAGGAAAAACTCTGAGCTCTCCTAGTGAATTTTATGAGCTAGGAGGCTTCTCTGGTTTTCCACAGTTTGATGAATCATACCGAAGTCAATTCAGCATTGTTCAAGATGTAGCTACCGCCATAGCTCATTTCTACAGTGTTCCAGTTGAGCTTGTTCCGTGTTTTTAGTTTTCACTTACTAATCAACATCAAGCAAAATTTATGAAATGCAAACATTCCTTTAGCTCTGTATTGTCTTTCTATTATGTTTCAGGAAAATGCGAAAGCTACAAACGTCTTTGCTGTGTAGAAAGCTGAGTAAGACTAAATAATTGTGGTCAAATAATGAGTCTAAAACATTAGACCACACTTAAAAAGTTTAATACTAAAAGGATAAGTCGTACGAAAGTGATTTTTTTTATCTCTGGGGCTCAGTACAGTCTTTCTCTTATCAGATACATGTTAAAAGATAACCTAGGATCCGAATCACTTAGGACCGGTAGCTAAATTTGAATCTTCAAAGTTAAACTGAATATTTGAAGGGATGAGCCAAGCCCGCGCAGTAGTGCAACACATGGGACGACTCATGAAAGCCCAGATAGCAAGCTACCTCGATGAGCTTTCTCCCCTAAAAAATAGAGTTAATATCGTGCAGGCCGATGGCACCGCATATCAGATATTAAACTGATAAGAACAGATACTACACTTGATCTTAGCCAAAAGGCCGAGAAAGGTATGAGTTTTTGAATCTCGTAGCTTCTTTATTTATACTACTTCTCTTTTCCTCTATGCTTTATTTTGCTAACGATGTGGGACTTTCAACAAGAACAAGTGTGACAAAGCAAGAACAAGACCGTTGGTTTTTCTTTTTGAAGGTAAGGAACAAAACCGTTATTAAGCTTTCATTATCTGTTGACAAAATAAAAATGCTTCATTGTCTATAATTATGGCATATACTTCAGCCAGTTTCAGGTGTAATTAGATTAGTAATTAAGGTGATTTGTTACTGCCTGTAAATTTTGGAGCACATGAAAATGCTTGAAAGGATACATATTTTACCAGTCTTGTGATTATACAGGGTTGAAACAGTTCTTTTTTTTAATATGAAGACAGAGCAGACCTAGCTAGTACAAGACTACAAGTAGAAACAGAGCAAAGCATAAGTACGTTTCCAAATTCCCATATGATTCTTTCTCTGCAGAGAATTTACTAAGTTTGGTGTCCGAATGGATCAAAATATAAATCAGGAGAACACATAAGAGAACTTCCTCCTGCAGTCCCTGAAGCCGAGAACCCATTTGGTAATTTGATCTTGATTTTGTCTTCATCCCCTATCACCTTCCAATCAAAACACTGCACAAGTGATCCGATTGTGAGACTTAGCACCAGAGAAGCATGAGAAGCTCCAAGACAACCTCTCCTTCCACTCCCAAACGCAAGATAATTCACATCCTGACCTTTTAATTCCAAAAAATATTGCTGCTGGTAATAACCAATCTTTCTCTCTGTGTTTTCTTCCACCGCAAGAAACCTCTCAGGTATAAACTTGTCTGGATCTTTGTATGTGTTTGGATCACGCATTATCCCGTAAGCATTCACGAAGATCTTTGTCCCTGATTTCACATCGTACCCATTGATCATCATGTCCCTGTTGCTTTCTCTGCGTAGTAATGGTCCCACTGGATGAAGTCTCAATGTCTCCTTGATAGCTGCTTGTAAGTAAGGAAGCTTCTGCAAATCCGATTCTTTGATTAACTGATGCGTGTTTTTTCGTAAAACCGATTCGATCTCTTCTCTGATCTTTGCCAAGATATCTTGATTGTTGATTAGCTCTGTCATTGTCCATTGTAAAGCTGCAGAAGTTGTGTCTAGGCTCGCCATGAACAACTCCTACAAAAATGTCTTTAAAAAGAGACTAAACTATAAGGACATATAAGGAAATCTGATGAAAAAAGCTTACAAGAATGAAGAATTTGATCTGATTCATAGTGAGTTTGAGTTCGGCTTTAGGGTCATTATACGTGTCCAACAAGATATCAACTATATCTGTATCTTTCTCTCCTTCATTCTTGCTCTTATCATCTTCATATTCCTTTAGTACCTTCTCAACCAAGTCATCGTACCTCCAAATGGAGGATCTAAGCCTCTTGCCATTCCCAAACACATCCCAATCTCGGAATGGTCCAAAGAGCTCCAAGAATCCGAACCTTGTGGCGCAAGTCATTATATCACTGACGACTTTCCTGATCTCAATGGGAAGATTCGAGTTTTGGACACAACGTTTCCCCATAACCATTCTTGACAAGATCTTTGTTGTCAGAGCAGTGAACTCCAAACCGAGATCGCAAGCCTCTCCGTTGCTTGATTTTTCAACGAGAGATCTCAGTAAAGCTAACGTTTCCTCTTTTCTTATATCGACGAATCGATCAAGCTGGTAACCAGCGAATAGCTTAGTCATGCAAAGCTTCTTCATGAACCTCCAGTAAGGTCCATAAGGTGCGTTGAAGAACTCTGCTCCTTTGTAAACGTTGAACTGTCTCGGACCAAACACGAACTTGGAAGCGAAATCAGGGTCATGAGTCTTGAGGATTTGCTTAGCTGTGTCGGAATCTGAGACGACGAGGACTTGTACTGATCCGATGCGTACGGTCATGAGAGGGCCGTACTTGTGAGCCAAGGCTTGTAGAGAACGAGGGATGCTTGACCGTAGAAGATGCATATGACCAAGAACCGGAAGTCCTCGCGGTCCTGGAGGAAGAACGTGGTGGCGGCTAGATGAGTATCGGAATAGTCTGTGAAGAAGGAAGATGGTAATAAATGTGAAGAAGAGATAGGAACATAATGTGTAATTATTATCCAAATTCATTGTAACCATGACTTTATGTGATTACTGATTCGGATAAAACAAGCTATATAGGAAAGCTTATGTAGTTAATTTGTATATTCTATCAAACTTGTCTTGTTGCCATGAAGGATCTAAGAGTGCAAGATTCTTCGCTGATAACGACCTTGACTAAAATGTTTTAAATAATAAATTTCGATAACAAATGGATATTATTTTATTGAGAAAATGTTTACTTTTTTTTGTTCAATTATATATGTTTAGATACCAAATATACTTTTTTTGTGTGTGTTCAACACACCAAGACCCAGAACTATATATTCACTTGGCCCAATTTCCCCTGTAAATTAATACGACACGGGCCCACTAGAGCCCAATTTCAACAATATATGTGAAAATTAACCACCGCTAATCCGAACAACTATTGTCAAGTAATTAAATTTATCGTAAAACAGTAAAAAGCTAAAACTATAATATTGGCGGGTTGAGCCAGGCCCGTGCAATAGTGCAACGCATGGGCGACTCGCGAAAGCCCAGATAGCAAGCTATCTTAACGGGCTTTCTCCCTTAAAAAATAGAGTTAATATCGTGTGGGCCGATGGCCCACATATCAGATATTAAACTGATAAGAACAGATACTACACTTGATCTTAGCCAAAAGGCCGAGAAAGGTATGAGTTGTTAGAATACGTAGCTGCTTTATTTATACTGCTTTTCTTTTCCTCCATTATTATTTCGTAACCGATGTGGGACTTTGGAACAAGAAAGTTACAAATTTGCATTTCTTCTTCTCTTCGGATATATGCTCCCGCTAGTCAAAGTCTTCGACTTTTAGCTAGAAAGCGTTGATATTTCTGGGTTGTCGCTGTCTCTGCGACTTTGCCGTTACCTTTGAACGCCAAAGCGTTTGAATTTAACTTGCCCAGATGGTGGGAGATGTATAATCTGCCATACTTGCGGTGAGATTGCTGTCTAATATTGATGCTTTGTACGTCTACATTACGCACTGGAACTGTTCGATGAAATGCCTGACCAAAAGGTATGGTTTCAGTCATAGGAGTTGGGTTGATTTTTAAACCCGTACAGAGATTCTTCTAGGATCTTGATCTTCACTTTGCAATTTTCTTTGCTTTGACATTTCTGTAGAACAAAATGAAGGGAAAACAAATATCAAGCAGTACACGCTATTTTCTGTGGACAGTAAGATGAGAGTTTCTTTCTCAAGTCTTCTTTTTTTCTTTTTTTATTATAGTGCTTAGAATATTCAAAGAAGAATTTTCGAACCAAAAGCAAAAACGTCTAGAGGAAATTATTACTACTCTTGATCTCAATGCTCATTTTATACACATATAGTTTTGCTCATATGTTCAAGACTTCAAGTTTCCTGATGATATCTTCCACAGAAATAGGGAAATACATAAGAAATATGGGTATGGTTTGTTTTGTTTGCTCGCTAATCATATTCCCAACTTGTGGTTATGCAGCTATAAACACGTCAAGTACTTTGTCAATAGGACATACTTTGAGCTCTCCTAATGATTTTTATGAGCTAGGCTTCTTCAGTCCTAATAACTCTCGAAATCTATATGTGGGGATCTGGTTCAAGAACGTTGATCCTCGGGTGGCTGTGTGGGTGGCTAACAGAGATACGCCAGTTACAACCTCGACAGCGAATCTCACTCTCAGGAGCAACGGGAGCCTGATCTTGCTTGATGGTAAACAAGATGCTATTTGGTCAGCAGGAGAAGCTTTCACATCCAACAAGTGTCATGCGGAGCTCTTAGACACTGGAAACTTTGTTGTGATTGACGATGTTTCAAGAACAAATATATGGCAAAGCTTCGAGAATCTTGGTAATACTATGCTGCCTAAGTCTTCTGTGGCTTATGATATTCCCCGTGGCAAGAACCGTGTATTGACGTCATGGAAAAATGACACTGATCCATCACCTGGGGAGTTTACACTGGAGATTACACCACAAGTCCCTCCACAAGGCCTTATAAGGAGAGGCTCAGTGCCTTACTGGAGAGGTGGTCCATGGGCTAACACAAGATTTTCTGGGATACCTGGAATCGATGCATCGTATGTAAGTCCATTCACTGTTGTCCAAGATGTAGAAAAAGGCACAGCATCTTTTTCGTATTCTCAGCTGAGAAACTATAAATTATCGTATGTCACGCTAACATCAGAAGGAAAAATGAAGATCCTCTGGAGTGATGGGAAAAATTGGACGCTTCACTTTGAAGCTCCAGAAAACTCATGTGATCTATACGGTGCTTGCGGGCCTTTTGGTTTGTGTGTGAGAACTAGTACTCCGAAGTGCGTATGCTTGAAAGGGTTTGTGCCAAAGTTTGATGAGGAGTGGAAGAAAGGGAATTGGACAAGTGGGTGTGTGAGACGTACACAACTATCTTGCCAGGCAAATTCTTCTACTAAAACATATGGCAGAGACACAGACGTCTTCTATCGTATGACCAATGTAAAGACTCCGGATCTGCACCAATTGGTAAGCTTTCTGAATGACAAACAGTGCTACGAAGGTTGTTTAGGAAACTGTTCTTGCACAGCCTTTGCCTATATAAGTGGAATTGGATGCTTAGTATGGAATGGGGAGCTAGTAGACACAGTTCAATATTTGACTAATGGAGAGGTTCTCTCCATCCGTCTTGCAAGTTCGGAATTAGGTAAGCATAAAACACATTTCTCCTAGAGCCACCATTATTTTCTTTTTATATTTGAAGATTCAACTTTCTTTATGATGATATTTTTGTAGCAGCATGATTTAGAGATTTTGTTTTCTGGTGAATATCTCAGCTGGAAGCAGTCGAACAAAGACTGTTGTAGGTATCACTGTCAGTCTTTCCATTTTTGTGATCTTGGTCTTTGCAGCATATATGTTCTGGAGATACAGAGCAAAACGAAATGGTGAGACACTGTAACTTTGGTCTCTTACAAAGATTATTGTCGATTCCTTTGTAATCATGATACTCTGTAACTAAATTTGAAGCAAAAGAGAACTACTGCACTTCTCTTTCAAACTAATACATGCTAACTTGTTACTTGTAGAACCAACTCTAGGTGTCGTCGATACTTCACAAGATGCATGGAAGAATGATTTTGCACCACGAGAAATCTCAGGCATAAATTTCGTTGAGATGCATACCATACGAACTGCCACCGATGACTTTAGTTCCTCAAATAAACTCGGTCAAGGTGGATTTGGTCCAGTTTATAAGGTAAGAGATATTCTGTTCTTTTACTTCTTTTTTTCTTTTTCTCCTCTGTATTTCTGTTGTTCTCTAGATAGCTATCTGACACTATTCTTCCAGGGAAAGTTTCCGGATGGTAGGGAAATAGCTGTTAAACGCCTTTCTAGTAGCTCCGGTCAGGGTACAGAGGAGTTCATGAATGAAATAACACTAATCTCAAAATTACAACATAGAAACCTAGTTCGGCTTTTAGGATACTGCATTGAAGGAGAAGAGAAGCTATTGATCTATGAGTTTATGGTGAACAAAAGCCTCGACATTTTTCTCTTTGGTGTGTCCTTTGTTCCATATACCTCTTCGTTTTCCCTTTTCCTTCCATCTTATGAGGTTTTTAAGGTGTCACTGTAACTAATATGTTCTATCTTATTGGGTAGATCCATCTCTAAAGTTCGAGCTTGATTGGCCAACGAGATTTGATATCATTCAAGGCATTGCTCGTGGACTTCTCTATCTCCACCGTGACTCACGCCTAAGGGTCATTCACCGAGACCTAAAGGTCAGCAATATACTTCTTGACGAGAAAATGAACCCGAAAATATCGGATTTTGGATTGGCTCGGATGTTTCAGGGGACCCAATATCAAGACAACACTCGCAGGGTTGTAGGAACACTGTAAGAACCATTATTCAGTAACATGCTTAACAAGATTCATAGTCATAATTCATAAACATATACTTAACGTTTTCATGTTTTAACAGAGGATATATGTCTCCTGAGTATGCATGGGCGGGATTGTTCTCTGAGAAGTCTGACATCTATAGCTTCGGAGTTCTAATGTTGGAAATTATCAGCGGGAAGAGAATTTCACGGTTCATCTTTGGCGATGCGAACAAAGGCCTTCTTGCATATGTAAGTGAAGCATTCAGTGTTTGTAATAATTTGATTCCCATAAAAATGCAGATACTTCCCTGTTGCCGTTTCGAAACACTTCTCATTATTTATGTTCAGGCATGGGAGTCTTGGTGCGAGACCGGGGGAATGAATGTTCTGGACATTGATCTTTCTGATTCGTGTAACGCATCTGAAGTTGCGAGATGTGTTCAGATTGGTCTCCTCTGTGTTCAACACGAAGCTGTTGATAGACCTAACACTCTTCAAGTACTGTCTATGATTACTTCAACAACGGACCTTCCCACACCGAAGCAGCCTATATTTGCAGTGCATAATCTAAACGTTGAGTCAATGTCACAGTCAAAATCTAAAGATCGTATCTCTGTGAATCAGTTAACACAATCTGCGGTCCAAGGAAGATAAGCATCTCACATCTCTTCTTCCATGCAGAGATTTAGTCTATAGATTCACAAACATTCATGTAGTGAGAGTTGAGGCTTCGTTTGATATGATGAAACTTATAACCATAGCTTTTGGTTGAGGATGAGTACTGTGTATCGTTGTATGTGTGGATATAGTATTTGCTTGGCATCCTATTATCATCACTTTTGGTTGAGAAAAGTGATGTTTTTTTTGTTAAGCATGAAGCAGAGCATTTGCCTAAGTTTTCGCAGCATTCTCTGTTGCAGGAAGACTGCATTGGCTCCAAAGTGTAAGCCTTTTCTGTTGATCAAGTAAGAGCCAAGCGATGCCTATTTGTGTGTTGATATTGAGTAGTAACTAGCGATGCACATGAATGGTTTGCAGAGTTTCTCCATTTGTGCCACTTGTAACATGTTGAATGTTTTGACTTTTGAGGAGAATTTTCCTAACTTTTTGTTTTTGGGGGTCTTTTATCTCTTTAGTTTGTCAAACTTAAACTCATAATATTCCTTGATTTGTCTGTGTTAACAAAGCAGATCATTTGGCATTTGAATTGGTTTGCTTTTTAAGCTTTAATATCTTTGAAAAGAACTTAAAATCACGATGATAAATTTGAAATTTTGAGGTTTTTGATTGATGTCGTTTTCTCTTGCGTTCTTGGCATATCTTCCCCCCGCTGGTAAAAAAGTCTGCCACTTTTGGCTGCAAGCCCTTATTTTTGTGGTTAGTCGCTGTCTCTCTGTACTAAAGGCCCCGCGACATTGTAGTTACTTGGAATGTTGGATCGTCTGGATTATGCATCGAATCTGTTCGGGGAAATGTCTCAACCAAATGATAAGTGTTTTTTTTTTCTTTCTATCTTCTGTTGGTCTATGCATTGTTTTAGGTAGAAATTGTATAATTGGCCATATTTTCCGTGAAATCACTGTTTCAGATCAGGACTTTAGGTCCAGCGATGAGTTGAGTAATATTCTTCTAAGCTTCTGGATCTTAACTTTGGAACTTGCACGTTATCTATCAAAATGAAGCAGCAAGCAAAACGTTTGTAAGTAATTTCCAGCTCTTTACTGTACCTTTATTGAGAATGTAAAAGCTCCAAATTTCTTTTCTTTGTAGAAAGTTAACATTTATGAGGTCCACCAAAACCAGAAACACCAAAGTCAAAGTACTACACGCTATTTTCTGTGGACAGAAAGATGGAATGGGAGTCTCTTTGTCAAAGTGGTTTTATTCTTTCTTTTTTGTTTCTTTATCTAAAACTGGTCAACATGGTTTGTACTTTAGTGCGTGTAATATTCAAAGAAGTAGTATGAAACCAATTAATATCTTAAGAGGTTTTAGATTATACAGAAATTAATTCTATTCTTGGTCTCAGTTCTCAGTTTCTCCACATACAGCTTTGCTCATATGTTCAAGTTTCTAGAAAAGATCTTTCTGAGAAATAGGAACACAAATAAGAAAAATGGGTATGGCTTTTTTTATTTGCTTGCTCTTACTAATCGTGTTCCCAACTTTTGGCTATGCAGCTATAAACACATCAAGTCCTTTGTCAATAGGACAAACTCTGAGTTCACCTACTGGATATTTTGAGTTAGGCTTCTTTAGTCCTAATAATACTCGGAATCAGTATGTTGGGATCTGGTTCAAGAACATCATTCCTCAGGTCGTTGTCTGGGTGGCTAACAGAGATAAGCCAGTCACAAACTCAGCGGCAAATCTCACTATCAGCAGGAACGGGAGCCTGATCTTGCTTGATGAGAAAGAAGATGTTATTTGGTCAGCAGGAGAAAATTTCACATCCAACAAGTGTCATGCGGAGCTTTTGGACACCGGAAATCTAGTTGTAATTGATGATGTTTCAAGGGAAACTCTATGGCAAAGCTTCGAGAATCTTGGTAACACTTTGCTGCCTCAGTCATCGTTGATGTATGATACTGTTCATGGGAAGAAGCGTGTGTTGACTACATGGAAAAGTGACAACGATCCATCGCCTGGAGAGTTCTCACTGGAGATTACACCACAAGTCCCCTTGCAAGGCCTTATAAGGAAAGGCTCACTGCCTTACTGGAGAACTGGTCCATGGGCAACAACAAGATTCTGTGGGTTTCCACAATTTGATGAATCTTATGTAAGTCCATTTAGTGTTGTCCATGATGTAGCAAGAGGCACAGGAACTTTCTCCTATTCCATGTTAAGAAACTATAATCTATCGTATATTACACTAACACCTGAGGGGCAAATGAAGATCTATTGGGATGACGGCGTAAGATGGATGCATCACCTTACCCTTCCAGAAAGCTTATGTGATTTGTACGGTGCATGCGGGCCTTTTGGTTTGTGTGTGAGATCTGTCACTCCGAAGTGCATATGCTTGAAAGGGTTTATACCAAAGTCAGATGACGAGTGGAGAAAAGGGAATTGGACAAGTGGGTGTGTGCGACGGACAAAATTATCTTGCCAGGCAAACTCTTCTATGACAACACAAGGTAAAGACACAGACGTCTTCTATCGTATGACCAATGCAAAGACTCCGGATTTGCACCAAGTTGCAAGCTTTCTCAGTGCCAAACAGTGCTACGAAGGTTGTCTAGGCAACTGTTCTTGCACAGCCTTTGCTTATATAAGTGGGATTGGATGCTTAGTATGGAATGGAAGGCTAGTAGACACAGTTCAGTTTATGTCTAATGGAGAGACTCTCTCCATCCGTCTTGCAAGTTCGGAATTGGGTAAGCATTAAACACATTTCTCCTAGAGACCATTAATTTATTTTTGCATTTGAAGATTCATAAACTTTGTTTATAATGTTCTGTAGCATCTGGAAGCAGTCGAACAAAGATTATCGTGGGTATCACTGCCAGCCTTTCCATTTTAGCCATCTTGGTCTCTGCCGCAGTTATGTTCTTGAGATACAGGGCAAAACATATTGGTGAGACATTGAAAAACTTAGCAGCTTTATCTTTCTCTGTCACTCTCTATCCGTGTCCCTACTTTTTTTTTTTGCTAATTTTACAGTAATTAGTATAAGATCTGTCAAGCTTGATGTCTTCCTAAGGGCTATTATGTTCACTTCTATTGGATGCTAAACTGCTATAATTCGAGCACTAATACATGCACATTTCTTACTCGCAGAACCAACTCCTACTGTCATCGATACTTTACAAGATGCATGGAAGAATGATTTCCAACCAGAAGATATCTCAGGCGTAAATTTCTTTGACATGCATACCTTACGAACTGCCACCAATAACTTCAGTGCCTCAAATAAACTTGGCCAAGGTGGATTTGGTCCAGTTTACAAGGTATGTGCTTCTATTTGCTTCTTCAGTGCCTCTATTTGCTTCTTTTTTTCTCTTCTGTATATCTCTCTGAAGCTATTCTTCCAGGGAAAGCTGCTAGATGGGAAGGAAATAGCTGTTAAACGTCTAGCTAGTAGCTCTGATCAGGGTACAATGGAGTTCTTAAATGAGATAACACTAATCTCAAAACTACAACATAGAAACCTGGTTCGGCTTTTGGGATACTGCATTGAAGGGGAAGAGAAGCTACTAATATATGAGTTTATGGTGAACAAAAGCCTTGATATATTTCTCTTTGGTCTGTCCTTTTTTCCACTTACCTCTTTGTTTTCCTTTTACTTCCATCATATGGTAATAGCAAATGTATCACAAGTCACTCATCTATTCTGTGTTATTGGCTAGATTCAACTCTAAAGTTCGAGCTTGATTGGCCAAAGAGATTCGATATCATTCAAGGTATAGCGCGTGGACTTCTCTATCTCCACCGTGACTCACGCCTCAGGGTCATTCACCGAGATCTGAAGGTTAGCAATATTCTTCTGGACGAGAAGATGATCCCAAAAATATCAGATTTTGGTTTGGCTCGGATGTTTCAGGGAACGCAATATCAGGATAATACTCACAGGGTTGTAGGAACTCTGTAAGAACCTCTTTTCAACAACATGTTTAACAATTCATACTTTAGCACCCTCTATTAACTTGATTGGAAACTGTTTGGTATTTGAACAGAGGATATATGTCTCCTGAGTATGCTTGGGCAGGATTGTTCTCTGAGAAGTCCGACATCTACAGCCTCGGAGTACTGATGTTGGAAATCATCAGCGGTAAGAAGATTTCAAGGTTCAGCTTTGGAGATGGGAGCAAAGGCCTTCTTGCATATGTAAGTGAACACATCTACTGTGATTGATTTGATTCCCATCAAGTGCAGACATTTGTGTCAGTGAACACAACATTTCTTGTTCTTGTTTTCAGGCATGGGAATCTTGGCGCGACACCGGTGGATCGGATCTTCTTGATAGAGATCTTGCCGATTCATGCAATGCATTCGAAGTTGCTAGATGTGTTCAGATTGGTCTGCTCTGTGTTCAACACGAATATGTTGACAGACCCAACACTCTTCAACTACTGTCGATGATTACTTCAACAACGGATCTTCCCACACCAAAGCAGCCAGTATTTGCGGCGCAAACTCTAAACGATGCGTCAATGTCACGGTCTAAGTCTAAAGATTACTTCTCTGTCAATGAGTTAACACAATCTGTGGTACTAGGACGATAAAAAGTTGTTATATATATACTTTAATATGTAAATTTTCATCATTCACGAACCTAAGATTTTGAGATCAAAATGATTGTTGCAAAAGCTTTCCATATTTTCAAGATATTCATCATGGTGGTATCATATCTATTTTGCAAACTGTTTAGTAAGTAGATAGCAATGATACTCTTCACTTACATTGAATTTATTAGCTTTATAACTTCAAGAAAACATCAAATATTCTCAACCAGATTCTTATGTTCATCCATCTTGAATCGAGAGAGTTTATTCTCAAGATAGAACTAGTGATTTGGCCAGAAAGATATCTTCCAATGCAATATCCACATTTACTACTATTGCATATTTGATCATATGGCGGAAGATGTATGCTTTGACAATTAACATGAAATGGTTAATTTTGTCAATGTCCATAAGATTAAACCGAATGCATCAATTGTAAAACATTTGACCAATGGTTTATTCACTCTTGTTATGTGCAACATTTGTTCAAACGATTTAATGTTCTTCATCATCAGAACCTAACTATTTTGGCTCATGGTTCTTCTCAGATCTTTAGCTTCTAGTAAACAAAGTGTTTGTGCTGAACCATTTTACAGATCTTTAACTAAACCGTTTCTCTCTACTTGTCGGTATAAACTCATTGGGTTTAGGAGAGAGTGTAATCTCAGCACCATTCACTATAGACCATAAGTAAAACTCTTCATCAAAGAGGACTATTGACGTGTCCTGAAGACCATCTTCAATTTTAGCATATGGCAGAGTAAAGCAAAATGATTGTTGCAAAACCTTATCATATTTTCAAGATTTTCACCATGGTATCAAATCTATTTGGCAAACTGTTTAGTAAGCAGGTAACAATGATACTCTTCACTTATATTGAATTTATTAACTCTATAACTTCAAGAAAACATCAAATGTTCTCATCCAGATTTTTACGTTCATCCATCTTGAATCTAGAGAGTTTATTCGCAAGATAGAACTAGTGATTTGGCCAGAAAGATATCTTCTAATGCAATATCCACATTTACTAATATTGCATACTTAATCATATGGCGGAAGATATGTATATGCTAGACAATTAACATGAAATAGTTAAGTTTTGTCATTGTCCATAAGCTTATAAACCGAATGGATCCATTGTAAAGCATATTAAATTTGGATAATTCAAACATAGTAACCGAAAAATATATATATATACTAAAATAAGCCAGATAAAATATATATTCATATTGATTAATTGCAGAAAATATTAAGAAAGAAAATAATGTACAACTTTATAAAAAGATCTATAAGCTCACAATTCTATTTAGATTACGAAAACATCAAGAAACTCACAATTCACTACAATGACGATGTTGACTACATTCGCGTATGACATTATGCACACCAATCTTATCTACTCCGACTACTCTCTGATTACCTAACTTGTAATTATATATGTTGGAGGTATGGATCATCAACCACTGACTTCACTTTTAACGTGCTTTTAAATCTCATCTCAGTTGTGTTTGTGGTGAATGTGTTTCAAGTGATGTATGATTGCCTTGATTATTGTAGGATGAGGTTCAAACCATATAATTTAACTCTCATTTGGAGAGCAGCGTTTTCGAATCAAACTTGTGACCTCCAAGGTCCCTACGTTTTCAGTAACCAGTGAGTTTAATTAACCACCATGCCAACTCGTCATTGATCAACTTCCATGTTCATTGTGAATATACTTCAAGTGTTTAGCATATACAACTCTCATGGTTTCTTGTTTTGTGCAATATTTCTTCAAACGATTAATTGTTCTCCATTATCATCAGAATCTAACTTTATAGGATCACATTCAACATCTAAAAGTCACACGCATTTCCATCTAGCTACATAACTTTATTGCACTTGGAAGAAATGAAGATTTGCCATTTTTTCAGGATTCAAATTTCTAGCTTTTGAATTTTTCCTTTTATCAGATTGTAAACATTGGTCCACTATTCTTTGTTCTAGTACCCTTAAAATGTAGAGTAACAACTAACAAGGCTTTTATACAGCAAGTATCTACAATTATTATGCCAATAATCAAGACATTAATACGTCATTTACAACATATTCACATTAACATTCATTAAACAATAGAAAAAAAAAAGATTGAGAGAAGCATACCTTAACTGTAAGAGAAGAGGGAATGATATAAACATTGCATATATAATCGATGATTCCCAAACAATTTTGGTTTCGTTGTCTCATCTCTCTCCATTTCTGATAAAAGAGGGAGGAACACTTCTAAATAACCGTTAAAGAAATTTGCTAAAAGATACTCACAAGTTCGGTAATTAGAGTAGTCAAAGTATATAAGACTGGACATGTAACATGAGAAAAGGCAAAAGGACGTCAACATAGTTGTTGTAGCAAATTGTGAGTTTTGCGATGTCTGTGTGGCATAAATAGTATGGTAAACATGTTCAGAGAGAAAACCTTGAACGCAAACGCAAACTAGCGATAACACAAATAGGACCATCCACTCATGCGAGGGATATTCACAAACCAGCCTCAGCCACCTATAGACAAAAGACTAGCCATCGCCTCACAAGAGAAAATTTAGAGATTGAAACCACTGGATCGCTTTGAAGAACATGTTCCTAGGGGATCGTTAATAACCCGGCTGGCCTTGCTTCGTTGTCTCTTGCGAGGGACATGCTGAGGCGTTGGGGAATGATTGTTCCTCAATCATGTGTTCTCTGCTCATCAGCTGTGAAAACTCATCACCACATTTTCTTTGAGTGTGCTTTCTCTTCCAGCATTTGGGAGTTATTTGGGCAACCCCGCCTTTGGACATACACTCGGCTGAAGCTCGGATCACTTTCACTCTTGGGTCTTCGTCTTCGCAAGTCCTGTCATCAAGCTCTTGTTCCAGTTAACAGTCTACCTTATCTGGTTGGAGCGAAACGCCATAATCTTTTCAGGTACCTCTACCACACCAGCTCATCTGGTTGGAGCGAAACGCCGGAATCTTTTCAGGTACCTCTACCACACCGGCTCAAATTTGACGCACGCTGGATAGGCTGATGCGTGATCGGCTCCTATCTTTCCCAGCAAGGAGTCCGGTTCATCCTTCTATCTTGGAGTTTTATTGTTCTTGCATCAGGCCTCCGTAATATTTTCTTCCTCTTTGTTTTGGGTTATATGCTGTTTTATTCCGCTTGATAAATTGCTTGCAACATTTTAAAACTCTAAAATTTGGTATAAATCTTAAGATTATTTCCAAAACAAAGTCTCTATAATCTATAATAACTAGAGGATATCATGGGCTACGTGCGGGCATATATGTATTCATGATAAGAGATTGTTTTTCTTCTACCAAATTATTCGTTGTAATAATGTATAAGTAACGTCGCTGATTATATTTATTTATTTATACGGGTTTCAAAATCTTTTTGGGGTCTCTCAACCATCAGCAACAAAGAGACTTCTAAATCGTTGCAACGTGAAGACATGTTTCTTTTTGTACGATTTGGATATCAATTTGGCTCCCAAATTATCTCCAGCAAAACTCATAAAATTTATGTGTACGACATGTGTCATACCATGTTATCTTAATATTGTTTTTATTTCAATTGGGTCGGGAGCAGCTTGCATGTTAATCTTATAGATTGGATCACATGGAAAAAAATGTGTTTCACTCGTCTTTCAAGGAACGTGAAGAGAATCGGAGTTCTAAGCTTTTTCAGCTAATTGATGAGGCGTAGCAAAACACACTTGCCCAAGAGCTTGATGATACGAGTACAGACAAATAATATGCTTAAAGAGATAGAGAAGAGGAAGTTTGAGGAACATTGGGAAGTAAATTTCTCACTACAAGGAGTTAGGTTGTTTTCAGAGCTTCTAACAAAATGGAGGAAAATGTAACAGTTATGTCTTATGAGCACCCATCAGTTTGGTTTCGGGTCAGTTAAGATATGTAATTGTGATTAGCTATTGAGAACACGTTGATGAAAACATTGTTTCTCTATGCTTTTTTTTTTTTTAATTATCAGGAGGTTCTGGATCTAAGCCCGTACATTCCCCAGACCCGAAACCACTGTATATATGTAATATTGGTTCTATCCCAAGTAGTACTAAGCTCTGTCTATGGTCTTTTTTCGGTTGAGTTATAGCCACTTGGTTTCTCTATGCTTTTTGCACCTAAGTAGTTGTGTTAACAACATTTAGACATTTAGAAGATTAGTTGCAACTAGCAAGCAAGAAATGTTGCAAGACGAATTGTAACGAAAATATTTATGGTTTAATCATGATTGACGCATACCGTTGGAGACTCTAAACAAAGATTATCTACCAAAGATGTAGGTAAAAGTATACTATTTTTGGCCTTTTTTCTTGGCCTATTGGCTCAATTAATTACGCATGATACGTTTTGAACGCTTATGCCAGTTCACCGAAATAATCGATACTTTAACAACAACAAAAAAAATGCGATACATGATTTGGATATATAGCAATAATATATTCTTGTTTATGGAAATAAAATTTTACCTTTTTCAGTTTTGTTTAAAAAAAAAATTAGTTGCTAAATTAATTTTTATTTGGGTGAATTGAGGCAATACCCATAGAAAATCTGACAATTAAAAATTGAGAAAATAACTAGAATAACCTTATATTGTGCTGTAATGACCGGAATAACTCTCTGTCGAGTTTCAAGTTGGAAAAAAAGGGTGAAAAGTCATTTTATTCTGCACTGTTCATTGTATTTACATGAATGCCATTTGTTTCTGAAAAAAAAAAAAAAAAACACATCTCTTTCGTTTCACTTTCTTCCCGACAAAAAAACCACAAAAACAAAACCTAAAATCACCGAGAAGGCGACGGCGATTCTTCTTCCCGGCGATTCTTTGGCGATTCAACCGTCCCGGCGATTCTTTGGCGATTTCTTTGGCGATTCTTCCTGGCCCGAGTTATTCTCTTCTCCGTTCTTCTCCGTTTTTCTTTTCTCCGTTATTTTTGGCGCTCCGTTCTGCTTCTCCGTCTCTGCTTCTCCGTCTCTGCTTCTCCGTTCTGCTTCTCCGCCGGCGCGCAGTCTCTGCTTCTGCTTCTCCGTTCGGAACAAAACTTCTTCTTAATCGGCGGTTTCTCCTATCTTCCTCGAGAGGATTTTTCGATTTAGTTCGGCGGTGCTTCCAGAACGGCGTGGCCGTTCATTTTCTGCTCCAAATCTGCCGGTAAACCCTGGATTTCGTAATGGTCGAAGAAGATGTGTTATTGATTCCTTATTTTGTAAATGTGGTTTTTTAATCGGTTATGGTAGACTTGTTCATGCTGTAGATGTGTTTGTGATATAATTCGAAACGTTATTGGTAGATTTGTTTGTATGTTTGGTTGGTGATGGTAGACTTGTTTATGGTAGACTTGTTTGTGTTGGTTAGGGTTTAGGGTATTTTATGGTCATGGTAGACTTGGTTGTATGTTTTGTTGGTGATGGTAGACTTGTTGATGGTAGACTTGGTTGTGGTGATTAGGGTTTAGGGTATTTATATGGTTATGGTAGACTTGTCGAGCGTAGGTTTGTCTGCGATGGATTTATTTTCGAGGTGGTATAGTTGTTTGTTGGTGGTGTTAGACTTATTGGAATATAATATTTTGCAGGAATGGCATCTGCAAAGCCGAGAAAGGAATATCCACCAAGATTGTATCCATCCGGAAAATCTCCTTTGCAAAACCGAAGTATGCATCACAATTGCGCCTTTAGTGGTTTTGGAGAGCTACAAAGCGCCGTTGGGGAAACCGTTTACAACGACGTGATGAATAATTCACAAGTGGGAGTGATTCTGAAGCTTGCAACATTAGGCTACGTATGGTGTGCAAAGACATGCCATAATCTTCTAACCAATCAGTTGGCAATAGAGCGGAATTATGAGATATGGTCTTTAATAGGTGGTCGTCCTATTAGGTTTAGCCTCCATGAGTTCCGCGACATTACACGGCTAAACTGTGAGCCGTTTGGAGATGATGTAGAGTTGACAGTTGACCACACTCAGTTTTGGGAACTTGCCGGCATCAAAGCCGGAGAAGGACCTAGCTGGGATGAGTTGGTGAGGGCGTTTGAAATTTGTAGTATGTGGGATTATCAGCAGAAGAGACAGCTGGCATTGTTGTTTGTGTTGCACGTTGGAGTATATGGCCTTGCTCGAAGTTGTAGAATCCCTTTCAAGGCTTCAAAAAGAGTGTTGGATCCAGATGTGTTTGAGAGCCATCCATGGGGTCGGGTTGCATTTCAGCAGTTAGTGCAATCGATTAAAATAGCAAAATTTGACGGGCCTTCGTACACAATCCCTGGATTTGTGCATCCGTTGTTGATATGGGGATATGAAGCTGTTGAGATTATCGGAGAAAATTTTGGGAACAGACGGGATGCTCCAATCCCTCTACTACGGTGGCGATCATCCCGTATAAGATACAATCTTGAGGCCCTTATGGAGGAGGATAAGCAAAAGAGCGTCGATAAGAAGGTATGTTCTCTTTACTATATACACAGTTGTAGAGTTATTAGAGTAATTTTAAGAAGTTACGGTAGACATATATATATGTGACAATAGATTTATCAGAAAATTTGGTTTCACTCTAGCTGACTTGTGTGAAATTTGGATTCGTGGATGCAGGCTCGTGTTAGACACTTAGTGGAGATGCCTCTTGCCGAGATATATCCAAAATGGGCTGATGAAGAACCAAACTGTGACAGGAAGCTCGATAATATGATTCGCGATATTCTTGACGGTTGCTTGGATGAATCATTTTGGGAGATCGACGACGGTGCCAGAAAGAAGAGGAAGAGCAAAGTGGATGAAAGCGACGACGATTTTATTGAAAAGCCTCCCCCAAAGGCGTCGAAGAAACTAAGAGCCCACGAGGAAGAGCAACGACGAAAGAAGGTTTTTGGTGTGGAGAAGGAGATTAGTAGGAAGGAAGAGCAAAGGCGAAAGAAGGTATCTGATGTAGCGAACAAGAGGGAGAGTACTACGAGTGAAGAGCCAAGTAGAAAGAAGGTTTTCAATGGGTCGAAGAAGAAGACAACACGAACGAAGGAGAGAAGCGATGACTCAACCGAAACCTCAATGTCTGTTGATGATGAAACAAGTTTACAAGAAGTTCTTAACAGAGAGAAAGAATCAAAGAGAAAAGCGAAGGCGAGAGAGGAGGAAGAGAGTAGGCACACTGAGCTCGCTGTAATGCTAAAAGCTGTACTGGAAAAAGTAAATGTGATAGATCAGAGGGTGTCTACTATAGAGGGGTCAAGACAAGGTGGTCCGGCAGAGCCTTTGACAGATGTAAACTCCAATGCCGGGTGTAACATCCGTGAACCTGGAAGTTGTTTTGGAAGTGGTGTTGGACGATGCTAGGGGTTCGGGAGTAGTTGGCACATGCTCTTAGAGGTGTGAATTGAGGGCTGGCTGTACATGTTCTTGTTTGATTGTTGTGCAGTCGGTCTAAGGTTCAAGCATCGCGAAGAAAGTGTGTTAATTTCTTCTGAACGACTAGTATCGATCGACACCGGTTATCGGGTTTGATTTCCGGTTTAAGTCGATCGATTTGCAATTGGAGTTGGTTTGGTCGATTGGTGTCGACCGACACCAAGGGAGGGTGTCGATCGACACCGGTTATGGTGAAATCGACCGGTTTGATTCGAGTGATTGCGGTTTGGTCGGTTAAGGGCGAGGGAACCCTATTTTGTGCGAGAAAACACTGTAGCCGCATCACTTTTCACGTTTTTCGAGGCAGAGAGTTTCCAGAGAGAGGCAGGGCGATTTTGGTTGATTTTTGGAGTTTCTGGGCTTGATCTGTTGCTGTTCTTCGCTGTTTCATCTCTTTTCCCTGTTTCCAATCCAATCTAAGGTGAGTGCGTGACTGTAGGCCCGTTGATCAATAGAGATTGTTTGATTTCGAGTTTTGGTTGTGTTCTTGAGTTGTTTATGCTGGATTTCGTGTTTGATAGTATTGGGGCGTTGAAAACCCCTAGATTTTGTGTTATTGCGATTTTGGAATGTGATTTTCGTAGCTTCTGGTTTCTGGGCGTCGAGCCGGTGTCGAGCGACACTCGATGAGTGTCGATCGACACTCGGGAGGCTGGCGTCGATCGACACCATAGAGGTGTCGGTCGACACCAACCTGGGCGTCAGGAAACGTGGGTGTTTCCTGACGGGGAATGTTTATATTGTTGGGTATTGTTGAGCATTGTTACTGTTGTTGATTATTGTGATGTTTTGTCTAGTGTTTGACGTAATTGGCCTGTAGGCAGGATGATCCACTCACTAAGTATTTATGATAATACTTACGCATCTCTATTCCAATGTGATGCAGGTAACAGCAATGTTCTTCCGCGGAAAGAGACCGAGAGAAGAGGATGATGAGATTAGGAATTTGATATTGGCATTGTTGTTGTGGTTGACCAGGAATTCGTGATGTTTAGGGTGTTAGTTTATTTTCAGTAATGTAGCATACCTGGTGTTTAGGTTGCTTATTGGTTTATTGGTTTTATTGGTTATTTGTTGAACAATTATTTTATGATTTAATAATATTGGTTTCTTCCGCATTGTGTTGTTGAATTAGCTGTTGAGGATTAATATTTATGGGAATATTAATCTGGGCTAATTATTTAAAAAAAAAAAAATTTGGTTGTTTCACCGGGGTTGGTATTCAAGCGAAACCTGGAGAAGACGGGAGTCCAGAACCGGTACGTAGGGCTCTTTTTTTCTGAGAGTCTCTAATGTTATGGTTGATGTTTGGATGTTAAACGGTGTACTTTGTGAAACATATGGTTTGTGTAACAGTATGCTTTGCGATGATTGGTTTATTGTACCTAGAAAGACCCAACCCTATCGTATTTCTCGTAGTCGGCATATACATGGTAGACTTATTTTTGGTAGACTTATTTGAGCTAACTCATTGTGGTAGACTTATTATGGTAGACTTATTTTTCGTGTTATGGTAAACTTATTTTGCGCTTGGTTGGTGGTGGAGGTAGACTTAGTAAATACCAGTGATGGTGTACGATAGATTTATTACCATGGTGATCATCCCCCAGATTTCTAACAGTTATTACATTTGTCACAGTCTTGGTTACTACAAGACGAGGCAACGTCACAGGCAGGGGTTACATACAAGCGTGCTGTTAGAAACACGAATGTAAAGGGAACTGTTGCGGCTAAAGTGAAGAAAGTGAAGGAAGAACCAGCTGATCCAAAAAAAAAGAAGATACAGAATGGACCGAAGGATATCGATTTTGTGGATATTACCGAACCGGAAGGGCAGAGGAGCAAATTTGTGATCCCACAATTGTATGATGAAGATGATAGCGAGGAGCAGGACGCAGGTTATGGCGGACTAGACAAGTTTCTCGAATTTATCAATGGAGATAATTTTTATGGGAAGATTTCACGCCACATCTCTTTGGCACCTAATCAAGTGGACCCTTACATTGGAAGCTCAGCGGTGAAGAGGATTATCGCTGGTGTAAAAGCTTCTCCGTCGGTGTACAATCCTTTTGAAAAGGTTGACCAAGCAAAATTGGATGCGTTAGTGGCGTTCGTACGGAGGGACTTGTAAGTTATTTTTCGGACTTTTCTCTTTATTACTGAAAGTAGATTAACTCGTAATTGACTTTAAATTGCAGTGACAATCCGTTGGACGATAGCCTTAGACTGGTTCGGTTCTATATTGAACTGATGACACCTAGACAACTATGGCCACAGAATAATGATCAACTATGGTTCTTCTCCCCTTTTCTTCCGTGGCAGATAAAACATTTCCTCCTCTTCTTTTGTGAATCTTCCTTTCGTGGTACCGTATTCTTCATCGCCAGAGCTTGCGCCGTCCGGATCATCACAGCAGTCAAATCTCATCTCTTCCTCCTCTTCCTCGTCAATGTCGCTATCAATTAATAAGTCTTCTGCTCTTGTATCTCGAACACCTTCATGACATGGAGTTTTCTTGACGATCTCGACACAGAGACGAGCCGTACGGTTTGTAAATAGTTGGAGAAATGACCGGAATTGTAAAGAATTACTAACGAAAACAGGAGGTGTGTCCACAACACTTTTCGTGACCATGTAGCTTAATTGTACCTCATAAATCCGCTGATCGATCCCAAACTCTTCACATACCAGGCGCTGGAAATCGTCATAAGAGGTTCGAAGATCAGCCCCAACAGTTGTAGATCTTCTACACTTGTCTGCAACGAAAAACCATTGATTTTGTTGTAATTTCCATGTCCCACACACCACAATCACCTGCTCCATCCGATAAACAATATTAACATAGATCTAAGACAGAGCTCCCATGGCAGACGGCAGCCCTAATTGGGGAGGAGGATGACTGGTTTTTAAACCGGAAGAAAGATGGCGAATAGATTTTCGCAACTTCGATTATGGGCGAATCGTCGAAGAAAGAGGTGGTCTTCTTAAACCGGATGTCTGAAACCCTAAACCGGTTTAAACCGGCGCCTTCATTTACTCCTTCAAAACCTAATTCACTCATCCTTCACGACCGACGACCACCTCTTACCTCGACGGCATAGAAAGCTGAGAGTCTCACCTTACAACATCGCCCTTGGAATAAGGTAAGATTCAACATATATTTCTTCAAATCGACGGCATTGATCTTTCACACATGCTATAATCTGAAACAGAGAAGAAGGTTATAACCTCTTTCTTCGACGGCATCGACGGCCCACTTCATTCGTTGACTATATAAGAGCTCTCCTGTGATTTTCGGTCATCTGCGGTGTTTTCCGTTGTAGATATGATTCTCGTAGATGTCATTTGTTGGTTGGTGTTGAATTCCTTAGTAGATGTGAAGTTATTTACAGACGATAGATTTGTTTAATTCGCAGTAGATTTATATATTCGATGGTAGCCTTATTGTGTGGTAGATTTGTTTACATTTGATTACCACTGTAAACATTTTCGCAGAAAACATGGACCCCAACGATCCTAACGTTTTTGAAGAGAAGAAAATGAGGAAGCACATCCAGATGCTTGAACTGTGGGCCGATGGTGACTATGGCATAATGCGATGGTGTCCTTGTGGTGACGCATTGAACGAAGAAATCATCGAGGGGACGAAATACTACACTTGCAAGATGTACAAGGTATGATTGCAGATTGTTTTTAAAGCTTATATAAAATACCATTATAATTGATGTGATGATGTGGTGTATTTGCAGTATGACAGCTTCTTTCACGTTCGGAAGAGGTGGGATACGGCTATTACTCCAGAGGGCGGTGTTACTCCAGAGCAGGCTGACGAGTGGCGTCAGAGGTTGGAGCGGAACTTCGATTCTGTTCGTTGTCCGGCACAGTTTCAGGTTGAGTTGGCAGTGCACTACCTTGGAGGTGATGCACATTTGTGGTGGAGGTCTGTTAGGACCAGGAGAGAGGTTTGGACTTGGGTTGACTTCGTCGAGGAGTTCAACCACAAGTTTTTCCCTCAGGAGGCTCGTGACAGGCTGCAGTTGAGGTTTTTGGACTTGACTCAGGGTGAGAGGTCTGTCCGGGAGTACGATGCAGAGTTCTGCAGATTGGTGGTCTTTTCTGGTGGTGAGTTGATCAGTGAGCGGGCATTGACGTCGCGGTTTCTCCAGGGGCTTCGGAGGAACATCAGGACTTAGTGCAGAGGTGGTATGTACCACACCAGAGCGGGTTTAGTGGAGTTGGCAGCGTCCATTGAGGAGGACTTGCGTGAGCCGGTGAGTACGGCGGTTGTTCCAGTTGCAGTTTCTCCTGCTACCCATCCTCGGGGCCAGCAGCAGCATCAGCAACGCAGAGGTCACAGTTCTGGTTACGGCAGGGGCAGCAGGCCTGCACAGGGCCAGAAGAGGAGAGCAGACGAGATATCTGCTAGTAGCCCGAGTACGGGTGGGTGTTTTGGTTGTGGGAGTCTGGATCACAGAGTTGCGACTTGCCCCAAGAGGGCGGGATCCAGGGAGTCGACAGTGTGCTACTACTGCAGGGAGCCGGGGCATATCAAGACTATGTGTCCCAAGTTGCAGCAGAGAGCAGTGGCAGCGGCGATTCAGCCGTTGGCTATTCAGTCAGCAGCGCAGGTTGCGGCGTTGCAGTCAGGTGGAGCGCCGAGAGTGTATACTTCGGCAGAGGTGGGCCAGACCAGTCAGTCAGGCCAGATCACAGGTAAAATCTTGACTCAGACTTTTAAATTCTTAAGGTAGAATTGTTGGTGTTGTCTGTTTCTGTTATTTTACTGTGATAGAGTTAGAGGTTCTCAACACTTGTGGAATTGTGTAGGGACCTTGTTAGTTGGTGGATTTGAGTCTCACGTTCTGTTTGACTCGGGAGCATCTAATTGCTTCATTACTCCGGAGAGAGCTGAGGGTAGTGGTATTCGGAGTAGCGATGGCGAGGCTTCAGGCTTTGTCAAGGTGGCTGGTGGTGGTTATTTGGCTACTTCGGGCAGAGCTAGAGCAGTTGATGTGCAGATTGCGGGGCAGTCTATGCCAGCAGATTTAGTCATCAGTCCGGTGGAGCTGTATGACGTGATTTTGGGGATGGACTGGTTATCTCTATACCGAGTTCATCTGGATTGCTTCAGAGGTAGAGTGGTGTTTGAGCAGGATGCAGGGAAGTTGGTTTATCAGGGAGTGAGACCGACTTCGGGGAGTATAGTGATTTCAGCTATTCAGGCAGAGCAGTTGTTAGAGCGGGGCTGCGAAGCTTATTTGGCGACGATCACTATGACAGAGTCCAGTGGTGAGGTGAGTCTGCAGGATATTCAGGTTGTCCAGGATTTCGAGGATGTATTTCGGTCGCTGAAGGGATTGCCACCATCTCGGTCAGATCCTTTCACGATTGATTTAGAGCCCGGGACAGCTCCGATATCGAAGACACCTTACAGGATGGCTCCAGCAGAGATGGCAGAGCTGAAGAAGCAGCTAGAGGACCTTTTGAGTAAAGGGTTCATCAGACCTAGTGTTTCGCCGTGGGGAGCGCCAGTGTTGTTCGTTAAGAACAAGGATGGCAGTTTTCGGTTGTGTATTGACTACCGGGGACTTAACCGAGTCACAGTGAAGAACAGGTACCCACTTCCGAGGATCGATGAGTTGTTGGATCAGTTGAGAGGGGCTACTTGGTTCTCTAAGATTGACTTGGCATCGGGTTATCATCAGATTCCGATAGATGAGGCAGATGTTCGGAAGACAGCTTTTCGGACGAGGTATGGGCATTTCGAGTTTGTGGTCATGCCATTTGGTTTGACTAATGCGCCGGCAGCATTTATGAGGTTGATGAACGACGTGTTCAGGGAGTTTCTGGACGTGTTTGTCATTATTTTCATTGATGACATTTTGGTGTATTCGAGGAGTCCAGAGGAGCATGCGACTCATTTGAGGCTTGTGTTGGAGAAGCTTCGAGAGCAGAAGCTGTTTGCCAAGTTGAGCAAGTGCAGTTTTTGGCAGAGGGAGATGGGTTTTCTTGGCCACATTGTTTCTGCAGAGGGAGTTTCTGTGGATCCGGCTAAGATTGAGGCCATCAGGGATTGGCCTAGACCGAGTAGTGCTACCGAGATCAGGAGTTTTCTGGGTTTAGCAGGCTACTACAGGAGGTTCGTCAAGGGGTTTGCGAGTATGTCTCAGCCGATGACGAGGTTGACTGGCAAGGATGTGCCGTTTGTGTGGTCGCAGGAGTGCGAGGAGAGCTTTGGGAAGCTCAAGGAGATGTTGACTAGTACACCTGTTTTGGCATTACCTGACCCGGGGAAGCCTTATGTCGTGTACACAGATGCTTCAGGTGTTGGACTGGGTTGTGTTTTGATGCAGGAGGGCAGAGTGATTGCCTATGCTTCGAGGCAGTTGCAGGGCAGTGAGCGCAACCGTCCTACACATGATCTTGAGTTGGGAGCAGTGGTTTTTGCACTCAAGATTTGGAGGTCTTATCTTTATGGTGGTAGAGTGCAGATCTTTACAGATCACAAGAGTCTACAGCATATTTTCACTCAGCCTTTGCTGAATGCGAGACAGACGCGTTGGGTGGAGTTTCTGGCAGACTATGACCTGGATATTGTTTATCATCCAGGCAAGGCCAATTTGGTGGCAGATGCTTTGAGTCGACGGAGGGTTGATTCAGATAGAGAGCGTGGTGTTGAGGCTTTGGTCAGCGAGATTGGTACATTGCGTCTATGTGCTATTTCAGAGGAGCCTTTGGGTTTGGAGGCAGCTGATCAGGCAGATTTACTCAGTAGGATCAGAGTGGCGCAGCAGAGTGATCAGAGTTTGATTGATGCTTCGCAGGTGTCTGGTTCTGAGTATCAGGTCTCTTCGAATGGAACTATCTTAGTTCGGGGGCGAGTTTGTGTGCCTAAGGATGAGGAGTTGAGGCATGAGGTTTTGAGAGAGGCTCATTCGAGCAAGTTTTCGATTCATCCGGGTGCGACCAAGATGTACCGTGACCTCAAACGGTATTATCATTGGGTTGGGATGAAGAGGGATGTGGCAGATTGGGTTGCGAGGTGCAACACTTGTTCTTTGGTCAAGGCAGAGCATCAGGTGCCTAGTGGTCTTTTGCAGAGTTTACCCATTCCAGAGTGGAAGTGGGACATGATCACTATGGATTTTGTTGTGGGATTACCTATCTCACGGACTTTTGATGCGATTTGGGTCATTGTAGATCGCTTGACCAAGTCAGCACATTTCTTGGCTATCAAGAAGACAGATGGAGCGGCTGTCTTAGCTAGGAAGTTTGTGCGAGAGATTGTGAGGCTGCATGGAGTGCCAGCCAGTATTGTGTCGGATAGAGATCCGAGGTTTGCTTCAGAGTTTTGGAGGGCATTTCAGACTGAGATGGGCACTAAGGTGCATATGAGTACAGCGTATCATCCGCAGACAGATGGGCAGTCAGAGAGGACTATTCAGACTTTGGAGGATCTGCTTAGGATGTGTGTACTGGATTGGGGTGGTCATTGGGCTGATCATCTGTGTTTGGCAGAGTTTGCCTATAACAACAGTTTTCAGTCTAGCATTGGTATGGCTCCTTATGAGGCTTTGTATGGGAGGCCATGCAGGACACCCTTATGCTGGACCCAAGTGGGGGAGCGCAGCATGTTTGGAGCTAGTTTTGTTCAGGAGACGACGGAGAAGATTCGTGTCTTGAGGCTGAACATGAAGGAGGCTCAGGATAGACAGAGGAGTTATGCAGATAGGCGGCGACGTGAGCTTGAGTTTCAGGTGGGAGATAGAGTTTATCTCAAGATGGCTATGTTGAGGGGCCCTAACAGGTCCATAGCAGAGAACAAGCTCAGTCCGCGATTTATGGGTCCGTTTCCAGTGGTGGAGCGAGTTGGACCAGTGGCTTATCGGTTGGAGTTGCCACCGATTATGAGCGCCTTTCATAAGGTGTTTCATGTTTCGATGTTGAGGAGGTGTTTGCGTCCTTCTGAGGAGGTTGTGGTTGAGATTCCAGAGGATCTCCAGCCAGATTTGACAGTTCCGGCAGTTCCTGTGAGGATTCTTGAGAGGAGAGTCAAGGTTCTGCGGAACAAGAGGGTGCCATTGTTGAGAGTCTTGTGGGACTGTAGTGGCACAGAGGAGCAGACTTGGGAGCCAGAGGCAAAGATGAAGCTGAAGTTCGGAAAGTGGTTCGACAAGCAGGCTGTGGAGTGATTCATCTTTGTGGCTCTAGTCTTGTTTTTGGTTTTGTCGTTGTGGGTTTTGGACTTATGTAATTTCGTTTTGTTGTACGATATACATTTTTGGAGTTATATGAGATGGAGTTTTGCCTCATATTTTTGGTTATGGTTTGGATGTTACAAGTTTCTTTGGCCGGTGGGGTCATTGGAAGTTTCAGTCATATGTTGGTACGCGTTTCAGATTTTATTACTCGTTTTGTCTAGAGGCGGTGGGCCTTGTAGACGGTGGTTCTATTTGTGTTGGGACGTTAGGTGCCCAACGGACTTATATTGGGGGTCGCTACCTCGATATGGGTTGTTTTAGTGACAGTGGGTCACGTTTTGGTTGTGACTTCGGGTCACGTTTGGTTTTGTGACATTGGTCACATTTTGGTACTGGACCGTGAGTTGCAGTACGGATGTCATGACTGCGGTTATGGCATTGAGAGTAATAATATCTTGGAAACATGCGTATAACATAGGACGAAAATGTGAGTTTTGAGGTCTTGGAGAGACGTTTGTGTTGGGATTCGAGGACGAATCCATTTTAGTGGGGGAGAATTGTAACATCCGTGAACCTGGAAGTTGTTTTGGAAGTGGTGTTGGACGATGCTAGGGGTTCGGGAGTAGTTGGCACATGCTCTTAGAGGTGTGAATTGAGGGCTGGCTGTACATGTTCTTGTTTGATTGTTGTGCAGTCGGTCTAAGGTTCAAGCTTCGCGAAGAAAGTGTGTTAATTTCTTCTGAACGACTAGTATCGATCGACACCTGAAGGGTGTCGATCGACACCGGTTATCGGGTTTGATTTCCGGTTTAAGTCGATCGATTTGCAATTGGAGTTGGTTTGGTCGATTGGTGTCGACCGACACCAAGGGAGGGTGTCGATCGACACCGGTTATGGTGAAATCGACCGGTTTGATTCGAGTGATTGCGGTTTGGTCGGTTAAGGGCGAGGGAACCCTATTTTGTGCGAGAAAACACTGTAGCCGCATCACTTTTCACGTTTTTCGAGGCAGAGAGTTTCCAGAGAGAGGCAGGGCGATTTTGGTTGATTTTTGGAGTTTCTGGGCTTGATCTGTTGCTGTTCTTCGCTGTTTCATCTCTTTTCCCTGTTTCCAATCCAATCTAAGGTGAGTGCGTGACTGTAGGCCCGTTGATCAATAGAGATTGTTTGATTTCGAGTTTTGGTTGTGTTCTTGAGTTGTTTATGCTGGATTTCGTGTTTGATAGTATTGGGGCGTTGAAAACCCCTAGATTTTGTGTTATTGCGATTTTGGAATGTGATTTTCGTAGCTTCTGGTTTCTGGGCGTCGAGCCGGTGTCGAGCGACACTCGATGAGTGTCGATCGACACTCGGGAGGCTGGCGTCGATCGACACCATAGAGGTGTCGGTCGACACCAACCTGGGCGTCAGGAAACGTGGGTGTTTCCTGACGGGGAATGTTTATATTGTTGGGTATTGTTGAGCATTGTTACTGTTGTTGATTATTGTGATGTTTTGTCTAGTGTTTGACGTAATTGGCCTGTAGGCAGGATGATCCACTCACTAAGTATTTATGATAATACTTACGCATCTCTATTCCAATGTGATGCAGGTAACAGCAATGTTCTTCCGCGGAAAGAGACCGAGAGAAGAGGATGATGAGATTAGGAATTTGATATTGGCATTGTTGTTGTGGTTGACCAGGAATTCGTGATGTTTAGGGTGTTAGTTTATTTTCAGTAATGTAGCATACCTGGTGTTTAGGTTGCTTATTGGTTTATTGGTTTTATTGGTTATTTGTTGAACAATTATTTTATGATTTAATAATATTGGTTTCTTCCGCATTGTGTTGTTGAATTAGCTGTTGAGGATTAATATTTATGGGAATATTAATCTGGGCTAATTATTTAAAAAAAAAAAAATTTGGTTGTTTCACCGGGGTTGGTATTCAAGCGAAACCTGGAGAAGACGGGAGTCCAGAACCGGTACGTAGGGCTCTTTTTTTCTGAGAGTCTCTAATGTTATGGTTGATGTTTGGATGTTAAACGGTGTACTTTGTGAAACATATGGTTTGTGTAACAGTATGCTTTGCGATGATTGGTTTATTGTACCTAGAAAGACCCAACCCTATCGTATTTCTCGTAGTCGGCATATACATGGTAGACTTATTTTTGGTAGACTTATTTGAGCTAACTCATTGTGGTAGACTTATTATGGTAGACTTATTTTTCGTGTTATGGTAAACTTATTTTGCGCTTGGTTGGTGGTGGAGGTAGACTTAGTAAATACCAGTGATGGTGTACGATAGATTTATTACCATGGTGATCATCCCCCAGATTTCTAACAGTTATTACATTTGTCACAGTCTTGGTTACTACAAGACGAGGCAACGTCACAGGCAGGGGTTACATACAAGCGTGCTGTTAGAAACACGAATGTAAAGGGAACTGTTGCGGCTAAAGTGAAGAAAGTGAAGGAAGAACCAGCTGATCCAAAAAAAAAGAAGATACAGAATGGACCGAAGGATATCGATTTTGTGGATATTACCGAACCGGAAGGGCAGAGGAGCAAATTTGTGATCCCACAATTGTATGATGAAGATGATAGCGAGGAGCAGGACGCAGGTTATGGCGGACTAGACAAGTTTCTCGAATTTATCAATGGAGATAATTTTTATGGGAAGATTTCACGCCACATCTCTTTGGCACCTAATCAAGTGGACCCTTACATTGGAAGCTCAGCGGTGAAGAGGATTATCGCTGGTGTAAAAGCTTCTCCGTCGGTGTACAATCCTTTTGAAAAGGTTGACCAAGCAAAATTGGATGCGTTAGTGGCGTTCGTACGGAGGGACTTGTAAGTTATTTTTCGGACTTTTCTCTTTATTACTGAAAGTAGATTAACTCGTAATTGACTTTAAATTGCAGTGACAATCCGTTGGACGATAGCCTTAGACTGGTTCGGTTCTATATTGAACTGATGACACCTAGACAACTATGGCCACAGAATAATGATCAACTATGGTTCTTCTCCCCTTTTCTTCCGTGGCAGATAAAACATTTCCTCCTCTTCTTTTGTGAATCTTCCTTTCGTGGTACCGTATTCTTCATCGCCAGAGCTTGCGCCGTCCGGATCATCACAGCAGTCAAATCTCATCTCTTCCTCCTCTTCCTCGTCAATGTCGCTATCAATTAATAAGTCTTCTGCTCTTGTATCTCGAACACCTTCATGACATGGAGTTTTCTTGACGATCTCGACACAGAGACGAGCCGTACGGTTTGTAAATAGTTGGAGAAATGACCGGAATTGTAAAGAATTACTAACGAAAACAGGAGGTGTGTCCACAACACTTTTCGTGACCATGTAGCTTAATTGTACCTCATAAATCCGCTGATCGATCCCAAACTCTTCACATACCAGGCGCTGGAAATCGTCATAAGAGGTTCGAAGATCAGCCCCAACAGTTGTAGATCTTCTACACTTGTCTGCAACGAAAAACCATTGATTTTGTTGTAATTTCCATGTCCCACACACCACAATCACCTGCTCCATCCGATAAACAATATTAACATAGATCTAAGACAGAGCTCCCATGGCAGACGGCAGCCCTAATTGGGGAGGAGGATGACTGGTTTTTAAACCGGAAGAAAGATGGCGAATAGATTTTCGCAACTTCGATTATGGGCGAATCGTCGAAGAAAGAGGTGGTCTTCTTAAACCGGATGTCTGAAACCCTAAACCGGTTTAAACCGGCGCCTTCATTTACTCCTTCAAAACCTAATTCACTCATCCTTCACGACCGACGACCACCTCTTACTTCGACGGCATAGAAAGCTGAGAGTCTCACCTTACAACATCGCCCTTGGAATAAGGTAAGATTCAACATATATTTCTTCAAATCGACGGCATTGATCTTTCACACATGCTATAATCTGAAACAGAGAAGAAGGTTATAACCTCTTTCTTCGACGGCATCGACGGCCCACTTCATTCGTTGACTATATAAGAGCTCTCCTGTGATTTTCGGTCATCTGCGGTGTTTTCCGTTGTAGATATGATTCTCGTAGATGTCATTTGTTGGTTGGTGTTGAATTCCTTAGTAGATGTGAAGTTATTTACAGACGATAGATTTGTTTAATTCGCAGTAGATTTATATATTCGATGGTAGCCTTATTGTGTGGTAGATTTGTTTACATTTGATTACCACTGTAAACATTTTCGCAGAAAACATGGACCCCAACGATCCTAACGTTTTTGAAGAGAAGAAAATGAGGAAGCACATCCAGATGCTTGAACTGTGAGCCGATGGTGACTATGGCATAATGCGATGGTGTCCTTGTGGTGACGCATTGAACGAAGAAATCATCGAGGGGACGAAATACTACACTTGCAAGATGTACAAGGTATGATTGCAGATTGTTTTTAAAGCTTATATAAAATACCATTATAATTGATGTGATGATGTGGTGTATTTGCAGTATGACAGCTTCTTTCACGTTCGGAAGAGGTGGGATACGGCTATTGGAGAGGAGGTTGTTAGGCTAAAGGAGCAGAATGCAGAGCAGGCAAAAAAGATTGGTGAGCTCAGTGATCAACTTGAAAAAACTAAAAACGAGGTTGCACAGCTGTGGGACACGGTCAGGTCTCAAAGTTGCGGGTGTGAATCCTGTAAGGCCGAAATTGCAAAAACGTTTGTTGTCTAAGTAGACAACTTTGCCGCCTATATGTGTAACCGTTGCTTAAAGACAACTATTCGGTTTTTATGTAGACAACTATGTGGCTTTTATGTAGACAACTATGTGGTTTTTATTTCAAAAGTGTTATGTGTTTATGCCAAACCCTTTGGTATTCTAATGCAATGTACTTTTTAACTGGCCTTATGTCTTCGTATAGCTCCAACGCTTAGAGTAATCAATACCCTAAATAAACCCTAAACAACAGGCGAGTATTCAAACCCTAAACCGTTAACTCGAGAGTATTCAAACCCTAAACCGTTAAACAACGCTTAGAGTATTGAAACCCTACATAATATCGTCTATTGAAACGCTTAAGAGTTGGATAAACCATAAACAACGCTTAGAGTATTGAAACCCTACATAATATCGTCTATTGAAACGCATAGTCCCTCAACCCTACATAAGAGTATTCAAACCCTAAACCGTTAACTCTGAAGTGAAAATAGTTAATCTATTACGTGTGTCGTAAGGAATTTGTCGCGAAAGAGTACTAAAACCACATAAGAGTATTCAAACCTTAAACACTTAATCCTAAACGCTAAAGTGAAATTTGTTTCGTTGCCAAACTATTAGAGTATTAGACTACTAAACCCTGAACCCTACTTCGTATAACTACAACGCTTAGAGTAATCAATACCCTAAATAAACCCTAAACAAAAAATAAACCCTAAACAACAGGCGAGTATTCAAACCCTTAAACACTAAACCCTAAACGATAAAATGAAATTTGTTTCGTTGCCAAACAATTAGAGTATTAGACTACGAATCCCTAAAGCCTAAATCCCTAAACCCTAAAACCATCTACAAAAATCTACCGCAAAACAGTGTTAAACATCTTAATAAGTCTATCATTCCAACATTTTGCGAAAAAACTCTACCATTCGACCCATTAATCTACCGTCATTAACATATGAAAAACAGTTTTTCAAGAAGGAAAATGTGCAATTAATCTACCACCATTACAAATATATCTACCACAAATACAAAACTCTACCGTCAAACAAAATATATCTACCGCACCGACATTTGTCTACCATCATTAACCCACAAATCTACCATAACTACATGTCTATCGTCATTCAAAATAAATCTACCACAAAATTATAAATCTATCGTCAAGCAAAATAAATCTACGAAACACCACCAATTAATCTACCACCCGATAATTAAATCTGTCGTTCGTAAGAAAAGTCTACCAAACATACTTAAATCTACCACCACTTAAACTTATATCTATCGTTCCGTTTATAAATCTACCGTTTCCAAATAACTCTACCACCATTCGATAATACGTCATCACAAAATAAGTCTACCGTCCGTTACAAAAATCTACCGTTCAAAATATAAATCTACCATTTCTAACTAAATCTACTGTGTCATACAATTAATCTACCATTGGTTCATAAATCTACCAACACTGGAGCGGTAGATTTTTTTTTTTTCAGCGGATGATTTCATTAATGGCAATTTCGTAAATACTGTTTTTTGAATACAAAGAATTGAGGGTAAAACATGTATGAAAGTATTTCTAGTAATAAAAAAACTTGATGTTATTCCGGTCATTAAGGCATAATAAAATGTTATTCCGGTTATTGCCCCTTCAAAATTTGGAAAGAAAACTTGATAATTAGTTTTTGAAGAGAGAGGTTTTAACTTATTTACATAAAATGCCACTGACCCAAAAACAGTTTCTGATGCTATTTGTCGGAGATACTGTTGATCAACTGCACTATAACACTGTTTATCAATAACCGATTACACTATTCATCATCTGAAAACTAAAAACAATATATAATTATAATTATGTTATTATCATGCAAACTAGTATGATATCGAGATAACTATTCAATTACCATGATAACAATATTATTATCATGATAATGTTAACACACTAACATTATTAACAATAATATTAATGATAACATTGTGATAATCATGATAACACTGTGAATCTGTGATTACCATGCTAACTATTATCCACTTAGTTATCATATGTAAATTTATAGTGTTAACTGTGTTATTGTGATTATCATGATAACACTATGATTACCATGCTAACTAATATCCAGTTAGTTATCATATTGTAAACTTATAGTGTTAACTGTGTTATTGTGATAACAATATCATTTAAAATATGAATTATTCATTAGTAAATTTTGTTAATTTTGTTAAAATACAAGTTACCCTATAATATATCACCAAAATTATCGCTAACATCATGATTACCTATTTACTGGTGTTACCGTCATTATCTTCACCATCATCACCTTCACCTTCGTGAAGAAAAGAGGTAAAGTCCAAATCTGGGAAGAGAAGTGCTGTCTTATCGCCACCATCACCGCTACCGCCGCTGTCGTTACCTATTTACCAGTAACACCATTATCATTATCACTATCATCTTCCATTGATGATGAAGGTGGAGGAGAAGAGGTATATGCCAAATCTGCAGGAGGAAGGAGATGTGCCGCCGGAAAAAAACACGTTCATCCCACCATGTCGTCACCACCGCCACGGTCACCACCACGGTCACCACCACGGTCATCCCACGGTCAGGAAAGAGAAAGATAAATGAGGGATTAAATTGACATTACATTTTGAACAGTATGTGTCAGAAAATATACTTTACTGTCATTTAATTTAACTATTATCCAAGGCTATCTATGGCAATTACTCTTTTTATTTTTCTTAAGTCATATCATTAAAGTTTATGTTTTTAACCGCAATTGAACAATTCCAATACATGATTTGACTAATCATATTCAAAACCTAGTTTGAATGTTATTTGCGTTAGTATTTTTGTTTAGCAATTATGGTGCAAGTAAAATATCCTCGAGATTTAAAGTTTAAAAATGGGGTCATGTTATATGTTTATTATGGGATTTCTCATTAATTTAAACTCGAATCTAAATTTTTTTCTTTATCAACATGATGCTTTCAGAGCCGCGGAAGGTAACACACAAGACAAAGATTTGTCACAACAAAAATAATAATTCCATAAAGTGGTTTTAAGCACTAGACCGGTAGCAAGACATTTATGTTGCATTTGGATGAACGTTTAGGAAGAGCAAGAAGATCATGTGCGAGTTGCAACTTCTTCTCTATCTCATCAACACTGATCTTCACTTTCATCTCTTCAAGATTCTCCAATTCCCACAAGAAGCACTTGACTTGGTTTAGTTCTCCAAGTCTTCCTTTATATCCTTGTATCTCAAGCACCTTCACCACATTACCACCAACAATAACAACCTCACAATCGTCGCTTATACCGCACAAACCCTGTAATATAAACCATTCAACAAAATTTAGAGACCCATTCGTATATGAGAATTTAGACAAAAAGTTATGAAATTGATAAATCAGCATACCTCAAGGACCAAAGTTTCTAGCTTTGGAGAACTTTCAATAAAATTAGACAGCAATTTCCAATGTTCTTTATCACGACACTTCAAGTGTAGAGTAGTTAGATTCTTAAAGAAGGGAAATCCATCATGATTACGCCAATAATCAAGACAATCATACATTACCTATGATACATACCATGATCATTGAACAAGACACACATGAAGAAAAATAGTAAAGAAAAAGAAAGAGACTGAGAGAGACATAATACCTCAGCTGTATGAGAAGAGATGTGAAGGATGTGAACATTGCAGATATAACTCATAAGTTGAGAATAGTTTACATGTTCATTGCCCCATCTCCCTCTTGGAGGGAATACAAGATTGAGCCGAGCTTCGAAAAGAGCTTTGAAGTTATTGGGTGATGACAAAGTACCCCAATCTGGATAACTGCAAGTAAGGTAATCGGCGTAGTCCAAGTAGATAACATTCGGTGTGCACAATACCAATCTTCGAGAGGTCGAAACAGGGTCGCCGTAGTGAACCGTGAGTTTCTTGATGTTATTGTGCTCTATATAGACCGGTGGTGGTTCAAGACACCAGAAAGGGCTCTTTCCGTCTGGAACAAAGTGTTGTATGTAAAACTCTTCGAGCTGTGGGCAACCAAGAAGCATCTCCTCGCATAGATCGAGAGCTGTATACCAAACTGTGTAGAGGGAGAGACTCTTGAGCAGAGGAAGATCAACGTCAACGTACGGAGGGATTCCGAGACCACGCTCTGTTCCTAAAGTGAGCTTCACGAGTGTGTTGTTCACGTAGACGGATACAGGAAGAAGATCCGGTGGCTTGTAGATCTGAGGCATCATCTTTACGCGGAGATCAAGATCGGAAACGCCTCGTTCCAATGCCTTTGATATCCATTTTTTGGTACGACCAGTGTGTCCAAAATCGTCTTGGAATTTTAGTGAGAATCTCTTCAAGGGATTGCAACTGAAGAAAAGTGTTTTCTCAACGAAATCTCTGAAGCTATCCTTAAGATTTTTACCATCTTCGGGATGGAGTAGATCAGAGTCATCGAAATCGAAAGACGCGCAAAGAAGATTCATGAGGTGAAACAGATTCCTCCATCTCTTGGAGAGGATTGAGGTAGAAGCAGCTTGTTTAGTAGGAAGAAAGGACAAGACTCGAGCAAGTACCTCATCTGGAAGAGAGTTTATTGAATCTATGGAGCCAGATGATGATGATGATGATGATACGGTTTTGATCGTCATAACAAACAGATCCAATCCGTACGGGATATAAAATTGCAGAAAACGATAACTGTTTCCACGTTACAGAACGAGTAACTGACCTTTTCTTCTCAACCGAAGGTAACAATTTAGGGTTCTCAAACGTTATTCTCTCCTCAGACAAATTATACAATTAGAATAATAAAACAAATAATAAATGGAAATACACAAGTATTTACCTTTTTATTTCGACAGCTGACTCGTCTTTTACGTTCAATATATATATATCGTAGACATTGTAGTTAAGGAAATTGCAATTGGTTATTTATCTCAGCGACGAAGCTTGATTTTCTGGTTCCATATTAGTGTTTTTTTGTAAATTTTTATCATCCATTAACTGATTGAAAATCCAATAATTCATGTTTCTGATTTCCAATTGTATTGTGATTTTATACAAATTGTAGTCTAATTAAAAAAAATGTAATCTAATTTTGTTTCTATTAATGAATGTGGTAGCATTTTATATATAAAAAGTTACTAAAATATAAATTTAGAAACTCATCTAACATACGTTCACGTTGTAGGAACGCAATTTCTACAATAGGCGACTGATAATTATAAAGTGCAATATATAACAAATTAATAAAATATTAAAATGATACATAAACAAGAATTAAGGAAACAAAACCGGATTTGCAGAGTCGAGATATGATCTATTTCCTTAATTCTGTAAACGCCCCATAGTGTGACGGTTGCATGGCGTTCCGAATCCCAGGATAAAACTGCACACTTCTTATGATTGCATCACTCAATACTTAAGCTTGCGAACCATGTTTTATGTGATGTACTCTCATAAGATAAACAAAACAAAAGAAGAGATATGAAGGATTGTTGTTGCTTAGTGTTTGATCATGTGTTTAACCACATCTTAACAATAGGAGGAGACATGGATTATATAGCCTCATGTCTTTTACGTTGGGCTCACATGGCCATAAAGGGAGATATTGAACTTAATGACACAATTGATTCTCCATTAAGTCATGGTTAAATTTTTATGTTATAAAATTCAATACCATCTTGAATTTGTTGTTACAAACTCAATTAGAGACAATAAATATGTTGACTAAAAGTCAAAACATATTGTGGCAAAAATAAAAAGATTAATTTTATTTGCCAAACATGAAACACCAATTTGGTTTCATAATCTCTCTTCACTAACACATTTAAGTGTATTCAAGATTTTAAACCTTATTATAATTTCTCCACTTTACATACAAGAGGATTTTAACCTCAAACTTCCAATGTGGGACATTTAATAAAATGTAACATTTTATGCTATACAAGCAACCCACTTGGACCTCCATTTCTCATTCAAACCAACTTCATTTTGACATATCAAAAATGAGTTCCAACAATCCCCCACATGAATAGAAATGACTCTAGACACTGGACGACTCGATAGACTTAACAGACTTGACTCTCTAGACAAGACTCGAAAAGACTCAAAAAGACTTTTGAGAGTACATGCGAAAATTCCACTGCATATGAGTTGGTAGCATTTTTCAGCCTTGAACCAGTCATTGTTAATAACTATCGGATCTACTCGACCAAGAGGTGAACATGATGTCTTGAACCTCTCGGGCTTTGATGTAAACCGAGACAATAGCTATAACACAGCTTCATTCTCTCACAGAACTAGGTTCTCTGTTGTGTTCATTTTGGCCCTGAACTTGCCTGGATAATCATGAGTGAATTTAGAGAATATAGCCTTTCCTTCATTCTCCTAGAAACGGCCACATTTCACACTCACAAGGTGATTCGCCATTAACTTTGTTTAAAGGAGTATCCTGCATTACTCCATGTATATTTCAAAGTTATGGACCCAAATCATTAAAAGCATAAGCTTATCCTCTACACCTTACAGGTAGCACTGTTCATCATCCTAGGAACTGGGTAGAAACATAAGTCTCCCAGTGCTAGTTGATTCAGTTTGACTTAGTTTTCCCCTTGAACCTATTTCATGGGATCTCCAATCAGTTAGGTAGGGTTACCGTCAAACCTCCTCTTAAGTCATAGGCTTTAAACCCATTCCTCTTGATGATTATTTACAATTTGATCTCGTGACACACCTTTAATTGGATCCTCGGTTGTCATTCAAATAGATATAATCTATTAAGATTACTCCATTTGAGATCAATTGTTTAACATTTTTTAGTTGGTGGCATTGCAATTTTTGCTATGCACCCCCACACTTTTAGGTATTTGTACAAATGTACTTTACCTTTTCAAAGCTCATATGACATATTGCCAATGACTTTATGTGGTAAGCAATGCTTTTCCCCCACATTTCTTGAAATAACTCAAAATCCATGCAACTTTGCATTTTCATATTTTTAGTTTAAAGAATGGCTAGAAAGATAAATATCTTTTGTAACCAACTTTTAACTTGTTCCCATAGATTGTCAAACTTAAGTCCTATGTTTACAACATTAGGCACTTCTATGACAATTTGATAAACATCATAACTTGGTACAATCACAAGTGGAAGACCATTACCAAAATAAATTTGGTGTGTCGACTCACTAGACTTGTTACCAATAACATCTCCATCACTAACAGTGTGGATAATATCTAGACATTCCGATAAATATCAGAATTCTAATCCGTATATTCGACAAAATCATAAATGATAGACCACTCCCAACATGGGGTATCAACTCATTTGACTTGTCACTATTAGAAACATTTTTATATAAATGTTCTAATTTTTGGTAAAACTCTTTTTTCCTTTCTTCTTTGATTCAATTTGCATAAAAGTCAAACCTGAATCATCATACCAAAAAATATTAGAAAATATCAAATGTTAGAATCACATTTGAATAAACTGCAATAAATAATTAAATTCAAATTTCCAGAATTAATAAATTCAGAAATTAATAATTTAATGCAATAATAAATATATGCAATATATGCAATTTACAGCTCACAATTCAATGCAGCAACAAATGCATTGACCAAATAATTCCAATAAAACTTAAACAATTTAATTCAATGCTAGAACAACAGTTTAAACCATTAGAATAAATTGCATCATTTAATTATTTAAATAATACTCCATCCGTTTCTTTAAGATAAATTTTCTAGGTTTTTCACACATATTAAGAAAAAGTAAAAGTTCAATAAATTTTCTAAACAAAACAACTTTAAACCAATAGTAATGCAAGAAATACATTGGAATCTTTTTTTTTTTACTTTAATCAAGAAAAAGTACATTGAAAACCTATAAAATTTATCTTTAAGAAACAACAAAAAATAGCTAAAAAATTCATCTTAAGGAAACGGAGGGAGTACTAGCAATAAGGTCAAAAGGGAGTACTAGCAATAAGGTCAAAATTCTATGCAATATTTAAAGCAATATTCAACGATGTAATTAAACCACTTTGAATGACTTAATAACACAAGTCAAATATCCTTGCAAATTAACGACAGACTTGAATGCAAAAGAAACAGCCATTGTCGATAAATGATGCAAGACAAAAAAAACAATTTGAATAATCAATTGCAATTAACCAATAAATAACTGCAGCAAAGTTATTCTGCAAATAATATCAACTAGATAAATTGCAAAAATAATTAAAATAAATTGCAGAAAATTAGAAGAATTAACCATATTTTCTTCCTTTGATAACCTGCAAAATTTCAGAATAATTTATGAAACAAAAATAGAAATTTAATTCCATAAAATTCTGATAATCTGCAAAAAATAGTTAGAATAAATTTGCAGAAAATTGGAAAAATTATTCCAATTAATCCAGAATTTCCAGTTCCTGTTTTCATAACAAAAACACTTCACAAAAATCAGTTTTCGTTAGTGCAATAAGCAAAAACGAAAATTTACAGAATTAAGATTGTAGGAACGCAATTTCTACAATAGGCGACTGATAATTATAAAGTGCAATATATAACAAATTAATAAAATATTAAAATGATACATAAACAAGAATTAAGGAAACAAAACCGGATTTGCAGAGTCGAGATATGATCTCTTTCCTTAATTCTGTAAACGCCCCGTAGTGTGACGGTTGCATGGCGTTCCGAATCCCAAGATAAAACTGCACACTTCTTATGATTGCATCACTCAATACATAAGCTTGCGAACCATGTTTT
The DNA here is from genome assembly GCA_026724425.1 of Erythrophleum ivorense. Lineage (NCBI taxonomy): Eukaryota > Viridiplantae > Streptophyta > Magnoliopsida > Fabales > Fabaceae > Erythrophleum > Erythrophleum ivorense. The sequence continues at coordinate 173,854 of JAIUCV010000087.1, forward strand.
ATGTGATGTACTCTCATAAGATAAACAAAACAAAAGAAGAGATATGAAGGATTGTTGTTGCTTAGTGTTTGATCATGTGTTTAACCACATCTTAACAATAGGAGGAGACATGGATTATATAGCCTCATGTCTTTTACGTTGGCTCACATGGCCATAAAGGGAGATATTGAACTTAATGACACAACTGATTCTCCATTAAGTCATGGTTAAATTTTTATGTTATAAAATTCAATACCATCTTGAATTTGTTGTTACAAACTCAATTAGAGACAATAAATATGTTGACTAAAAGTCAAAACATATTGTGGCAAAAATAAAAAGATTAATTTTATTTGCCAAACATGAAACACCAATTTGGTTTCATAATCTCTCTTCACTAACACATTTAAGTGTATTCAAGATTTTAAACCTTATTATAATTTCTCCACTTTACATACAAGAGGATTTTAACCTCAAACTTCCAATGTGGGACATTTAATAAAATGTAACATTTTATGCTATACAAGCAACCCACTTGGACCTCCATTTCTCATTCAAACCAACTTCATTTTGACATATCAAAAATGAGTTCCACCACACGTTTGCTAAAGTCATATATTAAAAGAATGATCTAAGCCGTACAGAATTCGTGCAAAATGAATAGTTAGTAAATATGTCATGTAAATGTATGGTAATGGCTGCTTGGGAAACTTTCCTACACTGATAGATAAGCGTTTGTAGTGTTTGGGCATTTCTCCTGCATTGTTGAAAAGCCAGTTTGAAAATGTCCCAGAGAACCTTGAAGGCGAGGATTTAGAGCCATACTTTATGGCCTATCTCCTGTTCTTGTTGGGAACTTTGGTCGTGCCAAACAAGACGAAAGATATCTCTCCAATGTATCTTCCACTGCTACAAAAAGACAAGGTCAACAATTATGCTTGGGGGGCAGCAATGTTGGCTATCCTAAAAGACTCTTTATTCGAATGGAAGGAGAGTTATACTAATGATGGTACAACCACATCCCTCTGCGGTTTTGCCCTTGCTCTGCAGGTAAAGTTTTCAAGTGAAACAAAAACTAATTATGTTGATGTTGATTATGTGTATAATGTTAACTGTTCATTATTTTTTCGTGTAGGTATTTGCATTAGAGCGATTTCCTATCTCTCAACAACAATCTCCATCCAAGTTTCCTCTAATGGTTGAGTGGGAAAAGGTATATAAACTGTATACCAAAGGTTGCAGTGTAGAGACCGTGGAACAATATGAAAAGATGTTTCTAAACATGAAGAAAGATGAGGTACATAGCAAAATCTTATCTCTTTGTCAAACGACAAGATAAGTCTGTTCTTCTCACACAACCACCAGTCCAGTTTCTTCTATTCCACTCTTCATCTGATTTTGGTATAAAGCCTTTCATGCATTCACAATTTGGGGGATTTGATGTCACACACAGCCCATAAGCTCCACATGCACCATAAACATCACATGAGCTTCTCGGGGCCTCAAAGTCATTAACCCAACCAGAGCCATTATACCAAAGAATCTTCAACGATCCATCTGATGTTAGTGTAGTGTACGACAAGTTAGAGTTTCTTTGCAATGAATAAGTCAAAGATCCTGTACCGGCTGCTACATCTTGGGAAATTCTGAATTGGCTTACATGTGATTCATCCATTTCCGGTGTACCGGTGAACCTTTCCCTTGCCGAAGGACCACCTCTCCAGTACGGTCTTGATCCTCTCATTATAAAGCCTTGTGGAGGCAATTGTGTCGTAAGCTCAGCTACGAATTCTCCAGGTGAAGGATCTGCGGGACTTCTCCAAGAAGATAAAACACATTTCTTGTTGTTCGGGACATCATACATAATAGATGATTGAGGTAGCATAGTATCACCAAGATGCTCAAAACTTTGCCATAAGTCTCTTCCGGAAACTTCATCTCTGAGGACAAAATTTCCGTTGTCTAAGAGCTCACCCCGAAACTCGTTAGATGAGAAAGTTTCTCCTATCGACCAAACAAGATCTTGTTCTCCTTCAAGCAAGACAAGGCTACCATTGCTGCTGATAGTGAGATTCGCCGTGGTTTTTGTGACTGGCTTCTCTCTGTTAGCCACCCAGACAACAACCTGAGGAGTGATGTTCTTGAACCAGATCCCAACATACTGATTCCGAGAATTGTTTGGACTGAAGAAGCCTAACTCATAAGATCCATCTGGAGAGCCCAAGGTTTGTCCTATTGACAAAGGATTTGCTTTGGTTATAGCTGCATAGCAATAACTTGGGAAGATGATCAGCAAGAAGAGCAAAGAAGCAAAGAAAACAATACCAATCTTTCCCATATGATATGCAAGAGCTCTTCTAAAGATTTCAGTTTATGAAAAGAAAAAAGCATATCATAATGAAGTCAATGCATTAACAGAACAAAACTGCCATCTTACAAAATATGAAGCCTCTTGAATGCATCCATGGACACTCCTTATTAATTTATTATAATAAGCCAACATTGACCAAGGGAATCACATCTCTCCATTCACACAGTGACACTAAATAAAAACAAAATTATATAAAAAGTTTCTAGATCTTATTATCTTCCATGTTGCTCCAGCAGATAACTTTGAACATTCGCATCTCTGGGCCCTAACCATAAATAAAGCCAACAACTTTCCATCTACCTAATCCAATTACAAACAAGTATACAAAAAAACAAAAACAAAACAGAGCACAAACTTCTCACTTAGACGATGAAGAACAAAAAAACCTTACTTGAAGACTCAAGAAACTTCGTTAATAGTGGAGGTGTGACTTTTCATGGGCGGCTTCAACTATTGAACCCCACTGCATAGACTTTGAAGATGCTGATGTTCTCTCAGATTTTCTGTGGAACAAGCCAGGTGAAGTTTTTTTTTTTTTTTTTTGGTGAAAGTATATACTGAATTTTCCATTTGCAATGTACTCATATAGTCAATCTAATTTCCATTGCAATGCAGCTGTCTTTGATAGTCATATGGAGAACAACGAGTCCAACAAACTCTGGCTGTTTATTGGCAATTTCAATCTCTCTCCTATTTGGAAAGTGGGAAATGTGGTACCAGGAGGGATGTTTCGAGCTGTAATCAAGCCCAAAACCCAATCAGCTAATACCTACGTTCAAGATTTCGCTAATCGCTAATCAGGCGGTTGGTCACCGATTAGCGATTTTTCAAAAATCGGTGATAAATCGGGAATTAATCGGGGTAGAATTTTTACTATATTTTAATATATTTTAAAAATTATATATATATATAAAATATTAATACCAAAATCATAAACTCATACGAAAGATTATATTAAGCATTTTTACCAATTCACATATAATAACAAAGGTAAAAATAGTCTTGATCATTTAGAGAACATACAAAAAAAAAATAACTAAAGGATGGTAATTTACTAATTCTTCATCTTTATGTTTCTCAATGACCAAGTTGTCCATAAATGTGGACTAAATGATGGTAATATATTTACTCACTGTTCATCCTTATTTTGGGGCGGTTTTATTTTTTTTAACACATGACAAAGCAAAATAAAGTAAATGGACTTCAATTTTTTAATCAAACAAAATGGTCCCAAAAAATTTCTGATTAATCGGCCGATTTTTTTACAGTTAATCGGTCAAACCAGTCAAACCACGGTTGACCGGTTTGTGAATCAGCCAGCACCCGATTAGCGATTCAACGGCCGATTAATCGTCAAATCGGCCGATTTTTTTGAAGACAGGCTAATACCCATCAAGATCGCTATTCCATCATGGGTTCTACAACAATTGGGTTATTCAGGGGATGAAGATTTGGAACAACCAGATGGAGGAAATGGAAATCCACCTGCTGGACCAGGTGGAGGACAAGGAGATCAAGAAGATGATTTTGAAGATAATTTTGAAGACCTTGTTGGCATGAACGAGCCCACCTTCATAAGAATGGATCTCTCAACTGTTTCAGGTGAGCTTTTTCTTGGGTTTTTGGATCCTTGTTTTGCAGTTTTCACTTTATCTATCAATTATACAGCATAAAGTTTCAACATTTGAAAGCCATTCCGTAATCTGGATTTCTCTTCTGGAAACGCAAAAGCTGCAAGGTTATTTGCTGTTTATAGGGTTGACTTATGAGAAGACCAAAGTGAATTGAAAATAAAGTCAATTATTTGCTTGCTCTTACTAATCACGTTCCCAACTTTTGGTTATGCAGCTATAAACAGATCAAGTCCTTTGTCAATAGGACAAACTCTGAGTTCACCTACTGGATTTTTTGAGTTAGGCTTCTTCAGTCCTAATAATAATACTCGGAATCAGTATGTTGGGATCTGGTTCAAGAGTATAGTTCCTCGGGTAGTTGTGTGGGTGGCTAACAGAGATACGCCAGTTACAAACTCTGCGGCAAATCTCACTATCAGCAGGAACGGGACTCTGAGCTTGCTTGATGAGAAACAAGATGTTATTTGGTCAACCGGAGAGACTTTCACATCCAACAAGTGTCATGCAGAATCTTTGAGAATCTTGGTAACACTTTGCTGCCTCAGTCGTCGTTGATGTATGATACTACTCATGGGAAGAAGCGTGTGTTGACTACATGGAAAAGTAACAGCGATCTATCGCCTGGGGAGTTCTCACTGGAGATTACGCCACAAGTCCCCTTGCAAGGCCTCATACGGAGAGGGTCATTGCCTTACTGGAGAACTGGTCCATGGGCAAAAACAAGATTCTGTGGGTTTCCACAGTTTGATGAATCATATGTAAGTCCATTCGGCGTTGTGCAGGATGTAGCAACCGGCACAGGATCTTTCTCCTATTCCATGTTAAGAAACTATAATCTATCGTATATTACACTAACACCTGAGGGGCAAATGAAGGTCTATTGGGATGATGGCGTATGATGGATGCATCACCTAACCCTTCCAGAAAGGTTATGTGATTTGTACGGTGCATGCGGGCCTTTTGGTTTGTGTGTGAGATCTGTCACTCCGAAGTGCATATGCTTGAAAGGGTTTATACCAAAGTCAGATGACGAGTGGAGAAAAGGGAACTGGACAGGTGGGTGTGTGAGACATACACAACTATCTTGCGGGGCGAAATCTTCTATGAAAACACAAGGCAGAGACACAGACATCTTCTATCGTATGACCCACGTAAAGACTCCGGATCTGCACCAATTTGTAAGATTTCTCAATGCAGAATAGTGCTACCAAGGTTGTTTAGGCAACTGTTCCTGCACAGCCTTTGCCTATATAAGTGGAATTGGGTGCTTAGTATGGAATGGGGAGCTAGTAGACACAGTTCTCTCCATCCGTCTTGCAAGTTCGGACTTGGGTAAGGATGAAACACATTTCTTTCCCGAGATTCACCTTTCTTTATAATGTTCTGTAGCAGTATGGTTTAGAGTTTTGTTTTGTGGTGAATATCTCAGCTGAAAGCAGTTGAACGAAGATTATCGTAGGTACTACTGCCAGCGTTTCGATTTTTGTGATCTTGGTCTTTGCTGCATTTATGCTCTGGAGACACAGAGCCAAAAAAACACTAATCTCGAAAGCTGCTAGACGGGTTGGAAATAGCTGTTAAACGCCTTTCTAGTAGCTCTCGCCAGGGTACCGAGGAGCTCGTGAATGAAATAACACTAATCTCGAAATTACAACATAGAAACTTGGTTCGGCTTTTGGGATACTGCATCGAAGGTGAAGAGAAGCTGTTGATTTATGAGTTTATGGTGAACAAAAGCCTCGATATATTTCTCTTTGGTCTGTCCTTTCTTCCATTTACCTCTTCATTTTCCTTTTTCCTTCCATCACATGGTAATAGTTAATGTCGTACTGTCACTAATCTATTTAGTCATTGTTTAGATCCATCTCTAAAGTTTGAGCTTGATTGGCCAAAGAGATTTTAGTCATTGTTTAGATCTTACTGATTCATGCAACGCACTCGAAGTTGCGAGATGTGTTCAGATTGGTCTTCTCTGCGTTCAACATGAAGCTGCAGACAGACCTAACACTCTTCAAGTACTGTCTATGATTAATTCAGCAACAGATCTTCCAGTTCCAAAGCAGCCAATATTTGCAGCGCAAGCTTTAAACGTGCAAACTCTAAACGATGTGTCAATGACTAAAGATCTTATCTCTGTCAATGAGTTAACACAATCTGTGTTCCATGGACGATAAGCTCTTAGTACATACTTACAGTCTATAGATTCATGAGCCTAAGATTTGTGATCTCACTTTTTTCATTGTTATTTTTTTCAATGTTTCGTTGACTTGGTCAAAATACTTAAACCAGGTGAATATTGTTAGCAACTGTGATACTCATAATCACAATGATAAGGTATGCATTTTTACGTGATGAGGTCGTCTTCTCTTGCATTCTAGGCAGTGAAAGTCTGCGACTTTGGTTACAACTGTTGATGCAGAGATGGTCGGAGTTGAATTGATCCGGCATAGTGTTCTTGGTAATATCTGTCTGTCACCGTCCTTTGATTATGCACTGAATCTGTTCAGTGAACGAGATGTCAAGTTTCAAAGTCTATGCAGTGGGGTTCAATAGTTGAAGCCGCCCATGAAAAGTCACACCTCCACTATTAACGAAGTTTCTTGAGTCTTCAAGTAAGGTTTTTTTGTTCTTCATCGTCTAAGTGAGAAGTTTGTGCTCTGTTTTGTTTTTGTTTTTTTGTATACTTGTTTGTAATTGGATTAGGTAGATGGAAAGTTGTTGGCTTTATTTATGGTTAGGGCCCAGAGATGCGAATGTTCAAAGTTATCTGCTGGAGCAACATGGAAGATAATAAGATCTAGAAACTTTTTATATAATTTTGTTTTATTTAGTGTCACTGTGTGAATGGAGAGATGTGATTCCCTTGGTCAATGTTGGCTTATTATAATAAATTAATAAGGAGTCTCCATGGATGCATTCAAGAGGCTTCATATTTTGTAAGATGGCAGTTTTGTTCTGTTAATGCATTGACTTCATTATGATATGCTTTTTTCTTTTCATAAACTGAAATCTTTAGAAGAGCTCTTGCATATCATATGGGAAAGATTGGTATTGTTTTCTTTGCTTCTTTGCTCTTCTTGCTGATCATCTTCCCAAGTTATTGCTATGCAGCTATAACCAAAGCAAATCCTTTGTCGATAGGGCAAACCTTGGGCTCTCCAGATGGATCTTATGAGTTAGGCTTCTTCAGTCCAAACAATTCTCGGAATCAGTATGTTGGGATCTGGTTCAAGAACATCACTCCTCAGGTTGTTGTCTGGGTGGCTAACAGAGATAAGCCAGTCACAAAAACCACGGCGAATCTCACTATCAGCAGCAATGGTAGCCTTGTCTTGCTTGAAGGAGAACAAGATCTTGTTTGGTCGATAGGAGAAACTTTCTCATCTAACGAGTTTCGGGGTGAGCTCTTGGACAACGGAAATTTTGTCCTCAGAGATGAAGTTTCCGGAAGAGACTTATGGCAAAGTTTTGAGCATCTTGGTGATACTATGCTACCTCAATCATCTATTATGTATGATGTCCCGAACAACAAGAAAGGTGTTTTATCTTCTTGGAGAAGCCCCGCAGATCCTTCACCTGGAGAATTCGTAGCTGAGCTTACGACACAATTGCCTCCACAAGGCTTTATAATGAGAGGATCAAGACCGTACTGGAGAGGTGGTCCTTCGGCAAGGGAAAGGTTCACCGGTACACCGGAAATGGATGAATCACATGTAAGCCAATTCAGAATTTCCCAAGATGTAGCAGCCGGTACAGGATCTTTGACTTATTCATTGCAAAGAAACTCTAACTTGTCGTACACTACACTAACATCAGATGGATCGTTGAAGATTCTTTGGTATAATGGCTCTGGTTGGGTTAATGACTTTGAGGCCCCGAGAAGCTCATGTGATGTTTATGGTGCATGTGGAGCTTATGGGCTGTGTGTGACATCTAATCCCCCAAATTGTGAATGCATGAAAGGCTTTATACCAAAATCAGATGAAGAGTGGAATAGAAGAAACTGGACTGGTGGTTGTGTGAGAAGAACAGACTTATCTTGTCGTTTGAACTCTTCTGCACCAACACAAGATAACAATGCAGACGTCTTCGACATTGTTGCAAATGTAAAGCCTCCAGACTTTTATGAATATCTAAGTTTGATCAATGCAGAGGAGTGCCAGCAGCGTTGTCTTGAAAACTGTTCTTGCATGGCATTTGCCTATATTGATCAAATTGGATGCTTGGTGTGGAATCGAGAGCTTCTCGATGTAATGCAGTTTGAAGCTGGAGGCGAAAGTCTTTCAATCCGTGTTGCAAGTTCTGAGTTGGGTAGGAAATGAAACAGAGTATAAGTATTGTTTTCTAGGTTTCTTAGTGATGTTTACTTGTTTGCTGCAGCATGGTTTAACAGTTTACTTTTCTGGTGCATTTCTCAGCTGGAAGCAACCGAACAAAGATTATCGTAGCTACCACTGTCAGCATTTCTGTTTTCATGGTCTTGGTTTTTGCCTCTTATTGGTTCTGGAGATACAAAGCGAAGCAAAAGGGTGAGACACTGAATTGCTTAGTAACCTTGTTTCTCTGTTTTCTTGTTCATATGTTCCTCTTATTGGTCCTTTTGTGTACTTCTTTCTTTAGTCCTGACACTCTGATGTTTGCAAATTCACAGATTCAACTCAACCACCCATGGAGGCTTCACAAGATGCATGGAAGAACGAACTACAAAAGCAAGATGTATATTTCTATGAGATACAAACCATATTAACCATCACCGATAACTTCAGCGCGGAAAATAAGCTTGGTCAAGGTGGATTTGGTCCAGTTTATAAGGTAAGATTTAACATGCTTTGTCTTCTCATGCTTTCCCTTGTTAAATCGATGATTATCTCTGACTTTGCTTTCAGGGAAAGCTGCAAGATGGCAAGGAAATAGCTATAAAACGCCTTTCGAGCACCTCAGGACAGGGTCTAGAGGAGTTCATGAATGAAATAATACTCATCTCGAAACTCCAACACAGAAACTTGGTTCGGCTTTTGGGTTGCTGCATTGAAGGAGACGAAAAGCTATTGATTTATGAGTTTATGGGGAACAAAAGCCTCAATACCTTTATCTTTGGTATGTCCCTTATCTCACCTACCTCTGCATCTTTCCGATTCTCTTATTCATGTACAACACTTGTTAATGTGTTTTCGCTTCCTTATATGTTTATCATTTGGCTAGATTCCACGAAAAAGCTTGAGCTTGATTGGCCCAAGCGGTTTGACATCATTCAAGGCATTGCTTGTGGACTTCTCTATCTTCACCGTGATTCATGTCTAAGGGTTGTCCACCGAGATTTGAAGGTCAGCAACATCCTTTTAGATGAGGAAATGAACCCAAAAATATCAGATTTCGGATTGGCTCGGATGTTTCAAGGAACTCAACATCAAGCCAACACTCGCAGGGTTGTTGGAACTCTGTATGTATCTCTACCTCCCCCACTATACTTGCTTACATAACAAGCTCAATCAAAGCCTTTATAATCAATCTGAGGAATGTTTTGGTAAAATGAACAGAGGATACATGTCACCGGAGTATGCATGGACAGGAATGTTCTCTGAGAAATCAGACATTATGCATTTGGAGTTCTTCTCTTAGAAATCATTACCGGCAAGAGGATTTCGAGCTTCACCATTGGAGAAGAAGGCAAAAGTCTGCTCGAATATGTAAGCCAAATCACACTCTCTAAACCCCTTCTTGAATTTTGATTATGGATCAAATGTTTTCTTATTTCATCAAATTTTTTCAAGACATGGGACTCTTGGCGCGAAAATGGTGGAGCGGATCTGTTAGATCTAGACATTTCAAGTTCAGGTTCTCATGATGAAGTAGCGAGATGTGTTCAGATTGGTTTGCTCTGTATTCAACAGCAAGCTGTGGATAGACCTAACATTGAACAAGTCATGTCAATGCTTACAACCACAATGGACCTTCCGAAACCAAAACAACCCGTTTTCTCGTTGCAGGTTCAAGAGAGTGATTCAGAGTCTAAGTCTATGTATTCTGCGAATGGTCTAACACAAACTACTATAATTGGTCGATAAAAGCATTGTTTTTACAGTAATTTCTCCATTTTTACAAGTTGAAACGATTGTAAAGATACTGGATACGTGAATACAGCCTGAGAATGTGTTGAATATCTGCTAAAGTATGATTCTCTGTTTTTTCCTTGAACAAAACAGAGATACACAGAAGAACATATATCAAGAACAAGGGATAAAACGTTAGAAGACAAAAAAAAGCATTTAACTTTACGTCGTAAATGTCCAAAAGCACGAGTCTTTGACTCTTTTTGTCTATGAGAGAGAAAGAGAGAATGTTACTTATGGCTCAATTAAGACACGAGACGAGACAAATCGAGAGTTGTTCATATCCAAATTTCTGTTTTTTTTTTTTTTTTTTTTTTTTCCTTGCGTCATCAGAAATTGTGTGTTGTTGACGTAGTTTTTGAGTTTAAAGTTTGCAACTTTGGATGGAAACGCTTATGCCCATATGATCTCAGCGTGATCAAATCACAAATCACAACTTGAAATGTTTTGACCGCTACTACAATTAGAGGGGTGCACTGATTGTGTTCGACGAAATGACTGACCCAGATTTGACTTATGGGTTGAAAGTAGATCTCTTTAGTGCGAAAAGTTGCAAGAAAGTGAAATCTTGTTTAATAGATGCAAAGCTTCTTCCGTAGCGTCCAGGTAACTTCTGTATATGGGCCCTGTTTTTTGAGTTTTTTTTTATTTTTCTTTCATGGAAAGTGACAAGTGTGATAGCTGATAAAGTTGACTTTGGATAGACTTGGATTGTGTCAACCTCTTATTGTTTATTCTGTTTAGATATAGAAATTAACTTAAAATGATTGATAGTAATAAATTAATGCACCAGAGAGGAGAGAACATTGAAAAGGTCAAGTATTGTAAGCTTACACTTGGTCAATGCTAGGTGTCTTAGGTAGCAGAAGAGCCAATTAGTTTCTGTGTTTATAGATGAGACTAAAGGAGGATTCTTCAAGTTCATCAAAAATATCTTTTTTCTTTCAACTCTCAAGATGGGTATTGTTCCATGCTTGCTCTTCTTGATAACAACTCTGTTCTCAAGCTATAGCTATGCAGCTATAACCACTTCAAGTCCTTTGTCGATTGGGCAAACTCTTAGCTCTCCTGGTGGATCTTATGAGCTAGGCTTCTTCAGTCCCAACAACTCTAGGAGGAACCAGTATGTTGGAATCTGGTTCCAGAAAGTCACTCCTCGGGTTATCGTTTGGGTGGCTAACAGAGAAACGCCAGTCTCAAGCTCCACGGCGAATCTCACAATCAGCAGCAACGGAAGTCTTGTCTTGCTTGATGGCAAGCAAGATCCTGTGTGGTCATCTGGAGGAGATGTCACGTCTAACAAGTGCCGTGCTGAGCTTCTAGACACCGGAAATCTTGTCCTCGTAGATAATGCTACTGGAAAGTATTTGTGGCAAAGTTTTGAGCATCTTGGTGATACTATGTTACCTCTTACGTCTCTGATGTATGACACTCCTAACAACAAGAAGCGTGTACTAATTTCCTGGAGAAGTGAGACAGATCCATCACCTGGAGAATTTGTAGCTGAGCTTACTCCACAAGTGCCTTCACAAGGCGTTATATGGAAAGGCTCGGCACCTTATTGGAGAAGCGGACCGTGGGCGGGAACAAGGTTCACTGGGATACCAGAAATGGATGAATCATATGTGAATCCATTGGGATTGGTCCAAGATGTAGCCAACGGCACAGGAGTTTTCGCTTTTTGTGTACTGAGAAATTTCAATTTGTCATACATCAAGCTAACATCAGAGGGAAGAATGAGTATTCAACGGAATAATGGAACCAATTGGATTAAGCACTTTGAGGGTCCGGCAAGCTCTTGTGATCTGTATGGTAAGTGTGGACCTTATGGTTTGTGTGTGAGGTCCGGTACTCCAATGTGCCAATGCTTGAAAGGGTTTGAGCCAAAGTCAGATGAGGAGTGGAGAAGCGGGAATTGGAGCCGTGGGTGTGTGAGACGCACAGATTTATCTTGTCAAGGAAACTCATCTGCAGAAAAAGACGGCTTCTATCATCTTTCCAACGTAAAGCCTCCAGATTCTTACGAATTAACAAGCTTTAACAGTGAAGAACAATGCAACCAAGGCTGTCTCAGGAACTGTTCTTGCACAGCCTTCTCCTTCATCAAAGGAATAGGATGTTTGGTGTGGAGCCAAGAGCTATTGGACACTGTCAAATTTACTTCTGGAGGAGAGACTCTTTCCCTTCGTCTTGCAACTTCTGAATTGAGTAAGCCGTTATAAAGATCTCTTCTTATACTCATATCATATAAGTCTCTCAACTTTTTTTGGGTAGCAGTGTGGTTTACAGTTTGGTTTTCTTTTGACCATTTCAGCTGGAAGTAAGCGAGTCAAGATTATCACTATTGGCACTCTCAGCCTCTCTGTGTTCTTGATCTTGGTGATTGCTGCATATGGATGTTGGAGATACAGAGTGAAACAAATTGGTGAGAGTCCTACCTTTTCGTTTCTTGGACTTCCTACATATTATCCTGCTATGGTTCCGTGTTTACTTGGGCTTTTCTTATTTATGTTGAAGCTTTCAGACGTGCCTTTTTGAGCATTAGGTCAATGCTAGAAATTATGTGCTAAGAAATAGATACTTGTGACTCATAGGTTCAAGTCTTGTATCCAAAGACAATTTAGAAGGCTCTTGGAAGAGTGATTTGCAGTCTCAAGACGTCTCTGGTTTAAATTTCTTTGAGATTGATACCCTACAAACCGCCACAAATCATTTCAACATCTCAAATAAACTCGGTCAGGGTGGGTTTGGTACGGTTTATAAGGTAAGAAACAGAGATATGGTTCCTTGTATTCACTCTTCTCCATTTCTGATATTTCTTGCTCTTTATCTGACTGTCTGCAACTATGATGCCTTCAGGGGACGCTTCACGACGGGAAAGAAATAGCGGTTAAACGTCTTGGTAGCAGCTCTGTACAGGGTAAAGATGAGTTCATGAACGAGATAAAACTCATCTCGAAGTTACAACACAGAAACTTGGTAAGGCTTTTGGGATGCTGCATTGATGGGGAAGAGAAGCTATTGGTCTATGAATATATGGTGAACAAAAGCCTTGACACTTTTCTCTTTGGTAAAGTTCCTTCTTGCTTTTCTCCTCTATAGACATTAAAAAGCTCTTTATACTGATTAGTTTCTGCTATACTCTCTCTGTGTGTGGCCAACAGATTTGAAGAAAAAGCTTGAGATTGATTGGCCAAAGAGATTCAACATCATTCAAGGCATTGCTCGTGGACTTCTTTATCTCCATCGTGACTCATTCCTCAGAGTTGTACACCGTGATCTAAAGGTCAGCAACATTCTCTTGGACGAGAAAATGAACCCCAAGATATCTGATTTTGGATTAGCTCGGATGTTTCAAAGAAACCAACATCAAGACAACACTGGCAGTGTCGTAGGAACTCTGTAAGAAACCATTCTTACGACATGGTCAATCAAAAAGTCTTTCATGTTTGTTATACTCAACTTGACTAACTATTGAATGAATTTGAACAGAGGATACATGTCTCCTGAGTACGCTTGGACAGGGACGTTCTCAGAGAAATCCGATGTTTACAGCTTCGGTGTTCTAATGCTCGAAATCATCACCGGAAAGGAAATTTCAAGTTTCAGCTATGGCAAAGACAGCAAGAACCTTCTCTCATATGTAAGAAACATATCTTAAACACTTGCAGAGTCTAGATTTGATTCTTAAGTCTTACATGTTTTCGATTTGTTAATAACAGGCATATGAATCTTGGAGGGAATCAGGAGGAGTGAATCTACTGGATGAAGATCTTGCTGATTCTGATTCAGTGAATTCAGCTGAAGGAGGACGATGTGTTCATATAGGTTTGCTCTGTGTTCAGCATCAAGCTGTTGACAGACCAAACATGAAACAAGTTGTGTCAATGCTGACTTCGACGACGGATCTTCCTAAGCCGACACAACCAATGTTTGTAGTGGACACAAGCGATGAGGAGGATTCTTCTTTGTCTCAACGCTCCAATGATCTCTTCTCTGTTGATGGAAACAAATCTTCTCAGGAGCTCAATGTTTCCTCGTGATTTTGTTAACCAATCTAATTCTCCCACGTTCACAAGTGTTATTTAGAATTGTGAATTAATAAAAAAAAATAATGATGTAAATTGTGTATTTACAATCATAGAGGTGTTATGAGGTTTTTGTGAATTTTACTCTTAGAAACTTTTACATGGATTTAATTAAGAGGCGGGAGAATGTTTTGACCAAACTGTAGACCGAAGAAACTGTTCGATGGATTTGTCTTCTTCTAATGGATTTGACGTTAATCGATGGCAGATGATAAGCTATCAAATGATTGGCTGCACAAAAGCAGATGAGTCTGTCAATTGTCGTATATGAGAGAGCTTCAGAGAATGAAGAGGCTTGGTGAGGTTTCAAACAAGTTTTGTTTATACGTATTGGTTACAATGCATGGATTAAAAATTTTGTTGGACTAGTTAAGAGATCTTTCCTATAATACTAGTATACATTTGTATATTTTTTTTTATATCAAATTTTTTTAATTAACAATGATTTGTCAAAGCATTTTACCTCATAGTTCATAATATTTGAATTAAATTTTAGCATTTATTCTTGAGTAATTTACACTCCTTACCAAAAGATTGAGAAGTGTTCAAATACCCGTATGAAATTATATCATGCTATTTATTCATACAAGTGGTTATACATTTACGGATCACATAGTTTTTTTATACATTTTTCATTATTCACATCGAGTATACATACGAAAATAAGTAACATTCTACTAGCTTCAACCTTTATTTATGTTTCTTGTGCAGTATGAAATATGTGTGTCCCATTTCATTTCATTTAACTATTATCTCTTCCTAAATATTGATTTAGTTTCACTATCATACTAAAATAAATCTATGTATATATTTCGTATATAAATACAAGATAATCGAAAAACGAATATATGATTCTAAGTGAGAAATCGTCATTCAACTTTTTTTTTAAGTAAGATAACATGACATGTTATTTGTACTTATGCATTTATTTTATCAAATAAACATAAAATATAATGTTAGTTAATAACCTGACTGAAACCTGTAACTACAAAAACAAACTAATCAGTTCCTAAAATTTATACAAGCAAAGTTCTAAAACTACAACCACAACCAAATCAGTCCATAAAAACTCTAATAAACCGACAAACAAAAATTGAAATAGCAACCTCTATTTAGGACCATCGTTTCGGGGAGTAACGAGGCTGTCATTACCCGAACAAGTGTTACTATTAAGCATATTCCAATGTCACCAAGCTCACATGGCCCCCCAAATCTTACTCACAAGTCACAAAACTATAAGTTAAGACTTAAGAGTAACAAGAAGACACATTTTTTAATTCTCATTTTGATCCATCACTCTCACTTCTATCTCTCTCTCTCCATATAATTAAATTGTGGTAGATGGGAGAGATCACTCTATCTCTACACAACCTCACATGCTTCTTTATCACTTGGTTCCATGTGCTTGCCCTTTTCCCTATATACTTCCAAGAAATACATGCATTTACACAAAAACTATTCCCCAAATCTCTTAGCTTGGATCTTAATGTATGTCTTATTTTGCCATTCTAGATTGACAATTTTGACACTATATTGTTTGTTTCTTTTGCTCAAAAGCTGTAAATGTTTGATTAGATCATTAAACAACTAAATAAATTGAGTTTACTGCAATTTGACTGAAAAATGTTATCCTAAAAGGGCAAATATTGCAGCTTCTAAGAAGAATCTTTATTTTATATTAAAGAGTTAAAAAGATAACTTTTTCCAAGATACCCACTACACACACAAAAAAACCTCTTTTTTGGTTGCATTTCACCAACTTTGAAAAGAGAGAATAATAAAAGAAAAAAAAAAAGAAATGTTCTAAAGCTATATTAATATTCTTGTAGTTGAATTTGGAGGTCACATGGAGTATGTGATTAGTGGAAAGATAACTAACAAAAACACCTTTGTAAAAATATACACTCAAACCAAAAATAAAAATTCACAAAACTATTAAAAAAAATAAAAAAAATTAGGAATGCCAAATACCACTTAGCAGGCTGCGGAATCTGTTCTTAGATAGTTTCTTCACAAGTTTCTTAGCATCCGAACCTTCAGTTTCCGCTAGCTTCTCTATGCTTTTCAAACACCCCGAAGCCGCGATCTTTCTTCTCGCGCTGTTACAGCTCGTTAACGACATCAAAATCGATATCAAAAACTTGGTGTTACCCGAATCGCTCCCCTTCACATTGCTCCTCCCATCATCTTCACGGTCAAGCAACTTGAGAATGTAGCTAATGTTAAAGTCGTCTTGCGCAAACTTCTTCCTGTTCCTCGGCACCGAGATCAAACAGTAGAGCGCCACGCTCGCCATTTCCCTTACGTCTATCGATTTCGCGTCAAGAAACTTAACCAGCTCCGGCATAAAACCGGCCTCTCCCATCATCCTCTTAACCTCTTCTTGCAAACTACATAGCCTAGAAGTGACCTTCAAGGCCGATTCTTGAACAGAGATCTCACCGTTTCTTAGCAGATTCAGCAAATGATCCAAGAACTTGCAACTCATCAACGCATTCAAACAATTGGCAGATCCGAAACATAAGTTATCGATTGCTCTTAACGCTACTTCCTTAGATTTCGAAGACGACAACGAATTAGGATCTGATAACACACCAACTAGCTCCCCGATTCCTCCTTGTCTAACCAGGATCTCGCGTGTTTGTTCGTCTTTACGACACATACTCAACAAGAGATCAATCGAATTTACCTGAACAATCTCTTCCTTTGATCCAATAAGCTTGATGAAAGTGGTTAACGTATCGTCTTCCTCGATCATATACCTCTTGATCTCCTCAACTCCGACGAGGTTTCTCAACACTCCACACGAGCTACCGATCAATTCGCCGTTAAACTCGCTGCAAGAACATATCTTTAGCAACGCCGAGACGCCTCCATGAGCAGAGACAGACCAAGCGTTCTCTGAATTCTCTGTTAATTTCATCAAACACCTTGCGGACGCTTCTCTACCAACGTCGTTCCCGTTCTCAAGAACCCTAACCAGAGGACCAATCACACCCGATCGGATCAAAACAGACCTGTAAATGCCAAATCCAGAGATAAACAACACAGCTTTCGCAGATTCCTCTTGAATCCCAATCTCGGAATCGAGAAATCCGACGAGGATATTAACCATGTCGCTGATTTCAATCACAGTCTTTGCGTATCTATCGTCCTCTTCCATGGCTTCGTTAAGCTTCATCAAAGCTTGTTTCTTCATCTCCAGATCCCCAATCTTCATCCTCGTGAGCAAATCCCTAACGTAAAACCTCATGTCTTCTTTGCCGGAGTTAGCGTTAGGCTTCGAGACGACGATCGCGAATCCGTGACTGAGAATCCCGGCGGAGTAAATCCGAGAGAGATTCCTCGTGTGTCGGTCGAATTTCCCGGCGATTAAATCCAAATCGCTCTGCATCAGGAGCTTCCCGCTGTACGAGACGTTCACGCAACGCGTCGCGAGATCGTAGCAGTCTCTGAGAGAGCCGAGGATGGCGGAGATTAAGCTGGAGAGAGACGGGTCGATTTCGGAATCGAGATTCTGGAGAGCGGCGAGACCGGAGTAAAGCTCGTCGAGCTTGGTTCTTATGAGCTGCCATTTGACGTTGAAGGATTTGATTGAGTGAGATAGTGAAATCAATGAAGATATCGCTTCGATTGCTCTACCGATGCTAGCTTTCGATTCCTCACCTGTTTCTTCGCCCATTTTCTTCTTCTTCTTCTTCTTCTTCTTAATTCTTCTTCTCAAGTGGTTTTAACGCAAAAACCCATCTCGAAATGAAATCTCTTTCTCTCTCTCTTTGTCTTCAGAAGCTGACGAATTTGGTTCCTACCACAAAGGAAAACGATGGAAAGACGAAGACTTTCACAGGTAATCTCGTTGGGTTATCTGTAAATGGTTATTGGGTTTTTGAGGAGAGAGAGAAAGGAAAGAGCTTTAGAGAGAGTTTGGCAAATTTTTACGGGCTGGCCTTCTCGGTGGGGTTGGAGGCAGTGACATGTCGAGGAAGATGAAGATGAGGGTATAATGGTCATTTAATCAATACTTTTATTATTTCCGGTTAATTAAGACGAGAAAAAAGCGCATTTGGGAAAGGTAAGTGGACCAAGTGGTTCTTAAAAATGGTGGTTTGGTGACGAGCACGAGGAGCTCGAGAATTCGATTCTTTTCTTTTTTTTTTGGTTGCTTTCCCAATTTTTCTGTTATTCCTTCAACACAAAAGGTTTCTTTTTGTTTTCCAAACAATAATCTTAGCTGAAAACGTCACAATTTATATGAAGACATTGATAGTGGGTGTGGTATAATAATTGATTTTGTTAGTTTGTGTAATGCGATAGAAACATAAAAAAAAAAAAAAAAAAGTTTGGAAGAACATATTTTTGGTGGCAAGCGTTGAGGTAATCTACTGACGTTAACCTAAAAGAAGAGAGCTTAAACATTTGTTAACTAGCAAAAGGGTGGTATCAATTTAAATAATGTGTTACTTTTTGCTATCCCTGTTCATTGAATTGTTAATTTATATGAAATGCGCCATGTTTGATTAAAATAACGTAAAGAAAAACAGTAATTAGTCCTGATAAACTTGTTGACATGGTTTAAAACTTCTAATAAATATAGATGATTTGAGTACAAAAGTTATAAACTTTCTGCAGAATTTATGGGTTTTAATTATTATTTACATGTTACGTAGAAGTAAATTGAAAGAAAACACACAAAATTGGTTGTCCAAGAAGAGAGCTTGAGAATTACTTCATCACTGATTTAAAATGCACCTCTACAATCTGCTATGTAGTTTTTTTTTCTTTTCTTTTTCATAATATTAGTTTGAAACTTACCTCTAAAGGACCATTCAATGTTTGCACGAGCACGGGAATGCCGGAAAATGGAAATGGCTATGGACGGTGAAGCTGGTAGACATGTAGTACAAGTAGTTTAACTCATCCTCTATTTTTGTTAATTATAATCTAAATTTTACTTCAACATAAATACAAACAAAAGATAAATAATGGTTGAATCAAGATTTGTGTGGTGTGTGGCTACGTGCCTACGTTTGCTTATCGAAAAGCTCGTTTATTCATGAGAAATACCAAGAAAATATATGACATAATAATTAACTATCGTACAATAGTTTTTGGGAATTTTGTTATGACAAATAGAGTTTCAATGGATTTTAAACTGTTTAAGTATACATGTACTTATCTTATATTCTCATATATGCGTAGCTAATATATGCTTTTACAAAATTAGGAAAATTTAGACCTTTTACCTATAATCTCTTTAAATACGTACGGATAATATATATTAACTTGTCCCTAAGGTAGAGGGTATTCTCAAGGTTTTAATACATCACCAAATCTATAAAACTGAATAAGACGCACAAGCTTTTTATTCATCTACTTTCTTATAAAATTATAGGATATACGTGTATTTTATGTGTATATACCATAATTTTCAAACAGTTGAGTATATAGTATATAACAGTTTACTCAACTTACGTATATTAAAGGAAACAAGAGATGGTCCGTGACGAAACATGGAGAGCCAAAAACTGGCAAAATTGAATGTAAAGCAAATGGATTGGATACCTCTCACATGAATCCAAATTTCGATGGTAAGTTCGTAACTGATATATTAATTTCTCCATGTTAAAAAGAAAATTCAAATTTGATTTTATTGTTCAACCGAATTTTATGAAGCACCCACGTCTAGTTTTGTACTTCCTAGGTATGCGTTTTTATTGGGTACGTATTAATCGACTCCGATTCTAAATATCCATCCATCGAAGAATTATTTCGACTATTGTTATTATACCCATCACATGAAATTGTTGACTATTGTTAGCTATGTAATGTAGCCATTTGACGGAAATTTAATGCGACTTGTAGATGAGTGAATTTGGTAGATGACCAAATTTGGGCGTGTATTTAGGTAGGAAGGAAATGCAAAAATGGCTATTAGCAACTAGCTAAAGGTACCCAAAAAATGTAAAATTGAAACGCGTTGGACATAATATATAAAGCATGCGCGTGGGGTTTGAAGCGAAGGGAATAAAGTCATAATATCTCATTTAATGCTTGTTAAGATAGATTTGTTTTTTTTTCCTCTGTATTTTATTTTTTCACACTTATTTTTTTATGTTATTTACTCCTTCCATTTGCTCATTTTCCCACAACACACGTCTGAAACCCTCCGAGCCGTGTCTCAGTCCCGGTGTGGCTGATCATCCGAAAAGACCAGCTAAGCATCATTGGCTTGGTTGGATCAAATGACAAAGACATTGTTGAAACGAATTGGATCCAATAACATGTAGCACCCACAACTCTTAATTGTCATTAGTAAAAACATAATTTCTGAGATAACTAATTGATTCATAAACAACTTATGGAAACAATCTATGACAATTTTATTATAGTAAATATATCATGATATATATTGTAATTTATCAAAACATATTTTTATTTAGTTGTTATTTATATGTTTAGCACACCAAAAATTATAATAACAAGATATTTTTATTTATAACGCACCAAAATAATAAATAATAGACCTAAATACAAGACATAATATGTACATATGATATAATAGATATTTTAGCATGTTATAAGAACATATAACTTGTTATATTGATTTATAACACACAAAAAATCTAAATAACTGATATAAAAATCAAACATTTTTTTTCATATGATACAATAAATATCCTAGCATGTTATAAAAACATATAACCTATTGTTTTAGCTATATATACATGTATAATTTTACATAACTAGTTATTATGTATTTTGTTGCACATTCATTTCACATATTCGCTTATACAAAAGTGTAGATCTGCAAAATTTAGAATGAATATCTATTAAATTGGATATCTACTTTTTGACAAAATCAGTTTTCAAAATCGGGTTGATTCAATATCTAATGAAAATTAAGTATGGTGTTAACTTGTTTTATTTCAAAACCGTGTTCAAAAACAGTGTTGTAAAAAATATTTTTATTCCAAAAACAGTTTACAAAACCACCTTTTCTGGAAATAAATGAAGGAAGAAGATAAGAAAAACCATTTATGATGAGAGAGTGAAAAAAAATTAAGAGAATTAAAATTAAAAACTTAAAGGACCAAGCGCGTGAGGTTATTTTTGGGAGGAAGAGAGGCAAAATATTTTATGTGTTTGAGCCCAATAATTCATCTTGCTATTTTCTTAATTACACCAAACAGTATGGCTATCTGATGCAAATACTCCTTGTAGATTGAACCCACCTATGTATAAACTATAAAGCATTAATATTTTGAACAGTTCATAATTTTTCTAATTGATACGTTTAAAGATGATCAGTTTAGCTAAGCTGGCCATATCAAAATATGCAAACTTATATGGATCAAGAAGATACGAATTTGTATCTTAGTATATCAAGAGAAATTTGACATGTATTGAAACAACCAACACCCTTTTTTTTTTTTTATAATTAAATAAACCAATTCAACAATTAATATCCAGCGGAAGCAAATAAATTAAACAAATAATTCTAACAACTTAAATGAATTCAATAAAACAATTAAAACCGTAAATCCTATCATCCTCTTCCCCGGGCTCGATTCCGCGATCACACTTTTTCTTTACCTGCATCACATGGTTAAAAGAGATGCGTGAGTATTTCATAAATACCCAGTGAGACGATCATCCCGTCTACAGGCCAATTACGCGATTCTAGACAATTAAAGCCTTTTAAGTAATTTCCACAAATTATTAAGCATTTTCCATAAATAAACATCTCCAAATAATTATTAAATAATTTCCAAAAATTAAATAATAATATTAATTAAATATTAATCCGATAATAATTAATTAAACCATTTAAATTAACCAATTAATTTAATTAAATCATTTGACCGGAAATAACCAATTAAAATTGATTTATACCATATTAAACCAATTTCCCAGTTTAATTCAATTTTACACCAAACCAGACCAAACCAGATGGAGGTGTCGACCGACACCAAACTTGGTGTCGAGCGACACCCTCTTCTGGGGTCAACAGCGAGTTTGCAAATCAACATCATAACACAGAAACATAACCCAATCATCACAGAACACGATTCAACACACTTATCAACACGAAAATCAACACATAACTCAAGAACATCAGCAAAACTCATCAATCTATCAAATTCGAAATCTAGATCTAGCAACCACGAGCCCACAGTCACGCACTCACCTTGAATTTGGATTGAAAGGGAGAAAGAGATGAAGAACAAGGAAGAATCAACACCCAAAAGCTCCAGAAACTCCACAAAACTCACCAAAAGCCCTCAACTTCTCCAAAATCGCCTCTTCCTCTTCTCCAAGTCGCAAAACGACAAAAACCAGGCGGCCACGACTTTTTATCGCGAAAACTAGGGCTACATCGCCCAAACCGGAACAAACCAACTCAAATCAAACCGGAAATCGCAATTTCGGGCCGGTGTCGACCGACACCAGCCCTGGTGTCGATCGACACCACGACCAAAACCCAAAAATTACGATTGTGGATGTTACAACTCTCCCCCACTAAACTGGATTCGTCCTCGAATCCAAACACACACGTGCCTCCCAAAGACCAAAAACCCGACCTCGCAAGGTCAAACACTGAAATCCTCAACCGATCCCTCGAGACTCTCATTCAATCCTAAGTTATACGCACAATTCAAGACATTTTTCTCTTAACTTATTATCCAAACACTTATTTCGGGCCCACGCCTCCAAAATAAGTCAAAATCACATCACTTGTGTTGGGGCCCAAGCCTCCCAAAGCAAGTACGCAACTACCCAAACTGGGGCCCAAGCCTCCCAGATGGGTCGGCAATGACTATACTGGGGCCCACGCCTCCCAGATAAGCCACTCACAATGACGCCCACGCATCATGTAAGTCACTTAAACTGACGCCCACGCATCAGATAAGTCTGCCAGAGAACCATATCTCTAAAAGTGTAATGAGTTATACAGGACCGCAGCCCTTAGAGAAAAATTCTTAAATGTCTATAATTAAGATTGAATTGTCTCACGGCCCAAATGGCCAACAATGTGGGTGTAACATCCGAACTCGAAATAAACACACAGGAAAATGAGGAAAAACTCCATCTCATAAATCTCCATAAATGTAAATCGTTACAACGAAAACGAATACAACAACACCAAAGCTCAAAAGCCAACAAAACTAAAGCCACAAAGACGAAAGAAGCTCACTCTTCGACCTGCTTGTCGAACCACTTCCTGAACTTCAACTTCATCTTTGCCTCAGGCTCCCAAGTCTCCTCCTCTGCGCCACCGCAAGACCACAAAACTCTCAACATCGGTATCCTCTTGTTCCGCAGAACCTTGTCCCTCCTCCCAAGGATCCTCACAGGTACTGCCGGAACTGACAAATCTGGCTGAAGATCCTCTGGAATCTTAGCCACCAACTCCTCTGAAGGGTGAAGACACTTCCTCAGCATCGACACGTGGAAAACCTTGTGAAAGGCTCTCATAATCTCAGGCAACTCCAGCCTGTACGCCAATGGTCCAACTCGCTCGACTACTGGAAATGGACCCATAAACCGCGGACTCAGCTTGTTCTCTGCTATGGATCTGTTAGGACCCCTCAACATAGCCATCTTGAGATAAACTCTATCTCCAACCTGAAACTCAAGCTCTCGTCTGCGTCTATCTGCGTAACTCTTCTGTCTATCCTGAGTTTCCTTCATGTTCAGTTGCACAACACGAACCTTCTCTGTCGTCTCCTGAACATAAGTAGCTCCATAAATGCTGCGCTCCCCCACTTGGGTCCAGCATAAGGGTGTCCTACATGGCCTCCCATATAAAGCCTCGAAAGGAGCCATGCCAATACTCGCTTGGAAGCTGTTGTTGTAAGCAAACTCAACCAAGCTCAAATGATCTGCCCAATGGCCACCCCAATCTAGTACACACATCCGTAGCAGATCCTCCAAAGTCTGGATAGTCCTCTCTGACTGCCCATCTGTCTGCGGATGATATGCTGTACTCATATGCACACTAGTGCCCATCTCTCTCTGGAATGCCCTCCAAAACTCTGAGGCAAACCTCGGATCTCTATCCGACACTATACTGGCTGGCACTCCATGTAGCCTCACAATCTCGCGCACAAACTTCTTAGCCAAAACAGCAGCTCCATCTGTCTTCTTAATGGCCAGAAAATGTGCTGACTTGGTCAACCGATCAACGATGACCCAAATCGCATCATGAGTCCTCGAAATAGGTAGTCCAACCACGAAATCCATCGTGATCCTATCCCACTTCCACTCTGGAATGGGTAAGCTCTGCAACAGACCACCCGGAACCTGATGCTCAGCCTTCACCAAGGAACAAGTGTTGCACCTAGCAACCCAATCTGCCACATCTCTCTTCATCCCGACCCAATGATAGTACCTCTTGAGATCATGGTACATCTTGGTCGCCCCTGGATGAATCGAAAACTTGCTCGAATGAGCCTCTCTCAAAATCTGATGTCGCAGCTCCTCAACCTTGGGTACACAAACCCGACCACGAACCAAGATAGTCCCGTTCTCAGAAATCTGATACTCGGAACTCGGCACATGTGACGCATCAATCAAACTCTGATCACTCTGCTGTGCCACTCTGATCCTGCTCAACAAATCTGCCTGATCAACTGCCTCTAAACCCAAAGGCTCCTGCGTAATAGCACAAAGACGCAAGGTACTAATCTCGCCCACTAAAGACTCCACATTCTGCTCTAGAGCCGAATCACACCTCCGTCGACTCAAAGCATCTGCCACTAGGTTAGCCTTGCCTGGATGATAGACAATATCCAAATCGAAATCTGCAAGAAACTCAACCCAACGTGACTGTCTCGCATTCAGCAACGGCTGAGTGAAGATGTGCTGTAAACTCCTGTGATCCGTGAAGATCTTCACAGACTCACCCAAAAGATAAGATCTCCAAATCTTGAGTGCAAAGACCACCGCTCCCAACTCAAGATCATGCGTAGGACGGTTCCGCTCACTACCCTGCAACTGCCTCGAAGCATAGGCAATCACTCTGCCCTCCTGCATCAGCACACAACCCAGACCAATCCCTGAAGCATCAGTGTACACTGCATAAGGCTTCCCTGGCTCGGGTAACGCCAACACAGGTGTACTCGTCAAAAACTCCTTGAGCTTAGCAAAGCTCTCCTCGCACTCCGGCGACCATACAAAAGGAACATCCTTCCCAGTCAACTTCGTCATCGGCTGAGACATAGTAGCAAAGCCCTTGACGAATCTCCTGTAATAACCCGCTAGACCAAGAAAGCTCCTGATCTCAGTAGCACTACGTGGTCTAGGCCAATCCCGGATAGCCTCGATCTTCGCCGGATCTACAGAAACTCCCTCTGCAGAAACAATGTGCCCGAGAAAACCCATCTCTCGCTGCCAGAAACTGCACTTGCTCAACTTAGCATACAGCTTCTGCTCCCGAAGCTTCTCAAGAACCAACCTCAAATGAGTCTCGTGCTCCTCCGCACTCCTCGAATAGACCAAAATGTCATCGATGAAGATGATAACGAACACATCCAAATACTCCCTGAATACGTCGTTCATCAATCTCATAAATGCTGCTGGCGCATTAGTCAACCCAAAAGGCATGACCACAAACTCGAAGTGCCCATACCTCGTCCGGAAGGCCGTCTTCCGAACATCTGCATCGTCTATCGGAATCTGATGATATCCCGATGCCAAGTCAATCTTGGAGAACCAGGTAGCACCCCTCAGCTGATCCAATAACTCATCAATCCTCGGGAGAGGGTACCTGTTCTTCACAGTGACTCGGTTAAGTCCCCGGTAATCGATACACAGCCGGAAAATCCCATCCTTCTTCTTCACAAACAACACCGGTGCTCCCCACGGTGAAACACTCGGTCGAATGAACCCTTTGCTCAAAAGGTCCTCTAGCTGCTTCTTCAGCTCTGCCAACTCAGCTGGAGCCATCCTGTAAGGTGTCTTGGATATCGGCGCTGTCCCCGGCTCTAACTCAATCGTGAAAGGGTCTGACCGAGATGGTGGCAACCCCGTCAACGGCTGAAATACATCCTGGAACTCTCGAACCACCTGAATATCCCCAATAGCCACCTCACCACTGGACTCCATTATAGTGATCGTCGCCAGATAGGCCTCGCAGCCCCGCTCGATCAACTGCTCTGCCTGAATCGCGGAAATCACTATACTGCCGGAAGTCGGTCTCACTCCCTGAAACACTAACCTCCCGCCATCACGCTCAAAGACCACTCTGCCTCTGAAGCAATCCAGATGGACTCGGTAATGAGATAACCAATCCATCCCCAAAATGACGTCATACAGCTCCACCGGACTGATGACTAAGTCTGCTGGCATAGACTGCCCCACAATCTGCACGTCTACTGCCCGAGCACGGCCTGAAGTAAAAAGGAAACCTCCACCGGCCACCATAACCATACCCACGCGCTCACTAGCGCTACTCTGTATGCCTCTCTTCGCGGCACACCCCGGAGTAATGAAGCTGTTAGAAGCTCCCGAATCGAACAAAACATGTGACTCAACGCCACCCACTAACAAGGTCCCTACACAATTAACACTATGAGAACCCTGCTAATCCTATCACAGGCAACTATCGCAAACAAACAACAACAACGAATAAAACTTTAAGTAATTACGAAGTCTGAGTCGATAAGTGTACCTGTGATCGAACCGGCCTGACTCGTCTGGCCCGTCTCCACCGTAGAGTAAACACGCGGTGCAGCTCCACTCTGCATCACTGTCTGCGCACCCGCAATCTGCCTCACTGGTCGAGCCGCCACTGGCTGAAATGCTGCAACCGTCAGACTCTGCAACTTGGGACACATCGGCATGATATGCCCCGGCTCTCCACACTGGAAACACACTCTATCCCGAGGCACCTCCCGAGGCACCTCCCTCTTGGGACAACTAGCAAGACGGTGCTCCATGCTCCCACACCCAAAACACGAACCACGCGGAAAACGGCTAACTCCTGAAGCCTCCTCCCGACTCCTCTTCTGGCCCTGCGCAGGCTTGCCGCCCCTGCCAAAGCCAGAACCGTAACTCGAACCTCGGCGCTGCTGCGGCTGCTGCTGCTGACTCCGCGGCTGGATAGCAGGAGCAACTGCAGCTGGCACAACTGCAGACGGCACAACTGCGGAGCCCGCCTGCTCACACTGATCCTCCTCGATCGAAGACGCCAACTCCACTAAGTCCGCCCTCGTGACGTACTCCCGACCCCGACACTGCTGCCGAATACTCGGACGAAGCCCCTGAAGGAACCTCTGAAGCACATCGCGCTCACCACCTGCGCCAAGACCGGCATGCACCACCAGTCTGCCAAACTCCGCGGCGTAATCGCGCACAGAACGGTCACCCTGAGTCAAAGACGTAAACCGCAACCGAAACCGATCCCGAGCCTCCTGCGGGAAGTACTGGCCGTCAAACTCCGTCACGAAGTCGCCCCAAGTCCAGAACGCTCTCCTCCCCGCAATAGCCCGCCACCACAAATGCGCGTCGCCACTAAGATAGTGGACCGCTATCTCCACCTGGTACTCCACCGGACACCGAATCGACTGGAAGTTCCGCTCCACTCTCGACCTCCACTCGTCGGCCTGCTCCGGACCAACACCGCCCTCAAAGAAAGGCGTCCCAATCCTCTGCATCTCCCTCATCATCTCGAGATAAGGTGGATGCCCAACAACTGCAGCGCCATGCTGCCCCGCAAAACCCGCAGCCTGCTGCTGCCCAACAAACCCGGCACCCTGCTGTGCCCCGGCCACCGGAGGTACACCCGGCGCCTGCTCTGGAGCCGCCTGCGGAAGACGTGCAAGAATCTGCGTCAAAATACCCATAAACTGGTCACCAAGACCCGGAGCTGGAGCCGCGCCCCCACCTGGAGCCGCTCCCGCTCCCGCACCGCCACCGGCGCTTCCACTGACACTCACACTGGCATCACCCGCCAAAGGAACTGACTGGGTCACTGACGCAGTGTTCACACTCGGAACTGCACTCCCGTCTGACTCCGCCTGCTCTCCACGACCACGACCCCGGCCTCCACGGCCCCCAACTCTGCCCCCACGGGCCACACCTCTGCCACCCCGGGCGGCTCCTCTGCCCCCACGAGCGGCTGGACCGTCACCGCGGCCACCAACACGACCACCACGGCCTCTAGCACCGCGACCTCTAGCAACGCCATCCATCTCACTAACAACAGAAAAGAAGTGAGATACTAAACACAAACCGAAAACCACACAAACAACTCACCGCGGAATCGCCTGAAGCCCGAAGAGGATGATACTACACTATCAACCTAGCACGTCCTAAAACCGTCTAGGCTCTGATACCAAAATGAAACAACCAACACCCTTTTTTTTTTTTTTATAATTAAATAAACCAATTCAACAATTAATATCCAGCGGAAGCAAATAAATTAAACAAATAATTCTAACAACTTAAATGAATTCAATAAAACAATTAAAACCGTAAATCCTATCATCCTCTTCCCCGGGCTCGATTCCGCGATCACACTTTTTCTTTACCTGCATCACATGGTTAAAAGAGATGCGTGAGTATTTCATAAATACCCAGTGAGACGATCATCCCGTCTACAGGCCAATTACGCGATTCTAGACAATTAAAGCCTTTTAAGTAATTTCCACAAATTATTAAGCATTTTCCATAAATAAACATCTCCAAATAATTATTAAATAATTTCCAAAAATTAAATAATAATATTAATTAAATATTAATCCGAAAATAATTAATTAAACCATTTAAATTAACCAATTAATTTAATTAAATCATTTGACCGGAAATAACCAATTAAAATTGATTTATACCATATTAAACCAATTTCCCAGTTTAATTCAATTTTACACCAAACCAGACCAAACCAGATGGAGGTGTCGACCGACACCAAACTTGGTGTCGAGCGACACCCTCTTCTGGGGTCAACAGCGAGTTTGCAAATCAACATCATAACACAGAAACATAACCCAATCATCACAGAACACGATTCAACACACTTATCAACACGAAAATCAACACATAACTCAAGAACATCAGCAAAACTCATCAATCTATCAAATTCGAAATCTAGATCTAGCAACCACGAGCCCACAGTCACGCACTCACCTTGAATTTGGATTGAAAGGGAGAAAGAGATGAAGAACAAGGAAGAATCAACACCCAAAAGCTCCAGAAACTCCACAAAACTCACCAAAAGCCCTCAACTTCTCCAAAATCGCCTCTTCCTCTTCTCCAAGTCGCAAAACGACAAAAACCAGGCGGCCACGACTTTTTATCGCGAAAACTAGGGCTACATCGCCCAAACCGGAACAAACCAACTCAAATCAAACCGGAAATCGCAATTTCGGGCCGGTGTCGACCGACACCAGCCCTGGTGTCGATCGACACCACGACCAAAACCCAAAAATTACGATTGTGGATGTTACATGTATTACGTAAATTATATTATTATACTATGATACATACGGCACACGGGTGAATATTGAATCTCGAAATAGGAACAAGAAAAATATTATCGACACACTAAATCGCGCCTATGCAGGGATTGGCTAAACGGGTTTTAAATGTTTTTTTTGGTCTCATGCTCAAAAACCACATGCAATGCAATATATTGTACTTTAATAGATGTAGAAAAAAAAAAGACAACTTAAGTTGTACTTTTACACGGTATATTATTATGCAATGATAGAGCGTAAATAAAATATAGTTTAATGTGAAAAACCCAAAGTTAGGTGTGGGAAGACAAAAAAAACAAGCAAAGAAAGTGATCCCATGATATCGACGTTTGAGTAGATGAGAAGGGAGATATTCATATGTGCAAACGCATTACAACATATTCCTTAGTTTTCACGAAAAATATAATATAATCAAAATTGAAAAGTATTATTCCTTAACAAAAAATATTATATTTTATATTAAAAAAAAACATAACATTGTTACTTATATCAAGTGTTAAAAGTTTACTAGTCATAACTTTAGTAGATCGAAACCGATAATCAATTTCTAATTAGTGTTTTATTATAGTTTGTGGCTTTCGTTTTATCATAGGTTGTAGCTTTCAAAAAAAAAAAATTTATTTGTCATACTTCACTATCTTTCTTGAAATCTGTATATTATAATTGTAACTATGTTACCCAAACTTTTTTGATATTATTCCAGAACCGAATCATTGATCCGAATATCTCCTAACAACTACACCAATCCAAGATTGAGTCAGATAAAACAAAAACAAAAATGCAAGAAATTATTAACAAACTCGTGAAAGAAAAGTGATAATAACTTGAGATTGCTTGTCGAAGACATGTTGTAATTTAGTGGCACGACATAAAGGTCCAAATGGTGGGAGTCATCTTTGCTCAAAGCTAGGCTTATAGGGTTGATAATAACTAAATGGGTAGCTTCAACATAAACTTCAAACTAACCATATCTTTTTAATTTCGTAGTCTATTTATGCATTTCCTATCCACATCTTATTGTGCAAACACTTAATTAATGAGAACTGACTTGACGATGATCTAGATTTGTTCATATGAAAATCAAATTATGTTATAATTTACGCTACTTTGTGTCAATGTCAATGAATTTCCATTAGTAATGAATGAATGGTCTCATCATAGTTTGTGGCTTTCGTTTTATCACGGGCCGGATTCCTAAGTCTTTTGAAACTAATTACAAAAAAATAATTATTCTAATTGAAATACTTTTATAATCATGTCGGATTGGGTTAATGGATTAGATTAAATGGATATGAAAAAAGGCTAAAACCAAAACCAACATTATTTGTTTGCAACTTTTCTTACACCAACTAATGTGCTTTATAGCTTTATATATCTTCAACTACATGAACAAAATGAACAAAACGTACATGAATCGTCACCGAATCAATTTGATAAAACAACCAAAATGTACATTGTTCAAATGTCCGTCTAGTTCCATGTTAACTTTGCTGATGATATGACGTGTTTCGTGTTGTCGAAATTAGACACAGGTTCACGGAATTAAACACAGGTTCACTACACTGGATATACGTATTTATATAGTTAATTTTAACCCAAAAAAACTTATTTGTATAGTTGATGGAATTTTATGCTAGTACAAAATAAGTCAATAGTTTGGGTGGTTTTGTGTATAATTTCGAAAATGTGATGGCTTGAAACCCTTGTCTCTATATTTCCGTCGATGGCAGAAAATAATGATTCAAATATCGCAAAGAAAAATTTGTGACTAAACTAGAAATGGATTATACATGTTAATTATTTTCACTTATCTTTACACTAATTATCTTCTGTCTAGTTATCGACACATCCTAAAGCTATCAGATATTTCAATCTCATTTAAACACAATATATATTGTACTACTGTTGAAACTTAATATCGTATTATGAGAGTAATGGATGCATCCATGTGAGCACTCCAACAAAATGTACTCATAGAGTTTGATAAATGAAAATGTTGGACCAAAGTTTGTTACTTGAAAGACAAGACAAAATAGAAATAGTGGATTTTGTCTCACATTATAAGTTTACGAAAAAGCTCAGTACTATATAATGGAGAAGTTCTAACAAAGTTAAAATCCTTAGAAAAACTAGAGAGAAAAGTGAACCCATGTTAAACTATATAAACGCGAATAGAGACAAGCCTTTGTCCACTAACCAATCTTTTTGCATTAAATATTAAATGTTTACGTGTGTAATTAATCATTTCATAAATTTGACTTTGGTCAAAAGATATATAATTTTCGTGGTCAATGGAAATTTAAATTAGTCAAAAGTATATAATTCTCTTGGAGAATTAATTTTGATAAGAAAGCAAAATACGGATATCGTAACTTTTTAATTGTTGAGTTTGACTATCATTAGTAACCCAATACCGCTGCGGTAAAAAGTTTATTGCTTGGATAGGTAGTTAGGTACCAATAAAAAGTTGCAAAAAAAACTCCAAGAAATCTTTGTTTCACCAAAAAAATTTAAAGAACTTTTAGATATAAATTAAACCCCAAATTTTTGATTTAAGGAAAATAAAACCCTCGATATTATTTTTGTGAAATTATGAACTAGAAACAAAATACGCCATTATAATAATTTAGAAATGACGTCATTTCAGTGTCGAATAGGAACACGTATAACCGAAACTCAAACAAAATAAAACTTTACTGTCTGAGTTGAAAATAATCTTCATAGAGAAAACGGATTGACAAAACTGATAGGATTTATATATATAATTGAAGAACCATTAGGCCTAAGATGAGAAATATCAAAAGCGCAAGGACGAATTGCACCAAGCTGGGCTCCTTATGTAAGTAAGGGTCTTGTACGATTAATTGCATACAGCCCATTAATGCCCAAATGGTGCTTCTGGGTCAGTGGGTGAGTCTGTAACAATCTAGTCAAATGCAAAGGAGTGTTATGAAGTAATCAGTTTAAAACGAAAAGACAAACTAAAATGATACCTATCACTCTTTGTTTCAAATCAAGAGACACAAGAAAATAAATAGTGAAATAAAATATTTCATCTCTTATTAGTTCACTGTATAAAAACCAAATAAACTACTTTTACATTATACAACATACAAAAAGTATATAAAACCCTCCTCAAGAGTTTTATCTAACCTTCTAAACAAGCTAGCTTAAACAAAACCCTATCTCTCTCTCTCCCTCTCTCTCTCTCTCTTTATATCTAACAACAATTTACAGAGACTTATCCAAACCAAAACTCAATAACATAAACTTAAAACCCTTCTCTTCAATTAAGGATCTTGAAGAAACCAAGTTGATGATGGTATTAATTAGCCTCAAACCAAGTTGTTTGATTCAGTTGAACAGAGCCACTGAGACTCCAGAGTTGTCCTCATCGCGGTTTATCCTCGAAAGCCGGTACCTTTTCTGCAATGGAGCTCCTGGTGCTTCAATCTCATCACCATTGTCATCGGCTAAACCGAACGGTTTGTCAAAACCGAACAAGTTACGATGGAAAACCGAAGTTTTCCGAGGGGTATTGTAGGCGAAATGTGACTGTTTTGCTACCAATGTCTGTTACAAAAACAAGGAACAATTAGATCAACAACATCAACTAATTAATGGTGTATCATTAAATCCACTAATGATGCCAGTTTTACTTACAGCTTCTCGGATTGTCTTTGAAACCTGAAACAATGGTTTCAAGTCTTCATGCTCGACCCCACAGATAATCCTCACCTGTAATAAATCACAAGAGATCTCTCAATAAATGTCTATGCATAGAACCAAAAGTTTTCCGAAAATGGAAAATTTCAACACTTTTTATGATTTTGGACTCTCGAAGAACAAAAAGGCTTCAACTTTCAGCCAATCAGATTAATTATCCATAAATTAGCATGAAATCTCAACTAATTAACAGAATCCAGAGATCTGAAAAGGATAAAAACAGTTATTTGTATAAAAAATGAATGAAATATCCGGACTTCTTCTAGATATCAGAGAAAAGGTGTCAACTTTCAGCTCAATCTAATAATTAATCCGTCAATTAACAAGAAAACTCAACTAATTAACAGAACCCAGAAAGCAGAAGAGGATAAAAAGGAATTTGTGATGTCAATAAACAAAATTTAAACACTTTCTCATTTCTACGATTTTTGAATCTCAGAAAACAAAAAGGGTTCAACTTTCAGCTCAATCTGATTTAAAATCAGTAAATTAACACAAAATCTCAACAAATTAACAGAGCCCAGATTCAGAAAACTATCGAAACAGAGTTAGTGAAGAAACGAACCAGAACATCTTGGGGAAGATCTTCAAGCTCTTGACTTTGACCATCTGAAGCTGAAGTTTGATTCTTCGATGAGATTTTTGATGTCAAAATCGAATCCTCAATCTCATCACCTGATGAGATTAGAATCCTCTTCCTCCCAAATCCTCTCTTGTACTGAACGAACTCCAATCCTAACCCTAATCCTCCATCATCAACATCACGACGATGCTTCGAATTCGAATTCGATCTCTGGGCAATGATTCTCTTCTTCCCCAATGCCATTTTCGCTATGCTGTATCTGCATCAGACAACGTTATATAAGAAAAATCAGATCTTTATCGAATTTCAGAGACTCTGAAACCAAAAACAGAGGATCTGAAGAAAGAACATAGGAGTAAGAAACAAACCTATAAACAGTGAGATTTTTCTGAAGATTTTGAGATTTATTGATATCGATTCAAAATGTTTTCAAGTATGTTTGCGGGAAATGAAACGAAGGTGAGAAAAATGAGTGATTTTTCTTTTTCTTATTTGTCAAGAAGATTGAGCTTACTTCTCTGTACTTATATACTAAAGAAATTAACTTTTTTTTTTTTTTAATTTGATTTCTTTTTCTTTTTAGTCAATTTATTTGTTTAATAGAACGAGAAAACGCTGGAAATTTCCTTGCACAAAAATATCTTCACTTTCTTTAATTTTTAAATTTTGTTATCTCTCTCTCCCTCCTTTCTGGTGGTAAGCAAAAGACGGCTTAAAAAAACTAGCCGTTGGGATTAGACACGTGGCGAGCTCTGAGTCGGAGAAGGAACCAACGTGGGAGGTTCATGTGCTGACGTGGCGACATCTTGGTCATTTGTCGGTTTAAGTCTCACACGGTTTTGTTCTTAGGATTCCACAAAAAGTAAAACAACAAATCTTTGAGTCTCTGACACACAGTTTTTTATTTATTTATTAATAATCTATACAACTCTTATCAGTTTATCACCGACCAAAGAGATTAGATGATTAAGTTTTAATTTTATTTTAAGTATCATCTATTACTCTTATTTTTAATCAAGAAAATATTTATTATTGTGCCATTTTAATTATGGCATATGCAATTTTAGATTTGTTATGTAATTTATTGCATTATCAAGATACAATAGATATGCATATATTAATGAAAAACTAGAAAAAAGATATGCATACATATTAACTATTATATTTCTATATTTTAATACCATAATCTTATTGAAAAACAATATGCATGCCATTTGTTGAGAAACATGTTAACTAACTTAAGGTATATCTCTTTAGTCAAAGAAAATTAGTTTGTTACTATTGGGAGTTCTTTATTGGCATAGAAACAAATTAAGGATTGTTAAAAGGTAAAAGTTTTGGTCAATGTGAATAGTAATTAAAAACTAAAAATTCTTAAAAGTTACTAACTTTTTTTGTTTGTTTTGTGCCTAATTATGGTATATGCATCTGAGTTTTTGTTATAAGATCACTTACTGAATAATCAAGATCCAAAGATATGCATATTAAAATCACTGTTATATTTCACTATTTTTATTCCCATTTCCCACGATTTTATTGAAAAAATATTCATGCCCCTTTGATTATTGGAGATTATTTTTTTATTATTAGAAGTTCTTAATAGGCATAGAACTTTGACACCAAAAATTTGGCATACAATTTAAAGATTTTTAAAAAATATTTTGTTTGGTCAATTCTTTTTTCTCAAATTTAGGTTACCTAAATCGCGTCATATTAAATTTTGTTTTATTACTAGTCGTAAGTTTCCGGACCTTATTATGGATAGTGAATAATGAAACAACCAAACTTTTTTTTTATAATTAAGTGCGGAAAAACTCAATTAAATAAATTCCAATAAATTAATCATTAACTCAAACAACCAAATTCAATTCCAGAAATAATATAAAAATGCTAACAACCTAACCAACATGTTTGCATCAACAACATAAATAAAACGACAAACAATTCCTATCATCCTCTCCTCGGCCTGATTCCACGATCACACTTTTTTTTACATGCATCACATTAAGGAAAAAGAGATTCATAAGTATTTAAAAAATACTTAGTGAGGCAAGCACCCCGCTTACAGGCCAATTACGCAATTTAAACACTTTTAAATATTTATAAAAATTACCACAGTTATTAAAACACTTCACTTTAATTATTAAATAATTACCACAATTAAATAATAATTTTTAAACACTTAAATAATTTAAACAATTATTTTTAAATCAATTAATTAATTAAATTCACCAACTAATAATTAATTACCGAATTAAACCACTTAATTCTATTTAAACCGAGTTAAACCGGATTAAACCACTTAATCCAATTAATTACATTAACTCGCCAGATAACTGGATTAAACCGGCCAGTGTCGATCGACACCGATCCAGAAGATCGACGCCCAAAACGATTTCCAACACAGAAACACCCAAAACACACAAACATCACAATAAACTCGATCAAACGCACATATGACTCATAAACCATCACGGAACTCAATCATAATTCAACACAAATCTACCAACTTCACAATCTATCATTCTGCGAGCCTACGGTCATGCACTCACCTTGGTTACGGATTGAGAAGAGGGAAGGGATGAAGAATAGCACAGAAACACCTCAGATCGAATCACAACTCTCCATAATCTCCCCAAAAGCTGTTAGCCTCCTTTTTCTCTTGCCTTCTCGAAAAACTCCCAAAAAGCGGCCACATCTCTTCTTATTTCGCAACACGAGGGTTTCCAGCCCTTAATCAGCCAAACCGAGCGAATTAAATCAGACCGAAATCAATTCGTCGGACCGATGTCGACCGACACCACCTTTAGTGTCGCTCGACACCACACAAAAATCACATTTCTTGGTTTACGGATGTTACAAATAATACGCCAAAATATTATATTTTTTCTACTAATATATATTATGTCGGGTTTGAATTTGGATAAGGACATTAATAACATATAACAAATTACAAGACTACATATCTTTGATAAATAAGGTTTCGATCCAAAAGTAGTGTTCAAACACAATTTAAAGACTTTTTAAAAATACTAGTGGATATCCCGGGCTACGCCCGGGTCTTTTTTAATAAAATTTATATTTGCTTATGGTAATTATATTTTTAGTTCTTCATAACTTTCAATGGTTCTTTGTCATAATAAAAACTTTTGAATTCCACTGTAATTTGCTGTGATTAGTACTCCCTCTGTTGTGTATTTTAATTTGTTTGCTTTGATCTGTCTTGATGTGTTTATGTGCACTATTCTTTGTTGATAATTAGATTTTAAGGGTTGT
Organism: Erythrophleum ivorense; assembly: GCA_026724425.1. Taxonomy (NCBI): domain Eukaryota; kingdom Viridiplantae; phylum Streptophyta; class Magnoliopsida; order Fabales; family Fabaceae; genus Erythrophleum; species Erythrophleum ivorense. The sequence continues at coordinate 211,100 of JAIUCV010000087.1, forward strand.
GTACACAATGGCTGATTGGAAACTCTCCAGTTGAACCTTTTATTAATGTAATGCTTAAATTTGAACAAAAATTAAGAGAAATTAAAAAAATACAACACAAACATGGCCGTAACAGGAAAAAATCATTTTGCAACACAAAAGATCATGTGAAAACGTTGCCAATATATATATGATGTATCATGTTCCACAGCGTCTGTTTCTCAGCTTTCACCAAAAAGTTACAGTTTACTAATTTAATTGATGTCCCTAAACCCTTCCATCTCATCGGGTGAAACCTGTGGCCAATTTCGCAAAGCATTAGGCCGACAATTGTGTAGGAGCATGCCAATAAAATGGTATTATTAGATGAAGAACTTATAAGAGAAACGCAAAAACTGCTTATATGCTTTCCATGTAGCTTTATTCGATGAATATATAGTTTATGACCTGCATATAAAAAATAGGTTTAACGGAACGGTAAGATTCTAAGGCCAAGAAAAAATGGAAATTCTATTAAATTCTCAAACACCAATGATTGCAAATAGCATACTATATTACAGAGTAAAACAAAATTAATCCACTTTTAGCACAACTAATGACACCAAAGATTTCCCTACAAATCACAGACTGATGAGAAAAAGGTACACTTTTACAGCGTCTAATTCACATATATTACCAAAACGTACCTTGTCAAAGAATAATTTCAACTAAAACCACTGTCATTCGTAATGATGATTCCTCGGATTTATACTCTCTTGAACCACCTCCACTTTGAAGAGAGGAAGAATGTAAACGCACATTTTCATGAGCACTGCAAGAAATGTAGGAGAAGAAAACACATTAATCAGACCCACACCTGCGAGCTTACACATTAAACATAATCAGGAGAAAATTGATTTAGACAAATTAAAACTTCTTTACTCTGTTGACACCACCACTCCCAGTTCTACTTCTATCAACCAAAAAATGGTGATTTGATATTTTCTGGGTTGAAAACAGAACCTTGACTGTATATTTGGTTGTCAAATTCGATTTCTAGTAAGAGAGAATGATTAGAGATACGTAAGGTTTATTACCTTGATCAATGATGGTTACGTTCTTGTTGATTGATTCAACCCCATCTCTGAAACAGACTTGACAACAACAAAGAGGAGCATTGTGAATATTCTATTGAAGAGGAGCTAGAGGCAGCCTCAAAGTTGAATGAGATTTTAAAATAACCCACTTCACCTGTTCGGTTCCGTTATAGATAAATATTAACCGACTCACTTCCTTGAATTACGCAGCATGACTTGCGAAATGATAGACATCTACCATTAATCTTCTGAATAGAAGGACATATCTGTTGTTGGAGAGAGCTACACAGAGATCCTACTGCAGTCTGATCCTAGACGCAAAAAAACCTACATATTCTACACCAAGGAAAAAAAATTGTTAGAACTTTCTGCTCATAGTTAGAAGTTGTAAATTATTTTGCGGCTTAAGTCGAGCAACAATGGGTCAAGAAGAATAAGCAACTTTGCAGGTTAAGCTTGTAAAAGTAAACTTGCAGACCTAAAACAGTGACTCAATCAGTCTAACTTTGAGAACATGATCGTAAGGACAATTATGACAGCCACAATGAGAGATAAGAACAATGAATGTGGAAACTTAAAAAAAAAAAGAAATTCACACATGTTCTTACCAAAGACGTTTAAGAAATTTCAACATAGGCAGACTCTCCACAACATTTTGATCAAAGCACAAATTTTTCAATCATAGAGACCTGCAAACATCCGCTAGAACCCAGTTGAAAGAAACGTAAGTGTAGTAAGGAGTCTAAGGACATTCAAAAGGTTGTTCTATTATAAAAAATAATACATTTAAATAGTAAAACTTTGATTTCAGTTCTCTGGGGGGTTTCTTCAAAACTGAAACAGTAATACTAATTCAATCTTGATCTAATCGCAGGCATAAGAATATAAGATTATATATGATAAATAATGAAAGAAATAACTTAAAAAGTCGGGAGTGCTCTTGGTCATTAGCTAATCTTTACTAATTAAATACTCTTAGCTTCTTCGAATACTTGCATCGGTAGGCACTCTAATTCTGATAATTGCAGGGACCACTCAAGAGATCACTGCAAGAGATGCCTCATACTCAATCAAGTCACTGAGAGACCAATTCTCCACATTTCTCCTAACATAAGAAGTTTTACATTTTGTTCTATTTTTGTTAGTTATATACAAAATTGAAATGCAACCTGTAAGATATAAAATCTCGGAGAATCACAGTCATTAAGCAAGTCAGAGAGGAAGAAATAACCGGAGAGGAAAAGAGTGTGAGCTCCGCCGCAAGTGAGAGCGCTAATGTTACAATCACTCAAGGAAGAACAAACATGAGCTCTCCATTAGGAATCGTAGAACAGAGTTAATTTTTAACTGAAAGATAAACTTGGGTAATACAAAGAACTTATTTAATGGTCTGAACTTGTAATGAAAAAATAATAGTCTTATAAGAATCTGCAAATAGCCAAAAAGCTTATAAAAAACAAAACACGCGGATTCAATTTCCTAAATATTTTTTAACATATCTCAAAATCAGTTAGTTGTTCATAGTTCTCTTGATCTTAAAACTTTTATACGATAAGCAAAGAGGGAAAAAAGTAGGGATTCTCAAACCTAGTTTTTCGAACCTCCTTCATGCAGTTGTTAAAGCAAATTTCTGTTATCCATCAAATTTTGCTGACCATAAAGAAGAACAAATAGAGTGTTAGTTTCACGTCTTACACTCTCAAAATCTCAATCTGCATATCATATATTATATAGAAAGACACAGTCAGAGCATTTAATCAATCAAAAAATTTCATGAATCTGTTTATCTGGTTGTATGAACATTGACATGAAAGTTGGAAACTTACTTCTCCCAGATTGCTTCTATGAGAGTTGTCAATTATCTCACGATTTGCCAGTATCTTCTAAACATCCTCCTCTTATTTGCATCTCAATCTGAGGCACTTATCAAAATCCAAAGCAAATATGAACCACAAAATATGGGAAGAAATGGGAGTGGTAAATAATCGACTCACCAGCCAACCTACGCTGTAGTTTGTAGATTGCAACAATATCTCCTTTAGGGCACGAATGCACATGGAGGAATAAAAATAACTGGAAATTGCCACCGCCGTTGAGAAGCAGAAACATAATCTCAATAAACTCTGAATGAGAAATTTCGATTCCTCCGACTCTTACTTTCTGTCTCCCCATCTCCACGAGAGTCCAAGTTCTTCAGTTACGACGATTCCAACCTCCCGGAGCATACCAAATCTCCAAAGTTCGGTAACGGATTCCAAAGTTTGGTAATAGAGAGGGGGAAGTAAAGTTTGGTAGTGAAACAGATTTGAGGAATGATTGAGTGAATATATAGATAAATCATCTCACGCAACCCACCACCAACTCGATCGACAACCTGAACCCTGCACAATTACTGTCAAAATCGAGTGAATCAAATCCTTTTTATTGTAGCAGACAAATTAGCCAGAAAGGAGAAAAAATCGCAAGGATTTGTATTCAAAAGTCTCAGCCCAAGCCAATAAAAAAAGGGGAACAGAAATACCCTGCAATCTTGAAGCATAAAATTGAAGCATTTTCAAAAACCCGGTTCAAGCAACTCAACGATCTGTCTGAAGGATATAGACAATGATAAAGGAGAGGTTCGAGCTTGAAGACCTCAAGGAAGCAGAAGATTATTGAGCTAAGGTTGCAGCTCAAGTATACTTAGTCTCGCATTGAGCTCTAAGTATGAGAAACTTCACTAAGATGGTTACATGTGTCTCTCTCTGATAGGCCAAGTGCTTTTACGCACGTGCTAGTTTAAGTGGGCCGTTAGATGGGTTGTTTGAGATAAGTTTAGATCTTATTCTCTCTGTGGATAACTCATTCTCATTGTAACAAAAACAAGGTGTAAAGAGAGAGAGAGAGACGAGAAACGTTGTAATCGGAGATCGGAGACGGCTCAAGTTTCTGAGCTGGTCTAGTGAAGTTGCCGGCGACTGCCGTGCCCCAGGAGAGTAGGAAACGAACTCCTGGGTGATCAATTGCGTGTGTTCTTCTTTCTTGTTCTTCTTCTCTTCTCTGCGTGTGTCTTTGATTTCTTGATTAGAGAGAGAGAAAGTGAGCTGTTCGTGAGTGTCGATCTTAGCGTTAGATCGTACAAAGTGGTATCAGAGCCAGGTTACGGCTCAGAATCAGCTCGAGTCTCGAATCGGGAAGATGACGACGTCACGGAGCGAGATCGCTCAATTTGACGGAACCGGAGATTTCGGAATCTGGAAGAAGAGAGTCCTCGCACATATCACCGTCCAAGGACTCAAGGACCTCTTAAAGGAGAAACCAATTCTCACCGTATCATTGGCGGATGAGACGCCGGAAGCGAAAGCGGAGAGGATCCAGGAAGAAATCACAAGATCAGAGCGAGATGATAAGGCTCTAAACTTGATTTTCACATGTGTCTCAGACCAAGTTCTGAGGAAGCTTGACAAGTGCACTACGGCGGCTCAAGCTTGGGAAACTTTGGATCGCCTCTACATGACAAAGACACTACCTAATCGCGTCCATACTCAGCTCAAGGTCTACTCCTTCAAGATGCAGGACTCAAGAACCATTGACCAAAATGTAGATGACTTCCTCAAGTTGATCGCGGATCTAAGCAACCTTAGCATCGACATACCAGAAGAGGTACAAGCCATTCTCCTTCTTAATTCTCTTCCTTCTAAATATGATTCATTGAAAGAAACTCTGAAATATGGTAGAGAAGCAATTAAGCTTGAGGATATAGTTAGTCATGCTAAGTCTAAGGAACTGGAGTATAGAGAATCATCTAGCTCTAGGACTATCGGGGAAGGTCACTTTGTTAGAGGTAGGACAGATTCTAGGACTACTAACTTTTCAGGTAAGCCCAAGAACCGATCCCGATCAAGGTCTAAAGAAGGAAAGAAAGTCTGTTGGATATGTGGAAAGGAAGGTCACTTCAAGAAACAATGCTACAAATGGTTAGAGAGGAACAAAGGGAAGGGTTACTCTCAGGATTCTTCAGGAGAATCAGGTTTGGCCAAAGTTGACGCAAAGGATCTGATTGGTCTTCTAGTAGCAGAGGTTAACATGTCGAGACAGGAAGAGGATCACGAAGACTGGATAATGGACACATGATGCTCTTTCCATATGACACCGAGGAGAGATCTATTCTTGGAATTCAGAGAAGAGACAAACGGGAAAGTCCGAATGGCGAATGACTCTGTGTCAGAAGTAAAAGGAATTGGCTCGGTCAGATTTAAGAACAGAGATGGAACAACGTTTGTCCTCCATGATGTCAGGTACATGCCGGGAATTTCCAAGAATTTAATGTCCATGGGAACACTGGAGAGCAAGGGATGCGAGTTTAAAGGATCAGAAGGTACACTCAAAGTTATCAAGGGCTGCTCAGTTATTATGAAAGGTACAAGAAGAGCTTCTCTGTACATTCTTCAAGGGTCTGCAATCCGGTCAACCAGAGAGGATTCAGCGGTTAATGCAGCTACAGCGGTCAGTCAGAAAGAGGACAGCACAGAGTTATGGCATAGCAGAATGGGTCATATTGGACAAAAGGGACTAGATGTGTTAGCAAAGAAAGGATGTTTTCAAGGCAACACAGTTTCTGAGATAAAGTTTTGTGAAGACTGTGTTATGGGGAAGACTCATCGAGTTAGTTTTGGACCAGCTCAACACATCACTAAGGAGAGGTTGGACTATGTTCACTCAGATTTATGGGGTTCTCAAAATGTGCCTCATAGTCTAAGTAAGTGCCAATACTTTATCTCATTCACGGATGACTACTCGAGAAAGGTTTGGGTCAGCTTTCTGAAGTACAAGGATGAAGCGTTCCAGAGCTTTGTGGAGTGGAAGAAGATGGTTGAGACTCAGAGTGGCAGAAAGGTAAAGAAGTTGAGAACAGATAATGGGCTAGAATTCTACAACAATCAGTTTAATGACCTCTGCAAGCAAGAAGGAATGGTCAGGCATAAAACTTGTGCTTATACCCCACAGCAAAACGGAGTAGCTGAGAGGTTAAACCGAACCATAATGAACAAAGTGAGGAGCATGTTGAGTGAGAGTGGGCTTGGTCAAAGGTTTTGGGCAGAAGCGGTGTCAACAGCGGTATACCTTATCAACAGATCACCGTCATCAGTCATTGAGTTTAAAGTCCCAGAAGAATTATGGTCATCAGTTATGCCGAGTTTGGAAAATCTCAGAAGGTTCGGATGTATAGCCTATGTACATTCGAGTGATGGAAAATTGAACCCCAGAGCTAAAAAGGGGGTGTTTACTGGTTATCCAGAGGGAGTTAAAGGCTTCAAGGTGTGGCTCTTAGATGAACAGAAGGTAGTAATCAGCAGGAACGTGGTTTTCAGAGAAGATCTAGTGTACAAGGACACAATATCCAGCTCAAGGGGGGAAACGCAGAATTCACCAAAAATTGTGAGCTTAGACATTGATGCTGAAGGTGGAGCTACAGAGAAAGATTTGGCGGGCGATGAGTCTATTCAAGGTGGAGCACCGGAAGATTCTGTCCCGTCGTGTTCTACTGAAACGTCTGCAGTCCAAGATTATCAGTTGGTCATAGATAGGACTAGAAGACAAGTAAAGCCACCTGTGAGATTGAGTGATTATGATTGCACAAGAGAAGACTCAGAGGATGAATTTGCAGGTTACATTTGTCTGTTATCTGAAGATGGGAGCTCTGAGCCACAGAACTTCCAACAAGCAATGATAGATCCAGATAGCGACATGTGGATGGGAGCTGCTGGGGAAGGATATGATTCACTGATGAAAAACCGGACTTGGATTCTAATCGATAAACCTGAAAAGCAGAAGACTATTGGCTGCAAATGGATCTTTACGAGGAAACCGGGGATCATCGGAGTTGAAGCACCGAGATACAAGGCTAGGCTTGTGGCTAAAGGGTTCTCACAGAAAGAAGGAATCGACTACAAGGAGATATTTGCTCCAGTTGTGAAGCATGTATCGATTAGATACATTTTGTCAGCAGTGGTTCATTATGATATGGAGTTGCAGCAAATGGACGTCAAGACGGCTTTCTTACATGGTTATCTTGAGGAGTTCATTGTGATGGATCAACCAGAAGGTTTTATCGACAAGAAGAATCCTGACAAAGTGTGTCTATTGAAGAAATCCTTGTATGGTCTGAAACAATCACCGAGACAGTGGAATAAGCGTTTTGACGACTTCATGCAAGCTAACAAGTACGTCAGGAGTGAGTATGATAACTGCGTCTACTTCAAGATGTTTGAAAGCGGAATCTACATCTACTTACTCTTATATGTAGATGATATTCTGATAGCTTCGGTAGACAAGGGAGAAGTCCATAAACTTAAGGCTCTTCTAAAATCAGAATTTGAGATGAAGGACTTAGGAGATTCAAAGAAGGTTCTGGGTATGGAGATTGTAAGAGACAGGGTTAAGGGAGGACTGTGGATATCGCAAGAGAGTTATCTGATGAAGGTTCTATCAAATTTTGGATTGGAGCAAGCTAAATCTGTTTCAACACCTATGGGAACTCATTTCAAGTTAAGGTCAGCCACAGATTCAGAGTTGATTGATCAGGCAGGATACATGGACAAGGTCCCATATCAGAGTGCGGTGGGAAGTATTATGTATTCAATGGTGGGCACCAGACCTGATTTGGCATACTCAGTTGGGTTAATTAGTCGGTTTATGACAAAGCTGATAAGAGGTTGGAAGTGTGTATAAATGATTCGGATCCAGAGGACCAGCGTTGCACTATGAACTTACGAGACAGGGAATAGAGCTAAGACAATGATATGGTTTGGTTGTGATATAGTAACAGTAACGAATATAAACAGCGATTAAAATTCAATAAAGAGAAGCACTAGACCAGGGTAATTCGCAGGAGAATCAGAGAAAGCAACCGAACGACTATTCAGGACAATGATTAAGTACGGGCTTCGAACTCGAACATAAAATTATGCAAACCCACTGCCGTGGCGTTAACAACTTTACTAATCAACCTAGATGTCTAAACTGTCGTTTGAATCTAGCAGTTGAAAGCAAGCAGTATGAACAGATTCGATATGTTCACGATTTGCCTTAGCATCAACCCTCGCAGGCTAAGGACGAATCGCTCACCAATGATTGTTCTAGCAACCTATAACACTTTTGATGAATAGATTAGCTTAGGATCTAAAATCGAGTAATTAATTCGACTTTAGCGTTAAGACTATCAGAGGCGAAAACAAACGATTCTTTTCATCTAAGATCCCAAGATACGACAACCTTAGCTGATGGTCGAAGTGGCCACAATCCGAAGATTTGGATTCTTGTTGAGATATGTATCCGAAGACGCACTCTAATTGATCTTAGATTCAAAGGTAAAAAGTCCTATCTGCATTCGATCGACTAACTCATGAAACTCCTTTGAAAAACCTAGATCTAGCAGGACGACTACTCAGACATGTTCGAGCAAACAATAACGAATGAAGGAACCGAATTCATTGAATAAAGATAAGAGAATAAAGGTTTAGAAATCTTCTCCAATACTGTCACTCAGGATTCAGAGATCTTCCCCTCGAAAAACTCTCCAAAAACAAAGTGTAAAAAAAACCTAAAAGAAAGCATAGCCTAAACAACGGCTGAAAAACGAGTGTAAATAGGTCAGGTGTCGAAAACCGATGATCGAACGGTCGAGATCGAACAATGGGGATTGAACGGTCGAGATCGATCGGCTGATGGACGGTGTAGATCGAACGCACTGATCAACGGGAGGTGATCGACGGATGACGGGCGATCGGGGCGATCGACGGGATTGATCGCCGGGCCGGTCGCCGGGTCGATCGCCGGGCCGGTCGCCGGGCAGATCGCCGGGTTGATCGCCGGGTCGATCGCCGGGCCGGTCGCCGGGTCGATCGCCGGCGTGATCGCCGGGCCGGTCGCCGGGTCGATCGCCGGGCCGGTCGCCGGGTCGATCGCCGGGCCGGTCGCCGGGGCTGGTCGCCGGGCCGATCGCCGGGCCGGTCGCCGGGGCCGGTCGCCGGGCCGGTCGCCGGGCCGGTCGCCGGGGCTGGTCGCCGGGGCTGGTCGCCGGGGTGAGGTCGTCTGGTCTGACATGCCTTCACAAAAACCATCATAACTCGTCAACCGTTTATCGGAATGACCTGAAACCGGCGCCAAATGAAAGCTGACTCAAATTCCTATCTTGTGGGCATTCGATCAAAAGGCCAGTCGATCGACGGGTTTGGGCGTCAAGTTTGATTGCCAACTTTCTGGTTATTTCGACCCCTTTTGCTCTATATCGCATCTTGCCACTCCGTGTCACCGAAATGCTCCTTTGAATGACTTTCAACCTGTAAAGACTCGATAAAGACTATAAAGACTCGATAAAACACGTGAAAACAGTGGTTAGAGTGCGCTAAAACGCAAGACATCAACTCCCCCGGACTTAGTCTTTTGCTTGCCCTCAAGCAAACATCGGTTCTAAGAACGGAGAAGAAGTTTGAAAACGCGGGAACTCACAAATCATCAGCAACCATACCCCGAAGGAAAATCATTAGACCTCAAGAAACAACGCTTGGTCAGTGCATAATCACTGTCGTACCGTCAAGGTCTCGCAATCCTGATCCCTTCGTGAACCCCCATCCTGCAGAACTTTAGCTACACATTGGTTAACTCTCTACATTCATTAAGATAAAGCGTGGACCTCTCATCAAAAATATTACACAGGGTAGACGGGTTCAGGTGTCAAAATGGTCTATTTATTGGTGAGTTTAAAGTGTTTAAGGGTTACCAGATACGCCGGAGGATGCATGATATCGCGCAAAACAGCAAGAGAGAAGGGTTCTGTTGATAGCCACAGTTCCCAACCACTTCACTTCACAACTCCTTCTATCTCGCCCGAAACTCTTTTACTTCTCAGTTTGCCTCGATCAATGTTGCTCCTTCGAAAACTTGGCACTGTCTTCGCCTTTTCATTTAACTACTAGTTCCTTTCCTTTATTTTTTTTTTTTTTTTTTTTTTTTTTTTTTTTTTTTTTTTTTTTTTTTTTTGAGGGGAACTAGTGTTAAACAGGCGGAAAAATATTACCGTAAATGGCGCTTCTCGAAGGAGTGATCTTCTATCGAGTGGTGCCCGGCGAGTGATGCCCGGCGAGTGGCTCGTCGAGTGATGTGGTCGCCGTCGAGTGCACCCTCGTCTCAGATGTCATATTCCACCATCTCGCTCTATTCACAGTGTTATAACGAGCACTCGTCTTGGAGGTGATTGGGAGACTGTGTCGAACCGTTCTCTCCGACTTTTTTGCACATATCTGCATATATGACAAAGAGAAACAGAGTGCATGAGGTTCGAAAAGAGATAGGGTTCATGGTGGGGGAACCAACCAAAGATGGGTCGGCCACTCAGGATCAACAGAGAGTGGTAAAGTGAATAAGAAGTCCTGAGTGTATGATCCGTTTCCCTGATATAACATTCCTAATGAGAAGTAATTAGAAATCAGATTCAAGGTCTAATATCGTTAGAGTCAACCAAATGTTTCACCAAAAATTTCTGCAAAACAAAAATTCCTGGGGGAAGTCTGACCAAAAGGGTATTCCAGCTTTTTGCACCTAACAAACCCTGCAAAATTGGTCACTAGATCGAAAGTATTCAAGAGCAAGAGTGGTTGTAAGTCATCAGATAAGTTCATTCCCTACAAGTTTTGACTCAATAAAACGTTGACTCAATGAAAACATCAAAATGACTCAAGACAAAAGAAAACAAAAGAAAGAAAATGACGTCAGTAAACACAAAGAGCCTCCCCCGGACTTAGTTCACACCGTCTCGGTGTGAAAATAATCCAAAGAGAGAGGCAAATAGACTAAATAAAGGTATACTACAATGGAGAAGAGAGGTGTTACAGCACTATAGGTGAGCTGGGGGGTTGGCACTGCGGCTCTGGCCAGGTTCTAAGCGCCCATCAGCTTCTGCTCCGTCACTCAGTACAGCATGATCGATCATTCCTCTGCGAGACTTCTCCAGATCGATCGGTCCAGCAACCAATCGATCGATTGCCCTGTGTTTCTTTCTTTTTTTATTTTTTTATTTTTTTATTTTTTATTTTTTTTTGGAAACATAAAAAAAAAAACAAAACTCAAAGTTAGCAACTAAAAATATAAAGACTCAAGTTAGTGACTCTTACCGGTGGGTTGCCTCCCACCAAGCGCTTGGTTTAAGTCTTAAGCTCGACTTGTATGACACGACTCAGTCAGGATGAGCAGTGGAGCTTGCTTCAAAGCAAGTCCCACAGTCAGAAATTTTCAACTCGAGTACTCTGTTCAACAGACTCTTCACAGCATCTTGTCCTTTCTCTTTCAGCTCTGATGTGAAGATAGCTCTAACTTTAGAGAAAGGTTTGGAGGTACCTCTGCACTTCACCTCGTACTCAATGGTATCTCCGACACGTCTCTGAGGCAGCAAGGTTATGTGAGGATCTCCCTTGACTTTCTTTAACTTTACTTTTCCCTCCAGCCTTTTCTTTTTGCTGACTTCCTTGATAACGATGTGAGAGTCTCCATCCAGGACTTCTTTAACTCTCATGTCGTAAGGTTCTTTCTGAGGACAGACTCCAAGGCTCTCTCCCTTGACAATGCTGACACAGGAGGCGAGTTTGGTAGTTCCAGTAGTGGGGATGGCCTTATAGAAGACCTTCTCGTCGATGAAAGAGAAAGAGACTCTCTTATTAGGCAGATCAACAACTGCACCCACTGTGGCTAGGAAAGGTCTTCCGAGAATCAAAGGCACGTCAGACTCCTTGCTCATCTCCACGACTTGAAAATCAGTTGGAACAAGACAATTTCCGACATTGACAAGAAGATCATGAATGGTGCCGTATGGAGTCGTGGTTGAAGAGTTTGCAAATGCAAGAGTGAAGCCAGGAGGCTTTATATTACCAATGCCCAACTCCTCTGCAATAGCTTTTGACATCAGATTCACGCTAGACCCAGAGTCACAGAGAGACTCTTCAAATCGAACTCCAGTAATGGAGCAAGGAACAACAAACTTCCCAGGGTCTTCAACCTTAGGCAATTGCCTCAATGGTGACAGTGAACTCTTTGCCTTGATGAAAAGAGCTTTAATATCTTCCAAACTTTCCCTGCAGTTCTGAAAGAAGTGATACAGGAGGTAGGGACGACTCTCTATGGCTTCTTCGAATGAGATTGTAGGAGGAAGCCTTCTCACCATTTTATAGAATCCAGCTAGCTTCTCTGCACTGATAGGCTGTATCAGGTGCCTGGGAGGAACTGGGTAGGGGACTTTCGGAACATAAGGTGGTGGAGCTGTGTAAACGGGTCTTATGTCTACCTCATCATCAACTGAACCAGCAACATCTTCAACTCTCTGGCATTGCTCGTCAGATTTTGCAGCTTCCAAACCTCGTCGCTCGATCACTTCCTCCATCTCACCATGAACCGTGACTGCATGACAGTGCTCTCTGGGATTCGTCTCTCCTTTCCCAGGAAGGGTTCCTTGAGGTCTCTTAATAGCTTCGGCCATCTGAGCTACTTGAACATCCAGCTTCTTCACATGAGTCCACACAGCCTCATGCTTCCCATTCAGATCACTGTACATGTTGTCAATCTTCGAATTGATCTCATCCGAAGACTTCTGCTGGTTCATCAACATCTGCTGCATCATACTCTTCAGTTCGTCGTTCGAATTGTTCGATGAACCTGAAGCCTGCTGCTGACTACTGAACTGCACCTTTTGCTGGCCAAAGTTCTTCTGGTTCGGAACAAAGGTCTTCTCCTGGAAAGTGTTAGAGTAGCTCTTCTGAAAACCCTGCTGGTTTTGACTCGACCTCGGCGGATAGACTTGATCTTGGGGATTCTCGACGTTGGTGCTTCTGTAGGACAGGTTCGGATGGCTCTTGTAGTTCTGATTGAAGCCTCTGTTCTGCACGAAGGCTTGACCATTCACGTAGTTGACCTCCATCTGATCATCTTCCTCTTCAGCAACTTCGAACGCCTGACAGAGTGGCGTGCCATCTGTTTCGTCAACAAAGTGAACAGACTTCTGTGACGCCTTCAGCAGCAGATTCACCTTGGCCGTCAGCTCATCAATCTTCTGCGCTTCAACACCGCTTCCCTTGGCAGACACACTGCTCACCGTTCGGTCATACTCGGCGCTCTTGTTGCTTGAACTTGCAGCCAAATACTCAATAAGCTCGAATGCACCTTCCTTGGACTTCGTCATGAAATCACCATTGCTGGCTGAGTTCAAAACGTTTCTGTAGTCCCAGTTGACTCCATCATAGAAGATTCCCAAAATCTGCTCATCAGAGAATCCGTGATGAGGACACTCTCTCCGGTATTCCTTATATCTCTCCCAAGCTTCACAGAAAGCTTCTCCATCATACTGGTGGAATGATGCAATCTTGGTCCGGAGAGCAGCCGTTTTAGACTTGGTAAAGAAGTGGTCTACGAATGCAGACCTACATTGGGCCCATGAAGTCAGCGACCCAGCTGGTAGAGACTTCAGCCAACGGGATGCTTTGTTGGCAAGAGAGAAAGGGAAAAGCTTGCACTTCAGGAAGTCAGGTGGTACACCATTCGAACCAGTAGTACTGCATATCTCTTCAAAGGTTTCGATGTGGTCCATCGGATTCTCAGCAGGCAATCCATTGAAGAGGCTCAGCTTGACTAGTGAGATCAGGTACGGGTCGATCTTAAAATCCTGCCTCTGGATTGGTGGAGGAACAATTGCAGACCTGTTTTGGTAAAAGGTATGCGGATTGTCCCTCTCACCAATAGCAGCTTGAGGTCGCGGCTCTCTATCCTGTTGAGCCTTCTGCATCTGCTCGATCTGCTGCTGGAGCTGCTGCATCTGAGCAGCCATCTGAGCGTTAACGTTCTGATTCTGATTGCCTTCGTCGCCCATCATGGCGGGAGTAGGCCGGTTCTGTCTGTTTTCTCGTTCTACTCTAGCGAGTTCTGCGTTGGTCAAGACAACAAGATCTTCTGTGCGGTTTCTCCTTGTAGATCTATGAGTCATGCACCTGAAACACACAGAGGCAAGCAGAGAAAGAACGAGTTAAAAAAATCTTAGACTAAATTTCCAATTAAAATCCAAAGGCAACGAATTGGTCCCCGTCGCAACGGCGCCAGTTTGATAAGAGGTTGGAAGTGTGTATAAATGATTCGGATCCAGAGGACCAGCGCTGCACTATGAACTTACGAGACAGGGAATAGAGCTAAGACAATGATATGGTTTGGTTGTGATATAGTAACAGTAACGAATATAAACAGCGATTAAAATTCAATAAAGAGAAGCACTAGACCAGGGTAATTCGCAGGAGAATCAGAGAAAGCAACCGAACGACTATTCAGGACAATGATTAAGTACGGGCTTCGAACTCGAACATAAAATTATGCAAACCCACTGTCGTGGCGTTAACAACTTTACTAATCAACCTAGATGTCTAAACTGTCGTTTGAATCTAGCAGTTGAAAGCAAGCAGTATGAACAGATTCGATATGTTCACGATTTGCCTTAGCATCAACCCTCGCAGGCTAAGGACGAATCGCTCACCAATGATTGTTCTAGCAACCTATAACACTTTTGATGAATAGATTAGCTTAGGATCTAAAATCGAGTAATTAATTCGACTTTAGCGTTAAGACTATCAGAGGCGAAAACAAACGATTCTTTTCATCTAAGATCCCAAGATACGACAACCTTAGCTGATGGTCGAAGTGGCCACAATCCGAAGATTTGGATTCTTGTTGAGATATGTATCCGAAGACGCACTCTAATTGATCTTAGATTCAAAGGTAAAAAGTCCTATCTGCATTCGATCGACTAACTCATGAAACTCCTTTGAAAAACCTAGATCTAGCAGGACGACTACTCAGACATGTTCGAGCAAACAATAACGAATGAAGGAACCGAACTCATTGAATAAAGATAAGAGAATAAAGGTTTAGAAATCTTCTCCAATACTGTCACTCAGGATTCAGAGATCTTCCCCTCGAAAAACTCTCCAAAAACAAAGTGTAAAAAAAACCTAAAAGAAAGCATAGCCTAAACAACGGCTGAAAAACGAGTGTAAATAGGTCAGGTGTCGAAAACCGATGATCGAACGGTCGAGATCGAACAATGGGGATTGAACGGTCGAGATCGATCGGCTGATGGACGGTGTAGATCGAACGCACTGATCAACGGGAGGTGATCGACGGATGACGGGCGATCGGGGCGATCGACGGGATTGATCGCCGGGCCGGTCGCCGGGTCGATCGCCGGGCCGGTCGCCGGGCAGATCGCCGGGTTGATCGCCGGGTCGATCGCCGGGCCGGTCGCCGGGTCGATCGCCGGCGTGATCGCCGGGCCGGTCGCCGGGTCGATCGCCGGGCCGGTCGCCGGGTCGATCGCCGGGCCGGTCGCCGGGTCGATCGCTGGGCCGGTCGCCGGGGCTGGTCGCCGGGCCGGTCGCCGGGGCCGGTCGCCGGGCCGGTCGCCGGGCCGGTCGCCGGGCCGGTCGCCGGGCCGGTCGCCGGGCCGGTCGCCGGGGCTGGTCGCCGGGGCTGGTCGCCGGGGTGAGGTCGTCTGGTCTGACATGCCTTCACAAAAACCATCATAACTCGTCAACCGTTTATCGGAATGACCTGAAACCGGCGCCAAATGAAAGCTGACTCAAATTCCTATCTTGTGGGCATTCGATCAAAAGGCCAGTCGATCGACGGGTTTGGGCGTCAAGTTTGATTGCCAACTTTCTGGTTATTTCGACCCCTTTTGCTCTATATCGCATCTTGCCACTCCGTGTCACCGAAATGCTCCTTTGAATGACTTTCAACCTGTAAAGACTCGATAAAGACTATAAAGACTCGATAAAACACGTGAAAACAGTGGTTAGAGTGCGCTAAAACGCAAGACATCAAAAGCCTATCAAGGATCATTGGCTCGCAGTAAAGTGGATTCTTCGGTATATCAGAGGAACAGCAGATATCTAGTTGAGTTACAGAAACAGAGGAGACTTCGTCATCAAAGGCTATTGCGACTCAGATTATGCAGCAGATCAGGACAACCGCAGGTCAATCACAGGTATGGTTTTTACTACAGGTGGAAATACTATCAGCTGGAGGTCTACGTTGCAGAAAGTTGTGGCACTATCAACGACGGAGGCTGAATACATTGCACTATCAGAAGCTGTAAAAGAAGGGGATTGGCTTAAACGTTTTGCAGAGGAATTGGGTTTCAGTCAAGATTCAGTCGAGATACATTGTGATTCTCAAAGTGCAATTGCTTTGTCCAAGAACGCTGTTCATCACGAGAGGACCAAGCATGTAGCGGTAAAATATCATTTCATTCGAGATTTGATCAGTTGTGGTGAAGTTAAAGTTTTGAAGATTGCTACTGCCTACAATCCTGCGGATATTTTCACAAAGGTGCTACCGGTTTACAAGTTGAGAGAAGCATTGAAGATGCTTCGGGTTTCTAAAGAATAGAGTCAGCATCCGAGTCTGGGTGCTAGTATCCGAGTCTGGATACGGTTGATTCACCAAGCAAGGTCATTGTCTAAGGTGGAGATTTGAAGGATATAGACAATGATAAAGGAGAGGTTCGAGCTTGAAGACCTCAAGGAAGCAGAAGATTATTGAGCTAAGGTTGCAGCTCAAGTATACTTAGTCTCGCATTGAGCTCTAAGTATGAGAAACTTCACTAAGATGGTTACAGGTGTCTCTCTCTGATAGGCCAAGTGCTTTTACGCACGTGCTAGTTTAAGTGGGCCGTTAGATGGGTTGTTTGAGATAAGTTTAGATCTTATTCTCTCTGTGGATAACTCATTCTCATTGTAACACTGTCCCTTTTGTAACTGTCTCTTAACCCATTTCACTATATCTTCATCCTCCGTAAACATCACCGCTTTTTTCCCCGTTAAGATCTCTAGCAACACGATCCCGAAGCTATACACATCTATGCTCCTCCTCCAAACCCCTCAACTGCTTCTCGTACCCGTCGTGAACTTCCTCCAACCGGACAACCGTAGCGTAAATCTGCTCTTCCTTCGCCGCATCCTCCGGAGACAACGAATCCGTCTCTCGGATCTGAGCGATCTTAATCCGAGCTGAAGAGACAGCCGAAGGATCGGGACGAGCCCCAAGAGAGCCGAAGACGAAAAGAGTCTGCGTGATGGTACTGGGAATCGATTCGATCAGAGAGGAGATGACATGTGGATTGGTGAGAAGGGGAAAACGATTCGCTAGGGATTGCTGAATCGCGATAGACGGTGGCGCGTGAGAAGCGGGGTCGGAATGGTGGAGAACGTAGGAGAGCAAAGGGAAAATCTCGAGATCATGATCCATTTTCTAGCAAGATTTCAAGAAGATGGAGTTAGGGATTTGGAAAAAAAAAGGAGGAGTTTTGTAGGATTTTGTAACGGAGGAGATGGAGAGATTGATTATTGAAAATGAAAGGTTGAGAATTTTTTTCTCCATAAAAAATTCAGAATATTTGGAGCTTATGCCACATGGCACTCTAAGAAATAAGCTTAATTTGCTGATGTGGGTAGACTGAGAAGCCCCAAATTGCTACTTTTATTTATTATAGATTTTGTTTGGTCAATTCTTTTTTGGGCTGTTTTCAAAAGTAGTGCACAAATTGAAGTCAAATGCAAAACTAATACCCTCTTTTTTCCTTCCTTCTTTATCCTCACCATATTTGTGATAATAACAAAAATGCCATTACTTTCGTCCTTGAAGTCTAAATATGAAGTCTAAATCGAAAATAAAAAGTCCAAAGAAACCTCATCTTCTTCATTTATTCACGAAAATGCCATCACCATGAATTCGTCCAACAACCATTCTGAACCGAAATGAAGCTTTGAATGCATGATTTACTCTTCAAACATGTATACAAACTCATTATATCATCTTATAAACTTGTCTTCTTCAATTTCTTCTCCATTCTCACCCCAAGAACACATATTTTCATCTTTTCAAAGTTTATGTTCTTAGATCTTCACATTTTTGGCGTGGGAGATCATTATAACGGTTGGGAAAGTTTGCTGAAGCTCTAAATCGAAGTTTTAGGCCGTCAACGAAACTTCAGATCACGGCAAGGTAAAATTCCGGTAGATCTGAGCGAATTTCATATTTTTGCAGGTTTTTAGACTTCATGACGAAGTCTAACAAACTAGTTTTGCAATTGATTTTTCAAAATTTTTGGGGAATAGACTTCACAATGAAGTCTAAACATCTTCCTTTGAAAACAAAAAAAATGGTGTAGGCTTCAGAATGAAGTCTATTCGAAAAAGATTAGTTTTGCATTTGACAGAATCAAAATTTTTTACGTGAAGTCTATCCGTGAAGTCTACTTCGAAAAAAGACTAGTTTTGCAAACATTCAGTAGTTTGTTTTATCGTGAAGTCTATCCCTGAAGTCTATTAATTCTGTAGACTTCACTTCAAAGTCTAATACTGGGTTTAGACTTCATTTTGAAGCCTAATTCTTGATAGACTTCTTGGTGAAGTCTAATAGTCAACGTTTGTCGGAATAGACTTCACGATGAAGTCTGTTTTCTAAATTCAAAAATTCGATCAATTGCAAAACTAATCCCTATGAAGTCTAATTTCTGTTTTAGACTTCACCGATAGACTTCATTCTCTAGTTAGACTTCATTTTTAAGCCTATTCACGATAATGAAGTCTATACGAAAAAGTCAAAGCTTGGTCAATTGCAAAACTAGTCTTTTTTTTTCTGTAGACTTCACGTGTAGACTTCTCAAAAAATTTGTAATTTGGAAAATTGCAAAACTAGTATATTAGACTTCACGGGGAAGTCTAACATTTAGACTTCCTCGTGAAGTCTAATATTTAAAGTTTTATTTGAAAACGCTTTTTTGGAAAATATATAACGAATTTTTAAGATTTTCTTGAACAATTAGTTGAGTTAGTCTGTTTAGTTGCTTGTGTGTTAGTTTTACCTGCTTATTCGCTGTATATTTTGTGAAAACGGTTTTCTTGTAAAAATTGAATATTAGACAATAATATATAGACTTCTCGGTGAAGTCTAAAACTGAAGTCTATCATAGAAGTCTAACGTGATTGGTTTTCTTTTTTCTTGCAGAAAATGGTTTACATTGCGTCTGTTTATGGAGAATGGGTGAGAAATGACGATTTGTCTTGGCATTTTGAGGTTGATTATCGGAAAGGAGGTAGAATGTTGTCGCTGAGGGATGGTTTGATGAGCTTATTCAAATGGCTTTAGATGATTATTCGGTGATCAAGATCGGACACCGTGTGGAATTATCATATCCATTACCAGAAGCGTTCACTCAGCAAATGCGTATTGATTCTCCGCCCATGTTTGTCACAAACGACAGACAAGTCCAAAGCATGATCGAGCTAAGTAGAACTCATGGTCTACGACTTTGTGTCTCTAGCAAAGGGATGGATGAAGAATTGGATGAAAAGTTCGACGAAGAGTTAAAGGATGAGCTCGACGAAGAGTTGGATGAAGATTGTGGCGCGGACCCACAAGAAATGTCTGAAGAGTCGGGTTGTGATGAGCGTGATGTAAGGGAAAAAGCTTATGAAGTCGATGATGACACACACGCGGACTACAGTCAGTATGGGAAAGTTAAAGATGAAGACGTTGACATTGACATACCTTTCGATGATCCCCGCCTTTTAGGGCGTGGTGTGGGTCATCGAAAAGGAATAGATCATTGGGAAGACAATATTTACGTTCACCAGAGTTTTGATAGCAAGGACGAACTTATCACTGAGTTGCGTTTGACCGCGGTGATGACAAGATTCTCATTCACGATAGCTGCGTCTACAAGAAAAGTGTTTGTGGCCAAATGCAATGTGGCTGGATGCGCATGGATGCTTAGAGCGGCTGTAAAGAACGAACCCAATACTTTTTGGGTGACAAAGTACTTGAAGTCGCATACATGTTCTGTTTCTGATCGAGTCCGTAAGCATAAACGTTGTACAACGAAGTATATTGGAAAGCTGTTTCTTGATAGGACAGGGGTCATTGAAGGAATTGTGCCGCAACACATAAGAGACTCTATGAGGAGGATGTTTGGAATGAGGCTCGACTATACGGCTTCATATAGAGCTTTGAAACACGCCCAAGACTTGGTGTGGGGAACAGCTGAAGAAGGATACGCGAATCTGCCTTCTTACTTGCAAAGAATCAAGGAAGCAAATCCGGGAAGTGTGACTGACCTTGTGTGTGACTCAGAGGACCGTTTTAAGTACTGTTTTCTATCATTCGCAGCTTCCATAGCTGGTTTTCAGTATTTGAGGAGAGTGATTGTGGTTGATGGGACTCATCTTACTGGGAAATATGGAGGAGTTCTACTTGTGGCTGCCGGATAGGACGCCAACTTTCAAATATTCCCTCTAGCTTTCGCCGTGGTCGATGCTGAGGATAATGAATCATGGGAATGGTTTTTCAACAAGCTCAGAGATTGTTTCAGTCAACTTCCGCCAATGGCGATAGTCTCCGACCGTGCCGCCGCCATAGCTAGAGCTATTGGGATCGTTATGCCCTGGGCATCAAGAGGAATATGTTACTATCACCTTCAATGTAATATAGTGAAGGACTTCCACGCAAAGGAGATCATGTATTTGGTTAAAGGTGCAGCCTACGCCCATACGGTTCCTGAATACGACCGTTACATGGACCTCATAAGAGCTGCAAACCCTGCCCTAGCTGGTTACTTAGATAGGGCAGATCCGCAGTTATGGTCGAGAGTTCATTTTCCCGGTGATAGATACAATATAAAGACGAGCAATATCGCAGAATCTATTAACTCGGCTGTGAAGAAAGCAAAAGGATTACCTATTCCTCGTCTTTTGGAGTTTATTAGGGAGAAGCTCGGGAGATGGTTTAGTAAGAGGCGGGAGGATGCATTGAGTCTCACAACCAGACACAGCAAAGGTGTTGAGTACATATTGGCCATACGGTCACACTACGCGGAGAGTATGATCGTAGATCGCATAGACACTTGGCGCTTTCATGTTAAAGGTGGGAGACGAGATTGTAATGTCGACTTGGAGAATCGAACATGCTCCTGCGATGTATATAACGTTGAGAAAATCCCTTGCTCTCACGTTATTGCAGCTGCAGCCGAAGCTAACGTGGATATGGCCTTCTACGTATGCGCCACTCATTCGAAGCCTTCCTTGTTCTCAACATATGCACATCCGATTTACCCCAGAGCGGGAACTGACTCCCGCGTGAAGCCTGTTCCCTGTTTTCTTCCGAGGGAGAGTGCCCCTCGTGGAAGGCCGAAGAAGTCGAGGTGGCAATCTTGGCTAGAGATGTCAAGAAAGAAAAACACTAAACCGAGGAAGACGCATAAGAAGTACAGCTGCTCGAAGTGCAAGGAACCTGGTCATACTCGCCCCAATTGTGTAAGTTTATAAAAGTTTACCTTCATGCTTTGTGTCCTCGCTGACTTGGTTTGACAACTATATCTTTCTTCACTACACAGGTCGCTGAAGACTGACTCCAAGTATCTATTTTTAAAGTCTATCTAGGAAGTCTATTTTTAAAGTCTATTTTTACGAGCAAGAATCTATCTATGAAGTCTATTTTTAAAGTTTATCTAGGAAGTCTATTTTTAAAGTCTATTTTTACGAGCAAGAATCTATCTATGAAGTCTATTTTTAAAGTTTATCTAGGAAGTCTATTTTTAAAGTCTATTTTTACGAGCAAGAATCTATCTATGAAGTCTATTTTGCGTATTTGAACCTCTGATGTTAGTCTGTACAAATGGAGGAAAAACTCCGGTTTTTTAGTCTGTATTTGAACCTCTGATGTCTAAATTAGAAGTCTATTTCTTGAATTCAACTTCAAAAAGCATAGTTTACATAGCTTCTGAAACATACCAAGTACATGGCTTCAAAATAATTAGCCGATCAGCGATAGATTACAAAATAATTAGCCTAAACCTATCATCGGGTTCAAAAGAGCTTAGTTTTATGGGTTTACAAAAACACACCATAGTGCTCATAGTCTTCAAATAGTTGAGTCATACAAATCAATATTGTCGAAGTCTTCTGGATCCTCGACCGGTCCACGGCAGTTGATTTCATGGTACAGATCAGCCGCAATCTGCTCCCTAAACAAATGGCAGTTTGTCTGGGACAACGTCTTCGGGAAAGTGGTATGTCCAAGGGCCAGGCACTCGATGAACTTCAGGACAAACACGCCACAATCTCCATCACCGCGTTGGTGTGGCACCTTGCTCGGACGGTCGTGTGTGTACTTCGTCGTGAAGTATTTTGGTTTGTCCTCTTCCAGACACGCGGCGTTCATAAGGTGCAGCATCATCACCGCATAGGGTTCCACAAGCAGGCCCATAGTCGCATCATTAACATAGGTAGGAAGACTGTCGTAGATGGTAATGTGCCTATTGGGTATGGAGACATGCAGCGCGACCCAATGCTTCATGTTGATATTCAGTGGAATGTATAAATCATCCACATCATATCCCCAGCGCTTCCCGGTGGGGTGGCTTTTCGGGAGATTACCATAGAACCAGTCCAGCGAATTAGGAGGCAGCATTTCACATCTCTGAAACTTGGGCCAGTCCCTTTCCCAAAACTGAGTGATCCTACTGTCAAGGAAGCAGATCCGATCATTCTTAAACCACTCCGGGTTATTTGCTAGGCGTTTAGACATCATGATCACCCATGACCTCATATGCTGCAATTGAAACGAAGAAGTCTAAATAAGAAGTCTATAAATGAAGTCTAAATAAGAAGTCTATAAATGAAGTCTAAATCAGAAGTCTATAAATGAAGTCTAAATAAGAAGTCTATAAATGAAGTCTAAATACTAAGTCTAGAAATGAAATCTAACAGAACTTACGCTGTCCGTTAGCCACTGATTGCCCGTTAGCAAAGTAAACCACCAGAATCCGGAACAGAATTCCAGCATTTGTCTCCTCCTTCCTATGAGAGGTGGAGCAAATGGATTATACGCTTTCTTCGGAACACCTGCTTTCTTCGGATCAGTTTTGCTCTTCGGATCAGCTTTGCTCTTCGGATTTTCTGCTTTCTTCTGACCAGGTGCTTTCACCGGGGGATTGTTTAGGACGATCCTTCTAGCTGTGCTGTTTCCCTCGTACTCACCAAGCTGTGATTGGGCCAGCCTCTTGACTCGCTCACTTTTCCCTCTTGCTAAGATATTCGCCGCCTTGATCTCTTCTTCCTGTTTCCTCTTCTCCGCGGCTTCCTCCGAGACAGTTGGAATATGGTGCCGGACAAAAGTGCATTCCTGATCCTCCTCGACGGTGTTCTTAACATTGCTCAAACACAAGAGAGAGAGAGAGAGAGACAGAGAAAACATATAAGGAGTGGGGAAATTTGAACCTTTATTTAAATACTAGAGAATGTGTACAACGCAAAACACTTGAAATAGATTCATACATTAGTAAAACAGAAAGGTTTCAGTTGTTCGTTTTCCCACACAACCTACTACTCCTTCGCACATATTTCTTCTCATCACATTTACGACCAATTTTAGAATTACGTGGAGAATGAACGGTACTAACCGGAGCATCGGTGGACTCCTCCGCCGGTTCATTGGACTTCTGGTGCTCCTCTCTGGACCTCTGGTGCTCCTCACTGGACTTCTACAGCTCCTCACTGGACTTCTGCAGCTCCTCATTGGGCTTCTCAGAATCCTCAATGGACTTCCCAGAAGCCTGACCCGCAGGATGCCGAAGCTTCTTGACAATCCTCCCTAACACCGCCACTTGAGTAGCAAGGAGTTGAATCTTTTCCTGAGTCCTCCTCGTCTCCTCGAAGTGCTTTTTGGTGAAGTCTTTAAAAAGCTCCTCAATCTTCGCTTCAAGACCTTTCCAGCCATCACCAGAGGCCTCCGTCCGAGCCCTTTTGGTACTTATTCCTTCAAAATCATCATCCTCATCAGAGAAACTCCTCTTGCCATGAGACTTCTCTGACTTCAATGGCTTATGGGACTTCGCCTTCTTAGCCACGAGTATCCCTTCTCTAACCCAGTCGGCTGGTTTCCAAGTCCATCCTCCACCCAATTCCCCAAGCAATGCCTTGATGATGTTGTCCACCTTCTCGTCATCTACATCCCTGTCCCAACGTGGGTACACGTCTGCCCTGTCCACCATTACCATGTGATTGAACAGCACCTGCAAAACAGTTATCAGATAAGTTAAGAGTTTTATTTGGATATGTTTAATATGCGGCGAGTACAAGGCAAATGGATTACCTGCTTCTTCATGGTTCCGATAACATATCTCTTCCCTCTGATTCCATTGAATGCTATAATCGGTGGCTCAGGATTATTTGGCATCGGAGCACCGTTTTCTTCTCCGAATTTTGGCATAGCATGGTACGCCCACACTTGCAGGACTTCAGCAAAGCCTTCGAGGGCGAATGGCTTGGACACGTCTGCATCCTTTATAGACTGGATAAGGGTCTGGAAAGCTACTCGCCCCCAGGGATAGTTTTCAAACTTCTCCAAGTCCATAACTTGACTAGCCAGTTCTACTCGTGTATGAGTGGAACGGATGTGAGCATCAATGAAGCCAGCGTATACGGCCAAATAACCAAGCCTCAGCCTATCCTCTCTGCTCCAATCTCCAGCCCACTTGCACGCTGCTACGAGATCGTCAATGCTCGGACCAAGCTTCTCATTCACACCAAGCTTCAACCAGAACTCTTTCCTCTCCTCTGTGTTCACAGTCTCTGGGTTCGTCAGCGCTTCTTTGTACTCGCAGTTAAGCCCGGTGATGTGTTCAAACTTGTTCAGAGAAAAACGCAGTGGCTCTGCACCCACGACACTCCATATCTCATACTTCTTCTTGCAGGCCACTTGCATAGTGAGCATACACTGTGCCACTTTCGATGCCCAGTTAAACTTGATCTTCGTGAACTTGAAGAGGGGTCCGAGCATGGAATTCTCAAGCTCATCCCACTCATCTTCAAGTATGGTGTGCAGTTGTGACCACAGCTCAGTGTTCTTGCTATAGTAGACAACACTGCGGTCATAATCAGGTTCTTCTCCTTCTGTGTACAACCTCCTAGGGAATGTCACAGCGTCCATACTGAAAAAATAGTGAACAGATGAGAAGTTAGAAGTCTAAACATGAAGTCTAAACATGAAGACATGCAATGAAGTCTAAACATGAAGTCTAAACATGAAGTCTAAACATGAAGTCTAAATTTGAGGTCTAAATATTAATTAAGTCTAAATTTGAAGTCTAAATTTGAAGTCTAAATATTAATGAAGTCTAAATATTAATGAAGTCTAAATATAAACACTAAAGATTAAGTCTAAATATGTAGTCTATCCAACCGCCGCCAAAGAGCTGCTAACTAAACCCTAACAATAGAAGTCTAAATTTGAAGTCTATATATAAAGTCTAAATATGACGTCTATCCAACCGCCGCCAAAGAGCCGCTAACTAAACCCTAACAATAGAAGTCTAAATTTGAAGTCTAAATATGACGTCTATCCAACCGCCGCCAAATAGCGGCTAACTAAACCTTAACAATGGACTTTTACCTTAATCTTAGCGGTTATGAGGGCCAGCAACGGCGGCGGATATTACCAAGAAGCGGCTAACTAAGACCTGCGACAGATCTACAATCGGTTAGTCGATGGTTTGAAAGGGGTAAACAGAGAGAACAAAATGAAAGAGAGATAACTAACCGGCGGTGAGAGGAGGAAGGGGAAAAGTCGACGGAGGAAGGGGAAAAGTCGACGGTCGTTCGATTACACAGCGGCAAGCAACGGTGGCGGAAGAGGAGGAATGGGAAAAAGTCGACGGAGAATGGTGGAACTGTCTGTCTTCGACGGCGATGGTGTGCGGAGAACATGCAATCTATCCGACAAAGAGAGAGAACGGAACGGAACAGATTTGAGTTTGTGAAAGTGAAAGTGAAATGTGAAATGTGAAAGTGAAATGTGAAAGTGAAACCCTGATTTTGGTTTCCTCACTTACGATTATGGTCGGTTTAATTTGGTTAAACCCAATTAAGCGCAACATTTGAATTTCCACTACCGGTTCTGTTCAAATAACCGGACTTAAAGTACAAAGTCTAATCGGGAAGTCTATAAATTGTAATTTTAATCGCCCAAAATATTTCGATTCCCGCCCTTCCCGCCCAAAATATTTCGTTTCCCGCCCGTATTTTAGAATAATAGACTTCACAGAAAAGTCTAACTATGAAGTCTATCTGTGAAGTCTAACTTGCCCTAAACCCTAAATCGAATTTTTGAGATCAAAGCTATAGAAAACATCAATTATGTATATATAATCACAATTTACATTATAAACTATGAATTCATTAGCTTTAAATCGTTAAAGAAACCACAAACATTTTTTTATGTCAAAATTCTCTAAACCTAAACAATCACCCTCATAAACCCTATACATTGAACCTCAAACACTAAGATGATGATTGGTTTACTCATAAAACTTATAAATTGATTAATTTCCATGAAATTTTATTTTACATAGATAGGATTTGTCTTCATTTGGATTATTTATAATTTTTTGAAGCCTAAATATTTTTTATAGATTTTAAACTTTAAATTTAAGATTTTGTTATTTGGTAGACTTCACATTTAGACTTCAAATTTAGACTTCACATTTAGACTTCAAATAGGTCACAAACATAATTTCATAATTTCCCTTACTTGAGTTAAATGGATTCATTTTTATGCAATTTTATTTTTCTTGGATGCCAAATGTTCTAATCTTATCTATTTATAATTTTTTTTAATCAACACAATTTCCTATAATTTCCTAAATTAAATTTAATTTGTGAATACGTATTAGACTTCATGATGAAGTCTAAAACATCGTAGACTTCATAAATAGACTTTAAAAAGGGTAAAACAGAGATTGAGGCAACCGTTTTTTCTTTGTTCATAAGGGCCTAATTTGTAATTGTACATGCCCATAAGACTAGTTTTGCTCTAAACTCAATATAGGGTCTACTTTTGCATTTGAAATCAAATTGTGCACTAGTTTTGGCAATTCCCTCTTCTTTTTTCTCAAATTTAGGTAAGCCAAACCGCTTAATATTAAATAAAAATTAATTGCTAGTGGTAAAGTTTCCGGACCTTATTATGGATAGTGAATGATACGCCAAAAATCTTATATTTTTACCACTAATATCTATTATCTCGGGTTTGAATGTGGATAATAACATTAATAACATATAACAAATTACAACACTACGTATCTTTAATAAATAAGGTTTCGATCCAAAAGTTGTGTTCAAACACAAATAAATAAAATTATATACAATTTTTCTTTTGTAAAGAAAAAAAAATGTTTAGATCTAATTTTCAGAAATTAATTAATTACAAGGGTCTAAACATATCTTTTTTTCCCAAAGACCCCTAATTATATTATAATCCGACCTTGACTCTCCTCATATTTGAAATATTCATCTATGTTAATATTACTTTCTTCGCATGTGCTGCAAACAAAGAAGAGAAACTCAGCTGAGGCTCAACTCAACTAAGTCCACACAAAAAATCATTTCACCTACACGCACTGCTCATCGACTAGTTGACACAAATAGTAACAAAAACATGTGGTGATATTCAAGTGTCACATACCCATATAGACTAGTTCAGCCTACAAAAACGAAGTTTTGGAAATTATTCAAAATTTTTACAACGAGAAATCTCTTTCGAAGATGAGACCAACACCAGCAAAATCTCTTTTAAGTTCAACTTCTGTACATTGCGCTCTTACAAAGGTAAAATAGACATGATGACTATATGACGTGTTATGCAAAATGGATTGTGTCCACCTATGTGTCGCATCATTTAAAGGAAGTTGTAATGTGCTAGAGTTTTTGTTCAAGTCTCTACAGTTAAATTTTGCGATGGTTCACCAACTTACCTTGGAGCCGATCTCATCGTTCCTCCAACTACACAATGCTTTCATGCAACAAATTTTGACAAAAATATATACCCAAAATGTGTCCGACGAACTATAATGTTTCCACGGCCTTATCCCACCTTCAAGTTAGAACTATTACAGGAAAAACTCTTTGAGGTGTTGCTGTTGGATCTTATTAAGACATCCGGCCCATAAAAACCCAAAAATACAACTAAAAAGGCCCAAAAATAAATAGTACAGGCAGATAGAAAAGACAAACACATTTGATCATTTTCACTTTGTGAAAACCTATATCCAAACATGTGAACCTGTAAAACATCACATTTTTTTATTTTATTTGATTGGTGTTAAGAAAAAAAAATACTAATTAGTTTCTCAATATTTTCATATTATGTCAATATTATAAGATTTATTAGCTTCGATTTTACTCAACTATATTTATGCCAAAGCAATAATCACTATGATATTGCTTTTAAGTTTTAATTGTAAATAGTTCCGACACGCTATGGGTCTAATGGTAACCGCTGAATGTTGCTGAATGCAGAGTCTGGCGGAATTAAACAAAGATTTGTTGCGAAATCTGGCTGATTAGTTATAGATATGAATGGTAACAGTTGAATATTGCTGAATGCAGAATAAATATTAACAAATTATTTATGTAAACAAAATAACAAAATATTTACTCAGTTGAATTAATAAAATCAATAAAAACATATATTTGTGAACCCATAGCTAAATAATAGTTAAATAAAACAGATTGTTTAAAATATATAGAATTTAGGAATTTGGATTTAAGAATGAAAATATACATTTACAATATGTAATAATTTTAGTATTACCAATTCATTAATGAAAATAATCTCATATTTATAGTTTAATTTACTTGTGTATTATATCCATATAGGCACAATCTGTTGATTTCTCATGTTTTTGCATAAAATTTATGTGCTACAATTATTTAAAAATATATATTATATTTTATTATAATTGAGTTTACTTCACACTAAAATAAGTATTATGTAATGCTTCACCTCATATCAGGATATTATATTCTAAACATTATTATTACTTCGATCCACACCTGTAAATTTATTTTTCGGATCCATAGTTTTATTATTAAGATTCCGTTCCGAACATTCTAATTAAAAACCCGAATATTAGGAGCTGATCGGATCGGAGCGCTTTTGTTTTTTGAAAATATTCAATATTAGTTTCTTATAAATATACAACTAAATCATTTACTTAATTATAATAAAAATTAATAATTGCATTAAAAATTACATACAATGATTATTATATTAGAAAAGTCACCATGTTTTTGTCTTTTTACTGATAAATTCCTCAATTCCTCATTCTTCAATTCTTCACAATTCCTCAGATTCAACTGGTAACATAAAAATTCAGCAGCATTCCTCATTTACCATTTAGGGCCTATATGTGTGATGCTAATGACTTTCTGTTTGCTTGTTTGAAGTAGCATGGAAATATACAGTTAGCATATTAGAGTAAAATCACTTTGATCCCAATGATCCTAAATATGCTTAAATCTGAAATATATATTTATAATAATAAATTTCAAAAACACAGAAAGAGTTCAACGTCAATGAAAAACTAAAAAATAAAAACAAGAGAGTTCAAATCTCCGAAAAAACATAAAATAGCATATTTCACGCTTTATGATGTTAAAGCACATCAAAAGAGCTTATTATAGTCTGGCATGCTTAGTGGTCATAACCTGAATTTAATATTCGGTTATTATAACACTTGGATATAAGCTTTTTATTTCGTTTATGTTTCCATAATCGGATCCTTGAGCTTGGTTTTTCGCTTTTTTAGAAATCACCAACTCCAACTTCTTTAGTGATTGTGCCTTCCATACAAAGAACGCCACTATAATAAGCTCATGCTTGTCGCCTTTATAGCCATTGATCTTGACTTCTTTGATAGACTTCAAACATTTGTTGTCATATTTCTGAAGATCTTGCTGATAATGAAACTCCCACATAAAACCAGGATCAAATGTGAAATTCTTAATCTGCGATAACAAACGAGAGTTTTGATGAACTTAACTAGCCCATTTATGGAAGAGAGGTACTAAATTTGAAAGATAGAGATACTTACATCGATCAACACCTTTTCGAGCTTAGGGCAGTGTTTGATGAATTCAATGATGTCAAAAAGACTGCAAACTGTCGGAGCTTCAAAAAGAATTTGGAATTCCTTTAAGTTCGAAAAACAACAAGTCGGTGCTTTCATTTCTCTACTGATATGATTGTATTTATGCGTGAGAGCCTATACATACATGTGAGAGGAAACATCAAAACTCAATCTAAACCAAGAATTAAAAGAAAATATATGAACAAAAGAAAAACGGAGATAAGTAAAACATAGGACTAAAAGGAACATGTGAAAGTTTCATAGTGTAAGTATGATGGACATTCTCTATCATGATCATATGAACAGTTTGTGAAAACTTGCACAAGATTCTCTACCAACCAACCAGTTTGATAATGATGCATGTAAAAAAAACGTATCAAACTATTGAAGAATAGGATCCTTTTTTTGTGAAACTTTATAGTAATATATTACCAAGTTAATTGGCACTAAGTATGCGTTATAACATATAACCTTTAATCATAGATTTTTGCTAGATTTTGTATTTTCTCAATGTCAACTTTCTATCATATCGGTTTAAAAGAATCTCTCTTATTATACATTATCGCCACCATATTGAAGTTTATCTCACTTTCTCTATATGAGTATAAATGATATAGTTTTTTTTTTTTATATTAGATTTCGTATTTTTCAAAATGATATCATAAACTCTATCTACTCAACTATTATAATCACAACATAAAAAAGTACTTAATTCAAACAAAACAAATTACCTCAAGAAAGATGTTTGTGGATGCGAAGACACGAACTCCTGCATGGGCTCCCATGTTAGCACGCACCATGTCAGATGCGTCATAATAACGCCAATTGTATCTCCGATTGTAATGGAGATTTGCCTCTTTAAGTGCAACCACTCTTGAAAAATCAAAAAACTTCACGTATCCTTCATACGTGTAGCATTCGAGAGTGGGTGCATCCAAAATGATTTCCAACAGCTTTGGCATAGAATACACAGCCAGCGACTTGAACTTCTTGTGATTATGAGCATTGATGCTCAATATCCCACGCATTAAGCATTGTTTTAGTTCAAGTGTTGCAAGATAGATGCAATTGTTGAAAATTGCATCTATCATCTCCTGTTTTATCTCGGTCTTCATTAGAGAAAGTGTCTTCAAAAGTTTAAGACCATTTGGAGAATTGTCCGGTATGTCGAATTTACACCACCGTAGCGTCAAAGCCGTCAGTGTCTCGATAGCTGAGAAATCCGCAGGGATCTCTATCGTTTTCTTAGATTTGGAAAAATCTAAGACAAGTTCTTGTATGTTTTTATCAAGACATGTCTTGATCCAAGAGAGTATCTTATCTTCCACGCCCATATGGTTGAGAATCAGAACGAAACGATTAATCTCTGACCCTTTGTGCTGATTGAAAACGTCTTCCACGACGCGTACAACGGCCGATTGATTGCGTCTCACGGAATATATTCCGCTAAAGTCGAGGTTTCGAGATCGAATCTCTCCTTCCCTGAATCTTCTAGACACGCTACGATTTGTTAAAACAGATTGGATGGGGAGATACACTGACACGATGTGCTCCAAGAGATTTTCATCAAGACTTGCTGTGAGTTTCATATTTTTATTTGGGGGTTCTGACATTTTGGCTACTTTTTTGAAATAAACAATAGATTGTTTAGTTTACAATGAGTTTGTTTCCTACATTTTACATTCTAACGATGCTTATATACATATATATGAGTGAATGGAGTCATAATTTATTTAGGCAATTTTTAGTCAATAATTGTCACTCAATAAACCTGATTTTTTTTTTTTTTTTTTTTTTTTTTTTTTGTCTTTTTGCAATATAAAAAAAAGGGATTGTTACTTTCTACGTGTTTGGCTGGTCTTTTCTTTCTTTTTTTTTTTTTTTTAATTTTCTGCAGAAAATCTAGAGCACACTTACTATGATTATATTAATTAATTGTGAATCCAAGTGTCACATAAAAAATATAAAATAAAATTAAGAATGTGTTCTTTCTTTAGATTTTGTGTGGAAAGACTTGAAACGTGTCAATTTTAGATTAAGATAAAAATATGTGATTAAGAAATGGCTGTCCAAATAAAAAAGAATAAGAAATGGAAATTTTGTTTTCCAAAAACACTGTATATTAAGTTTTGTGTCCAGATATATTAGATTATATTATTACTATTTCTTACAAATAAAATTAATTACTTTCTATTTGCATTGTTTGCAAATAAAAATTGTTTTTCCCCATATTAAGTTATACAGAGTTATCCTTTTTATTATACACTAAATCTCAAAAATGTAAAAAGACTCAAAACATTATCACTCTGACAATCGCTCTTACAGTATCCATCCTGCCTCTGCCTCTCATGAAAATTTACTAGTTGTGATTTTGACATCGAATTCGTTGTTGGGCTATAATGATTGGGCTACAAAAATATGGAATCGTGTCCATCAATCAACCCTGAAAAAGACTTTTGGATTTTAAGTTATGTGTTCAGATTTCGAATCTTCTACTAGAATGTCACCTAATTTGAAAACCAATCCTTTTACGAGTTCTCGGGTCGTTCACGGGTATGTCTTGGTGAGATATCTTGTCCAAAACTCGTAACTGTAAGGTTGAATGACTTACAAAGCTTCATCACCAATGACTTGTCTACTTTTTTTAGTTTGTTTCCGCTCGTCTTCCTCCTGTTAACGGCTTAGGTATGATTAATAACATCAAAATAGACTAATGGGCTAGGCCTAAAGTGATTAAAATCTCTGCCATCCTCACAAAAAATACGCAACCACTCAACTAGTTCACTTAAATCAAAGCGATATCTGAGCCAAGCCACACATCTTGGAGCATGCATGGGAGTATGTTGACGTATATAATTCATAACTAGAAACACTGCGCCAACAGAAATTTCTCTTTAAGGCCATTTGCAGAAACAAAACAAAAAGTTCTGAAATAAAACCAAAAACAAATTGAGTTCATAAAACAAGAAAAAACGAAAGAGAAAGAAAAAAAGCAACAGTTCGAATCTGAGAAAATATCATAAAAAACAATAATATATAACTAGCATGTTTCACTCTTTATGATGTTTCAAACACATCAAAAGAGCCATTAGAGTTTGGGAACAACCTGATGACCTTCGACAATTACTTTAATCCCTTAAGATAGCATTTCTATGTGATCGATCCTCATATGATCGAATTTACCAAGTTTGATTTTTCTGTTTCTAGGAGTCACCAACTTCGACTCAGAGAGAGAGAGAGAGAGACTTACATTGATCAAAACCCGTTTGAGGCTAGGGCACTGTTCGAGAAATTCAGCAGCGATGTCATAAAGAGCGCAAGTTGCTGGAGCTTTAAAACAAATCTGAAATTCTTGTAAGTTCAAAAAGCAGAAATTTGGTTTTCTAATTTCTTCAACGGGCCATATGAAGGTGAAAGCCTCTATGTATTCATGTGAGAGGAAACATCAAAACTTACTCTAAACCATGAGTTAAAAAAATATTAACGAAAGAAAATGATACTTTAAATTCCAACCACCGGTATGTAATAATAAGTACTTCAACATTTAAAGAACAATATATCTATATTGAACTTAATCTCATTTTTCTATAGATATCAAGTACTTTTTATAATTTTTGTTATAATTTTTGTTAGGTTACATGCTACGTACAATATTGATTCATAAAGTTAACTCAAACCAGTTCACGAATGTAGTAACGCAAAGACATATAGTAATCTAAATCTTGTGCACATGACCTACTAATGATTCCTTAAACTCTACCCACCTATGTCTTATAAATATTTGAACTTTTTAAACAGAAATATTTTTAGTACACAGAAATAAAAAAGTTTAACACAAATATGTAGCTAGCACCTGAAGTAAAATAAGTGAACATTTTAAAAGAAAATTCTAATTTATACTGAAATTCAGCATTTTGTTGCTAAGATTATTAATATTATTTTTATCTAAAATATATAAAATTCATCGGATTTTCCCAAAACTAATTGATGAAACAGCATCTTATCATTGGTATAACCTAACTTTAGGTCCCACAATCTTTCATTATATGATTTCTATTCCATCAACTTAAAATGATGAAAATTAATATAGCTAGTACGAATATATAATATAGGTAAAGAACATAGTCTGACTAGAACCATCTAAATCGGTTTACAGGAGCGCTTATGGAACCCCATTGATGTAGAAGTAATTAGGAAGTCTTGACTATGAAGATGCTAATTTTTTCCAATTAATTAGCTAAGTATCTATCTAGCTTTCCTTGCATTTGTATATATCCAAGTATTTTCGCAACGTTTTTCTTTTCAAAATCGCAAACAGTCACATTAATATAGTGTGTGAGCTCTGTCTCCCTTTAAACGTTTTTCCCTTTTGCTAACGTGATTACTTTTTTCCAAGACCTTAACACTTTAACAATGACAGCTTGCGAGACATTGTTTCTTTCACTATTATGATTGATGGAAATCTTAAAGCTGGGGATAATAAATCTGCATTATCACTTATTGTTTGTTGGGATGTCTCAAGCTGGTCTTTCGTCTGATTTATTTACTTATTCGAAATTGAAAAATAGGCTCCTTAAACTTGGATATATAAATGATGCCATAAGTTTCTTTGACATAATGGTTGAGATGGGCTTTGATCACGATGCTCATATTTGCGATACTGTGTTGAAAAACTGGTGGAAAAATATATTGTCCTCGACTTGACGTATACGGTCATGGAATATATGTGTAGCAGCATCTCAGAAAACATGGATCTTGCAAAGCTGTTGCTAAGAGTAGCAAATGATAGGTAGAAAGAAGAATAGAATGATGGTAAAGAGATTTGGAATGGGGAAAACAGAAATAAACCATTATTTAAAAGCTTCAATTTTATATGTTTGTTACTTTAATATCTATATTTTTCAAATTTTAGTTTTCAATAAATATTTAGATTGTTGTTGGTTTTGTAGGAAATGTGTTTCCAATGTATTCTAAGAGTTGATACAAGAGGATATTTATACATCGAGTGAGAAGGTTCTAGTCTACACTACTTACAGAAAGTTCCTTATACAGAGCAATCAGATATTTGAGCTTAAATGAGTATCAAGATGATATCTTTGACCATATCTCTTACACGCCCCCTCAAGATGGAGGGGCTGCTGTCACTCCAATCTTGTCTCGGAGATCAATAAATCGAGCGGGGGAAAGAGGTTTGGTGAGAGCATCTGCCAATTGGTCGTGTGTGTTGATATGAGCAACTCGCAGGGCACCTTGTTGTATGTGACCGCAAACGAAGTGATAATCAAGAGCGATGTGCTTCATCCTCGAGTGGAACACAGGATTGGCGAAGAGGAATGTAGCACCGACATTGTCACAGTAGACGACGGGAGTAGTTGGTAGAGTAACGCCAAGTTCTGTGAGCAAATTGCATATCCAGCTGAGCTCCGCGACCGTGTTGGCGACAGCGCGATACTCTGCCTCAGTTGATGAACGTGCAACTCCTTTTTGCTTCTTCGCTGTCCAAGAAATCAGATGCTTCCCAAGGTATATGATGTAGGCGTTGGTGGAGACGTAATCATCGGAGTCACCACCCCAATCAGCGTCCGAGTAGCCATGCAGTGTGAGCTAGTTCGTGGCCGAGAAGAAAACGCCATGTGTTGGCGTTCCAGCAAGGTATCGGAGGATACGTTTGGCTGCTTGCCAATGATCTTCGGTGGGACGATAAATGAATTGTGAGAGGCGGTTGACTGCATAGGTAATATCCAAACGTGTAAACGCAAGATATTGTAGACTTCCAACTAATTGGCGATACTCCTTGGGGTCAGAAAGTGCTATTCCAGATGTGAGTGTGAGCTTCGGAGAAGATGCCATAGGAGTGGTCACCGGCTTGGCATTTGTCATGTTGAAGCGATGTAAGAGATCCAAGATATACTTCCGCTGGCATAGGTGGAGACCTTTGGATGTCTTGTGTGCCTCCAGGCCGAGAAAGTAATTGAGCTCTTCAGCATCTTTGACAGAAAATCTTTCGGCCAGAAGATTCAAGATGTTCTGAATACCAGCTTTGCTATTGCCTGTTACCAATATATCGTCAACATATACCAGCAAATAGACAAATGCTTTTCCAACTTGGAGCACAAAGAGAGACGTATCAGCGAGGGAGTTTTTGAAGCCAAGGCTGATGAGAAAGGAGCTGAGTTCGGTGTACCAAGCCCTAGGAGCTTGCTTTAGTCCATAAACAGCTTTGTGGAGGCGGCAAACGTAATCCGGATGATCAGTGTTGACGAATCCAGGTGGCTGTTCCATGTATACTTCTTCGTCGAGTGTACCTTGGAGGAAAGCGTTGTTTACATCTAATTGTTGTAGTGGCCAGGACTGGGTGACAGCGATGTCGAGGACGAGTCGGAGTGTTGTGGATTTGATGACAGGACTGAATGTATCAGTGTAATCTTGGCCAAATTCTTTGTTGTACCCTTTTGCAACAAGACGGGCTTTGCACTTGTTGTGAGCACCTGAGGAAAAAAATTTGTTGGTGAAAATCCACTTACAGCCCACAACGTTATAGTGATAAAGGTGAGGAACAAGATCAAATGTGCGGTTGATCGCAAAAGCAACAATTTCGTGAGACATCGCGCCACGCCATCTCTTGTCTTTCAGGGCTTGAGCGACGGTACGAGGCTCGACCGAAACGGATGATGAAAGTTTGGCAGAGTAATTGTACTTCGGGTTCGGTTTGATGATATTGTTTTTCCAGCGAGTCGTCATAGAATGAATATTCTCAGATGGCGGATTTTGGCCAACGGAGTCGGCTGATGAAGGAGAGGAAGAAGATGAGCTTGGATTTAGATGTGGATCGGCGGTTTGGGTTGGAGAAGACGTTGAACTTGGAGAGCGTGGTGATTGGGCTAGTGGAGTGATCGATGGAGAGTGGATTGGGCTTGAAGAGGTATGAGTTTGGGCTGGGCTTGGTGGGTTAGCATGATGGGCTTGTGTTGGACTGTTGAGAGATGGGGATGACTGTGATGACGATGTCATCGATGAGTCGGAAGAGTCGAGAGATACAGCAGCGGTGGTTGAGGATGCCGATTCAGAGTGCGGTGATGATGAACTTTAAAGTGTTCTCTTTTGAGCATTTTTCATTAATTTCAGATTTTGAAGAATAACTTGTTAATTAGTGGCATTGTTTCAATAGAATGTGAATAAAGCTAGCTAGAAACTCATTCGAAGGAACTTGCTTTCGTTGTTGTAGGCAAATCAAAGCATTGGTGCTTACGTTAAGCGCATGAACTTGCTTTCGTTATTGTAGGTTGAAGAGACAACAGCATCTGATGAGTTTCCATTCAAAAAAATCGCTCTTGGTACTTACTACAAGCAGCTCAAGAAGGGAGCTAATGAAGCTATGTGCAGGGATTAATAGCTTTAACATATGTTCAGATTAGAGAAATAATTTCCGTGTGTTATTAATGTTTATAATGTTTTTATGTTAAATTATGATTCAATTTTAATATTTATTGTTTTATATATAAAAAAATATTATTCGAAAACAAATGTCTTTTAAATTAAATTTATTCATATAATAATAACTAAGAAACATTTTGAGTCTCTACTATTAATCATGCTTTAAGAAAACCATCCAAGACATGATCCGGTTCATACCAGACCTGACCAAAACCTGTAAGAGATATGGTCAAAGATATCATCTTGATACTCATTTAAGCTCAAATATCTGATTGCTCTGTATAAGGAACTTTCTGTAAGTAGTGTAGACTAGAACCTTCTCACTCGATGTATAAATATCCTCTTGTATCAACTCTTAGAATACATTGGAAACACATTTCCTACATGGTATCAGAGCATTAGTACCATACCCTAATATTTTTTTTCTCTCCTCTTCTTCCTTTCTCTCTCTCCTCTTCCTTCGTCATCGTTTTTCTTCTTATCTCTCCTTCCTCACAATGGCTGCCACTGTTGAAACCGTGGATCCTTCTCAATCTATTATGAATCTCAATATGTCTAACATCACTAAACTCACATCCACCAACTACATGACTTGGCAAATTCAGGTTCATGCCCTGCTCGATGGGTATGACCTCACTGGCCATGTCGATGGTTCTACTCAATCACCTCCTCAGACGATTACTGCTAATAACGTCACCACTCCAAATCAAGCCTATGTCAAGTGGAAGAGACAAGACAAACTTATCTATAGTGCGCTGCTTGGCACCATAAGTCCCTCCATCCAAGCTCTCGTTGCCAAATCCAAAACCTCGGAGGAGATGTGGTCCACTGTTGCGGCTACCTATGCTAAGCCCAGCCGTGGCCACATCAAACAACTCAAACACCAGCTGAAGCAACACACAAAGGGGGAAAAATCAATTGATGAATATCTTCAAGGATTTATTACCCGCTTTGATCAACTTGCTCTTCTTGGTAATCCAATTGAGCACGAAGATCAAATCGAGTTCATCCTTGATGGCTTACCTGAAGATTACAAGTCTGTAGTGGATCAAGTTGAAGGCAGGGACACCTCACCATCAATCACGGAGGTTCACGAGAAACTCCTCACCAAGGAGGCTAAGTTGATGGCTGCCGTTCCCACTGTCTCTGCTGTTGCACCCATCTCTGCGAATGTAGCTTCTGCTCCTCCTCGCCATTACCAACAGAAACAGTACCAGCGCCAACATCAACCCTGGACCAACAATACTCACAACCAACGACAAGACAATCGCACAACCAAAGGATATCAAGGCAAGTGCCAGCTGTGTGGTGTGTTTGGCCATAGTGCCAAAAGGTGTTCCCAGCTCCCACAACACTCGTCTCGATCCAATGGTCTGCTTCCCATACCGGTTCGTCCCTGGCAGCCTGATGTCTTGCGTTTTGGCGCATTCTAACGTTTGTTTTGTCGAGTTTTATCGAGTCTTTCTAGTTGTTATTGAGTCTGTTCAGGTATAAAGACGTTCAAAGGAGAATTTCCGCAGGAGGAGGAGCAAGTAGGTTAAAACGAGCAAAAAGTGGTCGAAATATCCAGAAAGTTTACAAAACGATCGATCCATACACATTCGGTCCACCCAGTCGAGCACTCATTTCGCCGGATCAAGTCACCGGAGGCACTCGCCGGAGTCACTTGATGGCACCACTCGCCGGCCCCACTCGCCGGCCAGCACTCGCCGGCACCACTCGCCGGCCTCCACTCGCCGGCTTCCACTCGCCGGCCTCCACTCGCCGGCACCACCCGCCGGCACCACTCGCCGGCACCACCCGCCGGCACCACTCGCCGGCCTCCACCCGCCGGATGCACTCGATAGGCTTACTCGACGGATGCACTCGATGGGCTCACTCGACGGCCCATGTTCGATCCTTCACCCGATGGCCCAACCGATCACATCCTTCACCCGATGGCCCATGTTCGTCCTTTCACAGACAGCCACCATCGACCTCACCACCACCTCTCTCGACCACCATAACGCCACCCAACTTTCCCCAAGTCACTGAACTACCGCTCTCCTCCCCGCTAAGTAGTTGATCGACGGATGTGATCGGTTGGGCCATCGGGTGAAGGATCGAACATGGGCCGTCGAGTGGGCCCATCGAGTGCATCCGTCGAGTAAGCCTATCGAGTGCATCCGGCGGGTGGAGGCCGGCGAGTGGTGCCGGCGGGTGGTGCCGGCGAGTGGTGCCGGCGGGTGGTGCCGGCGAGTGGTGCCGGCGGGTGGTGCCGGCGAGTGGAGGACGGCGAGTGGAAGCAGGCGAGTGGAGGCCGGCGAGTGGAAGCCGGCGAGTGGAGGCCGGCGAGTGGTGCCGGCGAGTGCTGGCCGGCGAGTGGGGCCGGCGAGTGGTGCCATCGAGTGACTCCGGCGAGTGCCTCCGGTGACTTGATCCGGCGAAATGAGTGCTCGACTGGGTGGACCGAATGTGTATGGATCGATCATTTTGTGAACTTTCTGGATATTTCGACCACTTTTTGCTCGTTTTAACCTACTTGCTCCTCATCCTGCGGAAACTCTCCTTTGAACGTCTTTATACCTGAACAGACTCAATAACAACTAGAAAGACTCGATAAAACTCGACAAAACAAACGTTAGAATGCGCCAAAACGCAAGACATCAGGCTGCCAGGGACGAACCGGTATGGGAAGCAGACCATTGGATCCAGACGAGTGTTGTGGGAGCTGGGAACACCTTTTGGCACTATGGCCAAACACACCACACAGCTGGCACTTGCCTTGATATCCTTTGGTTGTGCGATTGTCTTGTCGTTGGTTGTGAGTATTGTTGGTCCAGGGTTGATGTTGGCGCTGGTACTGTTTCTGTTGGTAATGGCGAGGAGGAGCAGAAGCTACATTCGCAGAGATGGGTGCAACAGCAGAGACAGTGGGAACGGCAGCCATCAACTTAGCCTCCTTGGTGAGGAGTTTCTCGTGAACCTCCGTGATTGATGGTGAGGTGTCCCTGCCTTCAACTTGATCCACTACAGACTTGTAATCTTCAGGTAAGCCATCAAGGATGAACTCGATTTGATCTTCGTGCTCAATTGGATTACCAAGAAGAGCAAGTTGATCAAAGCGGGTAATAAATCCTTGAAGATATTCATCAACTGATTTTTTCCCCTTTGTGTGTTGCTTCAGCTGGTGTTTGAGTTGTTTGATGTGGCCACGGCTGGGCTTAGCATAGGTAGCCGCAACAGTGGACCACATCTCCTCCGAGGTTTTGGATTTGGCAACGAGAGCTTGGATGGAGGGACTTATGGTGCCAAGCAACGCACTGTAGATAAGTTTGTCTTGTCTCTTCCACTTGACATAGGCTTGATTTGGAGTGGTGACGTTATTAGCAGTAATCGTCTGAGGAGGTGATTGAGTAGAACCATCGACATGGCCAGTGAGGTCATACCCATCGAGCAGGGCATGAACCTGAATTTGCCAAGTCATGTAGTTGGTGGATGTGAGTTTAGTGATGTTAGACATATTGAGATTCATAATAGATTGAGAAGGATCCACGGTTTCAACAGTGGCAGCCATTGTGAGGAAGGAGAGATAAGAAGAAAAACGATGACGAAGGAAGAGGAGAGAGAGAAAGGAAGAAGAGGAGAGAAAAAAAAATATTAGGGTATGGTACTAATGCTCTGATACCATGTAGGAAATGTGTTTCCAATGTATTCTAAGAGTTGATACAAGAGGATATTTATACATCGAGTGAGAAGGTTCTAGTCTACACTACTTACAGAAAGTTCCTTATACAGAGCAATCAGATATTTGAGCTTAAATGAGTATCAAGATGATATCTTTGACCATATCTCTTACAGGTTTTGGTCAGGTCTGGTATGAACCGGATCATGTCTTGGATGGTTTTCTTAAAGCATGATTAATAGTAGAGACTCAAAATGTTTCTTAGTTATTATTATATGAATAAATTTAATTTAAAAGACATTTGTTTTCGAATAATTTTTTTTTATATATAAAACAATAAATATTAAAATTGAATCATAATTTAACATAAAAACATTATAAACATTAATAACACACGGAAATTATTTCTCTAATCTGAACATATGTTAAAGCTATTAATCCCTGCACATAGCTTCATTAGCTCCCTTCTTGAGCTGCTTGTAGTTAGTACCAAGAGCGATTTTTTTGAATGGAAACTCATCAGATGCTGTTGTCTCTTCAACCTACAATAACGAAAGCAAGTTCATGCGCTTAACGTAAGCACCAATGCTTTGATTTGCCTACAACAACGAAAGCAAGTTCCTTCGAATGAGTTTCTAGCTAGCTTTATTCACATTCTATTGAAACAATGCCACTAATTAACAAGTTATTCTTCAAAATCTGAAATTAATGAAAAATGCTCAAAAGAGAACACTTGAGTGCAGGTTTTGCTTCTTCTCTTCGGCTAATTTCAGAGCAGAAGAGAGACTCCATAACCGCGTGAGCTCATGGTCGAATTCTTCCCACTCGATAACCTTCACATCTTCTCGATCGCCTCTTCTCGACTTCTCAGATAAACTTTGCTCCGTTTCTCTTTCCATCAACAATTGTCTCCGAAACCACGCAACACAAGCTCTGGCATCAAGTCTCTAAGAGAAGATCCACATCGTTACATATCATGCTTCAAATTTCATAACCAGAATTCGAGGGATTGGAGAACAATAAAAACAAAAAAACCCTAATTTAACTGATCGGAATAAAAACCGATCAGCTAGGGCGATGATTGAATCAAAAGAAGAAGGCATTTGAAGCAAGGTACGAATCGAATCGCAAGAGGAAGAGAGAGAACAGAGAGAAGAAAG
The DNA here is from genome assembly GCA_026724425.1 of Erythrophleum ivorense. Classification (NCBI taxonomy): domain Eukaryota; kingdom Viridiplantae; phylum Streptophyta; class Magnoliopsida; order Fabales; family Fabaceae; genus Erythrophleum; species Erythrophleum ivorense. The sequence goes on from JAIUCV010000087.1 coordinate 253,442, forward strand.
GAGACACGTGGCACTAACAAACGTCGCTTAATTGTCCTAATATAAGCGACGTCTTCTAATTTATTAGGTATTTTGATTTAATTAAATCATGTACTTACTAAGAAAAAGCAATAAAAGACCCCGTTAATCATGGTCTTAATTTCTTGGTAAGCTAGGGGCTTGATGACCTCATCAGGTCTCGTCTCCCGATGGTACTGAAATGCGAGCCTCGTTCACATCTTAGGAGATTATTGGATGTGTAGCCTTTTACACTATCCCGAGGTCTGCCGACGAAGTGAAGCTTACTCTATAATGGCTGATTAATTTAATAATATCAGTGGAAAAAGAAATCATCAAATGAAAACGTGCTTAATGTGATTGGAAGCTTATTTATGATCAAAAGTTATAACTAAAAATATCAAACGTATCCGACAATAAAGTGAATATCATACTGCACCCCGTACCCCATATGCAAACAAAAAGTCAAGTAAATGATAGAAATACTGGAAAAAAAAAAACAACATAATTATTAAATTCAGATAAAGAAACAATGAATTATTACGAACCGAAAAAAACCAATAATATAGAGGGTATCTAATATAAAAAACCTTTCGACCCAACATACCAAATGGAAACCAAATCAATCAATGATATTTCCCATACTCTGAAACCTTTAGCCAAAGTTTCTCTTCCATTTTTTTTTTTTTTTTTTTTTTTTGTGAGGAGAAATCAAGATGACGATATCGGAGAACCAACGGAATCTGGAAGCTGGCTTGTTACTGAACAAGAATAGAAACGACATCAACGAGTGTCGTATCACTGCCGTTGTGATTTTCAGTACTTTCGTTTCTGTTTGTGGTTCTTTCTGCTACGGTTGTGCGGTGAGTCAAATCACTGGTCTTCATCAGATCTTGTTTTTTTGGGTTCAAAATTTTTGTGTTTTTTTTTTTATTTTTTTTTTTGAATTGAATGTAAAATTTATTCCAAAAAAAAAAATCTTGTGCTTTATGTGTGTAAGTGTGTTTATATACTTCAATAAATTTTTTTTGTGGCGGTTGGATTTGACAGGCAGGTTATTCATCAGTTGCTCAAACAGGGATCACAACAGAGTTAGGCCTCTCTGTTGCACAAGTAAGAAGAAACCATTTTATGATTGTTTTCTCTAGCTTTTTCTTATTTGGCCTAATTGTGCTGAGTTTCTCTCCTTGTTCAGTACTCGATGTTTGGCTCAATCATGACTTTCGGGGGGATGTTTGGCGCCATCTTCAGTGGGAAGGTCGCAGATCTCATTGGTAGAAAAGGGGTAAATCTAACATCTTTCTATATTAAAAAACTTACAATTCATAGCAGACCGGTCTTCCTTCAGTTTTAGAAGCCGGGATAGAAAAAGCGTGGCCACTTTTTCACATGACCATACGTAAATAATTTTTTTTTATCTTAATAGAGACCTTAAACGAATTCAAAGATTTAGGTTTCAGTTGAGCTTTTTTGTTAGAATTAGGCCTGGGCGTTTGGGTTTCGGGTCGGGTTCGGATAGGGTCCATTCGGGTTCGGTTCCATTCGGGTAGCTAAATTTTAGACCTGTTCGGGTTTCATACAATTTCGGTTGGTTTCGGTTCGGTTCCTATCGGATTTCGGGTCGGTTAGGGGCTATATTTTTTAGATCCGTTCGGGTTTTCGAAAAAAATCGGTTCTTGTTCGGGTCTTATTCAGGTCGTTTATTATCAGTTTTGTTGTACTCAATACTCGATGATAACTCGAAAATAAGCAAAATTAATTGAAAAGTGAAAAATAACATAAAAACTTGTCTTAATTCCAAAATTCAAAGGTAAAAATCCAAAGTAAACATAATTCATTACAAATCTAAAGGTTTCATGTTATAAATATAACTATTATATTAAGTTTATAATTGTAATTTTAGTTATTTTTGGTTATTTTAAGTTTAAATATAACTAATATTTTGGGTATATAATTATATTATATATGGATATTTTGGATACTCGTTCGGTTCTCGGTTCGGGTCGGGTATTTTTCGGTATAGAAATATTGGACCCATCAGGTATTTGTGTTGGTTCTTTTCCGATTCGATTACATCTATTTCGGGTTGGGTTCGGATCGGGTCTTCAGTTCCGGGTAAAAATGCCCAAGCCTAGTTAGTATTATCCATCGGAAGTTTGGGAGATTTTTGGAGTGTATACAATATGTGGCAATCATTCTTCTTTGAAGTTAGCTTTTAGATGTGAATTAGATCTATTACTAATAAGATTTATTTTTTCGTTCCATTAATTGTTTTTTTTTCAATTGAATTTGTGCTGTTTCACTTCTTTAAATGTTTGTATTAAATGGGATTTCCTTATTTCGGTTTCTTTATTGATTGTTTCATTTGGATACGTTTCCTTGTCTATGTCGCTAGCTATGTTTTTTTCCTAGATTTTATGTATAATAGTTTTGTTGGAAAAACAAAATGAATTTTTTCCGTAAATTCAAATCTTGATGGGAATAAAGAAAGAGGTGTTTAAACTGATTACTATATATATCTGTATAAGCTGTACAAAGTATAGGCTACCTATTGTAAGTAACTTTACCACCCACAAGCCAATGATTTCTTCACATTTGCACCCCAAAAAAAAAAAATTTACCACCCAACCACATAAATACATATTTTGAAAGTAAATGATAATGTCTCTCTTTTTTATATAAAAATCAATAGATGATAAAATTGGCAGCATATATAGACAAAACAAAATCCCTTTTACAACCCGACCAGAGAAACATGTTTTCGAAAATAAATGATAAAATTGGCAGCCGTAAGCTTTCGGAGTTGCCCAACTTATTTTGTATCATGCATTAACGATTTTCACTTTTATTTTATTTTTCTAGACAATGTGGTTTGCTCAAATTTTCTGCATCGTCGGTTGGCTTGCAATAGCATTTGGGAAGGACGCGACATGGTTAGATGCCGGAAGACTATCCATTGGATTTGCAGTTGGTTTATTCAGCTATGTGGTAATGATTCTTTTCCTCTCTCTTTCTTTCGTTTTTTTGAATATGATAAATTAAATAGATGCTCTTTTTTTTTTTTATATTGACTCCATATTTATTCTATTGCAACCAGATACCAGTTTATATTGCAGAAATAACACCAAAACATGTTCGAGGAGCGTTTGTTTTTTCTAATTTGGTAATTAAGAATAACCCGGGAATAATATACTTTAGCCATATAAGATATAAAGGGCTCTAATATTCTAAAATTGTTAAAAAAATGTACAGTTGATGCAAAGTTGTGGGGTGTCATTATATTATGTCATTGGAACTTTTGTTCATTGGCGTAAATTGGCGTTAATCGGTAAGTTTTTATGCTTTCCAGCCTTTTTTGCAACTTTATGGGAGAGTGTTTTAAGTTTTTGTACTTCTGTTTCAGGTCTCATTCCATGTGCGCTGCAAGTTGTAACTTTGTTCTTTATTCCAGAGTCCCCTAGATTGCTGGTATGTTCTTCGGTTGCTAAGCCACTTTTAAATCTTTTGATCTTTTAGGAGACAACGTGAAGTCATGAAACAAATATGGTTTATAATGGTATGTAGGAAAAATGGGGTCGCGAAAAAGAATGTAGAGCTTCATTGCAGCGTCTCCGTGGAAATGATGTTGATGTCTCTGAAGAAGCTAACGCAATCAAAGTATTATTATTTTTCTAACATCTAAGTTCTCAAATTTTGTTGTTCTAACTCGGATCACGAGCCCTCATAGGCTTGAGATTTACCATGAGTTATTAAAAAAAAACTCGGATCGCTTAACTGATGAACAATCCAACTGTAGGAAACCATGGTGTTGTTTGATAAAGGACCAAAATCGCGGGTTATTGAGTTGTTTCAGAAAAGATATGCTCGATGTCTTGTTGTAAGTTATTCAGGAAAGTTTTGTTGCGAAAATATATTCTCTTTTACCGTTTCCTATAAAGCTTGTGACATTTTGTTTCCAGATTGGTTTGGGGTTAATGCTTTTGCAACAGCTCTCTGGAAGCTCAGGGATTGTATTCTATGTCGGTAGCGTCTTTGAGAAAGGAGGTAGAAAAGAAATAAAAAACTTTGTTTAGCATGTTACAATAATTATTTTGTCTTCATTTATGGAGTAATAAACATTTTTTTTTCCTCTTAAAAGGATTGCCAAGTAGCATTGGCTCAATGATTCTAGCGGTGATCCTGGTATGATGTTACACAATTTCGTTTTATGCTTGAAGTTGTTTGCCAAGGAGTGTTACACTTATGCTCATTTGTTCTTGTTCGTAGGTACCGAAATCTTTATTGGGTCTGATTTTGGTTGAAAAAATAGGACGAAGGCCGCTTCTGTTGGTAAAGTTTTTGCATCTTCTTTAGTTAAATATGAAATTAAGCAAATGAACTTACGATCTCTTTTAACACATGAATGATATATTGCAGACTTCTATCAGTGGGATGTCCTTTTTCAGCTTGCTCCTCTCGTTTTCGTTTTGCTTTCGGGTAACATTAACAATTCGTATTATACCAAATGATATACAAACTTTAAAATTACTCTGTTATATTTATTTATCAATTTTTTTTTACCTTGTTGGATAGTCATATGGCATGCTCGATGAGTTCACTCCAATTTTAACATGTATCGGCGTGGTGGTAAGTATAAATCAGCTTTTTATCCAACATAAACAAGCAACTAAAATAAATGATGCGGTATAAAACTAATCTGATTTTAACATGATTTATATTTCACGAAAACAGGGTTTTATCTCTACATATGCCATAGGTATGGGAGGCTTACCATGGATTATCATGTCTGAGGTATAAACCAAAATTTCCTTCTATATAAAGTAAGCAACTCCTCAAAGTCATTATAACTTTTTTTAGCTAAAATAAGTTACATTTGATTTTCAGATTTTTCCAATGAATGTTAAAGTTTCTGCTGGGAGTCTGGTTACTTTGGCCAATTGGTCCTTTAGTTGGATTGTAGCTTTCGCCTACAACTTCATGATAGAATGGAATGCATCAGGTATGTACACATATTATGGTCATTAAATTCTAAAGATGGTAAAACTTTATTATCTCATTTTTGAAGTTTAATATTTTGCAGGAACATTTTTGATCTTCTTTACTATATGCGCCGCGGGTATAGCCTTTATTTATGCGATGGTACCCGAAACCAAAGGAAGAACACTTGAAGATATACAAGCTTCTCTTACTGATATATTACAATGAGAGAAGCTTCTCTACATGTTCATAGTGATAAATATTGTTTGGATTCAAGTGGGGGAGGTTTATAGTTTTTAGTTGTAATTGTCTCCTCATTTGATCCAATGGAGGGATGGAATCATTTGAAAATAAAGTTTAGATCTCTATGTCTCTCTGTTGGTGTATGCTACTCACTTCTCTCATTTATATATGTTATTGTTTGGATGGATTTTCATTACTGTTAATTTGTCAAATCCTTTGAAACGGGATAATCCGGTGCGTAGATTTGAACTTTGGATTGCTGATAAACTATATATATTACAGTTTTTAATATATATTTAGGATTTTACAAAGCTAAATGTTGTGACAGCATTTTATCATTGAACACAAACTAACCTTAGGTTTATTATATTTTTAGATAAGGGTTTTTTAGTATATCGATTGAAAATGATGACAAGTAATATACCTAGCTAGCACATGAAAATAAATTATGTAACTTCCCAAAAGCAAGTTATCGTTTTCCGAAAACTTGATAGGATTTTTCAAAAACTAATTGTTGTAACAACATCCATATCATTAATTATAAACTGACTAGGTTCCTATATATATTACGTCGATTTAAGATGAGGGCTTCTATGAATTTTTTTAATGAGAGATTTTGAGAAACTCTTAAGGCACTTGTCTTTTTATGTGTCGATAAAAAAATTTCTAACTCAAAAGTAAATATTTAATATAATTCAATACACAAAAACCCCTTGTGTTACTCCAGCAGCTAACACATCAGCTTTTTCAAGCAGGGAAAAGCTGACAACTCAGCAAAAACCTTCAACCAATGAAAACATTCTAAATAATACCAGTCAGCATTTCATTAGTACACCTCAGCTTCTTAACCGGTTTGATTTAAGTGAAATAGAAATTCAATACACAAAAACCTCTTGTGTTACTCCAGCAGCTGACACATCAGCTTTTTCAAGCAGGGAAAAGCTGACAACTCAGCAAAAACCTTCAACCAATGAAAACATTCTAAATAATACCAGTCAGCATTTCATTAGTACACCTCAGCTTCTTAACCGGTTTGATTTAAGTGAAATAGAAATTGGTTTAATTTGTTCTTTCTTATTCCACCAAACCGGTAAAATTGATTTTATCCGCATAAATAATTTCGACGCGAATTCAGAGGCCAGTCTCTTCTTCTTCTCTGTGTCGAGTTTCAACGAGAATTAGTTGCGGGAGAAAATGGATTTGATTTATTGTTTCCGACCCATTCAGTCTTTTCGCAGAATCTCAGTTGTGCCAGATTTTAGCATAAGCAGTATTCCCGTTCGATGACGTGTCTTCGTTTTTGATTTTCAGCGCCGCCATTTAACCAGTCTCCGAAAATTTCCATCAAGATTTATGCAAAAGAGAGTAAGAAGTAAACGATTATCGTTGAACAAAAGAAACAGAACAAAGTCGAAAAATCACTCAAATAATTAAGAAACAAAAAAGATGACGAAGAAGAAGAAGAAGAAGAGGTGGAGGAGGAGCAAGTTCTTCTCGAAGATGTTCTAGACGGTACGTCGTCCCTAAAAAGAAGATTCACATAGTCAATAGACAGCTTACACAGAGATAATTAAAACAGGCTACATGTCCAAACTATTTTATTTCACATATATTTAATAATAAAATGATGACCAAGATTAAATAAAAATATAACAAATTGAAAGAAAAAAATACCGCGGCGTAGCGCGGGTCTAAATCTAGTTATATCAAAAATATTAATATTTATGTCGATGAGATACTCTTTTGAGGCTCTCAGCTTAAATAGTCCACTTTCAGAAACTAATTGCTTAAATAGACTCACCTAGTATAATTGGGCATGTTAGTTTTTACTAGGAGGATCTATTTTTATCATTACTTTCTGAAAATGCACTATTTCAAGTAATTTCCTCTTTTTATATTACAATCTTTTTAAATACTAGGACTTTTACTACGCGCGGGTCTGTATTAATATTTTGATTTAATAGTTTTATTCATAAGTTTTTATCATCAGCAGTATGATCATGGTGATTGTAGTGAATCGATGTTCTTATTCTTCTTGTTCTTTTGTTTCAATTTTTTTTTTCTTCGATTTATTCTGCTTTATTCATTTTTTTCTTCTTCTTTGGTTTCTTCTTCATCTTTACTCTTCTCCATCTTCCTTTTTAGTTTATTTGTCCTTGCGGTTTCTGATTCCGTTATTCGGTCTCATTCTTCATCTTTATTCATTTTTTGTTTATTTTTTGTCTTCGTTCTTTGATATCTTCGTATTCACTTTTTATTTTTCTTTTATTCTATGTGTTCGTCTTGGTTATTGTTCTTTTGTTTGTTCTATGATTGATATAGGAGGTTGAAGTTGCTAAGGTTTTGCTATAGTATTTTTTGTTTAGCTTCTTTTTTTTTTATTAATCTCCGTTGGAAATTTCCACGACTTTATCCCTTTTATAAATAGTTATATTGTAAGCCTCTTTAATTTAATCTTATGTAGAATAAAATTTCACTATATGATAAACTTAACCAAACTTAAAAATGAAAAAGATTCTTATATAGAAACAAAATTAAGCTAGAGATGGTATATAACGCCCCGACCGCCCATCCCGGTGAGTCACCCACACCCTCTCTCGGCCCATGGGCCCCACCCCTGTCTGACGGCCGGTGCACTATTGTTGAGAGGCTCTAGAGACTTGTTTACTGTCCTTGCAATCAACACCCGACCTTTCCCCGTGTTTTTTCCTAACTCACACGGTTCCGCATACCACTTCCCGGAAGGTCACCCATCCTTCCATTACTCCAGCCCAAGCACGCTTAACTTTGGAATTACTTATTGGCCTTTGACTGAAAAGGTAAGTGCACTTTGTTGACATAGGTAGCCAAATCAATTCTCTTAAGCCTCTCCTCTTTTATCACAAACCGGGATATTACATGGTACAACTACATATTCACACATGTAATGAGCAATGTCTAACAATAATATTAATAATTCAATTTATACGATCATAAATATATAGTTAAACATATCTTTTAGTTTCTTATTCTTAGGTTTAATCTTTTTATTTGGTTTCCTTGTTTAGCCTTATCTTCTGTGATTTCTTTTATGTATTTGTTATTTGCTATATTTGTCTGTCTCTTTTCCTCATATACTTCTTTTTCTTTTTGCTCTTCTTTGTTCTTATATTAATTTTTTCTTTCGAAAATGTTAGGTTTTGCTAGAGTTTATTTTTTTCCAGATTCTTCTTCTTCTATGTGTTGGTTATTCTTCCTTTTAAATTTTCCATTGTTATATATTTTGTAAATATTTTTAGTATATGTCTCTTAATCTTATGTAAAACAAATTTCACTGTCTAATACACCTAGTCAAACCTATAAAATTAAAATATATGTGTAAATAAATTTAAGCTAGAGAAGCTAATATTATTATAGAAAACCTAATATATAGGTTGAATTTCTAACGGTATAAAACTTATTTGAAGAGAAGTTAACCAACGCATATCGTTGTTCTTCATTTTCTTCTTCATTCTCGTTTATATGTTTTTAAATTTTCTTTGATTTATTCTTCTTCAATATCTCCTGTTTATTCTTCTTTGTTCTTATTTGGTTTTTTATTCATTATCACTCATATTCACCTTTGCTCTTCTTCGTCTTCGCTCTTCTTTATTCTTCTTTTTTGTTTTTGTTTGGTTCATCTCCTTCATTCGTATATTATTTATTCTTCATATTTGTCTTTGCAATTTTCTTATATTGTACTTAAGTATCTTCGTTTTCGCTCTTGTACAGTTTCATCTCTTAGTCTTATTTTCTTTGTGTTCGTCTTGGTTTTTGTTTTTTCTTCAACTTATCTTTTGTTTTATATATATAGTTTATTCTCCGCTCTTCAAATTCTTCATGACCCCATTCTTTTGTAAATAATTTTAGTATAAGCTTTTTAAATTTTATATATGCTATATTAATTTTAGTTTTATTGTTATATTTGTTATAATTTTTTAAGTGATTATTTATAAAATTGAAATTCATATTTTAAATTAAGAAAATTTTCTAATATAACTCTAAGTAGGTTTTTGGTGTTAATCAAAACTTATACATATTTTTCTTATCTCTTACATATCTTTATCGATATTACAATTTAAAATTTTGAAAATGTTTTTAGTTTTAGATAAGCTTATATGTACCAATAATATTGATTGTTTAAAATCTATATAACTAATATTCTATAACATTATTTTCCTTTTATTGTTATTAAAAGATATAATTTCTTTATTTTCTAAAAAGTTTGAATAAATAAAATTATTAATTAATTTTAGTGATGATGTGGAATGATACTATTGGTTATTTAAAATCCTATATATATTTAATTTATTTATCTGTTATATATTTAAAAATTGAAAATTTTCTTAATTATATAAATTATTATGTGGACCAATCCAATTATGTTTTTTCAATCATATGTGGACTCTTTTTAAGGCCTATAACCTCAACTTTTATTAGTTTTTTAAAAGTATTTAATTACGAAAATTTTCTGAAAAAAAAATTAATTAATCTTAGTGATGTTGTGAAATGATATTATTGGTTGTTTAAAATCCTATATATTTAATTTTCTTATCTCTTACATATTTAAAATTTAAAAAATTTCTTTGGACCAATCAAATTGCATTTAAATTGGAAATTTTATTAATTACGTTAATGCTTAGGTAGACCAATCAAATTGCGTTTTTAAATCTTATGTGGACGTTCTATAAAACCTATAGGGTCAGCTTTTATTAGTAATAGAGATTTTAGTTAGACTCTGACACCGCTTTAGTCCTTAAAATCTTCGAAGATCGATTGTAAAATTGAATGATATCAAAGCAAAGCTGTACAATTGAACACGAACTTCAATTGCTAACGCTTCAGCCATGATGGGAGACGCAACGAAAAGCTCAGCCAAACAGCCTAAAAAACTGCAGCTATTCAATTGAGTTGGGAAGTTCCAACCTAAACCAGCAGATTTCGTTTCTGCATTCGAAGCTGCATCTGTATTACAGATAAGAGTATCAAGGGGAAGAGGTGGGCGAGGAATCCCAACGTTGAGTTTGTGCCAGGAATAGATCCATTCCCGAGCCAAGGAGACTGCGTTTGTAAAGATGGTGTGGGCAGTCCACGAAACATTGTAACCAGACTTGGTGGTAAAGATGTAGCCACATCACTATGGCTTGTGCCCCCATACGACTTGGTCGCATACAAAAGATTTGTGAGGCATAAGCAGGTAAGATGTCAAGGATTTTCTCGTGTCACCTTTGTCTTCTTTTTACACAATGAATTTAGTAGTTTATTGGTCTTTTTAAGAAATATAAACTTGTTAGTTTTTTATGATTATTTTGAGAAAGCCAGGTTGGTTGGTCCGGTTTTTACCTTTTGTAGAAACGTAACAGCAAACTTATACGTTAATTATTTTTTGTATTTTTGGAATAGTATAGAAAATATGTGTACATATCTATAATTCACGTGAAACCACTCAAATTCGATGTGCATAAAAATTATTAATAAGTCAACGAGAAAGCTGATTAATTTTCATCTGAAAAGAAAATAATATAAAATTTAAGAAAGAAAAAAAAAACAGAAAGAGTTCAAATCAATGACAAACCAAAAACAAAAACAGGAGAGTTCAAATCTGAGAAAAAAAGAAAACATAAAATTTCACTCTTTATGATGTTGCAAACACATCAAAAGAGGAAGAGCTATTACAGTCTTTCATGCTTGGTCATGGTCATAACCTGAATTTAATATTCGGTTACTATAACACTTGGATATAAGCTTTTTATGTCGTTTATGTTTCCATAATCGGATCCTTGAGCTTCGTTATTCGCTTTTTTAGAAATCACCAACTCCAACTTCTTTAGTGATTGTGCCTTCCATACAAAGAACGCCACTATGATAAGCTCATGCTTGTCGCCTTTATAGCCATTGATCTTTACTTCTTTGATAGACTTCAAGCATTTGTCGTCATATTTCTGAAGATCTTGCTGGTAATGAAACTCCCACATAAAGCCAGGATCAAATGTGAAATTCTTAATCTGCGATAACAAACGAGAGTTTTGATGAACTTGAATTATAATTAGTCCATTTAGGGAAGAGAGGTATTGAATCTGAAAGATAGAGAGACTTACATCGATCAAAACCTTTTCGAGCTTAGGGCAGTGTTTAATGAATTCAGAGATGTCATAAAGACTGCAAACTGTTGGAGCTTCAAAAAGAATTTCAAATTCTTTTAAGTTCGAAAAACAAAAAGTCGGTGCTTTCGTTTCTTTGTTGATATGATTGTATTTATGCGTGAGAGCCTATACATACATGTGAAAGGAAACATCAAAACTCACTCTAAACCAAGAAATAGAAGAAACAAAATGAACAAAAGAAAATAGAGATAATTAAAACATATGACGAAAAGGAACTTGTGAAAGATATTATAATCACCACATTAAAAAACAAAATAAATAAAAAGCAAAGATATTACCTCAAGAAAGATGTTTGTGGTTGCGAAGACACGAACTCCTGCATGGGCTCCCATGTTAGCACGCACCATGTCAGATGCGTCATAATAACGCCAATTGTATCTCCGATTGTAATGGAGATTTGCCTCTTTAAGTGCAACCACTCTTGAAAAATCAAAAAACTTCACGTATCCTTCGTACGTGTAGCATTCGAGAGTGGGTGCATCCAAAATGATTTCCAACAGATTTGGCATAGAATACACAGCCAGCGACTTGAACTTCTTGTGATTATGAGCACTGATGCTCAATATCCCACGCATTAAGCATTGTTTTAGTTCAAGTGTTGCAAGATAGATGCAATTGTTGAAAATTGCATCTATCATCTCCTGTTTTATCTCGGTCTTCATTAGAGAAAGTGTCTTCAAAAGTTTAAGACCCTTTGGAGAATTGTCCGGTATGTCGAATTTACACCACCGTAGCGTCAAAGCCGTCAGTGTCTCGATAGCTGAGAAATCCACAGGGATCTCTATCGTTTTCTTAGATTTGGAGAAATCTAAGACAAGTTCTTGTATGTTTTTATCAAGACATGTCTTGATCCAAGAGAGTATCTTATCTTCCACGCCCATATGGTTGAGAATCAGAACGAAACGATTAATCTCTGACCCTTTGTGCTGATTGAAAACGTCTTCCACGACGCGTACAACGGCCGATTGATTGCGTCTCACGGAATATATTCCGCTAAAGTCGAGGTTTCGAGATCGAATCTCTCCTTCCCTGAATCTTCTAGACACGCTACGATTTGTTAAAACAGATTGGATGGGGAGATACACTGACACGATGTGCTCCAAGAGATTTTCAGCAAGATTTACTGTGAGTTTCATATTTTTATTTGGGGGTTCTGACATTTTTACAACTCTCTTCGAAGAAACAATAGATTGTTTATCTCTACATTCAAGGTTTCACGCTATGCTTATATATATATATTACTTTCTAATGAATGGAGTCATAATATGCTTAGGCAATAGATGTGACTCATTTACCAGATTTTTTTTTTTTGTCTTTTTGCAAAACATAAAAGGAAATGTGTTGACTGTTTTTTCTTTTTACTTTTTGTAGAAACTCCACGGCACACTTACTTTACTTGTGTCATACAAAATATAATACAAATTAAGAATATGTTCTCAATATAGTCATATGAAAGTTGTTTTTAAAAAGATATCATATGAGGACAACTCGAAATATTTATAGTATGTGGTTAAGAAATGTCCAACGTGTTAATTATTTATATTAATTATTTATAGTCTATGCAACGTGTTAATTATTTTTATTAATTAGCTATAGACTATGCAACGTGTTAATTTTTAGATGAAGATGAAAATAGTATGTGGTTAAGAAATGGCTGTCAAAATAAAAAGGTTAAGAAATGGAAGTTTTGTGTCCAGATTTTTTTTTACAATTAAAATTTGTTATGTTCTATTTGCATTGTTTGCAAATAAAATTATTTATTTCCTTATTTTATTCCCTTATATAGAGTTGGACACATAATCAACGAACAGCTGTCCTTTCTTTTATTTACTAAATCTCAAACAACAACTGTCAGAAGTCAGAACATATTAATTGATGATGTGGAGCTCTGACAATGGCTCTCACAGTGGCTAATATCTATCATGCTTTTCATGAGAAAACTAATTGTGACCTTTTTGACACTGAATTCGCTGTTAGGCTATAGAGTAATACTCGATAAAGTAATAATCTTTATAAGATAATAAATTTTTCCAGTCCCAACTCGGGCCAGTATAAAAATAAGCAATATGCGATAAGATGATAAGATAATAATATTTTTAAAACTCCTACGTAAAAGTATAAACCTAATAATAAGTTAAAGTAATAATTATATAAAACTATACATATATGCCAAAGAAAGTTTATTAAACTATAAATTTAAGTTTACCTCTAACTTTTTTTATATGCATATAAAATTGTGAAATATTTTATAAACACAATAATTATTCCTGCATCAAACTTTATATAAATATATTCAAATAAGCTAATAATAAATGTTTTATTACGATATCTAAAAATCTTAATCATAATTTCAAGTTTATGCATGTCATATTAACAAAAAAGTTTTTTTTCTAAATTCTTAATACATTATCATATTCTTAATACATTATTATATGGAGAATAATTTTCGAATATTATAAATAAGAAAATATGTATCTATAAGTTAACAAATTATAATTTCGATAATGTAATACCTTTATAAGATAATAAATTTTCAAAGTCCCAACATTATTATTTATAGAGGTTTTACTGTATCGTATAGGGCTTTGACAAGGCTTTGTCCATCATCAACGCTAATAAAAACGTTTTGGGTTTTGGGTGTGTGCGGCCCACATCTCCATTCTGGATTTCTTGGCCCATTATTGGCCAAACCACCTGAGCTTAGCCAACCTCAGAAAACAGACCTAACTACTCAACCAGTTCACTTAAATCAAACCGATAACTGAGCCAAACCACACATCTTGGAGCATGCATGGGAGTATATGTTGACATAAAATTCATAACTAGAAACACTTTTCTCCCACAAAAGTTATGAAATAAAACCAAAAACAAATTAAGTTCATATCCCGGATAAAACCAAATAAAACAAAAAAAAATAACAACAAAAGAGTTGAATCTGAGAAAATATCATAAAAAACAACAACATATAGCATGTTTCACTCTTTATCATGTTTCAAACACATCAAAAGAGCTATTCTGGTTTGGGAGCAACCTGATGACCTTCGACTACGTTAATGAGATCTTTCCTTTGAGATAGCATTTCTATGTGATTGATCCTCATACGATCGAATTCACCAAGTTTGATTTTTCTGTTTCTAGGAGTCACCAACTTCAACTCCACTAGAAATCTTGCGTTCCCGACAAAGAACCGCACTATATCAAGCTCATCCCAGTGGCCTTTATAGCCATTGATCTCGACTTCTCTGATAGAGTCCAACTCGTAGTTGTGATTCTCAATATATTTCTTCTGCTCATGATAACGCTCCCAATTAAATTCAGGTTCAAATGTGAAACCATTTATCTGCACACATAACAAACCAAAGTTCTAATGGACTTAGAGAGAGAGAGAGAGAGAGAGAGAGAGAGAGAGACGTACATTGATCAAAACCCGTTTGAGATTAGGGCAGTGTTCGAGAAATTCAGCGATGTCATAAAGAGAGCAAGTTGTTGGAGCTTTGAAAAAAATCTGAAGTTCTTGTAAGTTCCGAAAGCAGTAAGTTGGTTTTCTCATTTCTTCGTCGGGCCATATAAAGGTGAAAGCCTGTGTAAATCCATGTGAGAGGAAACATCAAAACTTACTCTAAACCAAGAGTCAAAAATATGTACTAAAGAAAATGATGCTCTAAAATCCAACCACTTTAATATTACACAATAATTTATAAACTAACTTTAGGTTCTATGATCTTTCAATGTAAAGTTCCTAGTATACATCGATCTTCCAATGCAAGGTTCATAGTACATCTATTTAAATGACAATGGATAATATAGCTAGCCCGAAAATATAATATGTAAACTTCTGAAAAAATATCATGCTTTTGTACACTTTATAGGATTTTTTCAAAACTAAGTTTTATAACTGGTTATAAACTAGTGTTTGGTTTCATAATTTTTTAATGTAATGTTCCTAATATGTCGAATTGAAATGATAATATATAACATAGCTAGCGCGCTGAAATAAGATATGTAAAAAAATTAAAAGGAAAATATTATTTTAAAAGTTCGTAGGGTTTTTCCAAAACTACGGTTTTAACAACATCGTATCATAGTTTATAAACTCATTTAGATTCAATAATCTTTCAGTTAAAATTTACAAGTATGTCGATTTCAAATGATGACTAACAATATACCTAGGCGTGAAAGTAAATTATGTACAAACATTAAAAGAAACTACAGTTTTGTAAATTTCATAGGATTTTACAAATCTAACTGCTGTGACAACATTTTATCATTGAACATTAATTATTTGATTATCTTTCTAGATAAGGTTTTAGTTTGTTTTTTTTGTCAATAGCCTATGCGGGTAAAATTATAATCGGGAATCCAAACCGGGGAGTAGAACTTAAGTATATTGATTGAAGATGATAATAAGTATTATAGGTAGCACAAGCAAATTAAATATGTAACTTTTTCAAAAGGAAAATATGTTTTCGGATTTACGATGACGCCTCTATTATGTTTTACCTATCATAAACGGAATTCGTCTGTTCTTATATTACATATCTTTTAAATATTTCCGTTAGACTCTGACACCATTTTAGTCCATTTCATATGAAGCTCGATTGACAAGTTGAATGATATCAAAGCAAAGCTATACAATTGAAGACGAACTTCACATGTCCTAAACAAACAGTAACACTTTCTAAAAACTTAAGGAGACCAAAGTCATGTCAAAGTTGTATGCTCTAAGATAAACATTTTCTATGATCTCGACTCATGCATATAATCATAAAGTACTCTACTCAGCTATTATAATAAACGCGCAGAATTTAATCTATGAAAACTTAAAAATAAAAATAAATAAATAAATACCTGGAGAAAGATGTGTGTTGTTGCGAGGACATGAAGTTTTGTATACTCTTCCATATTCGTAAGCAGCATGTCAAATGAATGGTGATTACTCCAATTGCGACTCTTAGTGTAGTGGAGTTTTGCCTCTCTAAGTGAATCCACTCTTGAAAAGTCAATCATCCTGACAAATCCACGATACTTGTAGCATTTTAGAGTGGGTGCATTCAGAATGATGTCACTGATCTTTGGCATAGAATACACAGCCAGCGACTTGAACTTCTTTTGAGCATTGATGCTCAATATCCCCTCCATTTGGCATTTGGCTAGTTCAAAAGTTTCAAGGTAAATGCAGTTTTCAAAGACTGTATTAATCATATCTTGTGTCACCTTTGTCTTCTTTAGCGCAAGTGTTCTCAAAAGCTTTAGACCTTTTGGAGAATTGTCCGGTATATGGAATGTACACCATTTAAGCCTCAATACTCTTAGTGTAACATCCGTGAACCAGAAAGTTGTTTTGGAAGTGGTGTTGGACGATGCTAGGGGTTCAGGAGTAGTTGGCACATGCTCTTAGAGGTGTGAATTGAGGATTGGCTGTGCATGTTCTTGTTTGATTGTTGTGCAGTCGGTCTAAGGTTCAAGCATCGCGAAGAAAGTGTGTTAAATTCTTCTGAACGACTAGTATCGATCGACACCCGAAGGGTGTCGATCGACACCGGTTATCGGGTTTGATTTCCGGTTTAAGTCGATCGATTTGCAATTGGGTTGGTTTTGGGTCGATGGGTGTCGACCGACACCAAGGAAGGGTGTCGATCGACACCGGTTATTGAGAAATCGACCGGTTTGATTCAAGTCGGCTGGTTTTGTCCGGTTTAGGGCGTGGAAACCCTATTTCGCGTTTTAAAAGCTCTGTGGCCGCGAGAGAGGCACAAGTTTCGAGATATCAAGCTTCAGAGGCGATTTTTGGAGGATTGGAGGTGATTTCTGAGTTTCTGGGTTGAATCTGTGGCTGTCCTTCGTTGTTCCTTCTCCCTTCCTTCCTTCTAATCCATTTTCAAGGTGAGTGCGTGACTGTAGGTCCGTTGTTCATTAGAGATTGTTTGATTCTGAGTCTATGTTGTTGTTCTTGAGTTGTTCTTCGTTTTTTTATGTGGTTTGATGCGTTTATGGGGGTTGAATCCCATTGATTGATGTTTATTCTACTGTTTTCGCACTGTTTCATCGCTTTTGGTGTCTGGGCGTCGAGCCGGTGTCGAGCGACACTCGATGAGTGTCGATCGACACTCGATGAGTGTCGATCGACACTCGGGAGGCTGGCGTCGATCGACACCATAGAGGTGTCGGTCGACACCAGCCTGGGTGTCAGGAAACGTGGGTGTTTCCTGACAGGGAATGTTTATATTGTTGACTATTGTTGAGCATTGTTATGGTTGTTGCTCATTGTGATGTTTTGTCTAGTGTTTGACGTAATTGGCCTGTAGGCAGGATGATCCACTCACTAAGTATTTATGATAATACTTACGCATCTCTATCCAATGTGATGCAGGTAACAGCAATGTTCTTCCGCGGAAAGAGACCGAGAGAAGAGGATGATGAGATTAGGAATTTGATATTGGCATTGTTGTTGTGGTTGACAAGGAATTCTTGAGTTTAGGGTGTTAGTCTTTATTTCAATAATGTAGCAAACCGGTTTAGGTTGGTTATTGGTTATTGGTTTTATTCTTTATTGGTTATTGTTGAACAATTATTTTATGATTTAATAATATTGGTTACTTCCGCATTGTGTTGTTGAATTAGCTGTTGAGGATTAATATTTATGGGAATATTAATCTGGGCTAATTATTTAAAAAAAAAAAAAAAAAAAGCTTGGTTGTTTCATTTTGGTATCAGAGCGTAGTCGGTTTTAGGACTGTTAGAATTGGATGAATTGGACTATGTGGTTAATTGATTATGTGAGTTAGTCAATTAGTGGTTTAATCTCATCCTCTCGGTCTTCCAGTTTTCCGCGGGTAAGTGAGTTGGATATTTGGTGTGTTGTGCTTTGTGTCTGTGTTTTGACCTTTGCTCTTTTTCTGTACTTGGTGGTAGTGCAGAGAGATGGACGCAGGTCGTGGTCGTGGCCGTGGTCGTGGTCGCGGTGCAGCCCGTGGGGGCAGAGGAGCTGGTCGCGGTGGGCGAGCAGCGGGTCGTGGAGGTCGGGGTGCTGGTCGTGGAGTGCCAGAGGCTGAGGCCTCAGTGGAGAGTGCGGCGCCTAGTGTGGCGGCAGCGTCGGTGACACAGTCTGTTTCGTTAGCCGGTGGGGCTAGTTTGGGCGTCGGGGGTGGCGCGGGGGCAGGAGCAGTTCCCGGTGGGGGCGCGGCTCTTGCTCAGGGTGATTTGATTGTGGGGCTACTGACGCAGCTTTTGGCACGTCTTCCAGAGGCAGTTCCACAGCAGGCTCCGGATGCACCTCCAGCGGCCGGGGCACAGGTTGGTGCCGGGGCACATGTTGGTGCCGGTTTTGTTGAGCAGCAGGAGGCTGCGGTGCAGCAGGGTGTTGCAGTTGGGTTTTCTTGGCCACATTGTTTCTGCAGAGGGAGTTTCTGTGGATCCGGCTAAGATTGAGGCTATCAGAGATTGGCCTAGACCGAGTAGTGCTACCGAGATCAGGAGTTTTCTGGGTTTAGCAGGCTACTACAGGAGGTTCGTCAAGGGGTTTGCGAGTATGTCTCAGCCGATGACGAGGTTGACTGGCAAGGATGTGCCGTTTGTGTGGTCGCATGAGTGCGAGGAGAGCTTTGGGAAGCTCAAGGAGATGTTGACTAGTACACCTGTTTTGGCATTACCTGACCCGGGGAAGCCTTATGTCGTGTACACAGATGCTTCAGGTGTTGGACTTGGTTGTGTTTTGATGCAGGAGGGCGGAGTGATTGCCTATGCTTCGAGGCAGTTGCAGGGCAGTGAGCGCAACCGTCCTACACATGATCTTGAGTTGGGAGCAGTGGTTTTTGCACTCAAGATTTGGAGGTCTTATCTTTATGGTGGTAGAGTGCAGATCTTTACAGATCACAAGAGTCTACAGCATATTTTCACTCAGCCTTTGCTGAATGCGAGACAGACGCGTTGGGTGGAATTTCTGGCAGACTATGACTTGGATATTGTTTATCATCCGGGCAAGGCCAATTTGGTGGCAGATGCTTTGAGTCGACGGAGGGTTGATTCAGATAGAGAGCGTGGTGTTGAGGCTTTGGTCAGCGAGATTGGTACATTGCGTCTATGTGCTATTTCAGAGGAGCCTTTGGGTTTGGAGGCAGCTGATCAGGCAGATTTACTCAGTAGGATCAGAGTGGCGCAGCAGAGCGATCAGGGTTTGATTGATGCTTCGCAGGCGGTCGGTTCGGAGTATCAGGTCTCATCGAATGGGACTATTTTGGTTCGTGGGCGAGTCTGTGTGCCTAAGGATGAGGAGTTGAGGCATGAGGTTTTGAGAGAGGCTCATTCGAGCAAGTTTTCGATTCATCCGGGTGCGACCAAGATGTACCGTGACCTCAAACGGTATTATCATTGGGTTGGGATGAAGAGGGATGTGGCAGATTGGGTTGCGAGGTGCAACACTTGTTCTTTGGTCAAGGCAGAGCATCAGGTGCCTAGTGGTCTTCTGCAGAGTTTACCCATCCCAGAGTGGAAGTGGGATATGATCACTATGGATTTTGTTGTGGGATTGCCTATCTCACGGACTTTCGATGCTATTTGGGTCATTGTGGATCGCTTGACCAAGTCAGCACATTTCTTGGCTATCAAGAAGACAGATGGAGCGGCTGTCTTGGCTAGGAAGTTTGTGCGAGAGATTGTGAGGCTGCATGGAGTGCCAGCCAGTATTGTGTCGGATAGAGATCCGAGGTTTGCTTCAGAGTTTTGGAGGGCATTTCAGACTGAGATGGGCACTAAGGTGCATATGAGTACAGCGTATCATCCGCAGACAGATGGGCAGTCAGAGAGGACTATTCAGACTTTGGAGGATCTGCTTAGGATGTGTGTACTGGATTGGGGTGGTCATTGGGCTGATCATCTGTGTTTGGCAGAGTTTGCCTATAACAACAGTTTTCAGTCTAGTATTGGTATGGCTCCTTATGAGGCTTTGTATGGGAGGCCATGCAGGACACCCTTATGCTGGACCCAAGTGGGGGAGCGCAGCATGTTTGGAGCTAGTTTTGTTCAGGAGACGACGGAGAAGATTCGTGTCTTGAGGCTGAACATGAAGGAGGCTCAGGATAGACAGAGGAGTTATGCAGATAGGCGGCGACGTGAGCTTGAGTTTCAGGTGGGAGATAGAGTTTATCTCAAGATGGCTATGTTGAGGGGCCCTAACAGGTCCATAGCAGAGAACAAGCTCAGTCCGCGATTTATGGGTCCGTTTCCAGTGGTGGAGCGAGTTGGGCCAGTGGCTTATCGGTTGGAGTTGCCACCGATTATGAGCGCCTTTCACAAGGTGTTTCACGTTTCTATGTTGAGGAGGTGTTTGCGTCCTTCAGAGGAGGTAGTGGTTGAGATTCCAGAGGATCTCCAGCCAGATATGACAGTTCCGGCAGTTCCTGTGAGGATTCTTGAGAGGAGAGTCAAGGTTCTGCGGAACAAGAGGGTGCCATTGGTGAGAGTCTTGTGGGACTGTAGTGGCACAGAGGAGCAGACTTGGGAGCCAGAGGCAAAGATGAAGCTGAAGTTCGGAAAGTGGTTCGACAAGCAGGCTGTGGAGTGATTCATCTTTGTGGTTCTAGTCTTGTTTTGGTTTTGTTGTTGTTGGTTTTGGACTTATGTATTTTCGTTTTGTTGTACGATATACATTTTTGGAGTTATATGAGATGGAGTTTTGCCTCATATTTTTGGTTATGGTTTGGATGTTACAAGTTTCTTTGGCCGGTGGGGTCATTGAGAGTTTTTAGTCATATGTTGGTACGCGTTTCAGATTTTATTACTCGTTTTGTCTAGAGGCGGTGGGCCTTGTAGACGGTGGTTCTATTTGTGTTGGGACGTTAGGTGCCCAACGGACTTATATTGGGGGTCGCTACCTCGATATGGGTTGTTTTAGTGACAGTGGGTCACGTTTTGGTTGTGACAGGGATCACATTTTGGTTGTGACTTCGGGTCACGTTTGGTTTTGTGACATTGGTCACATTTTGGTACTGGACCGTGAGTTGCAGTACGGATGTCATGACTGCGGTTATGGCATTGAGAGTAATAATATCTTGGAAACATGCGTATAACATAGGACTAAAACTTGAGTTTTGAGGTCTTGGAGAGACGTTTGTGTTGGGATTCGAGGACGAATCCATTTTAGTGGGGGAGAATTGTAACATCCGTGAACCAGAAAGTTGTTTTGGAAGTGGTGTTGGACGATGCTAGGGGTTCAGGAGTAGTTGGCACATGCTCTTAGAGGTGTGAATTGAGGATTGGCTGTGCATGTTCTTGTTTGATTGTTGTGCAGTCGGTCTAAGGTTCAAGCATCGCGAAGAAAGTGTGTTAAATTCTTCTGAACGACTAGTATCGATCGACACCCGAAGGGTGTCGATCGACACCGGTTATCGGGTTTGATTTCCGGTTTAAGTCGATCGATTTGCAATTGGGTTGGTTTTGGGTCGATGGGTGTCGACCGACACCAAGGAAGGGTGTCGATCGACACCGGTTATTGAGAAATCGACCGGTTTGATTCAAGTCGGCTGGTTTTGTCCGGTTTAGGGCGTGGAAACCCTATTTCGCGTTTTAAAAGCTCTGTGGCCGCGAGAGAGGCACAAGTTTCGAGATATCAAGCTTCAGAGGCGATTTTTGGAGGATTGGAGGTGATTTCTGAGTTTCTGGGTTGAATCTGTGGCTGTCCTTCGTTGTTCCTTCTCCCTTCCTTCCTTCTAATCCGTTTTCAAGGTGAGTGCGTGACTGTAGGTCCGTTGTTCATTAGAGATTGTTTGATTCTGAGTCTATGTTGTTGTTCTTGAGTTGTTCTTCGTTTTTTTATGTGGTTTGATGCGTTTATGGGGGTTGAATCCCATTGATTGATGTTTATTCTACTGTTTTCGCACTGTTTCATCGCTTTTGGTGTCTGGGCGTCGAGCCGGTGTCGAGCGACACTCGATGAGTGTCGATCGACACTCGGGAGGCTGGCGTCGATCGACACCATAGAGGTGTCGGTCGACACCAGCCTGGGTGTCAGGAAACGTGGGTGTTTCCTGACAGGGAATGTTTATATTGTTGACTATTGTTGAGCATTGTTATGGTTGTTGCTCATTGTGATGTTTTGTCTAGTGTTTGACGTAATTGGCCTGTAGGCAGGATGATCCACTCACTAAGTATTTATGATAATACTTACGCATCTCTATCCAATGTGATGCAGGTAACAGCAATGTTCTTCCGCGGAAAGAGACCGAGAGAAGAGGATGATGAGATTAGGAATTTGATATTGGCATTGTTGTTGTGGTTGACAAGGAATTCTTGAGTTTAGGGTGTTAGTCTTTATTTCAATAATGTAGCAAACCGGTTTAGGTTGGTTATTGGTTATTGGTTTTATTCTTTATTGGTTATTGTTGAACAATTATTTTATGATTTAATAATATTGGTTACTTCCGCATTGTGTTGTTGAATTAGCTGTTGAGGATTAATATTTATGGGAATATTAATCTGGGCTAATTATTTAAAAAAAAAAAAAAAAAAAGCTTGGTTGTTTCACTTAGTGTATCAATTGCCGAGAGGTCGATCGAGATATCTAATACTTTCTTCGATCTGGAGAAGTCTAACTCGAGCTCTTCTATGTTCTTAGCAAGACACGTCTTAATCCATAGAATTATCTTATCCTCCACGCCAGTAGGATCGAGAAGTAGAACGAACCGATCAATCGCCGAGCCTTTGTGCTGATTGAAAACGCTTTCAATGATGTCTACAGCCTCAGATTGACACCGTTTCACTGAGTAGATTCGGCTGAAGTCAAGATCTCGGGACAGAACCTCCATGTTCTTGAATTTCTTGGCCACGGTACGATTGCGTAAAAGACTCTGGATTGGGAGGAAAAGCGACATCATGTACCCCACCACCTCTTCAGGAATACATTCGCTGCGTTTCATCTCCTTGATTGAGGATTCTGACATTTTCACTATGGATTCTTCACAAAAGATATATCGCTCTTCGAGGGAACAATGGATTCATGAGGAAAACATTTCGCTAGGAAGGTTTCGTATGTAGATTATTTCATGGAAATGTCAGGGGTCTGGTTATGCTTTTATGCATTTCAAGGTAAAGTTAGTGCGAAGCCAGTGATTTTGGATACGGTTTTGGGTATGTGTTTGGGTAATGCTTTTACAAAGTTATATGAAAAAAAATTCAGGTGAAATAATATATTACTAACAAAACTTTATGAATCTGACTTAGTTGGGAAACAAAATTGACCTATATACTAAGTTTTATGTCCAAAGATATTATACTTCTTTCGGCAGTATACAATTAGGATTTAGTACTTTCTAAAGGAACTGGTGTGCATGCAGCTAGCGTCCGTCGTTGATTTATAATACGAATGGATCCATTGTAAGACGTGTCGTCTTTATTACTTACTTGGTTTCAAAGAAAGTCCTGAAAAATTAAGATTTGGTGTGTTAATAATTAATTAAATTTAGAAATTATAATAAAAAAATAACTGTCAATTAAGTGAGAAGTTTTAGTGAGAAGTTTTAAAAAATTTGTTACTAAATTTTTTTTTCCATTTCTTAATCTATTCCCTTTTTCCAAATTTAATCAAATAAAAAGTATATTTTCTTTTATTAGATATTTTATTTAACATAAACTGAAAACAATTTATCTACAAAATACAATTAACCAGCTAATTGATTTGTTGTATATAAAATCTTTTCATCTAAAAACTGGTCGAATTATTCAACCATGAGGATGTAGTTAACTTTAATTGTCTCAAGTAGCATTTGCATAAATTAAAATAATGAGGATATGTCTGCTCTGCAAATGCTCAGTCGATTTACTTGGTCGCCAATGACCCCAAAAATTAAGTTAGTCAAATAAAACACGAATTTTCATGAACCAGAATTTAAATTGAACTCGAATAATAAAATTCCAAATCAGAAAAATAATTCAAGCAGATTTTCATTCTTTCATATAGTTTGAGACTATAAAAACTCTACGTCTATATGGATGCTATAGCTCATCTAAAACCCACATTAGTCACATGGATGATAAGACAATTGCAAATCTTCTTCAAAGAAATTTTCTTATAAAGATTTTCTGTAGAATAGATAAAACGCTTTTAAAATGTACAAAATTCTACAGATACCATTAAGATTAAGATGGCAACAAATAGTTTAAGATGGCAAGATTCTATCCCAAAAAAAAAAAAAAATCATTTCAACATGAGCATGATTTGAGGGAAAGCAGGTATAAGAAGCAAAGCGAATATGACGATGAAGAGAATGATAGCGTAAAAAGTCCACTTCCTCGAGCTCTTTTGGTACTCTCTCGCGTCTTGTAGTTGGTCTGTCCCTCTTCTCACGAACGAGCTCGCCTTCGACACGTGGCTTTCAATGTCATTTAGTTGCTGTCCTTGTGCCTCCACAAGAGCAGCCATGTCTAAGAACACTTGGTGGAGCTCTATAAGATTCTTCTCTATCTCCTTTACCGCATCGTGTCTTTCTTGAATCTCTGATATCGTGTCCATTATTTGGCCCCTCCCTTGTTCTTGAATCGCTTTCTGGAGAAAATTTTCGCTTTCACCGCTCGAAATCAAGTTATCAATCGTCTGTTCGTCTGCTTTTTCACCTGTTATAGTGAAGTATCTGCAACGATTGGAAACAAGGATAGGTTAAACAAACCAGAGCATATAACTTGTAACCCAAGGAAATGGTTAAAGCAATAACTTATCATACAAGAAACAAAGAAAAGGGAGAAAGATTTTCTTCTTCACCTGCGTTCTACTGTTTCTTTATACTCATCATTCATCCGAGCACGTAAGCCCTGAAACCTATCCATTAAATCCTTGAGTTTTTTCCCGAGTCCGCTAACGACAGACATTCTGGTTCTATCGGTGGAAGAGCCAGGGCCGCAACCAGGGACATTACGGCTATTAGCATTCGCTTTTTCGAGGGCCTCGAGCTTCTGTTTGATCATCTTGACTTTCTTGAGGACCTGAGAGACATCTCCATCCATCTTAGCTCTCAGTTCCTTCACCTTATTGGCATTGTGTACCGTCTTGCACTCCTCGTTTGAGTCCTGAAGCTTCTTGTAAAGAGTCTCTACGTCTTTCATGTCGTCTTTGACATTTTCGACATCCTCGAAGAATTTATCGAGGTTCATCGTCTCTTTACCTGCCTCAAGATCATCCGCTTGGGCCTGTTGCTTCAGGTCCGAGTACTTCTTGAACGAACTCGAGAATAAATCATTCATTTTTTTTCTTTCTATTTGCGTTAAACAAAAATTCAAGTTTACGCAATTATGTATAGAAACAGATTCTGTCTAGAAATTGTTTCTGGGGTTCAAGAGACGTTGATCTTGATGAAGATCATCATCATCCTCTGCCTGCGTACAAGACTACAAGGAAGAAGATTGGAGGGTTTTTTTTTCTTTTCTTTTTTCCCTATTTGGAGGAGAGCCGTTTTGGTTTTGTTCAAAGGTTTGTTCTGTTTCGTTTTGTCTGGAGAAGAGAGACGACCAAATTGGAAATCATCCAATAATAGCCAATGACAACTTTTCTTAACTAAATTAGCAATATAGTACTATGAATAGTATGTATATATAGTATTAATTGGCATGACTTGTATAAGTATAACTGAACATAAGATTTTCTATTCTTGTAATATCAATATCAGAGATTGAATCTATTGGCCTGTGTTCCCTTTCCTTCATCAGTTGAACCAAATTTTTCAGCTTATCTGATGTATTCATCTGTCCTATACAAAATCAAATATAGCCAAAAGAATATCATCATCATCGCATTCAAACTCCAAAAAAATCAAAGATTATAGCTTTAGATGTTACAATGG
This sequence comes from Erythrophleum ivorense, assembly GCA_026724425.1. NCBI lineage: Eukaryota > Viridiplantae > Streptophyta > Magnoliopsida > Fabales > Fabaceae > Erythrophleum > Erythrophleum ivorense. The sequence goes on from JAIUCV010000087.1 coordinate 279,663, forward strand.
CATAAGAGATCACTTACATTAACAATTAAGAGTTAAGTGGCATTGATAAACTCTTGGTTTTGAGTTTACACTGATTTGTTTTGGTTCGGTTTGGTTTCGATCTTTCGAGTTATTGATTCTTTTGGTTTTGAGAAAACTGTATTTGATTGGTGGCATATTTTGATAGTAGTAAGAAGGGTTACAGGGCCGGCCCGGGGCTAAAGCCCATAAACCATTGTGCTTTAGGCGCCAGATTATATAAAAATATTTAGGGCATTAGAAATTATTAGGTCCCATAGGTATAGTGGTTTGAGCAGCGAAGTTTATAAGCTTGTGTGCTGGGTTCGAACCCTTGATTCGTTTTTTTCCCTTTTGATTAAATCGATATAATTTTATTTTTCTTTAATAATCTTAATTTCCTTTCCTTTATTATAATATATCATATATAATTTGAATTAGAAATTAAGTAAATCAATTAGAAAAAAAAACCTAGTTACCTTTTTTTTGTCGAAGCCATTGACGTTCCATCTTCTTCCCCACCTTCTCATCTCAAAAAATTTCTGAGACTGTAAAACTTCAACGATTCTGCATACTCTTAAATTGTTGATCTCTGCCGTTCCATCTTCTTTTTTTATGTAAGTATTCTTCTTCAATCTTCACCTTCTCATCTTTTTGTTTGTAATATTTATTGTGTTTTTTCAAAATTTGATGAACAAGTAAAACAAAAGTATTCATAAAATTTCGTGGATTTATAGCAATGTTGCCGGGAAATAGAATCAGAATTCAACCAAGTGGAAGTGCAAATAGGAAGAGAAAGAAAAGACAAGATGAAGTGGTAAATTCTCAAACAAATGATATGCTTAAGTATGTGACAAGAACTAAAACATTTTGAAACTGTTGGGGCTGAGATGAACGAGGAAGATGAAGAACTTCCTTTTGAAGAAGATGAAGAACTTGTTCCAATGCAGTTGCAAAAAGTGCAGAAGGATTTGTTGGAGATGATGCAAATGGAAGAACAGAGAGAATACATAATTTGAAGATAAAAACAGGGAAGAGAATGAGAAAGTTGATGGTACCAAGCATTTTTATGAGAATGTTGATATGGATGATCCTGGAAATTGGGGGGGGGGGGGGGGGGGGGATTGAACAGAAAATGAGAGATTTTTGGGTAGAGAAAGGTCCACCCATAAGACAACAAGCGGGTTATCCTTATCCAAGAGATGGTATTAGATGTTTCACTCACTCTTGGTATACAAGAAAAATGAGAAATTGAGAGAAGCAAGACAGAAGATGGTTAGTTTATTCAAAATCTAAAGACAAGATCTTTTGTTTTTGCTGTAAACTATTCACTCAAGAAACAAATCCTCCTATCTTAGTAACTACCGGATATGATGATAGGAGAAATGCTTCACATAGGCTGAAGACACATGAAACTACTCATCCTCATATTGTTTGCATGTCTCGCTGGATTGAGCTAGAATTAAGGCTGACAAAGAAGGAGGCTATTGATAAACATTTGCAGGAGGCTATTAACAAGGAGAGGAAGCATTGGAGAGATGTGATGCTGAGGATAATCGCAGTGGTGAAGACTCTAGCAGAAAGGAATTTGGCATTTCGTGGAGGAAAGGAAAAGATTGATGATCCGAACAGTGGAAATTTTATGGCTTTTATTAGGATGATAGGAGGCTTTGATGAAGTAATGAAGGAACACATTCAGCGGTTTAATCAAGGTGAAAGTCAGAAACATTATCTCAGCCATAAGATTCAGAATGAGTTGATATCATTGCTTGCTAATGATATTAAGATGGCGATCTTAAAGAAGATTGAAGATGCAAAGTATTTTTCAGTCATTTTGGATTCAACTCCGGATATTAGTCGTAAAGAGCAAATGACATTTCTAATTCGATGTGTGGATGTTTCTACGGATTCACCTAAAGTTGAGGAGTTCTTTTTGTCATTTTTGGAAATCAAAGACAAGACAGGAGAAGGAATGTTTAATACTCTTCGAGATACATTGGCTGGTCTTAAGTTGAATATTGAAGATGTAAGAGGACAAGGTTATGACAATGGACAGAATATGAAAGGAAGACACAAAGGAGTTCAGAAAAGATTGCTTGATATAAACCCAATGGCATTTTATACTCCATGTGGATGTCATAGTCTCAATCTTGCTATTTCTGATATGGCTTCCTCATCTGAAGTTGGAGATTGAGAAAGCAAAAGTTGAAGCTATGCAAATTGCCACTGATATGGAGATTGAGCCAACATTTTCTACAAAACCAAAGCGCTTGATTAAAAAAAAGAAGCACTATGGTGAAGATGCTGAGAAAGTTGATGAAAGTAACTCGTTAAATGCGGAGGAGCGTTTTAGGATCGATTATTTTATCAACATAGTGGATCAAGCAATAGTGTCTCTTGGGGTAAGATTCGAGCAATTCCGAGAGTATGAGGCAATTTTTGGATTTCTGTTTGGTTTTAAAAAACTAAAGTCAGCAAAAGATGATAAGTTGATGGAATCTTGTATCAAGCTCGAAGCTTCTCTAGAGAAAGATGGGGTTTCTGATGTAGATGGAAAACATCTATTTATGGAACTTCAGTTTCTAAGAGGAATGATCCCAAAAGAAATAACAAGGGCGGCTGAGATGTTCGAATTTTTAAAAAGAATGGATGGTTGTTATCCAAACACATGGATTGCTTATCGCATATTACTAACTATTTCGATTTCAGTTGCTTGTGCAGAAAGAAGTTTTTCAAAGTTGAAGCTTATAAAGAATTATTTGCGTTCGACTATGTCTCAGGAGCGATTGAATGGTTTGTCGATGATATCAATAGAACATGAATTGGCTGAGAAACTCGATTATTCAAAATTAACGAATGATTTTGCGGGAAAGAAAGCAAGGGGAATTATGTTTCGTAAGTAATGTAATGGTGTTTTTTTTTACACAATGTAATGGTATTTCTATACTTTGTTTATTTGATAACAAGTTAAATTTTGAATTCTTTTTATATATAATTTTGATTATATGCTGTTAACAAAAAAAAATTGTTGCTGTTAAAAGACAACAAATTTTAAGTATGCTTTAGGCGCCATATACCTTCGGGCCGGGCCGGCACTGATAGGGTAACACCTACTATTAAATGAGTCAATTATATGAAGAGAATACAAAAATGGTGATACAGAAGACGACCAAACAAAAAAACGAAATTAAAAATGTGATACAAAGCAAAAACGGTGGTCCATATAGAAGCCCAAAAAAAGAAGATTGTATGTACTGTCTTAGGCTGTACCACCTTAGTTTTTATCATTTCAAACCCTTTTTTGATCATTTCAAACTTATTACACCATTATTTCTTATATCACCAATTATAGTAGAAATACGTTCTTGTGGTGAAACGTTATCATAAGACGACCTAAACGATCGTTAATATTTACGTATTGATATAAATCGACCGAGTACAATAATAAGAAGGCTACTTTACGACCAAAAAGATTAAAGAAATGAATTTTTTGACATCGATTAGAGAAATGATGTAAATACCTCGTACGCGTATTGACTTACCAAATACACGTTTAGATATTAGTCGGTAACTGATTCTATCAAACGAGTATTGTCGTATTCGTATGTTCTGGTTAATTTAAATATACTTGAAATTTCTTTATTTTAGTTGAGCCAGTCAACGATTAGTATGTATCACCATTTATTATATTTGTCTCCTCTTTACATACCGATTTATCCATTCCGTAATTTATTCACATTATCTCTGTTCGAAAAATTAAGTGAAGCACCGAGAAGATCTTAAGACCCATTTCACGGCTTTTTAAACGACACATGTCGTAACTTATTTAGCTCTGGACGGTGCAAAAAAGTCACGGATCTTCAGATAGATTCTCCTTAAACCGTTTTGACCCTTCAAGATGTCATTACAAATACTCGCGAATAACAGCGCGTGACATGTAATAACAACGTAGTTAGACGACACGTGGAGTTTTACTCTTCCGAACAATTAACCGCCCGCGACAAGAATGACGTTATCCGATTTCCCAACTCGCGAATGCTAGCGCGTGGATAGAAATCGCGAGGGTGTTAAATGCTGATAGGCCACAGTCCATTTCCGTTGGATATAAGTAAAACTGACGATTACCTATTAGTCGAAGCAGTTGTCAGCTTGACGGTTCTAAACGTTGTCGTTTGGCTCTTTCGCTCTTTCTACGAATTTTCTAGCCAAACACTGTGATTCAAAGCAAAAAAGAACAAATTATTTACAAAAACTATCACAGTTATACAATTTTCGTACTGATAATTGAGCGTATGGCTTAATGATATCTTTTTTTTGGTAAAACATTCTAATGATATCTTTTTTTGGTAAAAATCTAGCATGTTTAATTGAATGAAAAACGAAGCTTAATGATAATTGATCTTATGGCGCAACCATATTGCGACTCCTTACACTAAACCAACGCTGATTTGTGTTGTGATTTTTCACGTAATCGTGTTTATAATCTCGCTTGGCAATACAGATACTGAGATACATACTCCATATATACAATACTTAATGATTGTTGTTTACCATATGTGCTCTAGTGAGAGTGTGAGACGTATTGTAACAAAACTTCTTTCGTTTTGTTACTGTTGTACCACAGTTTATTTCAGAATGGATGGAAATACGAATGTTAGAGAATGTGTATTCATTGACGACTAAGAAACTGAATTAGATAATATCGATTTACAAAAGAAAAAAAGGAATTGAATTAGAGACTGGATGGAGATGCGACAATGAACAAAAGCCATACGTTAAGGTTGTTTAGTAGACCGACCATTAGTTTATCTCTTTTAACAACATCAGAAAAATACTTTTATCTTCTTCAGTTTAGTAAAAGACTAAAAGCAATAAAAATCTATAAAAAGAAAAGGAGCGTTATAGTGGGGATCTTCACGCGTTTGTACTTTCCAATTTTCATTTCATTTAGAAAGTATAACCAGAACTCCATAACATTATTAACAAGAAAACAGATCGAGTCTACAAAAATTATGAGGTGGAATCCTATATATTAAAAGAGGAACATTAAAAATGTCACTGTCACAATTTTTCTCAGTTTTTTTTTTTTTATTTATTATTTATTTATTTCTTCTATATATATTCATTGCAAAACATACCTATTTTCAATTTTATATTTTGATTACTTTAATTTCTATTACCAAAAACATTTGACAATTCATAAATTTACTAAAGCTAATTATTTCGAAAATCTATATTAAATCATATATATTACAAGATGAACACTGAAGGACAATATATATTATCATTCAAAATATATTTCAACAATAAATTTGATATATAGGAAGGTTTGTTTGTTACTGAACTAAGAAATAAATAAAAAATTATTTAGAATTATTTATGGGTGAAACACATTTCTATACAAAACATAATATACATAACTGAGACACAAAATTTCATATAATAATTTCTCACTATAATTGACTTTTAAACTAAAATTATAAAATCGTCATTTTAAAATTTTCACGGTGAAACACATTTCTGAAAAACAATCACAAATTTGAGTGTATAAAAGTGAATCTCAAATTTCATATAATAATTCAAAATTTTACTTGACTTTTATACTAAAACTATACTGGTTTAATTTTAGTTCATAAAAATTTATGAATATAATTATTTTTTCTAATGTTATATGAGAAATTATGAATTTGACTGTAGCCCATAATAAACCTATACATGAACTAATTAAAGTTTATTTTCCTATATTAACACACTTCAACAAATCAGAAATAAATTACTAAAAAATATTAAACCGATCCATAACACACACATATTTTATTCAGATTAATGTTTATTTAAAAAGCTACTTATAAAATCATCAACTCAACATATATATATGCTTAGAAATTTACTGAAATACTAATTAAAATAATTAATAATTAATATTGAACCTATGCAATAACACGGATATTATCTTAGTTACTAACTAGTATCAGACTAATATTGAAACAACCAAGCTTTTTTTTTAATTAAATGCGGAAAATCCAATTAAACAAACTCCAATTAAAAAAAATTCATTAAACAATTAAATTCAATTCCAAATGTAATATAAAATACTAGCAACCTAAACACCAGGTTTGCAAATAACAACATGAACAAAAACGATAAACAACAAAATCCTATCATCCTCTCTGGTCCAATTCCGCGATTACACTTTCTTTTTAACTGCTTCACATTAAGGAAAAATATATGCATAAGTATTTAATAAATACTTAGTGAGGCAATCACCCCGCCTACATGCCAATTACGCAATTTTTAATTCATTTAAATACTTATAATAATTACCACAATTATTGAAACACTTCACTTTAATTATTAAATAATTACCACAATTAAATAATAATTTTTAAACACTTAAATAATTTCTACAAGTATTTTTAAATCAATTAATTAATTAAATTCACCAATTAATAATTAATTCCGAATTAAACCATTTAACTCCATTTAAACCGAGTTAAACCGGACTAAACCACTTAATCCAATTAATTTCATTAACTCGCCAAATAACCGGATTAAACCGGCCAGTGTCGATCGACACCGCTTGTATCGCTCGACACTCGCCCGATTGGTGTCGATCGATGTCCAATTCGATTTTTTTCAATACAAAACACGAAAAACAACCTCAAACATCAAACACCACGATTCAAAACACGATTATCCCATAATCAACACGAAAAACCACATAACTCCACCAAAATGCAAATCCACAAATCCTCTTATATGCGAGCCTACAGTCATGCACTCACCTTGATAACGGTTTGAGAAGAAGAAAGAGATGAAGAACAGCACATAACAACCTCAGATCAATCACAACACTCCAGAAATTTCCAGAATCACCTCAACACCCTCTCTGCCTCTTCTCCTTTGTTTTTCTCGAAAAACAGCAAAAACAATGCGGCCACACACTTTAATCGCGACTCTAGGGCTTTTTCCCATAAAACTAGCCTAAACCGGAAACTCAAATCGAACCGAAATCGATTTTAACCACTGGTATCGAGCGATACTCCCCCTGGTGTCGATCGACACCGCTCCTCAGAAGCGATAGATTAGTTTGCGGATGTTACAAGTATTATTACTCTTTTTGTGTGTATTTTTTTAAAGGGCTTTCAAATTCGCCAATTTATATTCAACATATCTACTGGATAATCCGATAATGATGTTTTTAGGATCAGGGCACGTTTCATATCGAGCTAATGCTATGATCTATTGTAACTAATTTATGAGGTGAAGGCTTTGAATCCAATATACACACTGAATGAAAAAGAAACTTACAAAAGTAGAAACATAAACCTAGATATAATATTAATCCGGATTTCCCTCGTTTTTCAACTTGTACCCAAAAAAAAAACATAGAAAAATGTAATTTATAATCGTCTAGCTAGCCACTTTCAAAGGCACTTGACTAAATGGTACGAACCGTGAGCTTCAACAACAAAAGCTGCGTGCTTGATATATTTTGATTTTTTTTTTGTTAAAGAAAAAAAAAAGATATATTTTGATTTTATAGAAAATTGGTGTATGTCAGTAAATAAAGAACAATAAAAAAGGGTGTAAAGTTGAGGCGCCACTTGCGAAGTAAAAGTTTTGGAGTTGGAGCACTGAGCAACACAGCTGGACACGAGCACTGCTGACCCATTGGGAAGAAACTTTCCTCATATAACGGTCCAATATATGACCGTTGTAACTTGCATGGTCCAGATGACCATATATCTTCCTTTCTTCAAATTCTCAATAATAGAAAAAGACATCTTAAATCATTTCGATATCTCATCTAAAATTTATGGTATATTTAATAAGGTACGACTGCCATTTAATTTAATAACTTTAAACAAGTTGCTCTTGGTCAAAATAATACTGAAAGATATGTGACATAAACATACTTAGTCCATAAGCTATATTTTTGCACTTTTTTCCTCGACAAGACTGTTGTCCCTTCAACACCACAATAAAAATGCGTTGGTTAATTTTATACTGTATTTAGTAAGAATATACTTTGTCCCCACACTATGTCATTAATACACAGTACTTTATTGGTCTCTAGACTAATCTGGTTAGTACTTTATTGGTCACTAATTCAATATTCCTGAGAGTGTAGAATGAAACAGTCTCTGATTGCTTGAATTTATAAGTAATCAAGATATGTAATAAAATTTGTAGTTTCATAAGTAATCTTGGTTGATTGAGAAGTCTTGTAGAAAAATATATAGTCTTTAGCTGTTTCATACTTTCATCAAATCAAAATCTAAGAATTGCTGATTGATTACCAAAACTCAAATTTATTCATTCTCATGTTTTATTTTATTTTTAGAAATATATTATATACAATTTTTAACAAAAATATAATATATGAGAGGAGCAAGTGGGTCAGTGGTTGCATCACTTCTGCTGTTATTTTATGTCTTGAGATCGACTCCACCTTTCTCCATATGGAGTTAATTTTCTCATTGAAAATATAATGGATCTCTTGTGATCCATAAAAGATGACAAAAGAAAAAATATACTCCCTCCATTTTTTCAGTTATCTTTTTAGATTTAATTTTTTATTTCGTTTTATCTGCGTTGTTTTTTAGGTTATCTTCCTATAGATTTATTTTTTTGTTTAGCTAACATTTTTCTGTAAATTTTAGTATTAAATCATTATTTTATATTATATCAAATGAAAAATATTAAATGTCAACTTGGTTTTTGAGGATATAAGAAAATTTTTAATATATTTTATTAATATACGTGAAAAATATAAACGCCAACAAAAACAAAATAAATATACAATATGTACACAAAATGAATGCACGTCATAACGCCCCGACCGTCTATTTTGGTGAGTCATCCACGCCCTCTCTCAGTCTGTGGATCCTATCCCTGTCCGATGACCGGTCTGTTATTTTTGTGAGACTCTAGAGACTTATTTACTGTCCCTGCAATCAACATCCGACCTTTTTCCGTGTTTTTCCTAACTCACACAGTTCCATAGAAGACTTCACGGAAGATCAGCCATCCTTCCACTACTCCAGCCCAAGCACACTTAACTCTGGAATTACTTATGGGCTTTTGACCGAAAAAGTAAGTGCACTTTGTTGACATAGGTAGCTAAATCAATTATCTTAAGTCTCTCCTTATATATCATAAATCGGGATGTTACAATTCACCCACACTCAGATCGTCACCCCTGACGGTGTGAGTCAAGTCCCACTTGACTCTATGCAAGAACTCCTTCCTAGTTCGGTTCTGATATCAAATTATAATACCTCGATCGCCTATCACGGTAAGTTACCCACGTCCTCTCTCGGTCCGTGAACCCCAACCTCTGTCTGACGGCCTGTCCGTTATTTTTGTGAGGCTCTAGAGACTTATTTACTGTCCCTGCAATCAACACTCAATTTTTTCCCGTGTTTTTTCCTAATTCACACGATTCCACAGAAGACTTTCCGGAAGGTCATCCATCATTCCACTACTCTAGTCCCAGCACTCTTAACTCTAGAGTTAGACCGAAAAGGTAAATGCACTTTGTTGATATATGTAGTCAAATCAATTCTTTTAAATCTCTCCTCGTATATTACAAATCGGGATGTTACATGATGTGTAAGATTAGCGGGACAATTTCGTGGAATAATGTAAATTAGATATTTCATTAACAAAATTGTTAATGCAATCTAGAGGTCTTGCTTGACTTTTGCTGCTCAGTTCTTGTATAAACCGTAATTTCATTGTAATGGATATTTACATTAAAGTGGTAACATATCATTGAAAATGGTAAAGTGGTAACATATCATCATTTATCTATAACGCTCAATTAACGGAAACACAATATACACTATAATATCCTTCAAAATTCCACCAGTAACTTTCAATCGAGAATGATCATGTAACATCAGCATTTATTACAACATATAATAATCACACGTAAGAGATAGTTAGTTTTTTATCATCGTTAAAATTATCAATGATAATGTAATTTAAAAACCCGGTGGATTTACCCGGACCCATTTGTCATCGATCTCTCGTAAATCGCAACCGTCCATCTAATCCTAACATAGATCTAACGGCAGATATCAAATCAGAGTCTACTTCACATAACTTCCCTCCCCTATATAAATTAGAAAATGGTCCTTAAGCGTGTACCGTACACACATCCCCATACGAACACTCACAAGTCACAATCGTGAAAGAGAGAAGAGAGAAGAGAGAAGAGAGAAGAGAGAGAGAGCTGAAATCGGAGAAAATGGTTTCGTGGTTGATGACGATCAAGGTGGTGTTGATCTCTAGCGGCGTCGCATCCGTGGCTCTGTTGCTTATGGTCTCTGTTCCGGTAGCTGTCGATTTCTCCGTTTCCCGAGCTCCGATTCTGTGGAGTTCCTTGTTATTGTGGCTGAAACCGCCGTATCTCTACGTCCTCACCAACGGAATCATCATCACTATCGTCGCTTCTTCGAAATATTACCGAAGCATTGGCCACCATGATGAGCAGGAAGACGACGGGATCGTATACGGTGCCGGCGGCGATTATAAGATCCAGACGGAGCCGATTGTCCACGATCAAGCTTCTCCGCGGATGCTGGAGGTGAAGGATTTGGATCGGGATGCGGAATTCGGTTTCGTAATCGCGAATCCGCCGTCGCCGCAGCTGGAATTGGAACCAGAGGCGGTTACGGCGGTTGTGTATGACGAGGCGGAGGAAGAGATGATAATGGATCCGGTGACGATGGTGGAGGATGAAGAGGAGGTTAAGAGCGTGATTATGGCGGAGATTGGATCCGGTGGTGGAGTTGAGGAGGTGATGTTGCCGCCGGTTTCAAATTGGAAACACCTACCGCCGAGGATGACTGAATCGGAGAATCTTCCTCCGACTGAGAAGCCTCTGGTTTCTTCAAGGTTCGTCCACCGGAAATCGGTAAAAGCTAGTCCAGAAGGTAAAATTTTAATTTGATATTATGAAGTTTTTTTAAAAACTAATGTTTTGTTAAAAAACGGTTAGGTAGATTTTAAATTATTTTGAAAATTCAAATGTGGCGTCAAGAACACGCGTCGGTGGTTTGAAAGTCAAAATCCGGAGTGGCAAATTTGTAATTTCAATATGATTTTTGGGGTTTTTGCAGTTGGAAGAGCGTTGAGAGTGGTGAAGCCGAAGAAGAACGAGACACTGGAGAGTACGTGGAAGATGATAACGGAAGGGAAGTCAACGCCGTTGACCACCAGACAGTTATACCGGAGATCCGACACGTTTAGTCGTGGAGATTCCGGCGGTAGCGAGGCCGAGGCTCAGTCGAAACCGGTTTATAAGAAATCGGAGACGTTTAGGGACAGGACTAACTATTACCAGTCGCCGGAGACGGCGAAGGTGGTGAAGAAGGAGCCGTCGCTGAGTCAGGACGAGTTGAATCGGCGAGTTGAGGCGTTTATAAAGAAGTTTAATGAGGAGATGAAGTTGCAGAGAATGGAGTCGTTGAGACAGTACAAAGAGATAACTGGTCGTGGGGTTTAGGTCGTTTTTTTCTTTTGAATTTTTTTTTAATCGGTTTTTTATCCCAAAAAAAAAAAAAGACACAGAAAAACAAGATTAGATGGGTAATATAAAGTCACAGTCACAGTGGGTTTTAAGTTTTTTTATTAACCCAAAAAAAAGTTTACATTGGAAAAATCTTTTAAATTTAGTTAGTTTGTGAAGCATAAAGGTTTTTTGTATTTTTTTTTTTTGGTGTGTGTATAATTTTAGTTAGTTCAGCTATACATTTGGTTTGTGAATAAATTTGTTGTGTGTATAAGTAGTACTTTATTTTTATTTTTTTTGTAATATCCCATGGTTGTTATTTGTTATTGTATTATCCCAAACCAAGTATTGCCACGATTGTTCATATGATCGGTAATGTTAGTCATTACTTATACTAAGCCACTAAGGTCTGTTATTTACATTCATATTTATCGTTAAAATGGTCGTTTTTTATATATAACTTCAATCTACAGTCTAGTATTTCCCAGTTATATTTGCTGATGAGTTTGCATGAAAACTAGTAGCAAGACATAAACACATACTCAAATCAAAGCACAAATCTTTTTTAATGTGTTCAAATTATCACTAGCTACTCGACTGATTCAAGGAGCAACACAAAATATATTTACATGCACAATCACGATATGTTTATGAGATTTGAAACCAAATATCCATAACTAGCCATCTGATTTCCATACCATGTTGTTTCAATTTTGATAGTGAAAGAACCATTTTAGGATTCCCATATTCTAATTACATGATCTTATTCTGACTTAAACGATGTTGAATCGAAACTATTCGGACCATTTAGTGCAGCAAGTTACATTTGTTTTCTAGGAGTTAAATCGCTTTACCATGAATTTTCCTGCAGCCGATCAAACCCAAAATTCTCTCAAGTACACCCAGTATTTCAAATCAACCGTCCTAGGAAGATGAAACTCTATTAGAAGAAGAGTGTTATTAATTTGAATTACTTATCATATATATGACACTCTTAGAAAAATGAACTATATGTCATGGACATTTCATATCGTTCTCTGTAAATCTTTTAACTTGAATATTATCTATTGTAGTTGTGCAGTTCTCCTTATTACTTATTTATAAATACATATGGTAAAAAAGCTATATTTCACATGTAAACAATACTTTGCAGGCATAAAGAGATAAGTCTAACATAGATCCGTCCATGAACCCATATATATTGGATTTGTTTTTCATTGAATCTTTTGTGTCTATATATCTAATGATGTGATTTTTTTTTTTCTGCATATTTTGATAGCATGGTTATCAATTAAAATTGGTGTATTTGCTAAGTGGATCCCATCTAGCCTCTACCATTATGATAGAAATCTCTTTCTAGCAACTATGATATAATTAATTTAAACAAATATACAATATATATTCAATGGTTGTACTTGTTTATAATTGGACAATGTCTTTTTAACAAAAATACAGAATTATATAAGCATTTTAACGACCACTGTATTTAATAAAAATACGAGAAGTCCATGTGAAATATCATTTTCATGGAATACGGTGGTTGAACAAGTACACACTCAGTAGACAGGTGGGGTTTTCTTGTGAATGTATTTTCGTTCTCATTTAGACTTTTCTTAGAAAAATACAGAAAAAGGTCCCAACAAGTATGTAAATTGTTGAAAATAATCCAACTATCATAAAAATATTATAAGAAAACAATGTAGTAATAATAAAGATGTTAAATAGTGTTATCCTGTACAAAAATACCCAACCACTAGGTTATCAACAAAAATGAAAAAAATGCCAACCACTGAACAACTCAATTATGAACAATTAGTTGGAAATATTCTACAATAAATTAAATTATTTTCTTATACTTGGGAAAAATTAGTTGGATTTAAAATTCAGATATTTATAAAAAAATAAAAAAGACGATGTGTTTTTTTAAAGAATAATTAAAATAGATGATAGACTGATAGTTGAGGAAATTAATGGCACTTTCTCTTCAGCTCCGTGAAGTGGGAAAATTATCTGTCAACACATTTATCTGTCTGCAATAAAGTCATTTTTGGGTTTGTATTTGCCAAATTGCAGTAAGACTATCATGAGAATGGACCGACCAAATTAGGATGGATTACTAACAGACTTAAAGATAGAGACATGAGTCCTTTTAATTTTATGTTCTTTTTCTATAATTTTTAATTTCAAAAGTATTTCATATTTTTGGCCTTATTATCTTCTTTAAATTTCTGGAATGGTACATCAACTCATCATGTATCTTCAAATTTAAAACATGACTCGGATATATGATTTAGAAATATTTCACATCTGCTAAACAAAATATATGAAACTAAAAAATAAAAATAGTACCACTCTGAAAACCAAAAAAGTGGTAAATGTAAAGAAAAACTACTGTTTAGTCAACACCCTGAAAACAAAATAAAAATGGTAAATGTGAAAATCAAATCAAAATTTGTTTGTAAGCAGATCGATTTTATTTATATTTAAGTCCAAAAATCCAAACTAAAACTGTATTAAATATTAAACCAGATCTAACTGAATAAACAAATTATTTAAATTGATTAAAAAAAGATTTAATCTTAGATCATTATTTATATATATTTACTACTAAGACCAAGCCGAAAAAGAGAATTTCACCGGAACACAAATTGTAAGTTTTTTTTTTTTTTTTGTTAAACCAGGTTTTCGGGTCCCACCTTTGGTGGTCTCGACTAGCGTTGTAAGACGTGGTCCTGGTGGCCCGGAGAGACCATGTGAAAGCCCCGGTGGCCAGGAGTCGAACCCAGGTGGCGGAACTCACAGCTGTGAGCACATTACCACGACCACCTGATTCACAAATTATAAGTTTGTTAGTTGTAACCAAACAAAACCAAATAAACTGATATTATTGAAACCTATAAAAATAAGAGTGAATTTGGTAGATGACCAAATTTGGGCGTGTATTTAGGTAGGAAGGAAATGATAAGATGGCTATTAGTAATCAGACAAAGGGTACCGAAAAATAGTGGGGGACAAAACGAGTGAGGCAAAAAGAATATGCAGTGCGCGTGGGGGTGAATAACTCGGTCATTTAAAATTGGTTGTGATTGTGCCGCCTGACGTATGCATATGAAATCAGAATTGAAGGGGAGTAAATGCATGGAAGTGGTGTTGAAATGACGGATATCGGTAAATTTATGAGTGAAATTTTCGCGGTGTGAACTCACGTAATGAATGCAGGCACTGTTTAGGGCGGGAATGAGAAATGTTGAAGCGCTACATTAGGGTTGTGGAGGGGCTTTAAATAGAGGGCCATAAGTTGCAATGAATTAGAACAAACCAAGGGAAAAAATAAAGAGCATATCTGAAAATATATAGAGGGCAAGAACTTGGTGGTGCGAGTTATCTAATCCAGGTGAGTTGTTATTGATTTATTTTGAAAGATTACTGTGGACATACGTATGCAGAATTTACAGGCGGTGACCTTAGTTGTTTTTACTACGCACAGGTGAAACTATGGTGTTTCTGTGGGAGTTGTTGAGTGATCTTGTTCGAGTTGAACAAGGTAGGTGGAGCAAAGACACCAATGGAGTGTGGCGATTCTTCGTTGAAGAAGACAGGCTCAGTAAAGGGATGAAGATTAAAGAGGGAGAATCGCTGGTTGCAACAAGGGAGAAGGTTATCAAAGAACTCCACATCGACCCAACTTCGGAGGACATCGAGCTAACATACCAAATGCCTTCTTGGATGGACGTCGACGGCAGCGTCAAACCAGTGCCCATTCACATTCGCACAGACGACGACCTGGACATGTTTCTGGCGATGAGGGTTGACCTGCGTGATCTGAAACTGTATGTAGTACCTATGGCAAAAGGTATGACCCTCGACGTTGAGGATTACCGTGTGGTTAAGGCAACACATGGGTTTGCCTCGGCGGAGACCGTCAGGGGAAGCGAGTATGATAGGGAGAAAGACCTTCTTGCGGAAGCTTCCAACGGTGGGCTGATCTTGCTGACACAGCCGGTGGGGGAGACTGGTGAGAGTAGCAAACAACAACAGAGGATGGATATGCTCTGTGGACCGGTAGATGACTATGTGGACCTCCGTGAGAACATAGATCCGGTTATATCAGGAGATGGATCGTCCGCAAATGTTTTTCCGGACAGCTCATCCTCGAGCGAAGAGACAGCAACTGATGGACTAAAACGTTTAACTAAGAACCTGCTCCCTTTGTTTGAAGGCAAAGGATCATCGAGTCAGACCGCCCCAGCTGAGCAAAACCAAGGAAGTGCTGCCCAGAAGCACGGCATTGGAAAGGGACCTATGCCACATCCGGGTATATACAATAACGAAATATATTTAAATTGCGTAGCTTAAATCATGGTGGGTTAAAGGTCTATAGAACAACGCGCAGGAACGTCCAATGTTGGTGATGAGCCGTTGCAAGGGGTTCCAGTTACAGGAAGAACGTGGGGTGAACTGTTTGATGGGATGTTCATAAATATCCCAGAAAATGCATTTAGTAGAGATGCAGCACCCGTGATGGACGACGAAGAAACAGAAGGTATGTTATAACTTGTGAGAATGGTGTGTATACAATGCATTGTTTCATCTGACCGTGAACATAGTTTTGTAGCATTGCATGAAAAAAGATAGCGAACCATTTAATGGTATAACAGTTGTATAAATTATAATGTATGTATATGTATGTCGAACTGAGGTGACAAAAATAATCAACCGGCTTGCACGTGCAGGTGATGACAGAACAGCGAATGTTGTACTTGACGTCTCATACGAAGGCGACGAGCTGTTTGTCGGGCGTGTATTCAAAAACAAGGAGGACTGCAAGGTGAAGATTGCAGTCCATGCTATAAACCGAAAGTTTAGCTACAAGAATGAAAAATCCAATGGAGATGTTATTGTTGTTCGCTGCTTGTCTGACTCATGCCCTTGGAGAGTTTACATTGCTCGCATGGAAGACAGTAGCTACTTTCAGATTAGAACAGCAACGCTGACTCATTCATGTCCGGTGGAGATACGAAGCCAATTTCACCGTCAGGCAACAACATCTGTGATTTCGCAGATCATGCGTAGCCGTTACACTGGTGATGCTCGTGGTCCAAATCCGGCGGCCGTGAGGCGAGCAATGCTAGACGACCACAGCGTCCGCGTATCGTACTGGAAGGCTTGGCGGGCTCGGGAATTGGCAATGGACAGTGCGAAAGGATCTGCAGCGGCAAGCTACGGGCTACTACCAGCTTATCTGCACTTACTGAACGTGTCAAACCCGGGGACCGTGACAGCAATCGAGACTGAGTTGGACGGAGCACAACAAAACCGATTCAAGTACTGCTTTGTTGCGTTCGGAGGAAGTGTCCGCGGACTTCAGTTTATGAGAAAAGTGATGGTCATTGACGGGACCCACCTACGAGGGAGGTACGGAGGCTGCCTGCTAACAGCTAGTGCGCAGGACGGAAATTTGCAGATATATCCTATCGCATTTGCAATTGTCGACAGCGAGAATGACAAAGCCTGGGAGTGGTTCTTCAAGAAGCTGAAACAGATCATTCCTGACGAGGAGAGCCTCATGTTCGTCTCAGACAGGCATTCTTCCATCTACGCTGGGTTAGACAAGGTAAAAGTAAACTTGATTCCCCCCTATAGCCTGGTAATACGGTTAAATATATTGAACCATTCACTCTGCAGTCATCAATTACATACTACAACACGTATATGATGATAATCCACAACCTAAACTGATTATACGGAGAATAGCATTGTAGGGTGACATAGTAGTATGGAACACAATTTGATAAGATGCATGCTCATAATATCATATAGAGTTTTAGAAATAAATAAGTAGATCTACAAATATTGAGTTGTTCCAGTGTGGTTGTCGTAGGGCTTAGCTCCAATTGATAACATAAATGTTGATAATATCGTATGTACAACTACAGACTAATATTTAGGTATATCAACGTTTTGCAGGAATACCCAAAAGCAAGCCATGGGGCCTGTATTGTGCATTTGCAACGGAATGTGGCGGCAAAATTCAAGCTCAAGGTGCTAGGACCACTGATATCGAAAGCAGCACGGGCATACCGTAAATCAACATTTCATGACTACTTCACCGAGATTGAACTCGTATCCCCAGGCTGTGCAGAGTACTTGCGGTCAATCGGCTTCCATCATTGGACACGTTCGCATACCGACGGTGAGCGTTACAACATCATGACAAGCAACGTCGCGGAGTCACTAAACGCTGTCCTCAAGGAAGCACGGGAGTTGCCTATCGTCTCAACACTGGAATACATAAGGAGCACATTGATGGCTTGGTTCGCCAAACGCAGGGATAGGGCTGCAAATCAGGTGTCTGGCATAACACCAACTGTGACGGGTGTCATTCATGCTAACTTCGAAAGGTCCACCGGATTTACTGTGCTGAAAGTCTCAGACAACAACTACGAGGTGAAGACAAATGCAGGTCTATCTTACCATGTGGATCTCAACCTGAAGACATGCACATGCGAGGAATTCACATTGGTGAAGATTCCGTGCTCACACGCGGTTGGTGCGGCTGTCCGTTCCGACATTCCAGTTCACACCCTGTGCGACCCCACGTACAGCACGTTTTACTGGAGGCTGGCTTACCATGACAGCATAAACCCGGTGCCAGAGTTGAGCAACCTGTACCGCGTACCGGACAATGTCGCAACACTGCACATCCTCCCTCCAAAAACACGGAGGCCACCAGGTAGGCCTAAGAGATCTAGATACCTGTCGTCTGGAGAGTTTAAGGTATTTATAACGTGATACAAAAAAATGTAGCAACGTATTTATATATATATTTATAGCTTACAATACCCTTGACTGCATTATACACAGAGACCGAAGACGAAAGCGAGACGGGAATGTACTCGTTGCCGTGGAGCAGGGCATAACCGAGCTTCATGCAAGATGCCCATCGTATAATGTACTATATATTAAATAATAAGGTTTGTCTCATATAGACAGATATCCCCTAATCAGTATTTACAAATTAGGAGCTTATAGTTTGATATTTTTCAGGCTGCCCATTTTCATATGCAAGGGACAGCTACTCGGTACTAAGGATGCACGCATTATCAATTAAGTGGCGAGGTTTGCTCGTGAAATAGCTGCGCCACATGTTTAATTAAAATGAAGTGGCAAGGATGTTTGTAACATATTAGTGCCACATGTTTTCGTTTGGGATCGTTGTATTAAATTTTAGGTGTTTTGTGGATGTAATCATGGAGGTATGACCCAGGGTTTAGGCCTCTTGTTTAAGACCAACCCTGTGCAATGTAAAATATTTGCCTTAACTCCAGATGCAAGGAACCAAAAATAGTACCACAAAAGAATGTCCAACCATACAGATAGTCATAATAGTGTATACATGTTCAGTAAACCGAATTTAAATCGATTTACAAAAATGGGTTGGTATAACAGTGAGTAACTGTGTACAACAATTTGTGGACATCTACAAAATGTGCGAGAGTTAGACAATATACATGTACAGAAACACGAGTACACAAACGGTCTACTACATCGACACGAAACAAATTGACTTGCTGTGAGTAAGTACGAACATGGTATGTTACGGTACCATGACAATTGGAATGATAGTAAAAAAAAGAAGTCCAACAACAATGTGTAAGAACCGATGGGGAAACATAATGGAAGATTCGACATTAAAAAGCTAGCAAGTAGTACAAAGTTAATAGAACAGGGGAGCACGTAACGCCAACGTAACAGAGTTCACTGTATGAAGAAGTCTAATCCTCGATATCTCCACAACAAAGCTCATACATCTCGACTGCCAATTTCTCCGCCCTATCATGAATCATCCCTTCAGTGACAGCATAGACTTTTGCTAATCCACCACTCGCATGCGCTTCGATGAACATGATAGACACCATCCCAGTTTGGCGACGATCAGACACCTGAAGAACTTCAACATCCCTAGAAAATGTGAGGGGATTGAGTGGGAATCTTCTCATTTCATCGCAGGATGCAGCCTTCCGGATAAAGTAAGGCAACATCTCGCAGATGAAGTCAAATTCAAGCTTCAGGCGAGATCGCCTAACAGCATACCCATTTGGGTCGAACACCGTCAGCGACGAGGAAAGCAAGTCTACCAAGACCGCAACCCACCGGTTCTTATCCAAATTGAAGGGAAAGTATATGAAATCAAGATGCTTAACCCACTCCTTCCCTGTGGCCTCCGTTCTGTGGCGAATGTGTCCCAAAATATCATCATCAAACTCAAAGTTTTCTTTCTTCTTGTTTTTCTTGAACCGGGCATGGTGTTTAGCTAGCAGGGACGGAAATGATGATGGCATTATATCTGCCCTAAAATCAGAATCTCCACCATTTTGTGTGAGCAGAGTTTCCCTTAGCAGCATAACACAGGAGTCCATCACCTGCATGGTACAATAGCTATCTGAGTTGAGATACAATAAGTGGATAAGGGGGTTCTGTATATAAAGACGTACAGTAGATGTTTCAGATGGGATGAGCCGGGGGATATTGATCAAGTCGGAGTCCGACAGATAGAGGCCAGGTCCAAAGTCCAGTGTTCTGAGCCACAATTAAATTTATCGGTTAAATGAGTAATAATACATATACATATCACATTATAACAATCTACGAATATAAATGGATGTAAATATGAACATTAATGAAGGAGATATGAAAAACCTTGCAGGAACAGGATTGGCGACAATGTTCTTAAACTTCTCGTTCAAACAAAGACCAACCGTGGGTACAGCATCATCATCGCCGTCCTAACCAAGAATGCTTATGAGGCCGATATGAAAACAAGTTTTCACCAGAAGATAAAGTATGTTAAAAAATGTACCTTGGTCGGAGCCTCACTAGATGTAGCGTCCCCAGCAGAGACAACTGTCTCTGATATATCACGCAAAACACTGCCAATTGTTGAGTCCGCGTATTTGGACTTCATATGATCATCAACCATTTTCTTGACGGCTGTGCTCATTCCGGCTAACACTCTCTCCTCCATCTGCTTCAATTCGGACTGCAAACTTTGTCTAAAGCTACCTTCAACAACAGAAAGGGCTTCCTTAACCTGTCCAGCAACAATCCCCGCCATTTTACTGGAATCACCTGGGATAGACAACCCCCTGACACCAAGTTTTCTAACCTTCTTACCCCTGCTAGCATCCTTGGTGTTAGGCTCGGAGGGTCGTGCTTGTGCCTTGCCCTTACGTTTCCCATTAGGAGCGGTTCTTGCAGCCTGGTTAGCGGGAGCTACAACCCGTCTTTGTCCTCCTGTAAAGTGCTCACGCTTGAACACAAAACCTTCCTCAATATGCTTGACCATGTAGGCAACATTAGGGTCTTCGACCTCATCTGCCCAGCTGAAGTCCTTACCATCGAAACCTTCTTCTCCACCGCCGTCAATAATGGACGTAACCGCAACCTTAATATATAAACAAACGGTCGAGAAAGATCATCAGTTATGTTTGACAATGTAGTCGACCATATGACAACTTGCATATCCACGTAACAAGATAGTTGGGAATAATAGCATATATAACTCCATTTTCAAGGTTGGATTGCCGATGCAAGTCCGTATTGCCGAACATAATTGACATAGTCGGGCAGCAACCAATATAATATAGGGATTACTTAAGTCACAGAGACGACAACTGAAATAATGCTTACGGAATCATCGGCATCCAACTCCCAAAACCTGTCCAGCTTAAGACCAATTAAAGCTCCACTCTCGTCCTCACCTGATTCTGAATCGGCTCCATCACCTACCGCTGAAACTGCAGCCGGTACAGCTTCAATGACAACAAGCTGGAGGGCATGAATAAATCCTTGGATGGCGACTGTAGGTTGTGCCAGCTGATTTATTTGCCTCGTCCTAATACACTGCAGGGTCATGTCAAACGCAAACCGGCCCCAAGGATAGCTTAAAAAAAACTTCAGGTCCCTTATCATTTCAACGTGCTCTCTAGGGATCTTCATCGGGGCTGATCGCCTGCATAACATGCCGTCAACAAGTAACAAACACGCATACTTAACCCTCACCTCACTGCTGAGGTTTCTCCCTCTCTTAAGCATAGTCAACAACATCTCGCCTGTGACAAATGGTTCTCCCCCGAACAGAGTAAACCAGTAAGGCGCAACTCCTGGTTTACTTTTCTGCAATTCGGTAGGAACAGTGGGCAAAGGGCTACAGTTAAGGCCTGTAACAATTGCAAATTCCCGCAACGAGAACCTTATAGGCTTGCCACTGAAAATAACCCAGATTTCATGCAGCCTCTCGACAAACAACTGCCTCGTCAGTAGAAAATGCGCAAGCTTGCCTGAATAAGCTGGTTTGGCGTAAATATCAAACAGCTTCCCAAAACACGGCCTAATCTGATCTATTTCTTCCGGCTCTAGATACTTCAAAACAGCCCCAATTGTACTCAGCTTGAAATACGAGTTAACTCTATCACCAACAGGCTCTTCACCATCGGCAAAAATGCGAGAGGGTAGCTTTGTACTGTCCATATCCCTGAAATACATATTAACTTGAATCAGAACTGATTTCCCGGGAAACAATTTCGTCATCAGTATAGATATCCACATATTTTCATGAATCCAAATGTTATTATATAACGATGGATACCATAAACTGGATGACCCCAGACTTCTCAATACGATAATGTGTGGATCTAACTAAATAAATAACTCCTCCTATGAATCAAATTTTATGCGCGCTGCTGCGTCGTGAAACCGGACATACAACAAAATTTAAACAGTCCAAGAAAGGGAACAAGTGACTCAAAGCAGTCAAACCCGACAATAGAACCCAATTTCAAACCCAGTATGATTGGAAATTAAACCAATCCAACTTATCTAACCACTAAATTTAAGATCTACTAAAAACCCACAATAGCAACTGCAAAAAAAAGATCGCCATTTAGTTACTCAATTTCACTCTCACCCGGATCGGAAACACTGAACGATTAATGAGTAATTCAACGGTTTAATCGGTGAGCTTCAAGAAGTTACCTCAATAGCGGATCTCTTCTTCTCACAATTTGAGTCCGTTTCAGTTAGAATTGGCTAGGGTTTTCTGCGTCTAAACAGAGTGAAGAGGGAGTGCAATAGTGGAAGAGATAATATCACCAAAAAAAAAAGATAAAAATTTGAATTTTTACCCAAAGTAATACGCAATGTTTCCAGAGTTCAATACATCATTAATTGCGAAAGGATAACGGCAGTAATACTTCGTCATTCGAAACGCGTGAGGTTAAAATGGGAATACATTGGTGTCAAATATTTAGTGGGCCGAAGCCCCATAAATACAATTGTCAAAAATTTAAATATGCCAAACAGTATGGCTATGTAGTGCAAATTCTCTAAAAATAAATAACTATAATCATCAATTTTCAATATACCATTTGCTAACTAAAACCAGTTAAATCCACCGAACTCATTAACAATCTCATCAAACCAGTGTCACTAAACCAAATTACAATATTTGGTTTCAGTATCATAAAGCTGCTTAATGAATAACTAAATGAAAATGGAGCTGAAATCAAACTTATACCCGATTGTCCACCACTCTATTAACTAACTCAAACAAAATTTACTCATTCATATGTCAAAATTATATATAAATTTACCGATCGTGCAACAGTACTATATAGCATGTTACTTTGTTCTCAACTATCACCATCCACCAACTTCTCATTCAAACCAATTAAATGCAATTATAAAACATAAAAAAATCCTTATATACAACCATATAATTCTTCATGAACCATTGAATCCAAAAAATACCAAATCTAAAGATGACTACAAAACTCAATCTACTCTTCACATTTTGGCTTCTCACACTTACACTCTCCCACTCACGCCTGACCCGACCCGAATCATCCAGATCCATCTCAAATGAGCTCAAGAAAAACTCCAAAGGTAATAATAACAAGAATGACAAGGGCTATGGATCACCAGGAGGATACTTTCCGCCAGGAACCGATTTCGGAATACCGGGCTTCACTGGCAAGGATTGGGGAAACATTGGCGGCGGATACGGTGGTGGTAACGGCGGACCAAGCGGCGGACACAACAAAAATGGTGTGGTGAGACCAACTGTGGTGTGTAAGGAGAAAGGTCATTGTTTCATGAAGAAGCTGACGTGTCCGGCAAAGTGTTTCAAATCTTTTAGCCGCTCCGGCAGAGGATACGGTGGTGGTGGTGGAGGCGGTGGTTGCACCATCGACTGTAAGAAGAAATGTTTGGCTTATTGTTGATTACTTTGAAATATGAATGTCGAGGGAAAAAGTTTCATTATATACTACAGTCTTTTTATTTTTTCCTTTTTCTTGATTTGGAATGTTTTGTAATTTATCATATGGTTAAGTTTAACTTATCGAGAATATCTTGTAATAAATGATATATCTATTTTATTCCTATACAGATGCTACTAATTTTCATAATCTGTGGAAAATATCAAATGTTTTTGCCACTTAAAACATTCAAACCAACCATCACAGTGAAATGAATTTTGCAACCCGTGGAACACAATCCATAAATAATTTCAAAAAAATTGTATGAATCTTTAACTCTCAACTTTTGAACAAATAGATTTACATGAGATGAAAGGTATAAAGAAAAATTAAATCATTTTTTCCTTACAGAGCAGATAGAGACGTCAAGAAAGAATCTGAAAAGAGGAAGAGATAGTGAAAGATTACATACAAACCACAAAATGTTACACGGAGCTCTCATACGGCGGCTCTCAGGGCTCCTCTCGCCGCTTCCCGTCTCAGCTCATCTTGCTTCCCGCTGCCTCGGAAGTACATGTACACTTGCTGCTCAAAACAAAACGTTGCCATCCCAAAATCAAAATGTTAAGAAAATTGATTACAGATTATAAAACTTTACTGATAATATATTAGTGATGGGAGTTGAAGAGATAGACCTGAATAACCCAGATGCTGACCACTGATTCCAGGCAGAAAAATGCAAAGCCAATGAAGTAGAATATCTGTAAAATGAACAAAACATTAGATCAATGATTCAAAAATATCAAGCTTTAAGCTTTTATCTTCGAATTTGTTTTTAAGACTATGGAAGATCCATCAAAGGGTGAGAGAGCTTGCTTACCCCGACCAATGCATTACCGCTTAAGACATCTATTGCAGGTAAGATCCCTCTGTTACAGAAAGAAAAATCAATAATCTTGAAAAAAGATAGCAGCAACTACTTTATGCAGCCCTCATTTAGTTTGAATTTGTTTTGATGTATTCAAATGGGTTTTGAGCAATCCTTAATGGCTTATGATTACAAAAGAAAATAGAATTTATCAAGAACAATGGCTTAAGATGCCTATGCAATTATCATTTACTAGAGTATAGGACAATTACCAAGTCACAAGTACCAGAATAGTTACCAATATGATATAATATGATAGTTACCAATAGTTACCAATATGATTTGATCCATTCAAATGGGTCTTCTCCATACTCAAATTTACCATAAACAATGACAAGATCAAGTTAAATCGTCTAGTAGTATACTTACGCAAGAGATTTTCCTTTGAAGACGATAGGTGGAGCAACTGCAGCAAAGACGCAGAAGAGAATGTGGAGCTGCAGCAAGAACAAAGCTTTAGAAATGGTTCTTCATACTGAGTTAAAAAAAAGTTTGAATCATGAAAGCTAATCTTCTTCGCTCACCATATAGAACAAGAAGAACCATCCAAAGCTCAATGCACTATCAGTTCTGCAAACACATTCAACCAAAATGTGAACAAAACTCAGTAAACATAATAAACAAAATCTCGACTTTCGAAAGTGGAAAAACTCCGAACCTGAAGGCACGGTAGAGGGGTCGATACCATAACACATAGCCTCCAGGGACACCAGCTATGAAGTAAATGAGGGCAAGAAGCCATATTGTCACTCCTGAACAAAATCACACCAAAGTGTTAAATATGTAGTAAAAGGTCTCCTAGAGAAGAATGATGGAACTTGAGATCATCAGACTTGAAGAAACGAACCTGCTCCTTTGATCCAAGCTGTAGTAATGGCGATAATATTCCAGAAAAGACAAAGAACCAACCCTGGCGAACAAGAACCACATCTAAATGTGTCAATCAAATGAATAAGAGAAACGAAGAATGAAAACTGAAAAGGTAGGGAAACAAAATACGTACCCAAATACGTTGCAAAGGCAACATACTGTAGTCTTTGGAGATGAACCGGAATTTCGTTTGCAATGTCATGGTGGATAAGTGGGAAAAATGGTGGCCAGTTTTTCACTTCGATTACGATTCCAGCTGCAAAGAGAGAACCATAAAATCAATGACTTTGAAATAAGAAGGAAAATGAATCATTCATTCTCTAGGAAACAGCTTGGAAGACTGAAAAGAGTAAATCGTTGCCTAAGCTTGATAAGCAGTACCTCGTGCAGCAGCATCTTCTTTCTTTTTGAGGTCCTACATAGAAGAAACAAAACATAACATTCAAATGAAGAACAACGCCACTGATAGGTAACCAAGAAAACATAAATTAATCACAAATAAAACCACTGCAAGTAGCTATCTAAAAGACTTCAAATTTCCAAAACAAGAATCACAGAAGTCTCAAGTCCTTTCACTTAAAATAAACAAAAACTAAGAAAACTCAAGCCCATAGAGAGAAGGAAACAAGACAATACCTGCTCTCGTCGTCTTAGCTCAGCTTCTTTGGCTTGAAGTTCCTTTTCTTTCTTCTTCAAATCCTAGATTCCCAAACGATTAAACACGACAAAAAACTATCATTTTTAACTCCAAGATCGACCTAATCACAAATATAATTTAATAAACATCTACTCCATTATCTATAACTAACCTGTGCACCGGATCTTCCTTGGTCAAGAGGAATGTCTACGGTGCGACCATAATCGAAACCAACAGGCTCTGGTGGCAAAGGCGATAGTCTCGAGTTCGATGCAGGCGGAATCCTCCCGGGATTCTAAGTTGGATTAAAAATACATTACGAATCAGTTAAGAACAAACCACAAACTTTCTTGCTTCAGAATATAGAGAGAAACATGTACTGCTTTTAAACTGGTGAAAGTAACAAGCAGAGAAAAGCATCACAAACCAAAAGATCAAGAACAACACTTTCTCAATTATGTTAAACTGAAAGTTTGAAGCTTTTACAACACTTGGATTCTAAATTATGTAAATTGGATTCACAAACATTACGAATCAGTTACGAAAAACACAAAATTTATTGCTTAAGAATTAAGAGAGAAACATCTCCTGCTTTAAAAATGGGTGAAAGTAACAAGCAGAGAAAAGCATCACAAACCCAAAGATCAAGAACAACACTTTTCTCAACAGAAAGTTTGAAACTTTGACAACACTTGAATCACAATCTCTCTCATAAGGTTTCAATTCCATTTTCAGGGTCTTAGCAACAACAAAAGGTAAACGTATAGAGGAAAAAGTGAGTTTCCCCCAAATAAACCCTAAAGTAAAATCCAATGATTTCTCAAGAGTCAATCAATCATCCAACAAAATTCGAAAACCCATTTCCGAGAAGCAAGATTAGAGATCGATTAATCTCTACTTTTCACGAGTTAATCCAAAGTGAAGAAAAAGCTTACAGCGAAAGGATTGACTTCTTCTTCCTCAGCGAAAGGATTCGGATCATAGCGATTCGCCATGGCTAAAAAAAGATTACAGCTTCAGAAGACTCAACGAGCTTATTATCAGAAGAAAGAAGAAGACTTGAAATCGATCTAAGATCTTAAGCACGGACCGAGAATTAGCCCAACGTTGAAGACAAGCTTTATATTTATATATACGACACACATATTTACACAAAAGCGAGTCTTATTTGTGTAAGTTTTGTTGTTTTTCTACATTATTTCGCTTTGACAGTTTTGTAGTCTAGTTATATAATTTTTATTTATTTTGTTAAATACCTCATCTGATCAAATTTTCATTCTTAATCCTCTTGAGTACTTTACACATATTATTAGTTGTAAGCTTCATTAGAATATAATGTCATCACAAACTAAGCCAAAAGTAATACAGTAAATACTAGCCTATTTTTAATGATTATTCAACTACTCTAGTTTTCAAATAATTTGAAAATTCTAAAGAGACAGAGAGAGGAACAAATTGAAATGGTCCTTTGGTCAATGATCTTGTCTGCTTCTAAGAACGTTTGAAAAGTACCCATACACGGCACAAACTTTTTTTTTTTTATAAAGAAAATTAATCAATATCTTTATCTTATAGTATATAATGGAGATGATGGAGTTTTCTCTACTCTACTCGTGTCAACATACAAAATAGAAATTAAAAACATTTACACTAATTCAATGGAACAATTAATTTACCCACCCTTATATTATTATCTTCTACAAAAAAAAATCTATGATTTACCAAAAAAAGCATTAAATCTATAAGAAAAATAAATAAAAATATAGCATAAGAACATCTAAACTAAAAAAATAAATAGAGACTAGATAAATATATTAGAAGAAAGTTTGTTTTTTTCCACATGACTATATATATATATATATATATATATATATATTTCTATAAAAAATTTAAAAGAAATGAAAATACTATTTTTTCAAGATAATATACATACAAATTTAAGAATGCATTTGAGTCATAATTCACATATTCTATGTATACAAGTGTGTTAAAATCTCAACTAATTTATTTTTTAACTCTTACTCAACAATAAGTATATGCAACTAATCAAAGAAAAAAATGCATAAAGATTTTTAAAAAGAAATAATATAGTTCAGAAGTATGTTGAGAATCAATATGCATTACGATAAATTACATGTGAACGAATAACAATTGAAAATATATAGATGGAAAGAGATCAATGAGTCAATCTTGAACGATATATAGAAGGAAAAAAAAGAAAATATATTAGACAATATATTAAAGATTATATAAATGTACACACAAGACAGATAAATTTTTCAAACCTTTTTAATGGATGAATTAAATAAGTGAGTTAAGAAAATACATGACATATATAAGTGGACCAGATTATCACATTTGAACCAAACTTAACGGTGAGATGAGATTAACATCTTTATATAAGTTACTAAAAATGTTTCCTCTTCACGCGAATGTCTCATACAAGTTTTTTATCATGTGGTATCTAACGTTGAAATAATATATATATTGTATATTACTTGGTAAAATTATATATATATATATATATATATATATATATTTATACATATATTTATATAGATTTTCTTTGAAAGTTATAATAATTATACTTTTAATCTCTTCAATTATTTATAGTGTTAATAGTTTTATGTTAAGATTTTGCGCAACGCGCGAGTTTATAAATATAGTATACTATAATAAAAGAAAAAAGCAAAGTAACGTGAGAAAAGGAGAGTTTTATTTATTTATTATTATTATCTAGAAATGGTGAATACAAATATTACAGACACAAACAACTTTTTCATTTATTTATTTATTTATTTTTTATTATTATTATTTTTTTATAAACAACAGACACATACATCAATAACCACAAACGTCATAAAGTCTTCTCCTAAATGGTTACACACATTTTTTTTAACCACCCCTTTTTTCTTATGACACCACAACACAAAACAAAACATTTTACTACATCACGAAACAACACTTTTTTTTTTTGTAAACCAAAAACAAAACATTTTACCAAACCTTCTCTTCCAATTATTGATTCTCTTTTCCCATTGATATATAACTCAGACATTTGTAAATCCTTGTTTCCATCTTCCCTTATTCTCTCGACATAACTTCCTCATAATTAAACACCTAAATCATAGCACAAAACCAAAAAAAAAAAAAAAAATTATCACATCAGCGAATAGTTAAGGAAAAAAAACAAATTTGTTGAAAGGCCTAAGAAAAATTAAAGATTAGTTAGAGAAGTAAATATTTGCTTTGATATCTAGTGGTACGTCATAATATATTTAAAATCAATGTTCTTAACGCTGATTCACCTTCAGAAAATTTGTTTGCTGACTTCATTTTCTTAACCTCCTCTTTTGAGCACAAGATTAGTTTCTTCACCATGTTGCAGAACTCACTACACAAAAACTCGAAGTCAAATATTCATTTCCAATATTTAGCCAGTGGAAAGAGAGAGAGAGAGGGAGAACTTACGGCCATGGATCGTCCCCAACTAGCATCATATCTCCTTTATTGTCAATGAAGATTAATTCCCATAAATGACCGGCACACAGCTCGCCTTTGATATCAAAGAGTTTCTCCAGTTCTTTCATCAACTGATTGTATCCATCAAAAACAGTTAAATCTATCGCTCTACATATACCTAGACCATGCATCTCCACCTGTTAAATAAACACCATATAAAAATCATGTAAACTGAACATAGCATCTCAATCTATTTGGAGACTGTATAACAATTTTCTTATTGAATTATCCAAAATTACGAGTCCCACTATTTATAAAAATTCAAATTTAAATTAAGTTTTAAATCGGGTTTATGTTTGAATGCATATATAGTAAAAGATGTTAGTAGAACCGAGTAGTATGTAAACAATAAGAAAACGCTGATTTTTCCTTACCTTGGTACGACTTCGTGAATAATTGATTTGTTTGCTTATGACCTCCTTTGATGAAGCGATAGTCTGGTTCTGTTCATGCTTTTTTTCTTCAGAGAGTTTGGAAACCTCAAACTTTTGGTATGCGTCAATTTCTTTCAAGAGATCTTTGGTCTTCGAGAGAGTTGCCAAATTGACTCCAAACAGTCTACAACTAGTGGTTGAATCAGTGGCTAAAGTTTCTTTCACTGATATAATCATTTGGTCATTGCAGTTTGGTTTATGCATGGTTGGGACTTCGCAGCTGCTCATTAGCCAACCGGAAGGAATCTTTGGATCTTCAGTTGAGTTATCATAACTAAGCTGAGCAACACTTATTGGGTAGCTCTTGCTCGATTGTCCAATTTCATGGCCTTGAGTTAATGTAGGAGTCCATGGATTCAACGATGGTGAACCTATAAATAGAATTATAATATGAAATATTTCATTAGTTTAGAATTATAATATGAAAGATTTCATACAGAAGCTTTAACTCATTTGACAAAATATTAGGATGTGTTGTACCAATTTCATTATCTTGACGGGGACGTTTGTTTTTTAGCAAAGCTGATTGGAAAACACTTGTTGAAGGCAACAAATCCTCGATTTCCCAAGGTGAAATCCTGTTAGATCTTGGAATTAAGGCTTGTTCTTCCCATTGTACCTAGTAAAACAGAGGTGGGTGAATGTTATTTATTATGATTGGAAAATGTAAAAAAAAATGTAGAGATAGGGAAAAATTTACTTCAACTGATCGCCATTTAGAATCATTCCAATTAGGGGAGTAATCTTTGACAGCCTTAATTGTCCCAAAGTATCTTTTATAATAATAAAAAACAAAATTTAGATAAGAAACAAAAGAAAAGAAGAACAATTAAGAAGAAAATATGTTCATACGGTTTACCTTCTTTTAATTAAATCATCACCCTCAAAACACATTTTAAATCCCGAGTCAACTTTGAGCTTATTGTTCACAGCATCTAGATATTTTTCGTAACTGATGACAAACTGGCTTGACCTAATATCATATCAAGACCCATAATAATAAGCACAATGATTGAAGAAACTAATTCGATGTTATATCTATAAAGTAACAAAATGTTTTTATTTACCTTGGATTATAGACCACGGTGAACATACATGGGGAATTAATAGCATTTTTTACGGTATAAATTATTCCATGATACATAGCATCTGATGAAATTATTGATGAAGCTGTGTTGTTTTGTTTATGCGCAGCTCTTCTGATACCAACTCGTAATTCCCCATTCTCTCCTCTAAAAAATATAACAGTTTAAGTCTGTAATCTAGTTAAAAAAAAGAAGAAGTAAAAGTAAAAGTGTAAATCCACTGAATTTACCTAAGAAATACAACAGAGTCTCCAACGACTAATTTTTTTGCTGTAACGAACGCATTCCAGCCAGTTGTGAACAGATGTCTTTGGGGTGTGCCTGCATGAGATTGTTTTCATACAAATAGATGATCATATATTACTAAGCCCAAACACAAAGTATCCATTTTCATTAGTATTTTTTTTAAAAAAATTGATTGATCAGATAAATGATTCATTGCCTCTAAAAATATGTTTGAATCTCCATTCATAACCATTAAGATCTTTAGCGACTAGCTCTTGAGTCGGTGTTGGTTGTGACATATCCTAAAAAAAAAATCAATCAATAAAAGTCTTATGGAAGCTTAAAAAATGAAATATGAGTTCATTTGATAGAGAAACAAAGAGCATATACCAGCGGAGGAAGACATTCAGTTGCATGTCTTCTCATCACAGATAATCCACTATGTCCATTTGTATCTGATGTAGTTAAAACCTTTGTGAAAGAACGAACTACTGGCAATCGACGGTTGACATTGTTAGGAATAGGAATTGCAGTTTTCTAGATATTACAAATTCAAAAAAAAAATTTCATTTAAAAGTGATTAAAAAAAAAGTGCAAGTAATTTAAAAATAATTTTTGAATTTTTCCATCACCATGGAGTCCGGCATCAAAGTAATCTTGGTGTATACTTCATCAGTATCTTTCACCACCTAAAGTTCAAATACAAAAATCAGCAACAATATAACCAATACTATATGCAGTCTTAGCAAATGTAGCTCTTGTGTAACTAATTGGCCATTACCTCAAGCTGATAACTACTAACACGACATAGAACCTTCGACGGAAGATCGACAATTTGCCTCAGATGATCCATTTCTTGGTTTGTAGACGCTTCTACCTAAAGATGCCATTAAATTGCAGAATGTTATTTCACAGAAAAAAAATAAAATTTTTAAGAGAAAATTAAATCAGAAGACAGAGTAATTACTTGCTCTATTTGTCCTTGAGGAAAGTAATAAACTTTTTCTCCAATTTTTGCGAGATCATCCGAAAGTCCAGCACATGACTTCCATAATTCCTCGTACAAATAACTCTTCGAGGTATCAACTGCTCAGTAAAAAGAGAAAAAACATTATCACACAAAAATGTTTCTGAAAAATAAAGAAAGTCCATAAAAAATTTCTCACTTATGCCTAAAATTTCAGGATATGCGTTAGCAACTTCATTACTCTCCATCTCTTATACAAGATACAAAATATTTGCTATGATCAGCTATGTGATTGATCAAGCCCGCTTAACTCACTCCTAACTTTCTCTCTTTAAGCCGCGAGAACACAAAACCGTGTGGCTAAAAGAAAAAAAAAAACAAGAAGAAACTTATTCGCTTACCATTAAAAAGCATTTATAAATTTGATAAAATAAATCTAAATCTAGATTTTATGAACTCGAAGGCAATAAGGAATCCTGATTGTTGATCACAAAAGCTAATAATTAGCATAATACCAATGTTTGATGAATCAGAGAGACTTATTTAGATTACTGAAAGGTAGCCTGAACGAGTTTTTTTCCGTCCTTCAAGTATTTTTATTTCTTTATTTTTGTGAATGATTTGATGATAATATATAAGTATTTATAGGTGAAACAATATCCAATATCTACATTAAACTTTGAATAAATGTTTAATTAATTAAATTACCAAAAAATACACAACTAGTCATCGTTAAATGTATCATCATCAATAATTTACTAAAACTTACTCGGGAAAGTTTTTGGGATCCGACGGTTATCAAAAAAATAAAATAAAATAAAAACTTACTCGAAAAAAAAACTAAGCTTCATTAACATTGACTTCATTAATCAGTATACCAAAATATAATATGAATAGACATAGGAAGAAATTAAATGAGGACGGAACAATAATTTTTGTTGCCTTTTTTTTGCAAATTACCATAAACTCGCTAAATCTAGAAATACTTACAAAGATTTCATATATGTACTATAATAAGAGAATAACTCTCTCCATGGTTGGGACACGTCGGCAATTTTGGTTGTTGTGAGCATGACATGTGGCATCTTGGAAAATATTTCTTTTTTCAAATGTTTCATGACTTTCCAGTTTCTACATTCAAGGTACCTCTTCACATTCTCATGTTTAAATAACAATTCCGAGTAAAATAAATGAATGTTATATAGTGTGCGAAATCTATACTATAATAAGAGAGTAACTCTCTCCATGATTGTGACACATCAGCAATTTCGGTTGTTCTAAGCATGACATGTGACATCTTGAAAAATAAAAAAATTTCAAATGTTTCATGTCTTTTCGGTTTCTATATTCAATGTACCTCTTCACATTCTCATGTTTAAATAACAATTCCAAGTAAAATAAATAAAAGTTAGTGTTCAAATATTCAAAGGAAAATAATAATAATCACTACGTATTCATGAAATCTATTTACAAATTTGTGTATAAAATTTTATTCATTTTCTTATATATAGAAATATGTGAAAACATTACGTGTAAATGATAAAATTGTAGCTGGTAAGGATCGAGTAAAGATAGTTCATGTATCAAAAAATAGTATTCAAAGTATACTTATAAAAATTAAGATCAAATAATAGTACGAATAAGAGCCGATAGTTAAAAACATTACTTTTAAAATTTTTAGAATTAAAATCACTATACAAACAAATATTGTAGATCATTAGTATAATAATATAATTTAAAAAATTAAATATAAATACTTATAATTAAATTAAATTAATAAAAATTAATATTTGGTATAGTTTTAATTCCGTGTATCGCGCTGGTCAAATTTATAATTCTTATAAGACAGAAGTCATTTACTGTGTTTCTGTGTCTGTCCCACCATATTTTTAATTATTATTATTTTTCTTTTCTCAAATATAATAATTTTTTTCTGGTTTTTTTCCTAAATCTACCACGATCCCTAATTCTTCTCTTCCCAAACCACGATCTTCCCAAACCCACGATCCTTTCTCAAACTCCATGATTCTCAACAAGTAACCAACTAAATATCTTCTTCTGAAATCATGGTATTTCTATCTTCTCTCTAACATGCATCAATCTTTAATTGATCACTGAATATGGAATTTATTTCTTCTTCCATCCGTTAAATTAATCACTGAATCTAAAATTTCTTTGTGCAGATCCAATCATAGTGTGACCTTAACTTGAGCTTTTCCCTCTCTATCACTCAAAAAAGAGGTAACTCACATAGTTTTGATTTCTGGGTTTTGTGTTCAAATTACTGAGTTTTTATTTCTAGATTATTACCAGTAATACAAAATGATAATAAACTTAGTTTTTCCTAGTTTTTCGAAGTTTCGGCCCTCAGCCTTGTAGTCATCCTTGTTGGCTCTATTGGCTTCTTAGCCTCCTTTAGCCTCTTGTTAATTTCATCTCTCTGTCGTTCATCATGTGTCCTCTTTTTTTATTTCATCTTAGTGCGCTTAAGCCTTGGTTTAAGATCAGGAATAACGACCTTTGATGCTTCTTCCACGGTCTCCTACAAACGAATACAAATATTTGTTAAGGTCCAAAAATATGATTTTCTCATCTTCTAATATAAGCTAGTTTACCTTCTCTTTCACGGGTTATTCCTCTATTTGAACACTCTCACTTCCTTCTTTCGACACATTATCCTATAATCAAATAAGGAATTGCAAATATTGCAAATATTAAGTAAGAAATTGCAAATCCAAGAATTTGCTATTACCTTTTCGATAACACTAGGTTCGCCTTCTTTCTCATTATTACCATTGATGCCATCACCTTCTTCACCATCGATGCCATCACCTTCCTTTTCCTTTGATCTCTATCACCCAGTTTTACTCAGTTTCACCAAGTGTGACTTTTCGTTTTAGAATATAAGAACAATTTGTTTGTTACCTGTGATTTATCATGAAAGACGTTCTCCTCATACGTCGTCATATAACTTAATTGCTCATTCACATAAGTTTCCAATGGGGCGATTTTTTTCGCCAACCCATCAACCTTGTCCACCAACCCTTGAACCATGTCATCCATTTTCGTCATACGCTCATCCATATCTTTCTTCATGCGGTCAAAGAGATCTTCCATATCTTTCTTCATGCGGGTGTTCACCATTGGTTCAACGGGGTTAACATCCTCGTTCGCCGCCGCATTCGCAGGTCCTTCTCCAGACCTGGAATCCACATATTCTTTCAACATATTTTCAAAGAATACGGTCAATCCTTGACCAAGACGATCCATCCAACTTTCGACTACGACGCAATGCTTATCGTCTTTTTCTCTTCAGTGATTTCGCACGGGAGAGCTTTCTCGCAGTCGGATAGAATCAATAAACTATCAATGGCCTGCGAATAGAAACAAGGAAAAACAAGGAATAAAGATTAAAAATGTTTGAACCAGTTGTACCAGTTATCCAATTTTACCATTTAACCAGTTTTACCAGTTGTCCAGGTTTACCAGTGATCCAGTTTTAAAACACTGACCTTAGTTGCACCAAGTTCGGCATTTATTTGTTCTAACGGAATCATTTCATCTCGCTTGATTTGAACTTTGATATGCACATCCTAGGACAACCTTCGTCTGCACCAGGAACATGTTCTCGGAACT
This sequence comes from Erythrophleum ivorense, assembly GCA_026724425.1. NCBI lineage: Eukaryota > Viridiplantae > Streptophyta > Magnoliopsida > Fabales > Fabaceae > Erythrophleum > Erythrophleum ivorense. Next base: position 315,745 of record JAIUCV010000087.1, read on the forward strand.
TCATCGGCAATGCTGCATTTGCCTCAAAAGGTAAGAACTACACAAGAAACATATTATTAGAGTTAGCCTCATTTCAGTTATAATAAGTAGAGACAATGACTAAAAATTCAAATAAATTTTACCTCCAAAGGAATACAGAAACCACCTATCAGCCATAATATTGGAGTCTTCAAACCCTCCTTAACAAACCCTCCAAAATGCTTCATTGTGTGAGAGATCTGTTCAAGCATATGATCATATGACAATCTCCCCCAAGGAAATGTCCTGCATAACTCAAGATCATTGACCGCTCTCAGCAGGAATGGGTCTACAGAAGGAGCTTCTTTACCAGTCTTCACCAGGCCTTTAATAATGCTTGATAAAAGAATAGGACCGCCATGTTCAACCTATCTCTACCAGCTCTCATATCAAGTAGCTTCGCTTTCACATCTTGATATCTTATTTTTGATCCCCTTTTAAAATACTTCTCCACAAAATCCATTTTTCCCATTGACCCTCTTGCCATAAACTCGACTGGATAGTTATGGCAGTCTAATCTCGATATCAACGCATGTTCTTTTATGCTATAGCGAATGGGAACACCATTTACCACGAACCAAGCTTCTTTTTCCTTTTCAGTACATGCCGTACAGAGAAGTAGCATCCACATGCCCTGAACCTTGTGGTTTTTGTCCCTTGGCATGAGAAAAATATGTTTGAATTGCGGGTGCGTCTCAAACCAACTTCTTTCTCGGCTTGTAAGTGAAGGCGTTAGCTTATCTAGAAGCGTCTCCAATGCGTCGGTGATGTAACACCTCGTCGAGATCTTTATTTTCTTCTCATACTCAGTCGGTGGAAAGTACATCTGCAAAGGTTGCATTGCTTCCATTTCATCCGAGTAATCCTGCAAAACGTGATCAAGTTATATACCAAGTTTTATCAAGTTATACTATATGTTTTCATATAGTTTTACTAGTTGTACTAGTACTACAAATCAATTAACAACACACACAAAATCTAGAGTAAACACTAACCCATAGTTCACAAATACTACAAAAAATCTATAACGAGGACATCACAAAATAATTAATTCCCAAAGTTTATTCTTATGCAAATGAAGTGAAGATTTCACCTAATATATTTAATTGTTCGGGAATACTTACGCTTTCGTCTTCATCTTGGTCTTCATGGTTACTCAGGGTTGGACTACTACTTCCGTCGGAATTGTCCTCTCCTTTGTCGGAATTGTCCTCTCCTTCGTCGGTATCTTCTTCTCCTTCAGTCGGAGGGTCTTCTTCCGAGCGCTCGTCTTCTTCCTCCACGATTTCCGGTGGAAGCATTTCTCCCGACCCGTATTTAGGGTTTTTAGATCGAACAACCATATTCTTTAGTTTTACTAGTTTTTCTGTTTAATGTTCTTCACTTAGAGCAAGAAAGATCTGGGAAATCAGAGGTCAACGATTTTCAAAATTGGAATCGTGTGGAGAGAAAGGGGAAAGAGCGGAAAACATTCAGAATTAAAAAGGAATCGTGGAATCGCGTTTGCCAATTTTAATTTTAGAGATTATGGGTTATATCCATCGGGTTAGATCCAACAGAGCTGGATGGGTGGATTATATCCTGGTATGAGCTGTAATTTTGATGAATTGGATAGGATAATTAAGTAATTTACTTAGTTTTCGAATTAAAAATAATTGAAACCGAAATTTAATTTCTAACGGGGAGATCTGAGATTAGGTTGGGAGATATATGGAGTTATTAGGTGATCACCTAATCTCATATTGAGCCTTCACCTAATAACTCCTTATATCTCTCAACCTAATCTCTAATTCCCCGTTAGAAATTGAATTTCGTTTTCAATTATTTTTAATTCAAAAACTAAGTAAATTACTTAGTTATCCTAGCCAATTCATTAAAATTACAGCTCATACCAGGATATAATCCACCCATCCAACTCTATTGGATCTAACCCGACGGATATAACCCATAATCTCTACAATTAAAATTGGCAAACGCGATTCCGTGATTCCTTTTTAGTTCTGAATGTTTTCTGCTCTTTCCCCTTTCTCTCCACACGATTACAATTTTGAAAATCGTTGACCTCTGATTTCCCAAATCTTTCTACCTCTAAGTGAAGAACGTTAAATAGAAAAAATAGTAAAACTAAAGAAGATGGTTGTTCGATTTAAAAACCCTAATTACGGGTCGGGAGTAGTGCCTCCACCGGAAATCGTGGAGGAAGAAGACGAGCGCTTGGAAGAAGACCCTCCGACTGAAGGAGAAGAAGATACCGACGAAGGAGAGGACAATTCCGACAAAAGAGAGGACAATTCCGACGGAAGTAGTTGTCCAACCCTGAGTAACCGTGAAGACGAAGACGAAGACTAAAGCGTAAGTATTCCCGAACAATTAAATATATTAGGTGAAATCTTCACTTCATCTTCATCAGAATAAACTTTGGGAATTAATTGTTTTGTGATGTCCTCGTTATATATTTCTTGTAGTATTTGTGAACTTTGGATTAGTGTTTACTCTTGATTTCGTGTGTGTTGTTAATTGATTCGTAGTACTAGTAAAATTATATAAAAACAAAAAAGTATAACTTGGTAAAACTTGGTATATAACTGATCACGTTTTGCAGGATTTCTCTGAGTAAATAGAAGCGATGCAACCTTTGCAGATGTACTTTCCACCAACTGAGTATAAGAAGAAAATAAAGATCTCGATGAGGTGTTACATCGCCGACGCATTGGAGACGCTTCTAGATAAGCTAAAGCCTTCACTTACAAGCTGAGAGAGAAGTTGGTTTGAGACGCACCCGCAATTCAAACATATTTTTCACATGCCAAGGGACAAAAACCACAAGGTTCAGGGCATGTGGATGTTACTTCTCCGAACGGCATGTACTGAAAAGGAAAAAGAAGCTTGGTTCGTGTTAAATGGTGTTCCCATTCGCTATAGCATAAAAGAACATGCGTTGATATCGAGATTAGACTGCCATAACTATCCAGTCCAGTTTATGGCAAGAGGGTCAATGGGAAAAATGGATTTTGTGGAGAAGTATTTTAAAAGGGGATCAAAAATAAGATATCAAGATGTGAAAGCGAAGCTACTTGATATGAGAGCTGGTAGAGATAGGTTGAACATGGCGTTCCTATTCTTTTTATCAAGCATTATTGAAGGCCTGGTGAAGACTGGTAAAGAAGCTCCTTCTGTAGACCCATTCCTACTGAGAGCGGTCAATGATCTTGAGTTATGCAGGACATTTCCTTGGGGGAGATTGTCATATGATCATATGCTTGAACAGATCTCTCACACAATGAAGCATTTTGGAGGGTTTGTTAAGGAGGGTTTGAAGACTCCAATATTATGGCCGATAGGTGGTTTCTCTATTCCTTTGGAGGTAAAATTTATTTGAAGTTTTAGTCATTGTCTCTACTTATTATAACTGAAATAAGGCTAACTCTAATAATATGTTTCTTGTGTAGTTCTTACCTTTTGAGGCAAATGCAGCATTGCCGATGAAGTTCCGAGAACATGTTCCTGGTGCAGACGAAGGTTGTCCTAGGATGTGCATATCAAAGTTCAAATCAAGCGAGATGAAAGGATTACGTTAGAACAAATAAATGCCAAAATTGGTGCAACTAAGGTCAGTGTTTTAAAACTGGATCACTGGTAAACCTGGACAACTGGTAAAACTGGTTAAATGGTAAAACTGGATAACTGGTACAACTGGTTCAAACATTTTTAATCTTTATTCCTTGTTTTTCCTTGTATCTATTCGCAGGCCATTGATAGTTTATTGATTCTATCCGACTGCGAGAAAGCTCTCCCGTGCGAAATCACTGAAGAGAAAAAGACGATAAGCATTGCGTCGTAGTCGAAAGTTGGATGGATCGTCTTGGTCAAGGATTGACCGTATTCTTTGAAAATATGTTGAAAGAAGATGTGGATTCCAGGTCTGGAGAAGGACCTGCGAATGCGGCGGCGAACGAGGATGTTAACCCCGTTGAACCAATGGTGAACACCCGCATGAAGAAAGATATGGAAGATCTCTTTGACCGCATGAAGAAAGATATGGATGGGCATATGACGAAAATGGAGGACATGGTTCAAGGGTTGGTGGACAAGGTTGATGGGTTGGCGAAAAAAATCGCCCCATTGGAAACTTATGTGAATGAGCAATTAAGTTATATGACGACGTATGAGGAGAACGTCTTTCATGATAAATCACAGGTAACAAACAAATTGTTCTTATATTCTAAAACGAAAAGTCACACTTGGTGAAACTGAGTAAAACTGGGTGATAGAGATCAAAGGAAAAGGAAGGTGATGGCATCGATGGTGAAGAAGGTGATGGCATCAATGGTAATAATGAGAAAGAAGGCGAACCCAGTGTTACCGAAAAGGTAATAGCAAATTCTTGGATTTGCAATTTCTTACTTAATATTTGCAATTCCTTCTTTGATTATAGGATAATGTGTCGAAAGAAGGAAGTGAGATTGTTCAAATAGAGGAATAACCCGTGAAAGAGAAGGTAAACTAGCTTCCATTAGAAGATGAGAAAATCATATTTTTGGACCTTAACAAATATTTGTATTCGTTTGTAGGAGACCGTGGAAGAAGCATCAAAGGTCGTTATTCCTGACCTTAAACCAAGGCTTAAGCGCACTAAGATGAAATAAAAAAGAGGACACATGATGAACGACAGAGAGATGAAATTAACAAGAGGCTAAAGGAGGCTAAGTAGCCAATAGAAATTATAGTTCTAAAAAGTAAATTTTTTTTCCTTTCTTTTCCACAAAATCGTTGACCAAACTTTCAAAATCAATGTTCTTTAGCAGTTCTCCTTTCATGGATAAGATAGCTAGTGTAACATCCGCGAACCAGAAAGTTGTGTTTAAAGTGGTATCGGACGACATTAGGGGTTTGGGGGTAGATTACATACGCTCTTTGAGGTGCGAATCGAGGATCGATTGTACATGTTCTTGTTTGATTGTTGTACAATTGGTTTAAGGTTCAATCATCTCGAAGAAAATGTGTAAAAAGCTCCTAGATGCTTAGTGTCGATCGACACCAAAGGGGTGTGTCGATCGACACCGGTTTGAGAAATCAATTCCGGTTTAAGTCGATTGCGCGTTTGATTCGAGTTTGAGTTGGTTTGGTCGAGGGGTGTCGACCGACACCAAGGAAGGGTGTCGATCGACACCGGTTATTGAGAAATCGACCGGTTTGATTCAAGTCGGCTGGTTTTGTTCGGTTTGGGCGAGGGAAGCCCTAGGTCGCGAATAAAACACTGTAGCCGCGTGAGGAAGCTCACTTTTCGAGTTTCAGAGAGAAAAAGGTGATTCTAAGGTGATTTTGAGAGTTTGGAGGAGTTTTGTGTAGTTTCTGAGGCTTGTGGTTGTTGTTCCTTCTCCTTTCTTCCCTTCTAATCCGTTTCTAAGGTGAGTGCGTGACTGTAGGTCCGTTAATCATTAGAGATTGTTCGATTTCGAGTTTTGGTTGTGTTCTTGAGTTGTTTATAGTGGAAATCGTGTTTTGGATTGTATTGGGGCGTTGAAAACCCTTGATTGTGAGTTTGTGGTTATTGATTGCGATTTTCGTAGCTTCTGGTGTCTGGGCGTCGAGCTGGTGTCGACCGACACTCGATGAGTGTCGATCGACACTCAGAAGGCTGGCGTCGATCGACACCATAGAGGTGTCGGTCGACACCGACCTGGGTGTCAGGAAACGTAGGTGTTTCCTGACAGGGAATTCATATTGTTGTTGATTATTGTTGAGCATTGTTATGGTTGTTGATTATTGTGATGTATTGTCTATTGTTTGACATAATTGGCCTGTAGGCAGGATGATCCACTCACTAAGTATTTATGATAATACTTACGCATCTCTATTCCAATGTGATGCAGGTAACAGCAATGTTCTTCCGCGGAAAGAGACCGAGAGAAGAGGATGATGAGATTAGGAATTTAATTATGGCTCTTTTGTTATGGTTGACCAGGAATTCGTGATATTTAGGGTGTTGGACTTTATTTTAATAATGTAGCAAACCTGGTTTAGGTTGCTTATTGGTTATTGGTTTTATTCTTTATTGGTTATTTGTTGAACGATTATTTATGATTTAATAATATCGATTTTTCTCTGAGAACTTCCGCATTGTGTTGTTGAATTAGCTGTTGAGGATTAATATTTATGGGAATATTAATCTGGGCTAATTATTTAATTATATAAAAAAAAAAGTTTGGTTGTTTCAGCTAGATCACTCAATATTTATTGTAACATAGTCGAGCCGAAAATAAGATTTTATCAGCTTCGGCTTTCAACGGATGCAAGCGAAACCCTTTACAATATCCTATAAGCGATCCATGAATTTAGATAATAATCCTCAAAACTTCTTTGGTAAAGCTTTTTTTAGAACTTTAAGTTCACAAAAGAATCATGACCAACAATATCTACAGGATTTCAATGTCTTAAGGAATCGTCAAGATTTGCACAAAAATCCATCAAATTTTCAACACTCGCTAGTGCAGCTTTCTTATATGAAACGAAAGTCCAAATATATGTTCTTACTTTTGGAATTGGTCAAATCTCGTATGAAGCGAGTCGAGAGTTTGACTTTGATCTTTGATTTTGATGAATACTCACAAGTTTGGAAAAAAAATTCATAGATGAAAACTGTTTAGAAAATTACAGAATAATTAAATAGAAAAAAATAAAATAATAAGTTTGCATGAATTGTAAAAGACATTGAAAAGCTTTGTTCCTTGTCGAGGATAAGCGTCATCAGCGCCGTAAGTGGAAGGAAGAAGAAAGTTGCGTTGCTTAATTGTTTTTTTACCTAATTTTTGATTGTTTATATTTATCTATCTCTAATATATTAAAACAAAATACATTATAAAAATAACTTTTATCTCATTGTAGGTTCACTCTCGAGGGGTTTAGCAATTAAGTCATAAGTTTCTAGAGAATTTACATGGAATGCCATTACATATTATGCAAAGAATTAAATATGTATTATTCAACTAATCATATATATAACTATTAATAAAAATTATCATTCTCCTTCCTTAATTAGCAATTACGAAAATAAGTAAATAAGGAATATATGAGATTCAATTTATGTCTATCATAATAATTTTTTAAAAAATAATTATATATCTCCTATCATCTTTGTTTAACTTTATTTTTTTAAATAATTTGAATCACAATATAAAAAATCTAATGAAGAAAATCTTAAATTTTTTCTGTATATGCTATGATTTGAATTTTTAAAAACAATAATAATCACTAAAACTGTTAAAATTCTCATATTGAATATGTTATTGACTTATTGTGTGGAGATGTAGAAATATATTATAAAAAATAGATGATATGCAACCGTATGAGTAGGAAACCTCATTTAGTAGGTATCCAAATATAATTTTTTTTTAATTCGATTTATATGATTTTTAATTAAACTATATAATTAAATCGAATAAAACTATTTTTATAAATATTTTATTTTAATCAAAATTTTGAATACTACTCTATCTGTTTCAACTTTCAATATAAAATTAATTATATTTTTAATATTTTGACAATTTGGATTTTGCAGATTATTTTCTTATTGGTTAGATTGTTTTGGAATTATAATAAAACGTGTTTAAGTTTTCAAAGAAAAAAAATAGTTTTAATCCGAACATAAAACTTCTTATCTTATTATATTATAGTCATTTGGGTTTTATGTATCTTGATTAAATCTATCATATTAGATCTATGGCTACGGTTACATCTTTAATTTGTTTACTTTTTTAAAAAAATGGTCTAAGATACTTAATTTCCACACTATAAACGAATACAAGAACCAAATTAAAGTAAAAATTCGTCACATAAAATTTTGAAATAGATAAATATACATTTTTTAATAAACTACAAATTTAGAAACCATTACCCCGTGCAGAATGCAGATCCAACCCTAATTTATTTAAATAAACTTTAAGCCCATAAATCTTATGAAGCGTCTAAGTAACCGTAAGCGGTAAGCCCATGACCATACCATACATAACGTACGCACGGCTCTAGGACAGCACAAAATGGCCATGTTTTAAGCTAAAGATGAGATAATTTAAGTCATAGGAAGATGGATCCATAGTTAATGCTCATCCAACTCATTTCCTTCTCTATCTTTTCTTTTTGTTTTGTTTCGTAATGCATATTTCTATCTATGCTTCTATATAAATGGGGCAGAAGGTTGAGTGTTTACCATTTTCGCTACTGTTAAAAATTCTCAACAATAGAATTTTGAAATTTCGTTTCTCTTTAAACGACTTTCCAAATGGCGAGTGGATCATTCCCTATCACACAGGTAAATTTTTATCTGTTTGAAAATATCAACTGTTACAGATTGTTCAATCAAAATATGATTTTATCTCCTGAATTTTATGAAAACATAATGAAATTTTTTGTTTACATTAAATCTATTAAATTTATGGCTACGGTTAAATCTTTAATTTGTTTATATTTTTATAAAAATGGTTTAAGATACTTAATTTCCACACTATAAACGAACACAATAACCAAACTAAGGTAAAAATCCGTCGCATAAAATTTTGAAATAGATAAATATACATCTTTTTAATAAAATATAAATTTAGAAAATATCACCCCGTGCAGAGCGCGGGTCCCAAGTAGCAGAGAGTATGATGGTAATTTGCATGAAGAATACGAAGAATTGTGACCACGGCTGATGGTGATAATGGAGCACCGACTGTAAACGAAGGAGAGTATGACAATGATAAGTAGATCCCTTTGACGGAAGTTATGAAGAAGAAGAAAGAATTCATCACCAAACTCCAGTTGAAGGCAACTTTCGAAATTTGTGCAATGAAGCATGACTTTGATTACAAGGTAATAAAATATATCATATTAAATCTATGGCTACGGTTAAACATAATTAAATATATCATATTAAATCTATGGCTACGGTTAAATCTTTAATTTGTTTACATTTTTATAAAAAATGGTTTAAGATACTTAATTTCCACACTATAAACGATTGAACACAATAACCAAACTAAGGTAAAAATCCGTCGCATAAAATTTTGAAATAGATAAATATACATCTTTTTAATAAAATACAAATTTAGAAAACATCACCCGTGCAGAGCGCGGGTCCCAAGTAGCGGAGAGTATGATGGTAATTTGCATGAAGAATATGAAGAATTTGTGACCACGGCTGATGGTGATAATGGAGCACCGACCGTAAACGAATGAGAGTATGACAATGATAAGTAGATCCCTTTGACGGAAGTTATGAAGAAGAAGAAAGAATTCATCACCAAACTCCAGTTGAAGGCAACTTTCGAAATTTGTGCAATGAAGCATGACTTTGATTACAAGGTAATAAAATATGATACAAGAGTGTGGTCTATCCGCTGCTCAGAAAAAGCATGCAATTGGGGTGTTTATGCGAAGAATTTAAAGGGATCTACATGTTTTATTATCAAGAAGTATATGGCTGAATTTACATGTGCTGCTTCAAGCTAAACTGTTCTCATGGATAGCTAGGATCGGACCAAAAACCGGGTCTTTCTTGACTCACATTCAAAAAACATCAAACAAAGTAGAGACAAAACTACTTAAACAAGCCAAAACAGTTGGTAGTAACCAGTTCGTAAACCATATAAACCTGATTTCACGAGAAACCTTAGTAGGTCGCTAATATCAAAGCTGGATCAAAAACTAAACGAGTCTTACATTGACTAAACAAGGAATCCAAATAATCCGAGAATTAGTAAAACGAGAAGAATACAATCTGATGAGTAAAATGTGTTTTAGGTAGACATGAAAAATAAGATTTTACATTCACGAAACCATGAGACATCTATCAGCAAAGACAGTTAAACACACAAAGATATTAACCAACCTTACTAGTGTTATGTAGAACTCGATGTAGTGAACAAGCTCAAATATATGGAAAATATGATAAAAAAATAACGTTTTTCACATTCAACAAATTAACCTTCACAAGAAGTTATCATCAAACATTGTTCACCATGCGCTAAAGCTATGAACACATCGTAGTCAATTTGTAAATAACCAGAGCAATCACAAAAGTAGTTATAATCAAACTAACTAAACAAGCTTAAAAAAATTGTATTAAGTTGTTGACATAACGTATGCTTGTAATCTTGATTTCAGTGAAAACCTTGAATCGGCAAAAACAGTTCTTAGCAATCTCTATGGTCGACATCTCCTAGAATTCCCAAATGCGTAATAGACAAAATCAATTTCAATTTTACCATATTGAGACTCACTTTCCTTAACTCAATTATACCAATTGAAGACATCCCTATACATAGTAAATTGCAAACCCTAGAACCAAGTAAGAATTGGGGAAAGATGAAATTGCTTAAATCATAGAAGATCGAAGTCTAGATTAAGATAAACTTGGAAAGAATTAAGCCCAGAGAACATAACACTTACTTGTCGGAGAAAAATAAGAAGTACGAGGTTAGGTTGTCGCCGAATTAGAAAGGGAAGCAGAAAGGCGAGATTTGAAGGAAGAGGAGGACCAAAAAGTGGTCTTGAAGGAGCGGAAAAGATGGAGGAAGACGGCGGAAAACGAAGACTCCGGTGATAGCAGTTCGATGGAAACGCCGGTGAAATCAGTTCGACGGCGAAGCAAAAAGTGGTCGAAGAGAGGAGAAAAAAATTTCCCCTTTTGTTTTTGTTATGTTATTTTATTAAAAATATTAACTTTTATCTTTGCATTTAATTGGTTTTAAAATCGTTTAATTCTATTTAGATAGGTAAAGTTAGCGGATTCAAAATAAAGTGTATTAGGACAAAAAGTTATAGAAAAAGTCAAGTGGACGGAGAAATTTTTGATCATCAAAGTGGTGGAAATGGAATTAGTCAAAGATGAAGAGAGAAACCGAACCAAATCTAAAGAAGACTAATGAAAAACTACACTAATCAAAGAGAGTGATGATGATTAACTATATTAACTTATATATAACATTGAGATAAAAAAAAAAAACTCTATATTTAATCTGATTAAAAACTGTATGTGTTGTTTATTTTGTAGTCTCTTCAGCTTTCCTCTGCACTAATCTTGAAATCACACTACTCCTCTTTAATCTCCGGTTATTACCGATACGGTGGTTCCTGGTCGACGAAGACCGGTCGACCCAGTTCTTGTCTTCCGCAACCGCTCTGTTCCATCGTTCTTTAAAAGTTTGCAGCTCCCATGTTGATTGCCTCCGTATCTGCTCACAAGAACACACACAAAGTTACACTAATGCTCAAGAGATGAAAGCAGACTCATTGTGTGATAATCACTCACCTCTGTTCTTGAATCAAAGGTCGTAGAACCTCGCCTCTGTATATCAAGAAAATAACCAAAATATCATAAGAAAGTTGTGAAATTTCTGTTTCTTTTTTGTATAGTCAAGAAATGAGAATGTGGATGGTAAAAGAGCTTACCCTAGTGACTCCACTGCGAGCTGAGTTCTGTGGAAATTACGAAAAGATCATTTGTTTGTCAGGTTTTGGTAATATACAAGGAGAATGTATGGGAAGTAGAGGATCTTGATCTTACCTTCTTCTCTGGATAATTGCTTCCACCTAGAGTTTGAATGCCTTGATGAAAGATGTATTCGCTATCCACAATGCCAACTTTCTTGCTCCGATCACCCTATAACCGACATTTTCAAAACCGATTCATACCAATAGGTGAATGATGTTGCAAGATTCTTAAAAAGAAACTGGATTTTACCTGAGCACAGTATCCAAGTTTCATATCCATTCCCCATCCATGAACAAGATCATTCTGCAAACCACAAAAAAAAGATCAACAAGAAGTTAGGATTACAAAGATTTATCTTAAGTAGAAGTTGAAGAAGAGATTGATTACTTGTATAAGATTCCACGTGCAAAACCAGGCAGATCTTGAAAACACTGGAGCCATTCCTTCAACAAATCTTGAAAAAAAAAAAAAACAGAGAAAAATAGAAAATCAAATTCCTCCAGAAGGTGAATGTAACGAGTATGAGCAACAAACTATATAGAGAAGTCTTGAATCTTTTTACCCTGTGCATGGAGGGCCTTCACTAGCATTTGAGCACTTCATATTGCCTCTACTGTCGTAAACTCGTCTGCAGTTTTGTAAACCATTTGGTGTAAGTAACAAAAATTATCAAGAGAAACTCCTTAACAAGTGGTTCACAGGAATTTACCTATGGAACTTTTTCGTTCTGGACCGGACTGTAATTCTATGGTGAACTTCGGTTGAGTTTGGGTGTAAAGCCGGTTGAGATATCTCCAGTCCTGCTGATTTAACTATCCTCAGGTACCTGCAGAGAGAGACTGTTCAGGAACCAAGATTTTACCTTTACAAGTGAAGGAGGTAAACAAGAATTTTACTTTTCAGGGTTAAAATTCTCCACTCCAAGATCTTCGTCCCAAAGAAAAACATAATCGTATATAGAGACGATATCAGGATGGAGAAACCGCTTTGCAAACCACCTGAGTACAATCAAAATTTGCTCAGCAAACCATTGTTACAGAGCTATACAAACCATGGCTATAGTTGATCTTAATAGATTTTATATACCATTTTGTCTGGTTATGTGCAACTATGTGTATGGCTTTTGAGCTCCATTCCAGGTCCCACCATTGATCCATGTTTCCATCATAATGAAATAGAATGACAGTGAAATTCGCCGGAAGAAACTGAACACAACAAACAAACTAACATTAGAAAAGAGAAAGTTTTCTTTGATTTCACTAATTCACTGACATAGAAATACCTTCTTTACAACATCATCAACGTTATTCTTTTGCTTAATTCCTATAGGCATTGCCAACAAGTTACGGTTGGTCAATTCGCCACCCTGTTTTCAGATAACAACAGACATCAGAAATGCTTCTAGTCACCAATCTATGTGATTCCTCTTAAGCTGATTGATCTAACCTTTGATCTCAAACTACTACTTGACCAAAGTGGCTTTAACTCCAAATCTGATTTAGGCTGTATGATACCAAAAGGTAAGCCTTTCAACTTTTCTCTGACCGGTTCAGATTCCTGAACAAGATTGGATTAGACCGGTGATGCATCCACATTAGCAACAAAGAGGAAGACGGTAAAAAAAAATGTTACCTTTGCCATCTCAAATGGATAATCTGTTTCTTCTATCTGTACCAAAACAAAAGAGAGAGAGAGAGAGAGATTCTTATCAATACTCTCATCTTCATATCAAAAGAATCAAAATGATCTCTTCCACCATACCTCTGTCTGTTCATACTGGATGTTTGTAGTCTTATACCAAAAGATCAAAAGTACTGTACACATGAGCGCCACAACCGGTTTCATTTTCCAAGATGATTTACCCTGCAGATTTCCAACATTACCACACAAAATCAAAACTCTAAAACAGGATTTTCAGCATCAACAAAGATGCTACAAAGGAAAGAAGAAGCCTTTTTTACCCCTTCTTGAGAGTTGTTTCTTCTCTTCACAAGTGACTTCCATGATTTATTAATAGACGGTAAATCATGTTCCATAATCTATCTATTTACTGAGCTACAAAACAAGCATCAAAATTCCATACAAACACAAAGTCATTTCAAAGTTATTCATCAATTTTCCATACAAAAACAAAGTTTTCAGCAATTAGTAAGACTCACCAAAGCCACCGTCTTTGTGTTCTCTTCCCAAGAACAGAGACCCAAAGAAACCAATCCGGAGCTTAGAAGTCACCAAATCTCAATTCTACACAGACTGATCTAGGCACATGCAAGAAGGTGTCTGCCTGAAAATCTACACGAGAACCCACATTACAAAAGGGAACAAAAACACGAAAACCAGAGTCTAAAATCAGAATCAGAGGCAAAAGCAAATAAAAATCGAAACTTTTTTAGCATTTTAGCCAATAATCTAGATATTTGTTCCTAGAAAAGTATGAAAAGGATAGATTTTTTTTTTTTTCCAAAATAATGAGATTATGAGAAGATAACAAAAAAAGATTGATCCTTTCAGAGCTAACTCACTCTCCCAGAAACCGACGAACAATCTCTGGGCCACTATGAAAGCGAAACGGCTAAGAAGAACAAACTTTTATAAATTTTTCTTGGATTGTTTTTTTTTTTCCAGATCTAGCGAGAAGTAATATAAACATAAAACTGATGATATGGGCTAAGAGAATTTTTAAAGCATTAATTATCAATTAATTAACAGCAAAAGATAGTCATCAAAGCTTTCTATTAAGGAAGAAATCTGGTCATGAAACTGTTCAACAAATCACAAAATAAAAAAAAATTGAAATTAATAGCGGTATGGGCTCTTTAATTACAGGAGACCAACAAGATTTAGACAAAATAAAGAAACAGAACAGAAGAAAAAAAAAACAGAGAATCGTCGATGTCTGAAGAAAAACCTCTAAAAGAGAAATCTGAAGCTTTCAGATTGAAGAATCACTGTGATGAAGCAAACCCAGCTGGTAAATAGTAATGATACGTTTAGAGAGAGATAAAGAGAAGGAGAGAGAGAAGAGTATGTTTCACTTTATAACAAATCTCTAGAATCGATCGAGAACCAAACCCAACAAACAAATTTCTAAGCTTAATCGAAAAAGAAGACAAAAAAAGAAGAAGCTTTGGTGGAGATGACTTCGTGTCACCTAATGAAATATCCCTACTTCTAATTATTTATAAGAAAAATTAATTAATTATATTAATCATTATTTTGAGAGTTGGATTCGGGGACCGAATGTGAGATTTGGGGGAATAATATTTATAGTAATGTATGCATTTATTTATTTTTAACAAAATAAAAGTGTTTTCCATGTTTTGCGTTCCTCAATTATTTAACAACAACTTCAATAACAGACGCCACATGTGTGTGGTTTACACCTAAAGCAACTCCAAAGCACCAAGAACAACTTTCTACTCCTCGAGTTGTTCAACTAGAACATGACTTCTTGGCCTAACTCGATTTCGATTGGCTTTTTCTTTCAGTTTTGTCCGAAGATTGGTTGGCCCAAGATGCTAAATCCTAAACCGGAGTAAACCATCGTTGGCTTATTAGATTGGCTCTGTTTGGGTATTATGTAGACTTGTGTATTTTGACTCTTTTTTGGGTTAAGAATATTTTAAAGGGTTAAACTGCCTCGGTGGCATTTTGAGAAGAAATCTCCATTTGTTTACTCTATGAAGCGAGAGTGCCTCTTTTCGTACTTCTCCATCAATATATGTAACATGTAGGATAAGTGATATGAACCAAAATTATAAGAGCACGACTTTATTGGCCAATGTTTACTATTTAGCATACACATACGCATACACATTGAGGTCCAAGGCCTTGAAAACACAAATGCATGAAGAAAACGTTGAGCTTAAGAAGAAATATTTAAATCTTTAGAACAGATTTTCGGTTTTTCGATCCTAAAATGTTGGTTTACGGTTTGATCAAAGACGCGGTTATATTTTTTCCTAAAACCGAGTAAACCGATCTCCATCCTTCTTGTGTAGGGTGAAGTACATCCCAGAAGAGAGCAGACTTGGGATCATCACATAATGTATACTTCTTCTCACCCTTCTCGTCCACAGTCGCACATTCTCCTTCGCAGCAGCACTTTAAAGGGGTTTCAAACTTCGTACTCCCTTCATTTTCACAAACCATTCACATACAAACCTCGAGGTTTTAAGCATAAAATGTGGAAACAAAAAAAAGTTTGTTACCTGGCTTATCTCCTCTGTTCTCGATGATGGTCAAGAAAGCGTTGAATAGATCAATTGTTACGAAAGTCGACTTCTTGGTTTCTTTGTTAAGCTTGGCCACTACTCCCTGCAACAAGCTGTTGTGATATTTCACCAACCCGTTTAGAATATCGTTGCATTTCTGAGACGAGGAGTCTTTGCTGAAGAGGGGGAGGCATCCGATCGGTTGCAGCGTCGGAATTGCTATCTTTTTCACTCCCAACGCATGGATACGCCGCAAATTCACCTCTATTTGATTCACAACTTGCTGGATGAATTTTAAGATGCCCTGCCGGATACAATGAAAATATATGAAATGAATTATTCAAAACAAAGTGGCTGTGCTCCATTGTTTTTTTTTTTTTTTTGGGTTAAAGAGGGAGATCAGTTTTCATATAATGCACACATTATTAGGGCACTATACAACTTAAGTGACCCATGCAAATCCACGTACTACGTACTCTAGGTTTTTGTCCAGTATAGATATATAGTGTAAAAAATATGGTATATTACTTAGTCTAAGATTGATTATGCTTTCTCCGTTTTAGTTGAATGTTTTGATCCATTTTGTTCCACAAAATAGTTGTTGATAACTTTTGATTTTTAATATAAAATTACTTTAATTAAAATTGTAAATTCAATCAATAGATCTAATAGAGGTCCGGCTATACATTGTAAACGATTTTCAAAACATATATGTAAAAGTTGTAAAACAAAGCACGCAATTTCAAGAAACGGAAACGGATGAAGTAATGTTAAGATCACTAGATTGTCTAGAATATATAAAGAATCATCTAAGCGTTGGTAACTGAAATTAGTATGCAAAGCGACGCATGTATAAACAATACCAACAAAACAAAGATGATGTTTTCTTACAGTTAAAACAGTGAAAGCGGGGTGTAATTTAATGTAGTTGATGTAGTCGTTGCCAGCGACACTAACAAGAGCAACGGAGGAATTAAGGTCGGAAGGAGAGTAGATATCACCGAGGAGCTTCTGAAAGGAATCGATCTGAGTGGTCATGTTTGGACTTGGAGTGTCGAATACTCCGGTTCCTCCGACCGCAAAGTTCATTCCATATTGCAGCCGTTCTTTTGGCACGTGATCCTTCCTGATGTAGGGGATTGGTGATTTTATCCCCATTAAGTTTGCTGTCCATACACCAACATATTGTACTTTTTCAATATGATTTATACTAAGGAATCGAACATATCAGTACAAATGTAACAGTTAATAAATTTTCATTACCAATATCCAATTAATATTCACTAAACTAATGTGAAATTTTTTTTTCACACATCCCGCTATCCCATAGTAGTAAAAAAGAGAGAGGCTAAAATCGTCAAAATGTGTCCCCCAAATAATTTATATACAATCATCTTATTTTATTTTTATTTTTTATTTTCTTAGGAATTACCAAGAGATTCTGGGCAGAAACCCGTACATCCCCCATACCCAAAACCACACCCAAAACCACATCATATAATATTAGTTCCGTCCCAATCGGCACTCGATCCTGAGACCTCTAAGCAAACGATCATTTACCAGTCAAGCTAAAGGAACTTGGTTATATACAATCATTTTATTTGTCCATTACTATTTTTAATTTTCTCTCTAAATTTTTTTAAAAAGTTTTATGAACTGTGGGAGTTCTGAACCTTGGACCCATAATCTCTCTCAATATCCGGAGTTAGCCTTTAGATACTCATATTTAAATAATACCTCTCCGTACCGAAAAAAATTTGAACCTGGAGTACAATGGAAACAACCCCTCTATTCTACCACTAGGCCCTATTTTTTTTTAACTGTTTTCCAAAATTTGTTACAGAATATTGCGAATAATGTCATATAACAATGATGGGAAGAGAAGGAGAGTAAAAACCTAAAAAGTCGGTGGATACACGACCGTCGGAGAAACGACCGACGGGTTTACCGGGGAAAGTGATACCGTAAGGAAACTTCCAAGAGACAATATCAGGGCTCTTCTTAATGTTTCCTGTATCCACGTAAGAATCTCCAAACACAAACAACTTCTTTGAAATTGAACTCTTCAAGTGATGATGATGCTTATGTGAACCTTCAACTCCATTGATTTCTCCTGCGCCAAAATAAAATTAGAAAACAGTCATTAATTAGAAGGTTGAAGAATACTCTAAAGAATCCTTTATAATGAGAGCTATTAGAAGGTTGAAGAATACCAAATACGAGGGAGGTGAAAAACAAGAGAGAGAGGGAAACAAAGAGTTTCATCAGAGAATTCATTTTAATATTTAGAGCAAATGCTTCTCTTTCTCTTTTTTTCTCTTTTAAGAACAAAAAGAAATGGAGAGGAAGGTAGTGTTTGGAGGAGATGGGTTAGAGGAAAGACAGTTTGAGAATTGATTTTCAAGTGTGTTCTTACTAATGTCATTGTGCCTTTATATAGAGCTAAACCTTAAAGGAAGTCATCATGACATGTTTGGTGTTGCATCGATAACACTATCGCATGTACTGGTTACTCAAATCAATTCCATGTTATTCAATTTTTTCATTAATTAGTTTCATTTCATACCATAAGTATCTAGTTACATTATATTCAACATAACATTCTAAAATATATATATATTTTTTTTAATAGAGACAACCTTATCTCGTATATATATAAACAACAATTCAAATTCATTTAAAAAAAAAAAAAAATTCAAATTAATCATCAAATGTCTATTCTTAAATTTGGATCTCAGAATTAATATTATCTTCCTGGTCCACGGTTAAACCAGCAACTAGACTAAAAATACATATCTTTTCCTAAAACTATAATCGGACAAATAAAATTTGTCTTTATATTTGGCATTTACAGCCAATTTAAAACGTGGTTGCATCGAAGAGCCAATAAATTTCTGATTTTTTTTTTTTTTTTGACAGCCAATGAATTATTGATTTTATTACATCAATTGGCAATATATGCCAATATGTGCATGGTCCCGAGTTTTTCTAGTCCAGTGAAAATTCTCTCTTTTCCTTCTTCTCCTTCTCCTTCATACCAAAAAGGGACATAAATAGATTAAACACAATTAATAGATATCCCGATTCAAATTATTACTTAATTGCATGTCACGCCTAATGACGAATTTGCCAAAATTCCATAATCATGTCCAATACGTTAAGAGAAAAAAAAAATCATGTTTAATAATCTTTATGCTTTGTTGTAATATAAGAGAGAACGAAGAAACCAATTCGATATTGAATGCATCTTCGAACAGGTATTTACTACTATATGTGATTCTATATAATGCATATATTTTTTAACATTAATTAAACTTTATTATATTTAAACTTTATTAATATTAATTTAATGTCTAAAAATAGCATGTTGTCCCTAAGAATAAAGGTAAAACTATTGGGATGGGTTCAATTCGCCATGTTCCTGTTGCTTCGTCACTTGCTCCGCAACGCCGACAATCCGAGGATGATCCGGTCCGACTGCGGGGCAAAATTATAAATCTTGAGCTGTCTATACAAGAAGAACGTATAGAGAACGATGTCATTTTCGAGATCATGGCTATAGAAAACCCACATATTTCAGCGCTCTTGAGAGACAAGAAACATCGTCGAGAAGCTGCAGCGGTGGCCCGAGAATCAGGTGTCGCACAGGAGAAAGACCTTACAGAAGAGCATCGGGAAACAGCGAACATAGCGGCTAACGCAGCTCGGGAGACTGAACAACTCCCGAGATTTTATTAAATATTTTTTTTCTTATTTTGTAAAACATATATTTTATTTTTATTTTTATTATTTCTAAAAAAAAATTTCTTACAATTTTTTAATTATTTCATCGTCAATACGACGTACAAATTCGTATCTATTTAACCATTTATTTTACGACAAAATTATAAAAAAATAATTTACCTTGTCGTCGTTAAATCGTCATAAGTTGCATCACTTTCACAACGACTTCGTCGTAAAATCGTCGTAAAGTTGCATCAATTTTACGACGTAGTTTAACGTCGATTTCGTTACAACTTTGTTAACAACTGGTTTACAATGAATACTTAAAAATTAGGTTTTCTAATTTAATTTGTTATTTACCAACGTATATGCGTCGGTATTTTAACCGGCTGTAATTGAAATTCATTTTCGTCGTAATTTGCTTGTTATATTATACATCGAGATAACGACGACTACTCTTGTTCGTTGTAAATTGCTTGTAAATTGTACAACGAATTTAGGATGATAATTAACATTGAATTAACGACGACATCGCAATTTACGACGATTTTGAATTAACGGATCGGTTATCAACGATTTGAAAATCGATGAAAATTTGATGTAAGAAACGATTAACATCGCTTTTACAACGTATCCTGCCGTCGGAAAATGTCTCTTTTGTTGTAGTGTATTGCATAGTCTGGTTACTCAAATCAATTCCATGTTATTCAATTTTTTCATTAATTAGTTTCATTTCATACCATAAGTATCTAGTTACATTATATTCAACATAACATTCTAAAATATATATTTTTTTTAATAGAGACAACCTTATCTCGTATATATATAAACAACAATTCAAATTCATTTTAAAAAAAAAATAATAATTCAAATTAATCATCAAATGTCTATTCTTAAATTTGGATCTCATAATTAATATTATCTTCCTGGTCCACGGTTAAACCAGCAACTAGACTAAAAATACAAATCTTTTCCTAAAAATGTCTATAATCAGACAAATAAATTTTGCCTTTATATTTGGTATTTACAGCCAATTTAAAACGTGGCTGAAGAGCCAATGAATTTCTTTTTTTTTTTTTTTTTTTTTTTTTTTGACAGCCAATGAATTTCTGATTTTATCACATCAATGGGCAATATATGCCAATATGTGCATGGTCCCGAGTTTTTCTAGTCCAGTGAGAAATTCTCTCTTTTCCTTCTCCTTCGTACCAAAAGGGACATAAATAGATTAAAAAAATTAATAGATATCCCGATTCTGGCAAGCTTGAGCAAATTGTTACTTAAGGGCCTGACTGGTTTAAACGCTGCGGTTGCGGTTGCGGTTGCGGGAGTTTGCTGAAGTGAAAGTTTGCGGTTAAACGCGTAATTAAGTTGTTTGTACGACTGGTATAGCGATTGAGAGCTGATGCGTTTGCAGAATATTTTTGACTGGTTGACCAGCGGGTAAAATAGCAGTTTAACAATAAATTAACAATATAAACACATTTTATAATTATAAAACATTAAAACTATATTATATTGAACAATTATAAATTTATAATTCAACATAATTAATAATAAAAACTTATAAGAAATAATATGTATATAATATTTATGTTTATCTTTTAATTTCTATAATTTAGATAAAATGTGATTTCTATTAAAATTTAGTGTGGAAATTAAATTTAGATTACCATTTTATTTTTTGTTAGATATATATATATATATATATATATTAGTATGATGTGAACATTTATGAAGAGAACTTTAATTTGTAGAACTTAGAAATATAAAATTGTAATATGTTTTTAATGAATTTTACCAAACAAATATCAAATATTTTTATTTTTATTGTGATTATAATATCTAAATCTTAATTTTTTTAATAAAGATTATTATTTATTTTCAGATTTTAAATAAATTTGTGTTTTTGATTTTTTTTTTTTAATTATCCACCCGCAACCGCCCGCAACCGCAAACGCTGCTGGGAAGGAGCTTTTGATTTTGAAGAATTTTGAGGGATCTGGAGCGGTTTGAAGCGGTTGAAAGCGTTTAGGATGATTGTTGTCAAACGCTAATAACCGCTACTACCCGTAAAAGCTGCGTTTGCGGGTGGTAGCGGGTTAACCAATCACCACCTTAATTGCATGTCAAGTCTAATGACGAATCTGCCAAAATTCCACGTTAAGAATCATGTCCAAGAGCGAAAAAAAAAAATGAATAATAATTTTTATGCTTTGTTGTAATGTAAGAGAGAACAAAGAAACCAATTCGGACACCAAGGAGGTGTTATTGGATTGAGATTTTTATGTGTTTTAAAGTAGTTTAATTATGATGTATTGTGTTGGGTTTTGATGAATTTATTACAACTCACGGGAAGGATTTTAAAATCTAAAAGAAGGTGTTATTGGATTGGTGTTTTAAAGTATTTTAAGGTAATTAAAAAATGAAAGATTTTGTTGGATTTTGATGAATCTACGATGGAGGATTTTGAAACACAAGACAAAACCCTTGTATTTGTTTTACTCATGTTTTAGGAGAGAGAATACATTGAAATCCACTACAACTGTTTTTTTAAATAATCAAATCAACATTGAATAACACATATTTTTATTGTATTTTGGAATACATCAAACAAATACTTAATCCAATAACAATGGATTTTAATGGATTTTAATCTACATTTTTCAAATACACAATTGAATAACACTGAATTTAACTATGTTTTTAGAATACATTAAAATAACCAATCCAATAACACCTCCTAAGACAAAACTCATGTATTTGTTTTACTCATGTTTTAAGAGAGAGAATCCATTGAAATCCACTAAAACTGTTTTCTAAAATTATCAAATCAAAATTGAATAACACATGTTTTTATTGTATTTTGAAATACATCAAACAAATACACAATTGAATAACACTAGATTTAACTCTGTTTTTAAAATACAATCAAATACATTAAAATAACCAATCCAATAACACCTCCCAAATATCACTCGCTCAAGGGCATAACATGGACCCCGAGTTGATTAATCATGTTACTTGATTTTCCATGGAATCCAACAACTTTGTATCCTTCTTCGTAGATTACAAATTTTGAGGTAGTCTCAAATCCAACGTCTTGAACCTAAGCATAGTTATAACTTCGACTTCACTTCCAGTTACTCTGTCGTAACAACCATCCACAGCGGTAATGTATTCACTTGGATATTCGAGCTCAAACTGCCAAAACACACATATATATATATATATATGTCAATGTAATTCAAACTCAAACCCGGACATTTTTTCTTTATATATACATTTCGGCAATTTTAAAAATACCACAAAAATAAGATTATGATCCAAAAGTAAGACAATTCTAAACTAACTTTAAACCCTACAACTTCAAAATAGATCCAAAAACTAAACTCTAAACCCATACTAAAATTAAACTCAAATACCTTTTTTTGATAAAGGATGATTGTCAACAAACTCAAATATCTAAATTATAAACCCTTGAAAATCATATTTAATGTTCTTGGTATTTTTAGAAAAATACTATTTATTGTTAATATTAGAAAAATAAACAAGAGAATGTATTTTTGGATCATAAACTTGTTTTAGTGGGTATTTTAAAGTAAAATATTCTGACCTCTTTTATTGCAAGTGGTGTTTTGTTTCCATGATCTTCTCCAATAACAGTTAGAGTGTCCTTGCCGTACACAACCTTAAGGAATGCGATACCATTATTACCTTGTCCTACGTATAACTTTCTAACACCTTCGAAAACACAATCATCCTATACATCTCCTGTTGATACCGGAATTAGCACAATTCCTTGAGCCCGTCATAATTAATAACATCATGCAAGCCTGACCCGTTTTCCACCACCACCTCCTCAAAGAAAAGGAAAGATTTGGAGAAAAAGACTAAATCCTTGAAGAAAGGAAAGAGATCAACACCGAAGAAGAATATTTCCAAAAGAGAAAAGGAAGAATATCTTGAAGAAGCCGACCTCCTCTCACTATATAAAGAAGACCCCTCATTCATTGAAGAATATCAAAAAATCCCCTGCAATCACTGAGAGCAGAGAGGCAAAAACCCTAGCTATAATTCGTCCTTTACTTTCAGTTTATTCTATTCTCTTCGTATTCATCTCGGCAAGCCTTGTCGCCGAGACGAATCACCCTTTGTAATCTTTGAACTTTGGTTGATCTTAATAAAGAGTCTCTCCTAAACTCCACATCTCTTCTATAACACTATTGTGCTATTTTGAGATTCAACAATTGGCGCCGACTGTGGGGATAGGAGAATCAACTCTGAAAAAAGACAATCAAGGTTCAAAGATGAGATCTCTGAACAATGATCTCGGCGCCGGAACAGGCGGACTGCAAAGTCAACCTGAACTGGGCGCAGATGGAAACCCCATCAATCGTCCTGTCGGAAGCAACGCGAACGGCGGTCACACCAATCCTCCGCCGCCACCGGCTCCAGACGCAGAAGCTCCAGTCACCAACGCTGCGTTTACCGCGGCCATGCAAGGTTTTGCGGCTCAATTTGCCGAGATGCAAGCTCAGCAACAAAAATACCAGGACAGGATCGATTCGCTCCAAATCACTGATGACGGACGAATTATCCCTACTGGGCGGGCTCTCTTCCAGACCCCGACGAGAAGCACCGCGGCAACTAACGACGTGACGAACGGCGAAAAAGAAGTCGATCCGGAAGTGGCCAAGCTGCGCCACGACCTCGACGCAATCACCTCCAAGGTACACGGCGCTACCGGCTCGGCACCTGAGATCGCCAAAGTCCTTGCCGAGACAAAAAAGAGTCCCTTCACTCGTCGGATCGCCACGATACCTTTAAAGGATCAAACGGCCCTCCGACTTCAGTTCTACAACAAGGGTGACGATCCTAAAGGTTGGCTGAGAACCTTTGAGATCGCCATGAAAAGGCAAAAATATGCCTCCCCCAAAGAACAAGATGCAAATTACTGTCAACTGTTCATTGAGCATATGAACAGAGACGCGACGAGCTGGTTTTCAAATCTTCCTGGCGAATCAATCGACAACTTCGATGATCTCAGCACGGCATTCATGAAACATTTTTCAATGTTTATGTCAAAAAGCAACACCAATCTTTTCACTATGACACAGGGAAAAGATGAGCCTCTCCGCGAGTTCATTGAGAGATTTAGCACGGCAGCAGCAGAGCACTCAGACCTCCCTGACGGGATGGGAATCAAAGCTCTTGAAAACGGGCTCTGGTTCGAGTCAAAGTTCAAAGAGAACTTAATGCTCGACGAGCCGGCCACTCTCCAGGACGCTTTGCATAGGTCCCAAAAATATGTTCTCGTCGAAGAGTGCAAGGCACACCACTCGAAGATTCACGAAACGACAAAAGAGTCATCTCGTCAAGAGAACAAAAGAAAATCTCCCTTCCCTGTTGCAGGTAAAACTCCACGACGCGACGAAGATGACAACGATCATACTAAATGGTGCAGCTTCCATGGGCGTACGGGTCATGCTACAGAAACTTGTAGGCATCTCGCAGATCAGCGCCGACGCAAAAATATGCTGGGCCGAGGCCAAAACGCCGATGATGCTCCAAAGCAGAACGACGACGACGCCAAGGAGAACGCGCCTCCACCACTCCGTCATCCAGACGATCTGCCTCCGCCGCCGAAACGGCAAGTCCATTAATGGACTAGGCACACAAAACCGAGCTCGTCGAAGAGCGAGCTCGTCAAAAACCGATCTCGTCAAAGAACGAGGTCGAAATAAAAATAAAGGGTTACCCCACTCGTTGTAACGAACTACGAATGGCTTGATCCCGGCACGGGTACGTAGGCAGCCTTGCAAAAGGTACAGCTATAACTCCAATAAAATTTTATAATCCATCTGACGAGATGAGCATTGTAAGATTTTATTATTTACCTTCAAAGGGTACCCATTCTATAAAAGAATCTTAGAATGGTGCGTTGACGTTCTGGCCAAACGTTCGACGAAAACGGTCTCGTGATGAACGAGCCCGAAAACGATCTCGTAATGAACGAGTTCGACGAAAACGGTCTCGTGATGAACGAGCCCGAAAACGATCTCGTAATGAACGAGTTCGACGAAAACGATCTCGTGATGAACGAGCCCGAAAACGATCTCGTGATGAACGATTTCGAGAAAAACCGACCTCGTAATGAACGAGCTCGTCCGCGATATCGTAATGAACGATTTCGAGAAAAACCGACCTCGTAATGAACGAGCTCGTCCGCGATATCGTAATGAACGATTTCGTGAAAGCCGATCTCGTAAAGAACGAATCGCAACCGATTTCGTGAAAGCCGATCTCGTAAAGAACGAATCGCAACCGATTTCGAGAAAAACCGATTTCGTAATGAACGAGCTCGTCCGCGATATCGTAATGAACGATTTCGAGAAAAACCGACCTCGTAATGAACGAGCTCGTCCGCGATATCGTAATAAACGATTTCGTGAAAGCCGATCTCGTAAAGAACGAATCGCAACCGATTTCGTGATGAACGATTTCGAGAAAAACCGACCTCGTAATGAACGAGCTCGTCCGCGATATCGTAATGAACGATTTCGAGAAAAACCGACCTCGTAATGAACGAGCTCGTCCGCGATATCGTAATGAACGATTTCGAGAAAAACCGACCTCGTAATGAACGAGCTCGTCCGCGATATCGTAATAAACGATTTCGTGAAAGCCGATCTCGTAAAGAACGAATCGCAACCGATTTCGTGATGAACGATTTCGAGAAAAACCGACCTCGTAATGAACGAGCTCGTCCGCGATATCGTAATGAACGATTTCGAGAAAAACCGACCTCGTAATAAACGAGCTCGTCCGCGATATCGTAATGAACGATTTCGAGAAAAACCGATCTCGTGATGAACGAACCCGAAACCGATCTCGTAATGAACGAGTTCGAGAAAATACGATCTCTTGGAAAAAGAGTTCGACCCCGATCTCGTAATGAACGAGTTCGAGAAAAAGTGTTCGAAGAAACCGACACCTTCTTGACGAGCCGCTGTCAAGTCCGAGATAAATTCTCCTTGACGAGCCGCTGTCAAGTCCGAGATGAATTCTCTTTGACGAGCCGCTGTCATGTACGAGATAAATTCTCCTTGACGAGCCGCTGTCAAGTCCAAGACGAATTCTCCTTGACGAGCCGCTGCCAAGTCCGAGATGAATTCTCCTTGACGCGACGATGCCAAGTCCGATAAAAATCATAACAGCAATGTATTCTCCTTGACGAGCTAACGTCAAGTCCGAGAGAAATTGTCAAAAGCACATTCTACTTGCGGACAAGATGACGTCAACATACTCTTTTCCCTTTTTATGGTTTTTATCCAATAGGGTTTTTCCATATCAAGGTTTTAACGAGGCGGTACGAATCTAAAGTCAATAACGCAGCATCGCATCGGAAACGAGCTAGAATTGGCACGGCATAATTGTTATTAATAGCTCACGAGCTCCTCTCTTATACATGAAGTTCGCCGAGATCAAACTGCATTTGACTCGACGAACTGGGGGGGGACTTATTGTTGATACCGGAATTAGCACAATTCCTTGAGCCCGTCATAATTAATAACATCATGCAAGTCTGGCCCGTTTTCCACCACCACCTCCTCAAAGAAAAGGAAAGACTTGGAGAAAAAGACTAAATCCTTGAAGAAAGGAAAGAGATCAACACCGAAGAAGAATATTTCCAAAAGAGAAAAGGAAGAATATCTTGAAGAAGCCGACCTCCTTTCACTATATAAAGAAGACCCCTCATTCATTGAAGAATATCAAAAAATCCCCTGCAATCACTGAGAGCAGAGAGGCAAAAACCCTAGCTATAATTCGTCCTTTACTTTCAGTTTATTCTATTCTCTTCGTATTCATCTCGGCAAGCCTTGTCGCCGAGACGAATCACCCTTTGTAATCTTTGAACTTTGGTTGATCTTAATAAAGAGTCTCTCCTAAACTCCACATCTCTTCTATAACACTATTGTGCTATTTTGAGATTCAACCTCTCCTCTAAAACCACCTTGTGGTTGTAGTTTCTTTGCATCGGAGAAAAATATGCTCCAATGGCAACAAGATCACGATCATCGGCGTGCCGTCCATGGAACCCAACCACAGCACAACCTTTACTCTCCAACACAAATTTGGTACCAGACACGATTCCAAATGTCGGAGAGGCTCTCCCTTCTGATGAATTCAAAATCAATGATGTAACCCTCGTCTTGCCAGGCCCAAATCTTTTAAAAGTCCCCTCTACACATGTGATCACTTCGTTTGGATAGTCGAGCTCAAACTGCAATAGGATCAGACTTCTCGTAAATATGTATTTATATAATGGTTTTGGTAGATCACTATATCTTTGCAATCAAATGTTGCATTTTATCGATAATAGTATGGCAAAAAAGCGTATCATGGGGTATAATAATATGATACTTGTTAAATACATGTATAATTTATTTACAAAAATGCCATCCGTCAATTTGGCAAATAGAATACAAATGATCCCATTATTTAATGCGGTCACTCATATATAGCCTATGAATATAGGACAATTTTTTAAAAATATCACAAAATGAGTTTTTGTTCCCAAATTATCATTACTAATGTTATTTTCCAAATATATCATAAAACTACAACTAGATCCTAAACCTAAAACCCTCAAAACTAAACAATAAACCCAAATTTTCATCCCAAAGCCAAGTTTTTAAATTATTTTAATGTTTATGGTATTTTTGAAAATATACTATTTATTGGTAATTTTGGAAAACTAAAAGTATTAAGGGTATAAAAGGAACAAAAACTAATTTTAGTGGTAGTTTAAAGAATAACCTTTTCTTCTTCTCCATCATCTCGTATACTCTGCCACCCATGTTGAAGCTCGACAATTGTGCGGTTTTGATAGTGAAACGTGATACACTTTACGTTAATGTTATTATAACTAACATACACCATTCTTATGCTTTCAAAACACCATCATCCCAATATGTGCCTTCAGAACCACCATGGCATGCTGATTTGGTAAGAGAAACCGTTGTGAAATATGCTCCAAGAGAGTTGAGATTCTTGTCAGCACATCCATGGAAGCCAATGATTTTTTTCCCCTTTTCTGCAAGTGAAAACTTCTTACCCTTTTCATAACCTAACACCTCTGAAGTCTTGAGGTTAGTTTTGAACTGAAGTGCTTGAATTACACCAGATGCATCATCGTAATAACCCTCTACATAAACCAGATGCTCATTGTTAAGATGGTTGATCTCAAACTGCACAAAAAAAGGGAATCTGTGAACACAAAAGAATTAGATATTAATTCAATAATCAAGAACATGCAAATTCTATTGTATACCGTTTGCGTGAAACCGCTACCCGAGATACCATGGAGTGATCCATCTTGGGGTTTTCCACTCTTGACATAATCAAATTTGATGTATTGAATGTCTTCAAAACCGCCTCGTACATAAATCTTTGTTACACCGTCATGGTCAGCTAGCTCCATCATCCCACTGATAGCCTCCTTTCCTGCCTTTTGCTTCCAATCTATTAGGATGAATCGGAGTGAAATATGCTCCAAGGGAGATGATGTTTCTGTTCTTCATATGTCCATGAAACCCACTAATACTCTTTCCCTTGACCTCAAGTGTAAACTTATTACCCTTATTACCCTCAAGTGTAAACTTATTTTATGAGGTAACCATTTCCCAATTTCTAAGTCGAGGATATCATCGAAAGAAGGAGATCATTAAGTCATTCATACTGATGACATGAGGTAATGATGTTATAGTTGTCCACGTTATTAAATCTTACGTTTACATAAACAATCTTGGACAGAAATTCAGGAGTAATAAGAGTTTAGGGCTACAAAATAAAGAAGTCTCCATTGGGAAGGAGACAGAGAGAGAAAAGCTGACCTTGGTGGCTGAGGCGAGAAGAAGACTTGATGATCGGAGATTACTGTGGTGAACAATAAACATGGTGGTGATCCATAAAGGAAGGCATGATCGTGTCTTTATAAATTATGCACAAGTGTTGATTGGGTCACAAGTCTATGTATTTCTTTTACCCAAAAAAAAAAACAAAAAAAAAATTATATATATTTCTCCAACAACCAAGTGTATATTCATTATACTAACAAGGGCATTCGATTGCCAGGCTCAACGCGTTCCAGCGGTTTGTTAAAATTATAAAGTAAATTGATTTAACTGCAACCTTTTTGAAATCTTGATGATGTTACGAATCTTACTATCACAGTGGAAAAGCATGTCAAGGCTGGAAAGAAGCATTACACCAGACGTTACAGCTTATGATCTGAAGGTGCATAAGAAAGGTGAAGCTTGCAATAGCAGTAAGAATATGGATCTAAAACTACAACAGCACCTGCAAACCTTCATGTGAAGGATAAGTGCTTTAGTTGTCAAGGATTTGAAAATTTCTTGGCCGGGTGTCATAATTAATCGACATATAGACTATTATGTAATTCAAGAGATTACAAAGACTTAAGTGTAACAGAAGCGAGATTCTCTTGATTTGGCAGGAATGAATCAAAATGTTAAGAGGAAGAGATAGTTGAACAACTTGATCCTGAAGATTTTTTTTTTTGTGATTTGGAAGGCTTTACATTTGTTTCTATTGGAGAGGCATAACGGAAAAATATGTATATTTCAATTTCGTTGCGTAGTTCATGGGAAGTTTACCTAAATTAGTAATTAATTTATGCTTTGGAAAAATTGGAAATAAAAGATGTTTATAATATACCTTCGGTGATCTACACCTTTTTTTAATTAGAAACTAGAAATTAGAAATTAAATATAGGGTTGTGTTAAGCGAGACCGCCATGCTCGTCGAGCGTGTTAGGACCGAACACTGAATTTGTTTTTGTTTATCTATTAAGCCTAAGAAGGGGGAAAATTTACAGATTGGGTATTTTGTTGAAGAAGATGGATGATGAGTTTTATCAGCTACATTGGTTTGGCTTAACCGATTGGTTTACATGTGCAATTGCATTTTTCTTCAATTTAGTCTTTGATTTTAGTTGGTTAAATGAAATAACAAGAATTTGAACTTTCGAGTTCTGTTCCCTGAACTTGTTTCTGTAATAGAGTTTCCACCTCTGTTTAATCATTTCCGCATTTGACGGTTGAGACGTACTTTGGTAGTTGAATTACAAATGCCATAAATTCGATTGATTGTAAAACCAATACAGAGAAGCAGTCTCAAATTCTCGCTTGTAAAGAACACCAAAAACATCATAATTTGAGTCTCCAAATAACAAGAGAAAACAGACTGATTCTAAGCTCGTCTCCATTATATAAGCATAAGTAATATAATCTTGCACAGCTCTTCTCGATCTTATTAATGAACAAGAAATATTTGATGTGATCTCATCATCTCAAGTAGGCTTCTCGTAAGAGTTTTGATCTCTAAACTCAGTGATGGCTGCGCGAAAGAAGAGAAAAAGCAATAGAAATCAATAGAGATGTTGCTTACCAAATGGAGAAAGGTGATGTCTTGCGTTTTAGCGCACTCTAACCACTGTTTTCACGTGTTTTATCGAGTCTTCATAGTCTTTATCGAGTCTTTACAGGTTGAAAGTCATTCAAAGGAGCATTTCGGTGACACGGAGTGGCAACATGCGATATAGAGCAAAAGGGGTCGAAGTAACCAGAAAGTTGGCAACCAAACTTGACGCCCAAACCCGTCGATTGACTGGCCTTTTGATCGAATGCCCACAAGATAGGAAATTGAGTCAGCTTTCATTTGGCGCCGGTTTCAGGTCATTCCGATAAACGGTTGACGAGTTATGATGGTTTTTGTGAAGGCATGTCAGACCAGACGACCTCACCCCGGCGACCGGCCCGGCGACCAGCCCCGGCGACCAGCCCCGGCGACCGGCCCGGCGATCGACCCGGCGACCAGCCCCGGCGACCGGCCAGGCGATCACACCGGCGTTCGACCCGGCGACCGGCCCGGCGATCGACCCGGCGATCCATCCCGTCGATTGCCCCGATCGCCCGTCAGCCGTCGATCACCTCCCGTTGATCAGTGCGTTCGATCTACACCGTCCATCAGCCGATCGATCTCGACCGTTCAATCCCCATTGTTCGATCTCGACCGTTCGATCATCGGTTTTCGACACCTGACCTATTTACACTCGTTTTTCAGCCGTTGTTTAGGCTATGCTTTCTTTGAGGTTTTTTCTTACACTTTGTTTGCGAGAGTTTTTCGAGGGAGAGAGCGGCTTTTCATTGTTTTCGAGGGGAAGATCTCTGAATCCTGTGGAGAAGATTTCTAAACCTTTATCTCTTATCTTTATTCAATGAATTCCGTTTCTTCAATCGTTGTTGTTTGCTCGAACATGTGTGAGTAGTCGCCTCGCTAGATCTAGGTTTTTCAAAGGAGTTTCATGACTTAGATAACTGAATGCAGATAGGATACTTGTTCTTTGAATCAAGGATCATTTAGAGTGCGTCTTCGGATACATACCTCAACGAGAATCCAAATCTTCGGATTGTGGCAACTTCGACCATCAGCTAAGGTCGTCGTATCTCGGGATCCTTGATGAAAAGAGTCTCTTTGTTTTCGCCTTTGATAATCTTAATGCTAAGATTGATTTGATCGCTCAGTTTTAGATCCTAGGCTTCCTATTCATCAAAAGTGTTATAGGGTGCTAGATAAATCATTGGTGAGCGATCCGTCCTTAGCCTGCGAGAGTTGATGCTTAGGCGGATCGCGAACATATCGAACCTGATTTTATTGCTTGCTTTCAACTGCTAGATTCAAACGATAGTTTAGACATCTAGGTTGTTTAGCATAGTCGTTAATACCGCGACAGTGGATTAACGTACTTTCATGTTTGAGTTCGAAACCTGTTTGCATTCATTTTCCTGAATAGTCGTTTGGTTACCTTTCATGAGCTCCTGCGAATTACCTCGGTCTAGTGCTTTGTCTTTATTGAATTTTAATCGTTGTTTACATTTGTTACTGTTACTATATCACAACCAAACCATATCATTATCTTAGCTCTATTTCTTGTCTCATAAGTTCACTGTGCAACGCTGGTCCTCTGGACTCGAATCTTTTTATACCACACACTTTCATCCTTTTATCAAACTGGCGCCGTTGCGACGGGGACCAACTCGTTGCCATTGAATTTTGACTAGAAATTTAGTCTAAGAATTTTACTAACTTGTTCTTTCTCTTGTCTCTCGTGTGTGTTTCAGGTGCATGACCACTAGATCTACAAGGAGCAACCGCACCGAAGATCTTGTTATCCTGTCCAACGCAGAACTCGCGAGAAGAGAACGAGAAAACAGACAGACCAGACCCGCTCAGATGGCTGGTCAAGGCAATGCAGACCTGACTGCTCAGATGGCTGCTCAGATGCAGCAGCTCCAGCAGCAGATCGAGCAAATGCGGAAGGCTCAACAAGATAGAGAACCGCATCCTCAAGCTTCTATTGGAGAGAGAGATAATCCGCATACCTTCTACCAAAACCGGTATGCGATTGTTCCTCCTCCAATTCAGAGGCAAGACTTCAAGATAGACCCCAACATGATTTCACTAGTCAAGGCGCACCTTTTCAATGGCCTACCTGCTGAGAATCCGATGGACCACATCGAGAATTTTGAAGAGATATGCAGCACGACTAGCTCGAATGGGGTACCAGCTGATTTCCTGAAGTGCAAGCTGTTCCCATTCTCACTCGCCAATAAAGCTTCTCGCTGGCTGAAGTCATTACCACCAGGGTCTTTGACTTCGTGGGAACAATGCAGATCAGCGTTCCTGGACTACTTCTATACGAAGTCCAAAACAGCTTCTCTCCGTACCAAGATTGCATCATTCCACCAGTATGACGGAGAAGCTTTCTGCGAAGCATGGGAGAGGTATAAGGAGTACCGGAGAGATTGTCCTCATCACGGCTTCACTGATGAGCAGATACTGGGAATCTTCTATGATGGAGTCAACTGGGACTACAGAAACATTTTGAACTCAGCCAGCAATGGTGATTTCATGACGAAGTCCAAGGAAGGAGCATTCGAGCTTATCGAGAACCTGGCTGCAAGCTCGAGCAACAAGAGCGCCGAATATGACCGAACTGTGAGTAGTGTGTCTGCCAAGGGAAGCGGTGTAGAAGCGCAGAAGATTGATGAGCTGACTGCCAAGGTGAATCTGCTGCTGAAAGCGTCGCAGAAGTCTGTCCACTTCGTTGATGAGAGCGATGATACACCTGTCTCTCAAGAGTTTGGAGTAGGCGAAGAAGAAGATGATCAGATGGAGGTTAACTACGTGAACGGGCAAGCCTTTGTCCAGAACCGTAGCTTTAACCAGAACTACCGGCAACATCCGAACTTGTCCTATCGGAGCACGAACGTCGAGAATCCGCAGGATCAAGTCTACCCGCCACGGTCGAGCCAAAACCAGCAGAAGAGTTACTCTAACACCTTCCAGGAGAAGACCTTTGTTCCGAACCAGAAGACATTTGGTCAGCAGAAGGTGCAGTTCAGTAGCAGCCAGCAGCAAGCTTCATGTTCATCAAACAATTCGAACGACGAGCTGAAGATTATGATGCAGCAGATGTTGATGAACCAGCATAAGTCTTCTGAAGAGATCAACCAGAAGATTGACACGATGTACAATGATCTGAACGGAAAGCATGAAGCCGTGTGGACTCATGTCAAGAAGCTTGATGTACAAGTTGCTCAGATGGCCGAAGCTGTTAAGAGGCCTCATGGAACACTTCCTGGGAAAGGAGAGACAAATCCCAGGAATGAGTATGTTGCCGTGGTCGAGACGCGAAGTGGGAAGAAGCTGACACCTACACCAGTTCCTGCAAAGAGAACAGGGAAGGAGAAAGTCGACGAAGACCTAGTCTTTGAAACAGAAAGACAAGCGAGTGAAGACGATCAAGCTGCTCCTGGTAGAGTGGATCGAGCTGAAGACGAGGGTTCACCTTCTCAGGAATCCGTCCCTGTGTCCGACGAGCCTACACCTGTAGCTGCAGAGGCTGTACCTACACGGATCTACAAGCCGAAGGTGCCTTATCCAGTTCCACCGAAGAAGTCGAGGAAAAGTCTGGAGGAAGCGAAGTGTAAAGAGATGTTGAGGGACTTGACTGTGAAGTTGCCTCTATCTGATGCTGTACAGATGATTCCTGCGCTGAAGAGGTACATGAAGGAGCTGATTTCTGGGAAAGTAGCTGAGGAGGAAAATGTGATGCTGGTCTCTGAGGAGTGTAGTGCTGTGCTACAGAACAAAGTGGTGACGAAGAGAAGCGATCCAGGCAGATTTGTTTTGTCAGTGAAGATTGGACAGATGATATTCGCTTGCTCTCTCTGTGATCTTGGGTCGAGTGTGAACCTGATGCCATACTCTGTGGCGAAGCGGCTGGGATTCACAAAGTTCAAACCCACGAAGATATCTTTGGTCTTCGCTGATAGGTCGACTAAGTTTCCAGTTGGAATACTTGAGGATCTGCATGTGCAGATAGGCAATACGCTCATTCCAGCGGACTTTGTTGTCCTCGAGACTGACGAAGAGCCGAAGGACCCACTGATACTTGGACGTTCTTTCCTATGCACAGCAGGTGCTATTATAGATGTCAGAGGAGGAATAATTGATCTCCAGCTGGGAGACATGGTTATGAGGTTCGAGATGAACAGACTCCTCAAGAGACCAATGTTAGACGGGCAGACGTTTGTCATAGAAGATGGCCCGCATTTGGTAGAAGAAGTGAGAGAAGAACTGCTTCTTGACGACCCTCTGGAGGTCGCATTGACTAGAGCTGAAGGAGAATTCAGCTATCTAAATGAGGAAGCCAACGGTTTGGCAAAAATGATGGATGCGACAAAGAGGATGGAGAGACTGGTTGCCTACATGAGTTTGGACGACGAAGAGGATTCGCCGAAGCAGAAAACCGACAAGGCACCTGTTCTTGAAACCACCATTAACAGCCCCTGGAGTGAGTTGAGAGCTCCCAAGCTCGAACTGAAAACACTTCCAGCGGGGCTCAGGTATGCATTTCTGGGACCTAATTCGACATACCCTGTGATAGTGAATTCTGAACTGAATAATGTTGAAACTGCTTTGCTACTCTGTGAGCTTAGGAAGTATAGAAAAGCCATAGGATATTCACTAGATGACATACCTGGAATATCACCTGATCTGTGCATGCATAGGATACATCTAGAAGATGAGTCGATGACTTCTGTAGAACATCAGAGGAGGTTGAACCCGAATCTAAAGGATGTTGTGAAGAAAGAGATAATGAAACTCCTAGAGGCTGGTGTAATTTATGCCATATCTGATAGTACTTGGGTTAGTCCAGTTCATGTAGTTCCTAAGAAAGGTGGTATCACTGTTGTTAAAAATGATAAGAATGAATTGATACCTACTAGGACTATCACTGGTCATCGCATGTGCATTGATTACCGTAAGCTGAATGCTGCAACTAGAAAAGATCATTTTCCACTCCCGTTTATTGATCAAATGCTTGAGAGGTTGACTAACCATCCGTACTACTGTTTCTTAGATGGTTATTCAGGTTTCTTTCAGATCCCGATCCACCCAGACGACCAGGAGAAGACGACATTCACTTGTCCATATGGCACTTTTGCTTATCGCAGAATGCCATTTGGCTTGTGCAATGCACCGGCGACTTTCCAGCGGTGCATGATGTCTATTTTTACTGACCTTATTGAGGACATAATGGAGGTTTTCATGGACGACTTCTCAGTCTATGGAAGCTCTTTCTCTGTTTGTTTGTCTAATCTGTGCAGGGTGTTGCAGCGGTGTGAGGACAGACATCTCGTGCTAAACTGGGAGAAAAGCCATTTCATGGTGAGAGACGGAATTGTTCTGGGCCACAAAATTTCAGAGAAGGGAATTGAGGTTGACAGAGCGAAGATCGAAGTGATGATGAGTCTGCAGCCGCCTAAAACGGTGAAGGAGATCCGAAGTTTTCTAGGACATGCGGGGTTCTACAGACGTTTCATAAAAGACTTCTCGAAGATCACCAGACCCTTGACGCAACTGTTGTGCAAAGAAGTCAAGTTCGACTTTGACAGTGCATGCCTGGAGGCCTTTCACACGATCAAGGGAGCTCTCGTGAGTGCTCCAATTGTTCAGCCTCCAGACTGGAATCTCCCCTTCGAGGTGATGACGGATGCTAGTGACTATGCCGTTGGAGCAGTTCTGGGACAGAGGAAAGAGAAGAAACTGCATGTCATCTACTATGCCAGCCGTACACTTGATGATGCTCAGTGCAAGTACGCTACGACTGAGAAGGAGCTACTTGCAGTTGTGTTTGCGTTTGAGAAGTTTCGGTCCTATCTCGTCGGATCGAAGGTGATTGTCCACACGGACCATGCTGCGCTGAAGTATTTGCTGACGAAGAAGGATGCAAAGCCGAGACTGTTGAGGTGGATTCTATTGCTGCAAGAGTTCGACCTGGAGATTAAAGATAAGAAGGGGATTGACAATGGTGTAGCAGACCATCTGTCCAGACTGAAGGTTGACGAAGACGTTCCTCTTGATGACAGCCTACGAGAAGAGCAAGTATATGCAGTCGAGGCGATTGACTATGGCGCAGCACCTGATCACGTAGTTAGATGCGACTTTTTCGGCAGCATTGATGATGTCAACCGTCGAAACTTCCCTTGGTTTTGAGAGATAGCGAACTACCTTGCTGCTGAGCAAGAACCGACAGGATTCGTGGGGAACAAGAAGAAGAAGTTCCTGAGGGACATCAGGCACTATTTTTGGGACGAGCCGTATCTATACAAGCAATGCTCCGATGGAGTTTTCAGGAGATGTGTAGCCGATGAGGAGATACCAGGGATCTTGTTCCATTGCCATAGCTCCTCTTATGCTGGGCATTTCGCTACGTTCAAAACTGTCTCCAAGGTTCTGCAGGCTGGCTACTGGTGGCCTACCATGTTTCGGGACGCACAGAGGTTCGTGTCTAGGTGTGATTCATGCCAGAGGCAGGGGAACATCAGTAAGAGAAATGAGATGCCGCAGAATTTCATCCTGGAAATAGAGGTTTTTGACGTTTGGGGCATAGACTTCATGGGACCATTCCTATCTTCCTTTAAGAACCGATACATTTTGGTCGCTGTTGACTATGTATCTAAGTGGGTAGAGGCTTTCGCCAGTCCTACGAATGATGCAAAGGTAGTACTAAAGATGTTCAAGTCGGTGATCTTTCCTCGATTTGGCGTGCCGAGAGTAGTCATCAGTGATGGAGGATCCCACTTCATCAACAGAACCTTTGAAACTCTGTTGAAGAAGAACGGTGTCAAGCACAAGGTCGC
Organism: Erythrophleum ivorense; assembly: GCA_026724425.1. NCBI lineage: Eukaryota > Viridiplantae > Streptophyta > Magnoliopsida > Fabales > Fabaceae > Erythrophleum > Erythrophleum ivorense. Next base: position 353,472 of record JAIUCV010000087.1, read on the forward strand.
TACTCCATATCATCCCCAGACGAGTGGTCAAGTGGAGGTGTCCAACAGAGAGATCAAGAGCATTCTGCAGAAAACCGTAAGCACTACAAGGAAGGATTGGTCAGCGAAGTTAGACGATGCACTATGGGCCTATCGGACAGCATACAAGACGCCTTTGGGAACGACTCCATTTCATTTAGTGTATGGTAAGGCATGTCACCTTCCAGTCGAATTAGAATATAAGGCTGCATGGGAAGTGAAGCAGATGAACTACGACATGAAGCCTGCAGCTGAGAGGAGAAAGATGCAAATGCTAGAGTTGGATGAGATTCGTCACAATGCGTATGAGAGCTCCAAGATCTACAAGGAGAAGACGAAGGCTTATCATGACAAGAAAATTATTCCTCGGGATTTCAAGGTTGATGACAAAGTGTTACTCTTTAACTCTCGGTTAAAGCTTTTTCCTGGAAAGTTGAGATCTCGTTGGTCTGGGCCATTTACAATTAAAGAAGTCCGACCGTATGGAGCTGTTGAGCTATGGGACAAGTCAGGTGGACATTTTGTTGTAAATGGCCAACGCTTAAAGCCGTATCTTGCTGATTCCGACATCACGGAGAGTGAATCCGTTCCTCTCGGTGATCCATCTCCAGCCTAATAGGCATCCAAGTCAAGCTAGTGACTTTAACCAAGCGCTTGGTGGGAGGCAACCCACCGGTAAGTGTACTATACTCTATTCAATTTTATTTGTGTACTAATTTTCGGTTTTGTTTTCTTGTCAAAAAAAAAAAAAAAAAAAAAAAAAAAAAAAAAAAACCAGAAAACGCGGACCACGCGCCTTCACCCGGCCCCACACCCCCAGGTAAGTGATCACCTCGCCCCAACGCTCCACTCACTTCTATCTCCCCTTTCTTATCACCCTCATCACCACACATCCCATTTCACCCATCTCTCTCATCCCTCTCTCACACACATTTTATCCTATCTTCCATATCTCTCTCTGAAATCATCTCTCATCTTCACCAACACCATAAACCATGAGGAGGTAGAAATATCTCTCTCTCTTTCTCGTTTTGGTCCGTCTTTTGCAGGTTTGTGCGGCGGTCAAGCGAATCTCCTTTCCACCCAAGCGACGAGATATCTCCAGCCGTCGAGCAACCGCCTACTCAAGCTCCGTCGAGCCAACCCGTCGAGCCAATCCATCGAGCGACTACCCTTTCCATATCCGTCGATCGACGGTTTACTCCAAGCCGCTCCGTCGAGGGCTACTCTTTCCCCGGACCGAACAACTGTTCTTCCTCATTCAATCCTGCAGCCGTGTCAACTCGATCGACTGGTTGTCTTGATTCGTTCGGGCGACTGGTTTAACTCGTTTGACTCGGTTGGTTGACTGAAATTTCGTGATATTTTGGGCTGAGTTGGCTTGAGCTGAAATGTTGTTGTTGTGTTGAGATGACAATTACTGCTGATTGATGATGATTTTGCTGCAAAATGTTGTGGACAATAATCTTTTCTGACCAGCCGTGTGCTATATTTGCGTTGATTGAATTGTGTGATGACTTTGAGTGATTCGATGAATTGTGCTTAATTGACCATGATCTTAAACTGCTCGACGAGCAGTCGTTATACAGAAGAGATCAAGCTGTCCTAATTTGTCCATCACTCACGTGAATTTCAGGAACACAGGTCGAAGGGAAGGGTACTCGAGCAGGAGAGCAGAAATATCAAGAGGAAAGCAGCGTGCTGAGTCTGACAGTGCTTCGTCTGACAGTGACTTCGCGCAAGACGACGAGATGGACGAGGCTGAGTCACCCAGAGTGATGAGAGCCCAGCCAGCTGTCGACGGTCTAACAGAACTGGAGGTCAAGCGCCTTAGAATTCTCCTTTCCATGCAACTAGGGGGAACGAGATACCCAGATCGTGCTACAATGGATAAGCTTGGCATCACTGAGGATGTAGACGCCATGCTACACCACCTGGGGATTGGGGCTTTTATGTACCGAAGGCATGAGTCTTACAAGAAAGCGACTTGTCTCTTTCTCGCCACCCTTGAGCTTCATCTCTGCGCCCCTGACCAGCTCACGAAAGACGGGAGTGATGGCTATATCACCTTCTGGACCGGCGGCGCGAGACGCATGCTCTCTTTCCAGGAGATTGACAGAGTGCATTTCCTTCCTCATAGCAACCAGGTCGGCCTCAACGTAGACAGAGGCGAGATTGACGCTTTATGGGACACTATAGCTGCGGGAGTGTTCACTTCGGGATGCAAATCGGCTCAAATTAGAAGCCCGTCGATCCGCTACATCCACAAAGCACTGGCAAACGTACTCAACCCGAGGCAAACGACTGGAAACGTCCATCTTACCGAGATAACCATGATAGATGTTGCACTTACCGGAATTCAGCCTCGTCTGAGCAATGGAACGAGGTTGCAGGGAAGTCGAACGAACGGCGGGATCACACGAGCGCTGATCGAGCAGCTTATCTCTTACCAAAGCTGGGCGTTGAAGAATGAGAGTAATAGAACCAGGTGCGAGCTACGCATGGGAGGACTTGTGACGCCTATCTTGGCCGCCGTCGGGTTTATACCTGATATGAATGAGGTCGTCGCCATGCCAGAAGAGCTAGACATTCAGTACCTGCAGAACTGCCAGGTTTTGAAGAAAACGGCAGCCGGTGAAGAGAACGACCAGATATACCAATTTACCCATCGACTACTCGGAAGTTCACGTATTCGGCTCCCTAACCCGAGCTACACTTCACTCAGAGGTGGGGCCAATGTCGACTTTAACCCGCCACCATCAGCACTTGTCATCCACTCGACCGCACGTGCACATCCAACCGCTTCAAACCCCTTGACTCCATTAATTTACCAGAACCGCAGATCCAAGTCGCCGGAGGAAGCAGGCGAGACGTTGTTTGACTTTGACCATTTCCACTTCGAGGAGACCACTGTGCCAAAGACTCAGAGCGCTGCACTCCGAGCCGCGCACGAACACATCAACTCACTCCAACGCTGGCAGAAATGCCAGGATAAAGCATCAAACACGCTCGCCAGCAAACTACGGAGGAAGGTAAAGAAGCTAAGCGATCAGGTAAAGGCGTTGACTAACATGATGAGCTGCACATCTTCAGCGGCGGTCCGGAGAAGCACAGCAACCGTCCAAGCACCTCCGCCGCTGGAAATCTCCGAAGAAGAGCTCGAACACGACATCACAGAAGATCAGGATCCTCCTCCTCGCCAGCCACCTCCAGACGCAGCGCGTCATTCATCATACGAATCCCGACTAGGGAAGAGACGCGATCGAGAGGACCATGCCTATCTGAGGCGATGTGCTACTACTTCCAGAGCGGCGAGGCCAGCGGATCATTCGACGCCGTATCCAAGCGCTCCGGCCGACCAGTACATGCACCAGACCACCGCCGGAGCAGACTCCTCTTCCATCCCACAGTACACTCGGGAGAGTATGGACGCGGAGATAGACGCCATAATTCGTGGCCACCGCTGAGCACCACAACAACTCTCATCACCACCACCACTGTAACATGTCATTTCTTTCTTTTCTTTTCCTTTTATTTTATTTCATTGAGTCTGTTAACTCTTCCCTTGATTTATTTTCACACCGGGGACGGTGTGAAGTAAGTCTGGGGGAGGGTCTTTGTGTACTAATGCCATTTTCTTTTCTTTTGTTTTCTCTTATGTCTTGAGTCATTTTGACGTTTTTCTTGAGTCGTTGTTTTATTGAGTCAAACTTGTTGGGAATAAGAACCGAATCATATGATGATCTTCAACCATTTATGCTCTTGAATATTTTCGATCTAGTGACCAATTTTGCAGGGTTTGTTAGGTGCAAAAAGCTGAAATGCCCTTTTGGTCGGACTTCCCCCAGGAATTTTCATTTTGCAGAAATCTTTGGTGAAGCATTGGTTGACTCTATTTTATCTGGATTAAATTGAACATTAAATGCTTCTTGTTTTGGGCACTAGATAGTAGAGCGAGTTGGACCATACATATTCAGGACTTCTTTTTCCTTTATTCCACTCTTGCTGATCCTGAATAGCCTAACCACCTCTCGACCCATGTTTTTATCTTTCTCTTATATGCAGATGTGTGCAAAAAGGTCGGAGAGAATAGGACTGACGCAACCTCTAACTCACTCTTGCTAAAGTCAATCGTGAGTAGAAGAGAAAAGAAATTTGGACAGAGATCCCTTAGCACGAGACAAACCCCGAGGAAGAAGAAGTGAAGTCTGAAGGGTGATAGTCAATGAAAGAGGAGAGTGATTAGAGGTTGCGGACATCAACAAGTCCATCCTCTCTTGCCATTTTGTGCGACATCCTGCACCCCCTACCGGAAAATGATGGTAACTCCCTGAACACCTCTCTCTAAACACTTCAGTCACTATTACACGAGATGGCCTACCCTTTTTCGAAAGCTCGTTCCATTTAGGTAGTGCCCCAAATGAGAAGTTCACGCCAATCTTTAATGAATGTAGAGAGCTGACCAATGTGTAGCTAGAGTTTCTGCAGAGTGGAGTTCACGAAGGGATCAGGATTGCGAGACCCTGAGGGTAGGATAGTGATTATGCGCCGATCAAGCGTTTTTTTTTTCCTTCAAATCTAGAGATTTTCCTTCAGGGTATGGTTGCTGATGATTTGCGAGTTCCCGCGTTTTCAAACCTCTTCACCGTTCTTAGAGACTATGTTTGCTTGAGGGCAAGCAAAAGGCTAAGTCTGGGGGAGTTGATGTCTTGCGTTTTAGCGCACTCTAACCACTGTTTTCACGTGTTTTATCGAGTCTTCATAGTCTTTATCGAGTCTTTACAGGTTGAAAGTCATTCAAGGGAGCATTTCGGTGACACGGAGTGGCAACATGCGATATAGAGCAAAAGGGGTCGAAGTAACCAGAAAGTTGGCAACCAAACTTGACGCCCAAACCCGTCGATCGACTGGCCTTTTGATCGAATGCCCACAAGATAGGAAATTGAGTCAGCTTTCATTTGGCGCCGGTTTCAGGTCATTCCGATAAACGGTTGACGAGTTATGATGGTTTTTGTGAAGGCATGTCAGACCAGACGACCTCACCCCGGCGACCGGCCCGGCGACCAGCCCCGGCGACCAGCCCCGGCGACCGGCCCGGCGATCGACCCGGCGACCGGCCAGGCGATCACACCGGCGTTCGACCCGGCGACAGGCCCGGCGATCGACCCGGCGACCGGCCCGGCGATCGACCCGGCGACCGGCCCGGCGATCCATCCCGTCGATCGCCCCGATCGCCCGTCAGCCGTCGATCACCTCCCGTTGATCAGTGCGTTCGATCTACACCGTCCATCAGCCGATCGATCTCGACCGTTCAATCCCCATTGTTCGATCTCGACCGTTCGATCATCGGTTTTCGACACCTGACCTATTTACACTCGTTTTTCAGCCGTTGTTTAGGCTATGCTTTCTTTGAGGTTTTTTCTTACACTTTGTTTGCGAGAGTTTTTCGAGGGAGAGAGCGGCTTTTCATTGTTTTCGAGGGGAAGATCTCTGAATCCTGAGTGACAGTATTGGAGAAGATTTCTAAACCTTTATCTCTTATCTTTATTCAATGAATTCCGTTTCTTCAATCGTTGTTGTTTGCTCGAACATGTGTGAGTAGTCGCCTCGCTAGATCTAGGTTTTTCAAAGGAGTTTCATGACTTAGATAACTGAATGCAGATAGGATACTTGTTCTTTGAATCAAGGATCATTTAGAGTGCGTCTTCGGATACATACCTCAACGAGAATCCAAATCTTCGGATTGTGGCAACTTCGACCATCAGCTAAGGTCGTCGTATCTCGGGATCCTTGATGAAAAGAGTCTCTTTGTTTTCGCCTTTGATAATCTTAATGCTAAGATTGATTTGATCGCTCAGTTTTAGATCCTAGGCTTCCTATTCATCAAAAGTGTTATAGGGTGCTAGATAAATCATTGGTGAGCGATCCGTCCTTAGCCTGCGAGAGTTGATGCTTAGGCGGATCGCGAACATATCGAACCTGATTTTATTGCTTGCTTTCAACTGCTAGATTCAAACGATAGTTTAGACATCTAGGTTGTTTAGCATAGTCGTTAATACCGCGACAGTGGATTAACGTACTTTCATGTTTGAGTTCGAAACCTGTTTGCATTCATTTTCCTGAATAGTCGTTTGGTTACCTTTCACGAGCTCCTGCGAATTACCTCGGTCTAGTGCTTTGTCTTTATTGAATTTTAATCGTTGTTTACATTTGTTACTGTTACTATATCACAACCAAACCATATCATTGTCTTAGCTCTATTTCTTGTCTCATAAGTTCACTGTGCAACGCTGGTCCTCTGGACTCGAATCTTTTTATACCACACACTTTCATCCTTTTATCAAAAGGGAGAGATAGAACTGATCAGAAGAAGAGAAAAAAAGATATTGAGATTGTAAGGAAGGAGATGAGAAAATGGAAAGAGATATGGAGAGACATTTTTGGGGGATTTTATTTTCTAATACTGATTTTTTATTTTTTTAGAACTTAGAAATAAGATAGAATGTGTATTCTAAACTTTTTAGAACATGTATAAACTTTAGAATTTGTGTAGAATACGCATTACAAATTAGAACATGGATTCTAAATATTTTAGAATATAGAATACGAATTCTAAAAGTTTTAGAATATGTACAAACTTTAGAACACGCATTCTATAATTTTTAGAATATGTTGAAACGTTATAATACATATTCTCATTAAGAAACTTAGAACATAGAATGCGAATTCTAAACATTTTAGAACAATAACTAAATATTTTTTTACATTTAAAATCATAAAATGTTACTATAGTGTTTTTAGTTTTTTATATTTTTATTCATATCTCCCTGAATTTTTTTAAAAAAGTATTTTGATTATTATAATACTTTATATAAAATTAATTTAAGCAAAAAATGAACAAATACTAAAAGGTATAGATCACCAAATATGCATTTAAAATGTCCTTTATTTCCAAATATACTAAATGATGTTTTCATAATTAATATGTTTTTGATTTCTTCCACCAATTAATAAAAATTTAAAAAAACTTCAACCAATCTAGTCAAATATTTTGTTCCACCAATTCCTTAAATCCTCAGTCAAATGATTTAACATTATCTTTATCCGACAATCCTCTAAAATTGAGGGAATTGCCGAATAGACCACAATTTGATTTGAAATGCAAAAATAGACTCTCTATTGCACTTATGTCTAAACTAATCTTTTGGAGTTGACAAATTACAAACTTCACCCTTCTGAACAAAGAATAAAACGCTAGCCTTTTGACTGTTTTACCCCGTATAAAGTCTAACTATGAAGTCTAACTCATGAAGTCTAACTCTGAAGTCTAACTCTGAAGTCTACTCATGAAGTCTAACTGTGAAGTCTAACTATGAAGTCTAACTGTGAAGTCTACTATATACTAAAATCTTAAATTTAAAGTTTAAAATTTATAAAAAAAATATTTTGATAAACATATTTACACATAAATTTAACACATACAATTTCAATCCATATAAAATAAATATGCAAAGAAATTAATCAATTTAAATCAAGTAAGACAAATTATGTTAAAATCCAAAAACAATTTGTGTGAAGTCTACTCATGAAGTCTACCAAATAACAAAATCTTAAATTTAAAGTTTAAAGTCGATAAAAAATAATTTTGATAAAAAAAATTTATGGATAATTTAAATAAACACAACTTCTATCTATGTAAAATAAAATTTCATGAAAATGAATCAATTTATAAGTTTCATGAGTAAACCAAATCACCAAGCATAGTGTTTGAGGTTTAATGTATAGGGTTTATGATTGTCATTGTTAGGGTTGAGAGAATTTTGCAAAAAACAAAATGTTTGTGGTTCGTTTAACGATTTAGAGGTCATGACTTCGTACTTTATAATGTTAATTGCGATTATGTAAACATAATTAACGTTTACTGTAAGTTTTTACTTAAAAATTCGATTTAGGGTTTAGGGTTAGTTAGACTTCATAGTTAGACTTCACAGTTAGACTTCATGAGTAGACTTCACAGTTAGACTTCACAGTTAGACTTCATGAGTAGACTTCAGAGTTAGACTTCACAGTTAGACTTCATTATGAAGTATGAAACTAAAAAAAAAAACAGGCGGGAAACGAAATAGGCGGAAAGCGGAATATTAGGGTTAGTTAGACTTCATAGTTAGACTTCAGAGTTAGACTTCGTGTTGAAGTCTACTTCATAATCACAACTTAAATTTAAATAATAAAATTTTAGCAAATTCTTTTGATTAAAAAAAATTATACATAAATAAGATTTAAACATTTATCATCTATGAAAAATAAAATTGTATAAAAATGAATCCATATAAGGGTTAATTAGACTTCATTAGTAGACTTCATAGTTAGACTTCACGGATAGACTTCATAGTTAGACTTCATAGTTAGACTTCGTTATGAAGTCTCAAACTCAAAAAAAAAACATAAATTTTACCTTGGTATATAAAGGAATAACCCTAATTTTATAGAAACAAAATCTGTATCTTGCTGCGCTTTTCTCTCTCTCATCTCTACTTGAACCTCGGCCACTTCTTCTCGACTAAGAAAAGCCACTCACCGCTTCTTCTCGCCTGAGCTAATCAGTCGCCATTTGTTTACCATTATCACCAGTAAACCATCGTTTTTCTCTCCATAAAAGATCTGGGTACAGATCTGAACCACATACATAACATGTTTGACTTTTTTCCGCGCAGGTTGCCTTCGAATCCGTTGGTTGAGGCGTTTCAAGGAGTGAGAGGAGAAGAAGATACAAAGATGCAGAAGGCTGATTCGTTTTTGGCACAGAAAAAAGCCTCTGATTGTGAAGAAGCGTGAACCGGAGCTGGAGCCAATGGAAATGGTGGAGGAGGGGAGGTATTGTTCTTTAATATATTAAGTCTTTTCTTTACTATTAATTTACATACAAATTAACGCCTTTTCCACTCTACTATCTCTTCAGCTTCTTTACTTGGTTTACTGATGATCAACATAGCGAAAATGAGATTCATAATGAGGTATATGCTCATCTACTTACTGTCTTATTATTATAAGTTAAAACATGAGGTTTGTTGTCTACCCAATTTTGAGCTCAGAGATCTTGTCTTGTTGCAGGTTGCTGATATTATCAGGGAAGATCTGTTAGACTTCATAGTTACACTTCATAGTTAGACTTCATAGTTAGACTTCATGAATAGACTTCATAGTTAGACTTCATAGTTAGACTTCATAGTTAGACTTCATGAATAGACTTCATAGTTAGACTTCATAGTTAGACTTCACAGTTAGACTTCACAGTTAGACTTCATAGTTAGGGCCTGACTGGTTTAAACGCTGCAGTTGCGGTTGCGGTTGTGGGAGTTTGCGGTTAAATGCGTAATTAAGCTGTTTGTACGACTGGTATAGCGATTGAGAGCAGATGCGTTTGCGGAATATTTTTGACTGGTTGACCAGCAGGTAAAATAGCGGTTAAACAATAAATTAACAATATAAACATATTTTGTAATTATAAAACATCAAAACTATATTATATTGAACAATTATAAATTTATAGTTCAACATAATTAATAATAAAAATTTATAAAAAAACATATGTATATAATACTTATGTTCATATAATTTATATAATTTAGATAAAAATGTGATTTCTATTAAAATTTAGTGTGGAAATTAAATTTAGATTACCATTTTATTTGTTAGATATATATATATAAGTATGAAGTGAACATTTATGAAGAGAACTTTAATTTGTAGAACTTAGAAATATAAAATTATGATATGTTTTTAATAGATTTTACCCAAAAAAATACCAAATATTTTTATTTTATTATGATTATAATATCTAAATATTATTTTTTAATAAAGATTATTATTTATTTTCTGATTTTAAATAAATTTGTGTTTTTTGATTTTTTTTTTTTTTTAATTATCCACCTGCAACCGCAAACGATGCTAGAAATGAGCTTTTGATTTTGAGGAATCTTGAGGGATCAGGAGTGATTTGAAGCGGCAGAAAGCGTTTGCAATGATTGTTGTCACACGCCAATAACCGCTACTACCCGCAAAAGCTGCGTTTGCGGGTAGTAGCGGGTGAACCAATCAAGCTATTAGACTTCATAGTTAGACTTTATAGTTAGACTTTATATTTTCAAATATAACAAGTATTCAAGTCCAAATTTGCTTCATAATCTATCTTGAATCTTATATTTGGTTATTTTGTGAATTAATTACGACATTGTAGGTTAAAGGCATTGAGTCTTGATTCTTAAACCTTGGAGTATCTGCATTTTGTTTTCTTATTAACCGCAACATAGTTGATAGGTTTTGATGTCTCACATAGTTTCTTATGGAGCCGTAGCAGCTGAGGACGATGTGGTTTGGTGACAACAACCGAGCTCATGTGTTCTTCAAGCAACATGGATTGCTAAATGGTGTTCTTGCTTACTCTTTTTTGCTCCAAGCCCCTTCTAACGTAATAAGCTTTCTTTGGTTTACTGGCCAGAGATTGCTGATCAAGACCAATGTTTCTTTTTTTTTGGGTGAAAGGCTTATATGCAGCCATGTATGTTACCACACAAAAAAAAAAAAAAAACAGTTTATGGAAGTTTTTGTTGTATCCTACACTTAACATTACAATTGGGCTAAGATAACAAGTCAATTTAAGACCTACACTTAAGTTTTTATTGATCTCTTTCTTGGTACAACATATTTTGTATTGTTGAATTATAAATCAAATTTTGAATTTTCACTCACTTACCCATTCTTAATGTTTCATATGCCATTTTACCTAGCTAAAACGGATCAAGTTGGAAAAAATAATTAGACTTTATAAGTAAACTTCATGAATAGACTTCTCGTGTAGACTTCACATTTTTTAGAAAAAAAAAACCCATTTTAGACTTCATAGTTAGACTTCAGAGTTAGACTTCAACGTTAGACTTCAGAGTTAGACTTCATATTTTCAAATATAACAAGTATTCAAGTCCAAAAGCTCCATTTTACCTACCTAAAACGGTTCAATTGAGAAATAATATTAGACTTCAGAGTTAGACTTCATAGTTAGACTTCAGTGTTAGACTTCAGAGTTAGACTTCAGAGTTAGACTTCAGCGTTAGACTTCAGAGTTAGACTTCATATTTTCAAATATAACAAGTATTCAAGTCCAAAAGCTCCATTTTACCTACCTAAAACAGTTCAATTGAAAAATAATATTAAACTTCAGAGTTAGACTTCATAGTTAGACTTCAGAGTTAGACTTTAGAGTTAGACTTCAGCGTTAGACATATTTTCAAATATAACAAGTATTCAAGTCCAAAAGCTCCATTTTACCTACCCAAAACGGTTCAATTGAAGCGATGTACACCATTATCTGCAAGTAAACAAATATCAACCAAATTAGAAATGCTAAGGAAAAACATAGACTTCATAGTTAGACTTCACAGATAGACTTCTCTACAAAGTCTACTTGGTAATATCTAAAGTGCTAATCAAACAAGAAAATCATTTTCACTTTGTATATAACGAATAAGCATGTCAAACCCACACACAAGCAACTAAACAGACTAATACAACTAATTGTTCAAGAAAATCTTAAAAGTTAATTATACATTTTCCAAAAATGCGTTTTAAAAAAAAAAATTCAATAGTAGACTTCATTATGAAGTCTAATAGGTTAGTTTTGCAATATATCTACCAAATACGTTTTTGGTGAAATCTATCCATGAAGTCTACTGAATAAAAAGGGTTAGTTTTGCAATTGACTTTCGCTTGAGTTTTGGGGAAGTCTAACTGTGAAGTCTATTTAGGCCGATTAGACTTCAAAATGAAGTCTAACTCTGTTATGAAGTCTATCGGTGAAGTCTACGCCAATAATTAGACTTCAGACGGGTTAGTTTTGCAATTGATTGAAATTTTTTGACTTTGGAAGTAGACTTCACCGTGAAGTCTATTTCGATAAACGTTGACCAGTAGACTTCAAGCGGAAGTCTATCGCGTAATAGACTTCAAAATGAAGTCTATTCGTGAGTAGACTTCATTTTGAAGTCTAATCGGCCTAAATTGACTTCACAGTTAGACTTCCCCAAAAGTCAAGCGAAAGTCAATTGCAAAACTAACCTTTTGTTCAGTATACTTCACGGATAGACTTCACAAAAAAATTATTAGGTTGATCAATTGCAAAAACTAACCTATTAGACTTCATAGATAGACTTCACAGTTAGACTTCATAATGAAGTCTACCCCGTATTTTTTTTGTTTTCAAAGGATTTCGAAGTAGACTTCACAATGAAGTCTACTCACCAAATTTTTGTGAAAGTCAATTGCAAAACTAACCTATTCGTTGACCAGTAGACTTCACAATGAAGTCTACTTTGCTATAAATATGTGAAATTCATTCAAATCGACCGGATTTTTACCTTGCCGTGATCTTAAGTTACGTTCAAGACCAAGAAATCCGATTTAAAGTTTTAGCAAACTTCCCCAACCGTTAAAATGATCTCTCACACCGATAATGGCAAGATCTAAGAACATAAACTTTGAAAAGATGAAAAGGTGAGTTTTTTGGGTGAAAATGGAGAAGAAATTGAAGAATATAAGTTAATGAGATGATAGAATGAGTTTGTAGATATGTTTGAAGAGGAAATCATGCATTCAAAGCTTGATTTCGGTTGATCTTGGTTGTTGGATGAATTGATGGTGATGGCATTTTCGTGAATAAGTGAAGAAGATGAGGTTTCTTTGGACATTTGATTTCATAGTTAGACTTCACAGTTAGACTTCACGGAGAAAAGTAATGGCATTTTCGTTATTACGTAAATATGAGAAGGGTGAAGAAGGTAAAAAAAGTCACATTTTGCAATGGGGGTTACTTTTGCAATTGACCCCAATTCTTGGTCTATTTTTGAAACTGACCCTATAAAATTCAACAAAAGATAGTATGTTGCCATTTTTTTTTACTTTTTGGGGGAGGGGAGGGGGTCAAAGTATATGTTGTCATATATATTCTATATCTCACAATGAAATCACTACATATGTTCAACTAATTAATAATTTGTTGACCATAATTAATTTCAGTATTATATTGCTTTTCTTTATGGTCACAACATATACTAGCAGTCAAATGTTTGTGTCACAAGCAACAATATAAATAAGAAAAGTAGGGCAAACATTTTCAATCACAAACACAAAGATATGAAGAAGATCATGAAACTCTCTGCAATAACAATGATGGTTACTCTTATTGTTCTTGCATCTAGTCATGTCCAGGCGAGGACTGTACCAAATCCAGCTTTGGAAACAGAGCCTATTTCTCTCCCATCACGAAACCAAGATTCGAAGATATCAATAGAGCAAATCTTCCCACCCCTTATTTATTGCCCACCCGGTGCCAAACTTAAAGACTGCCACACAGTCCCACCAGCTTTGGAAACAGAGCCCATTTCTCTCTCATCACAAAATCAGGATCCGAAAATATCGGTAGAGCAAATCTTCCCACCCCTTATTTATTGCCCACCCGGTGCCAAACTTAAAGATTGCCACACAGTCCCACCAGCTTTGGAAACAGAGCCCATTTCTCTCCCATCACGAAACCAGGATCCGAAAATATCAGTAGAGCAAATTTTCCCACCACTTATTTATTGCCCACCGGGTGCCAAAATTAAAGATTGCCACACAGTCCCACCAGCTTTGGAAACAGAGCCCATTTCTCTCCCATCACAAAACCAGGATCCGAAGATATCAGTAGAGCAAATCTTCCCACCCCTTATTTATTGCCCACCGGGTGCCAAACTTAAAGATTGCCACACAGTCCCACCCGCTAAAATCTAATATTTTTATTTTTCTAACATTAAATCCTTGAAATAATAAAAATAATAATATTACATGACAATTTAAAATCTGTTTTTTTATTGTACTTGTTTTAATCAAAACTTTATAATAATGATGATAAGATTATTGTGTTACTTAGATTTTGAATTTAATTGTTCAGATTTTCATTTTGACCATGAAGTAAAACATTATTGCTAAAAATATCATAAGGCTGACAAATAAATATATCTGTATTCATGATTACTCAGACTCCCGTCAATAAGAAACAAAAATTAAAAAATGTCAAACCAACAGAGACACCTGTGATCGTGGAGAACATTTCATGTAATCATGTTCTAGTTGTACAAGTTATTAAATATTAGGTTTACATAAAACAAAGTGGAGCAGAAATTCAAAACTAATAATACTTTAGGGCTAAAAAATAAATAAAGAGGTTTCCATTGAGAAGGAGACACAGAGAGTCAGAGAGAGAAAGAAAGATGACCTTGGTGCACTCAGGCGAGAAGAAGACTTTGATGATCGGAGATTACTGTGGTGAACAATAAACACAGTGGTCCAACACGGGAGGCATGACCGTGTCTTTATAAATTATCTACAAGTATTGATTGGGTCACAAAACAACATCGTAGACAATATGTAATGTAATAGAGCAAAATAATACATGAGGATTGAGTTAACGTGAAGAAACTTGGTATGAGTTTATTTGTAGAAGATGATAACTAGGTAGAAGGCACCACATGGACCCCAATCTGATGAATCATGTTACTTGGTTTTCCATGAAAAGCAACGGTTTTGTATCCTTCTTTCTTCAGCACAAAGCTTGATGTAAATTCGAATCCAAAGGATATGGATGTTCGTTTGTTGGTCTTGAACCTAAGCATTGTTATAACCTCGACTTCACTTCCGAACATCTTTGTCGTACACAAACTTGAGGAATGCGATACCATTTTCACATTGTCCGATATATATTTTCCTAACATCATCATAAACTCCATCATCCCAACAAGATTCTAGATCATAACCTCGTGCTTCTAGTTTCTCCGCAGAAGGAGGAAGAGGCAACAAAGCAAAATATGCCCCAGTAGCAGAAAAAGAATAAAAAAAAGTTCTTCCATGAAAACCAACTATAGCACAGCCTTTGGTCTCTTCCAGTCACGATTCCAAATATAGGAGAGGTTCTGCCTTTTGATGTTTTAAAAACCAAAGAAGTAATGTTCATTTTCATTGCACGAGAGCCTGTGAAAGTCCCATCCATAGATGTGATAAATTCATTTGGATAGTCGAGCTCAAACTGCAATAGAACTAAACTTTTATTTTATTTTATATACTATAGTTAATCAAGAACAAAAAGTATATTTTCAGAAAATACCTCTTCTAAGAATGATGTGCTCCACCCATGCTGACGCTTGACAATTGTGTGATCATTGTTGTAGTCAAACGGCTGACTACAGTAGCTCCATGTCCATGACTGCTACTCACGAGCTCTGTGGTAAACCCTAGCTATGCTCTTCAGTCTTCACAGTCGAAGGTTTATAAAGTGCAGTGGAAGCAGTTTCCTCGTGGGTTCTCATTTTGGGCTTCAATTCAAGTACCAAAACTGATATAGCTGGGCTAATTAAACAAAAAATGCCTAAAAGGCCTTTGTTCCGTTTTTCTCATGTATTTCCTTTTTTCTTTTTCGTTCTCTAATGCATTTACTAGAAAACAAAAAGTATAAAATTAAAATTATATGAATTATCAACACTATACACTAAAATTTATGTTTATTTCTCTCTAATTTTACTCTTACATGTAAGATCAAGTGCTCTTTTAGATTTGTATTCTGAAAACTCTTCTCTGTTATTCAATAGACGTTCATGGCTTAAATAGCCTTTACAACAAAACGGAAATCCTAAACTTAAGGAACAAGATACGACTAACTTACTTGACCGTAACAATCGGTCCATTATTGACTCCAACTAAACAACGACTCTTTCAAACTTAAAAAACACTTCAACGGCTACTTGACTCCAAGTCGATTTGCTCCAACAAACCCTCCCTAAACTAAGCTTGGTGAAAGCTTAGCTTATCCGCAGCAGAGCAAATCCCGAGCTTACTCCTCAAGCTCTCAAATACTTCCTGCTTCAATGGCTTTGTAAAAATATCAGCCACTTGTTCTTGAGAACCACAATGTTCAAGACTGATTACTCCTTCATTCACCAAGTCCCTGAGAAAATGAAACCGAACTCCAATGTGTTTGCATCTCCCATGAAACACCGGATTCTTAGAGAGCTTGATTGTGGAAGTGTTGTCGCAGAGAATCACTGTGCTTCCTCCAACATCATACTCTAATTCCTCCAAGATTCGCTTGTACCAAATGGCTTGACATGCGCAGATTGAAGCAGCTACATACTCTGCTTCAGTAGTAGAAAGAGTAACAATCGGTTGTTTCTTAGATAGCCAAGCGACTGCAGCATTATCCATTAAGAACACATAGCCAGAAGTACTCTTTCTTCCATCAACATCACCAGCATAATCACTATCAGTGTAGACCAAAACTTCACCTGATCCTCCTCCATTGTACCAAATACCAAAGTCCACCGTTCCTCTCAAGTATCTCAACACACGTTTCGCAGCTTGTAAATGCAACTGAGTAGGTTTAGCCATAAAGCGACTAAGTAAACTCACAGCGAATTGCAGGTCGGGTCTGGTCGTTGTGAGATACATGAGGCTTCCTATTATCTGCTTGTAATAGGTCTCATCGATCCTTTCTCCACCATCATCCACATCGAGCTTGCTTCCAGGCACCATTGGATTGTATACAGCATTACACTTCTCCATATCAAACCGCTTCAGAACTTCAAGAGCATACTTTCCTTGAGAAATGTGAATACCGTGAGTTGTCTGCATCACCTCAATTCCCAGAAAGAACCTCATCTTCCCCAAATCCGTCATGTCAAACTCCTTCTTCATTGACTTCTTGAACTCTTCCATCATTGAGTAACTATCTCCAGTATAGATCAGATCATCAACATAAACACTAACAAAAAGTTTGTTACCGTGTTTATTGGTCTTGAGGAACAGAGTTTCCTCATTCTGCGACTTCCTGAATCCTGCATTCAAGAAGTATTCTTCAATGCGACTGAACCACGCCCTTGGAGCCTGCTTTAACCCATATAGAGCCTTGTGGAGTTTGTACACCTTATCTTCTTCTCCACTGATTTCATACCCCTTTGGTTGCTGTATGTATACATCCTCCTCAAGAACTCCATAGAGGAATGCAGATTTGACGTCCAGTTGATGAATCTCCCAAGCCTTTTGTGCTGCTGTAGCTAAAATGGTTCTGATGGTATCCATTCTAGCAACAGGAGCATACACCTCCGTATAATCGATCCCATGTTCCTGAGAGTAACCTTTCGCCACCAGTCGTGCCTTATACTTGATCACTTCTCCATGCTCATTGAGTTTGGTTTTGTAAATCCATTTTACACCAATACACTTAGCTCCTCTTGGTAGTTCAATGAGCTCCCACGTCTGGTTCTTCTCGATTGATTTAATTTCTTCACTCATAGCTTCCCTCCATTTCAGGCTTTTCTTTGCTTCCTCGAACGTTGATGGATCATCTGAGTTGATCTCCACCATGTTCAGTACATCTTCCTCTTCGTCTCCAATGATGTAGTCACTCAGATAACGAGGAGCTCTTCTCGTTCTTCCCTCCCTGACTACAGCATCTGGTTCAGGAGCTTCTTCAGTATCACCTGCAGTTTCCTCGACTTCCACTGCAGGTTGATCGTCCTCATTCTCTGACTCTTCTTCTCCTTCCCCTTCGTTCTCACTCGCTTCCCATTCTTCATCGTCATCGTTCCATGTCAACTCCACGTTTGACATGTCATGATCTTCTTCCCAGTTCCAACTCTTTGTCTCTTCAAACACCACATCTCGACTTACGATTATCTTCTTGGTCAGAGGATTGTAAAGCCTGTAACCCTTTGACTCTTCAGAGAAACCAAATAAGACACAGGTGATGCTCTTATCATCGAGTTTCCCTCTCTTCACATCCGGAATGTGAGCATGAGCGATACTTCCCCATACTCGAAAATGCTCAACACTTGGCTTTACTCCACTCCAGGCTTCTTGTGGTGTAATATCTTTCACAGACAACGTCGGACATCGATTTAGGACATAGAAAGTCCAGCTAACTGCTTCTGCCCAAAAGATTTTTGGCACCTTCCTAGCCGAGAGCATGGATCTAACCATGTTCATGACTGTCCGGTTCTTTCTCTCTGCAATCCCATTCTGCTGTGGAGTGTAAGCCGTTGTAAGCTGCCTCTTGATTCCTTCTTCCTTGCAGTAGTTTGAGAACTCAAGAGATGTGTATTCTCCTCCGCGATCGGTTCTCAAACTCTTTACATTCTTCCCTGTCTCAATCTCAACAGCCTTCTTGAACATCTTAAACTGACCACACGCTTCTGACTTCTCACTCAGAAAGTATACCCAAGCCTTTCTACTGAAATCATCAATGAAAGTTAAGATGTACCGCTTCCCAGTGGTGGTCGTGGGGGTGATAGGTCCACAAATATCTGAGTGTAGCAGCTCAAGAACGTCTTTTGCTCTCCAGGTGCTCTTCTTAGGAATGGCTTTCCTTGGCTGCTTGCCCACCAGACATTCAGAGCAAGTGAACTTCTGCAGGACAAACGATGGAAGCCCTTTCACCATCTCCTTGCTCTGAAGTGTCTTCATGCCTCTGTGACTTAGATGCCCATACCGTTCGTGCCACAGCTTTGGCACATCTTCTGCAGTTGTCTGCAAACACTTCTGCTGCTGCTTCGGCTCTACTTCTTCTTTGGTTTGATCGATCAGCATGAACATCCGATTCAGGCTCATTTTGCTCTCAGCTATAAGCCCTTTGTCGTCGTGATAGATCTTGCACTCTCCTTTCCTTATGATGATGGTGAGATCCTTCTCCTGCAGTTGCCCAAGACTCAGGAGGTTGTTTTTGAGTTCAGGCACATAATAAACATCACTTATTATGTATATAGTATCATGCAGCTCCAGCCTCACGTTTCCCTTCCCAACTACATCCATCCTCTTGTCGTTCCCAAGCTTGACTGAATGTTTGAAGTTTTCATTCAAGTTTGAGAGCAGCGCACGATCTCCACTCATGTGATTGGAGCATCCGGAATCAAGGAACCAAACTCTCTTCCTCAGGTTTTCTGGTTTCTCCGAGTACGTCATCAGCAACATCTCTGCAGTTTCATCAATCTCAGCTGCAGATTTTTCTTCAAAGTCTTCTCCGACATACGCCATAAGTAACATCTCTTCCTTCTCGTCAACGTCGGCATAGTTGGCTTCCTCATCCCATTTTGGACACTCGTTTTTGTAGTGACCAAGTTTGTGACACTTGTAGCACTCCACTGTACTCTTGTCCATGAACGATCGTCCTCGGCCACGTCCTCTGCCTCTGACATTTGAACCTCTTCCTCTGGTTCCATAGCCTCTTCCAGAAGTAACCTTCAAAACTTGATATTCTCCTTTGTCGGATCTTCTGAATTTTTGTTCATGGACCACCAAAGAGCTCTGCAACTCGTCTAAGGTGATTTTCTCAATGTCCTTAGACTCTTCAATGGAAACCACCATGTACATGAACTTCTCACTGAGGGTTCGGAGGATTTTCTCCACCACCTTTGGCTCCGTAATGGATTCACCATTGCTTCTCATCTGGTTGGTGATGGCTAGTACTCGCTTGAAGTACTCAACAACGCTCTCGGATTCCATCATCTCCAACACCTCAAAGTCTCTTCTCAGCTTCTGCAGCAGAGACTTCTTCACACGTTCGTTCCCTCCGAACTTTCTCTTCATGGACTCCCAAATGATATTGGAGGACCTCCTGTCCTGGATCTGCTCAATCGTTACCCTATCAATCGATTGATAAAGGTAATGCTTAACCTTGTGATCATTTGTCTTGGCATTGTCTAACTGCATCCTCTGCTCTGCAGTTAGCACCACCGTGTTTGCTGGTTCTTCATACCCAATCTCCACCAGACTCCACAGTCCCTTTGCCCTGAAGAAATTCTCCATGACTTCACTCCAATGATCCCAATGTCCTTCGAACTGAGGCAACTTCATCTTGTCGTCTCCCATCGCTCTTTCACTCTTTTGTTTCTTAAAGCTACGGCTTTTAGTTTTCAGAATGCAACGGAGCTCTGATACCAAATTGTAAGATCAAGTGCTCTTTTAGATTTGTATTCTGAAAACTCTTCTCTGTTATTCAATAGACGTTCATGGCTTAAATAGCCTTTACAACAAAACGGAAATCCTAAACTTAAGGAACAAGATACGACTAACTTACTTGACCGTAACAATCGGTCCATTATTGACTCCAACTAAACAACGACTCTTTCAAACTTAAAAAACACTTCAACGGCTACTTGACTCCAAGTCGATTTGCTCCAACATTACAACGCCGAAAGGACTGAAATCACTTCCTCTCATTTCTCGACTTCAAATTCTTGTCAAAATCCATCGTTCTTATTCTTGATTTTCTTTTTGTTATAAAGTTATTTGATTCTTTGTTCTGGAAGAAAAATCATATCCATCAAAGTATTCATATTTAAAAATTTTGACAATTGTATTTTTAGCTACAACGCAAACATCTCTAAATTTAAATTTTTGGAAAATAGCTTAAATAAAAATTACAAACAAACTATATAATTCACTAATTATATATATATAAAAAAAGGATGAGTAGTGATTTAAAAATCTTGAAATAATTTTTTATGATGATTCTTATTACATGAGAAAGATTGCACAACTTAAAAAAAAAAAAAAAACGGAGGTTAAATGATGATCAGTGGGGGATGATGGGCTCAACGTAGACCCCAAGCTGATGAATCATGTTACTTGCTTTTCCGTGGAAACCAACGATTTTATAGCCTTCTTTGTAGATTACAAAACTTGATCTAGATTCAAATCCAAAAGATATAGAGGTTCACCTGTTGGTCTTAAACCTAATTAAGCATGGCTATAAATTCGACTTCACTTTCAATTCCTATATCATAACAACCCTCCACCGTATTCGTTCGGATACTCGATCTCCAGTTGTGCCATAAAAACATAAAGATCATTTTTACACGCAAAGATAATCTCAAACACAAACAATCAACCTTAATCGTACGTAAATGTAACCATGCATCACCTCTTTGACTTCAAGTGGTGTTTTGTTACCATGATCGTCTCCGATAACCATCTGGTTGTCCTTGTCATACACAAACTTAGAGGAATGCGATTCCATATCCCCTTTGTCCAACATATATATTTCTTACACCATCGTAAACACCATCATCCCAAGAAGCTCCTTGATCACAGTCTTGGTGCCATTGGGGCATATTTTTCTCCATTGCCTCCTCCTACTACTATGGAGAACCAAGCGAGCGGAGGTTCTTTACAGCATATCCATGAAACCCGATGATTTTCTTTCCCTTGCTTGCAAGTGAAAACTTCAAACCTTTTTTATATCCCAATAGCTCAGAAGCCTTGGTGTTTGTTTTGAATTGAAGTGCTTGAATGACACCAAATTCGTTGTCGTAGTATCCCTCTACAGATACAAGATACTCTTTGTTGAGATGGTCAATCTCAAACTGCAAAAAATATAAAATAAAATTGGTTAAAAAAACAAAAAGATTAGAAACTGTAAGTCAGTAACACTGGGAGATCATATATAGATACGACGAAGGCATGGAGCTCTGGTTTGCCACGTGAACCTAGTTGCTCATCTTCTATAGTTTTTCTTAACCTTCTTGATGTAATTTTTTTTTTGGTTTTGAATAAATTTTACACTCAAATTCAAAAAATAAAAAGAGAGAGAAAAAGATAAACTTCCAAAATACATACTGTATGTGAGAAACCTCTACCCGGGAGACCGTGGATTGGTCCAACTTTGGGTTGTCCACTCTTGATATAAACGAACTTGATGTATTGAATGCCTTCATAACCACCTCTTAAATGAATCTTTGTTACACCTTCATGGTTATCTGTCCGTCGGCAAGTCTCTTCGCCGGCAGACTTGATAGCTTCTCTAACATCTGACCATTTCTTCTCATCTTCTTCAATTGCAACCGGCGCCGTCTCTCCGTCTCTGCAATCTGCCTCTGCTCTGCCAAACTCTCACCAGCTTCATCATCCCCTGTTACTGTCATCTCGGGAATCGACTTCGCCACCGGTCCTCCCTGCTGTGGTTGCTGATTACGATGTCAGAGCTGATGATGCGCCTCCTTTTGTTCCTTCTCTTGGAGCATGGACAAAGCCTCTCAAGCTTGCTTCAGAGTAAAAGCTGCTTACCCATCCATCCAACTCTCCATCTGTTAAGACATATGGATCTACTTCTACAACTACTACTGTAATGGATGACCAAACTGAGCCTCAAACAATCGCTACTACTCCGAGCAGCAACGCACTCATTACAGTAGAAACTCATTTTTCCTTTTGGCCATCTGTCTGATCAGGATTCTTTCCCATTGGAGCCTTTTCAAGATGTGGACCAAGTGACTACATCTTTACAAAGGACTTTGCGAGAGAGGCCTGTCAAACAAACCCAAAAGGTACAAGATATGCTGGAATGGTGTCAATAGCTAAAGGCCGAGGAAAGCGTGGTAAACGCGGACGTGATTGATTTTGGCTCTTCTCCATCCCATCCTCTTCTTAACCTTTAATCGTCATAGCCATTTTCCCTCTTAATTTCAATATGAATACCCTTTGTCAAAAAAAAAAAAAAAAAAAAAAAAAAAAAAAAAAAAGAGAGAGAGAGAGAGGAGAGATGACCACCTCTGGTGTCTGAGGAAAGAAGAATACTTGATGAGTTGAGATAATGTCGAGAATCGGCGATGTTTAAAACGAGATCTTGATCTTAAACAAGATCTTGATCGTGTCTATAAGTTGTATAAAAGTATTTGATTACGTTTTCTACAAATATTTTCCAATATCCTAGTGGTGAAAATAATAAAATGATTTTAGCATAGTGGAAGATTGCTGATTGCAGGCTGAAAGGGTCAAGAACGTGGGTTGACGAAACACATGGAGACAAAGGGATTAGAGACTTTTCTTGAACCATAGTGGTCAGTGGAAAGTGAAAATTTCTTTAAATATTTTCAACATAATCAATATCGTACCTCAAAAAAGTGGTCAACGTTCAATTTCAGCAAATATAAAAGATCTTTGGAAATAAACTTTCCATCGTCCATTGTTTTCTACCAACACCCAAAGCTAAACGAAAACGAGACTGACCGTCTGAATCCATTATTCTTTTTTTTTTTTGGGTTTTATTGAATGAATTATTCTTGATTGCATATTGTGCTAGACACGTTCGTAGACTTAGAGAAACTTCTTCTGAAGAGAATCATTTAGAACAACTGAATAAGTAGGCTAAATTGAATCGATACAACACATGATAATAAGTTTGTGGACTACTACACGAGATTGCATAAAAGAAACCAAATCGGAGAGAATATGTAGCGAGTAGTAATACAAAAAAAAAAAAAGAATAAAAGTAAACAATATTTGACTTCAAGTAGTTTTTTTTTTTTTTTTTTTTTCTGAAACAAGGGTAAGTACTAAGTAGTATTTTGTTTCCATGATCGTCCCTCACAACCACATGAGTGTCCTTCAGGTACAAACACTTGAGGTAGGCAAATGCAACGCCATCGTCACCATCTCCTCGATTGCCAAATTCATGTGCTTCTAAATTTTTAGGACCTGTAGGGGTGTCCAAGAGAAGGATAGGGGTAATAATAATGTGCTCAAAAATGATCAGATTCATTAATATTTCTGAATCTGATAATATTTGAGTATGAAGTAGCGAAAATTGCTTAAGATTCACATTTCTGAGAAATGATATACAGCTGGAGGATGTGAATCTTAAGCAATACATAAAAGAAAGGGAAGAAAAGCAATTTCACTACGTCATCTTCAAATATAATCGCAATCCTGAACAGAGGACCATACTTAGAAACAGGTACACTTAAATAATATTAAGAAATACACCACAAGGTAGGTTATGATGATTAAAAAATTGATAGATTTCTAATATGAGATAACAACTAAAACCATGCACTAAAACTCAACCTAATTGCAATATGAAATAAATCTAAAATCTGATTGATTCAATCAATCAATATGTACCCCAGAGGTATCTCTAGATACAAAATACCCAACTAGATTGCTTGTAATCCGAATGTAAAACAATCATAGAGAGATCTCCCATACTAAAACATGTCATGGACATTTCAGGAAGGGTTTTCAATTCCTTCTCTTTTCCCTTACGAATTTTCCTTCCGTCTCCAATCCCAAGAAGAAAACGGGTATTATTTCGCCTCCAATTTGGATTATTCTAGGTGTTGAGGCTACCGGAGAAAAAAAAAAAAAAAAAAAAAAAAAAAAAAAAAAAAAAGAAAGAGGTTGAAAACGGTTAATAGATAGAGTGCCAAGTTATCAATTTAAAAATTCAAAAATTGAAAACTAGATATAATTTCTCAAATTTTTCATAAATTAAAGGAAATATTCATTCTCAAGTAGAGATATCAATCGCGTTGGCCCGCGTTCGTATGGACTTGTCTATTGGGCTTTCTGTTTTTGATATGTCTGTGCGGGTTGGCCCGCCGCGGGCTGCGAACAAAAACTTTATGCCCAAGCTCGCCCCGTATATTATTAGCGGGTTTGCGGGTCTGCCCGCGGGCTTTGTAACCAAAAGCAGTTTCACCAATGTCACCCAACTCAACCACCCAACTTTTTTGCCATTTTGTTAGGCTGTTATAATAGAACATATGAAACAATTTGTTTGAATAATGTAATTTCAAAGCTCTCGATCAAAGCCACATGATCATGTTCAAGATCTACATATGCTGGATAGTTCTTAGAGATGTCAATCGGGCCAGCCAGCGTCCGCCCGCCTGGACCTGTCCATTAGATTTTATGTTTTTGATACGTCCGTGCGGGTCGACCTGCCGCGGGTTGCGAACAAATTTTATAAGCCCAAACCTGCTATATGTCTTGCGGACATTTTTTATCGACCCAAACTCACCCCACAAATGTCCGTATGGGCTTGGTCTGCGGGCTTTGGGCTGGGCTGACATCTCTATTCTCAAGTATTTTTGAGAAGAGATTTTAGCTAAAGAAATTTTTCAAACCCGTCTCGTTTCTTACTAGAATTCTTTCGAGAATTAATTTTCAATTCCTAACCACCTCAATTCCGTCCCATACTCGTAAATTCCCTTCTGGAATTCCGAATGACATGTATTTAATTATTATTAGGTAGACGAATAAATTTTTATTTTTTTTACAAATAAGGTATGTAAACTTTTTTGTTAACGTTGGCAAGATGTGTAAGAGTTTCTGTTAGGTAAATCAACGTTCTAATAATTTAACAAAAGTGAAAAGTTTAATGTACATTTTCTTTCCTTAACAATTAGTTTCGCCAATGATCAAGACTGTATATGCCTACAGATCAAATTGACCAAAATATGAACTTCACTGATACCTAACTTAACCAACACAACTTAATGAAACAAACACTTTCAATAACCTAAATCATCTCACCCGGTTCCTCTTTCTCCCAGCCACTGCAGGCGTCGCTTGTCTACCGTCCCTTCTTCTCTCCACCGCCTCTCCTTTCTTCCCCGTCGCCGCAGTTTTCACAGCAGCAGCTGGTGAATCCGCAACAAACCTCTTCTTACGACCGCTTGAAGTCTTCACCATATCTTGCTCAACCTTTTTAAGAGGGTGCGTCCCGGTTCTTGGTTTTTTAGCTGCCTGGCTCGTTCGGACAGCAGGAGAAGTCGATGCCGAAGGAAGTACCGGAACCTTTGTGCTTGTAATAATGCTAATGCTACTACTTCGATGAGGAGGATGATGATCTTCGGTCAAGTAGTGTCTCAGAGACTTGGTGACAATGTCTCTAAGGCAGACCGCAGATTTGTGCTCACGAGTGTTCTTAGAGTAGAAAATGGCTGCATTGTTCGCCACCAGAAGAAAGTCCATGAAGAGCTCTTTCGCTGAAGATATCAAACAACCGTTGATTCTCGATTTCATAGTGTCTAAATCCATATGCCTCCTCACCAGTTTCGTGTATCTTCTTCTTTTCTATTTAGTACAATCAAACGCAAGATATTAAAAAGGCGAAAAAGGCGAAAACACAAGATATTAGCATAGAGACTTGTCATTATATGATTATCAAACAACCTGACTGTCAAGGCGTCTCCGGAAGACTAGAGCACATTCGTTCTGTGCAATAGTGTTGTATATCTTCATAAGCTCTTCGGGTGAAGCCAAACCGTGACCTCGAATTTGACTACTGCTAGAGGAAGAAGCTTCTTTACTCTCTTTACTTTCTTTACTCCTAGAGATGGTAGCAATGTCCGCAGTAGAAGAATCCAACAGATCGCTTTCCTCCACAGCGCTAACTTCAGTCACTTCTTTAGTACTGCCACTACAATCTTTCCGCTTTCTCTTGCCTCGTTTCTTCCTCATACTCGGAAGCACTTGTCCTCCGTACACAGATTCGAAAATGTCGCCGTGCAACAGGTTCTTGATCTTCTCTTCCTCTTTTATTATCATCGCCGGAGCTTCTGACTTAATAGCTTCCGGTGACCAGTTTGTTGTTGTTGTTGTTGTTGTCAGCTCCTGCTGTGTGAAGCTACCAGCTGATGACAAGTCTTTGGATGTATCTTTGCTCGTGCATTCGCCTCCGCCTTCGGATTTAGGGGATGGTTCGAGTGATACCGTTCGGCTTGAATCGTAATTGTTTTTATTACATTCATGATCGTTGCTTTCTGACTTTAGACTCTGAAGCTTTGATTCCAACGACCTGAAAAAACAGATTATAGTAGCACCAGAATCAACATTTTGATTCCAAAACATTCAAGAACTCAGTGATAGATTCAAGTACTAACCCAATGGAGTCGTCGGATTTTAGTAAAGCTGCCTTAAGCTCAGCGACTCGTTTCTTCTTAAGCTCATCAAACCACGTTCTTCAAGAATCAAGAAGATAAACATGTGAAAAAAGTGGCGGTGAATTGTTGTTAATGTTGGCCAAGAAAAGGTATTGTAAAACTAGAAAGATAAAACAAATTTCTTTACTTGCATCCCAAATAACGTTCTCGCAGGTCCTTGTACTTGGCTCTACATATCTGCAATAAGAGTCGGAGGATTTAGGGAAAATAAGAACAGAGATAATGTCGGAATCGAGCTTAATTCAAATGTGGTTTTGTTTTCAATTCAAGATTTGAGAAGCAGGAGAGTATCTACATTTAAGTCTAACAAGAACAAGAAATCCATTTTTTTTTTTTGATAATTTTGACCCTAAAACCTTTCTTGACACACAAGTGATGAATCTAACGCTTCTCAATCTACCGACAACAAGCAAAACTGAAGGAATCTATGCTTCTAAATCCATTTTCTATCTTCTGTTTTTGCCCTGACGCTTCTTCACTCTTCTTTAATTTTAGAATCTCAGA
The DNA here is from genome assembly GCA_026724425.1 of Erythrophleum ivorense. NCBI lineage: Eukaryota > Viridiplantae > Streptophyta > Magnoliopsida > Fabales > Fabaceae > Erythrophleum > Erythrophleum ivorense. The sequence continues at coordinate 380,792 of JAIUCV010000087.1, forward strand.
AGATTTGTTTAAACAATCAAACAAAATTGACCTAACAAATCTGTTTTATGATTCTGAAATTAATCTGATCGAAATTTTCGAAATGGAATTTTGAAATTGGAGGAAATAAGGAAGTGAGACAGAGAGAGAGAGAGAGAGAGAGAGAGAGAGAGAGAGAGAGAGAGAGAGAGAGAGAGAGAGAGAGAGAGAGAGAGAGAGAGAGAGAGAGAGAGCAAACCTCAGGTGTGAAAATTTCAGGGAGAGAATGAGAACGGAGTTCGTCTGCGACGACGGACCAGTCACCGGTTCCATGACGGAGAACGGCGCCGCCGAGAAGAAGCTCCTCCCACGTTCCCCAGTCAGTCGCCATCGCCTTCGTCATCATCATCATAACCATCAAATCAAAGCCGCGTGTTCGTTACGCGCTCCTCGATTTTGAAAATAAAATAAAAAAATTAAACTACGCCAAAGCGCACGTTAGCACGGTTAATGCCAACCTTTCGTTTTCCTCCGACCATTCAATTCTCGAAAAAAATAAAATAAAATAGGTTGACAACACAAGGAAACAAATAAAAAATAAAATAAAAACAAGATAAGACAAAGAAACTTGAAAAAAAAAAAGCCGTCTTGAATGGGTTGGTGTCGGAGGTAATTACATGAAAAGCGGTTTTCCGACCAGAAATTTTGGGGGAAGAAATTCTTAAATTCAAAAATAGGACGAAACAAAGAAGAAAATCTGAGGCGGGAGAGAAAAGGGTTGACGAAGGGTCTCTCTCTGCTCGACGCTTGTAAATGGAAATTGATGGTTCAGCTTTTTTTTTTTTTTTTTTTTTTCAAAAGCCAAAGAGGATGGTCTGTTTTTGAAACAAAGACATACGACTAGATTTGTGTGCCTTTGTTTTTTGTTTTTCCCTAAATAAAGTAATTTATTTAACAGAATTTTTCTATCTTTTCTTTCTTTATTCGTTTTTTTCGTCATTACCACAACTTGTATAATACTTATTTTGTTTATTTTAGTCAGTAGTATTTTCTATACCGGTATGCAAACTAAATATAAAATTGATAGTCTCATGGTGAATACTATAATGAAGAGAATGCATCAATATTTTCATTCCATTTGATTCCAATCTTAAAAATAAAAGAAATATTTTCGTCCATTCCTTAATTTGTGGCCTAATTGAGGATGATGACTATAACCAATAACCAAACTAATATAAAGAATTATTCTAGTCATATTTAAAGAATTTAAAAACAAAATCTATCAAAGTCTTTGACCATGTTATAATTTCTTAAACTAGACTGGATGATTTATTTTTTGAAATATTAATTGAAACCCATCTTATCTTGCTCCATTACTTTGAATAGACAAGAAGTTTCTTCTTACAACCTATAATCCATTTCCTAATTTAGAGAAGACGACGAAAGTATTCAATAACAAGAACTTCTATCGTGAAAACTAATTCCTATCTAAGACAATGTCACCATCACATTTGGTAGATAAACAAGTCTTTGATAAACCCATTTTCTTAACCTCCACATGGGACCATTCCAAATATTAGATATAAGTCAAGTGACCAAAAGTATATTGCCAAATGAAAACTTCATATACTGACGTTGTATCTTCTCATTAAGATTGCACATTACATTCACATGAAGAGAGAGACATTGTAAATTTCCATTTCAGCTAAACACTTGAGAATCATGTATCAAGAAGACTCTGAAGCACTACAACTTTTAGCGCCAGAGACAGATCGATTTACAGCATTTACCGATGATTTTTAAGAGTGTGTTTTCGTGATTTCCCGGTCGCTTCTATCGCAAAATCCGCCACTAGAAACTGCGACTTCTCAGTGAATCTTCAAAAGCAACAGATGTAAAATTGCCGGAAGGAACGTGAAGACAGTTCTTGACAAATATACAGATTCAAAGACTCAGGAAGAGGTTACGGTTTTGCAAGTGATTATGAGTGGTTATGGTGTCTGGAGAACTAGGTTTAGTTCTTGAGCCTTTCTTGCTATAAGGCCTTCTCTTCTGAAATCAGATGGAAGAGAGCGAAAACAAGAGTGAACAAAATTAGACAACCAAAGCAAATACCAATTAACATCTGCGATACTCTCCATTGTTAAGACCGTGACATTCATGTTTCGGAACTAAGTTTTCGATGTTTTTTCTTTACCTTGTGAGTAGTGGAAGAATCTTCTGAACCTTTTGCAACTCCGCATAACAGCTTTGGCAGATCTGTAACCTGCATTTTCTCGATTTGTTTTAATTTCCATAAAAGAGAACAAGTGTGACAAAAGGTATGCATGAAGATAAAAAAGAGGAGCAGAGATATTAAGTACCTTTCTTCGGCATGAAGATCAACACCAACAATTCGTCGTGCCGAAACAGTTGATTGTACAACTGTTCCGAACACTGATACAAGCTTCAAGAGCATTTCCAACGAGACATGTATAGGCCTGTACCCAAAATTGCAATCACACGCGATTTTTTACTGATAAGACACTGTTGTTTTCCTCTGTTGAATGAAAATTCTATCTCTTAACTTAAAGCAAACCATAGTTTACCTTTCAGTCCTGCTGCCCAATAAGCCTGTGAGGACAGGTGCTAATTGAGAAAACAGATCCAATGTTAGAATCTCTGTTTTGTCCGTAAGAATACTGATCACATCTGCTTGAACCTGTTCCAGTTTGAGTGAGTCAGTTTTTTCGAAAAACATCTAAGTATAAGGAAAGACATGCAAAAGTAATCTATTGGGGATACTTACAGAGTGATCTGACAGCTTTCTCAAGGCCATGATCGCGCCTTTAACATCGCTACGCTCCCAGAAATGTCTTACAATCTGCAAGTTTGTGATATATCAACCACATTATTCTAAAGCAAAATCAAACAAGCAAAGGAAAAGATGACAAAAAGAATTTGCATAGCTAAAATTTACCTGTAATTTGGTTAACCTGGATTGAAGAGTGTTTAAGACCTCATTATGAGTTTGCATTAAAGTCTCACTGATGTCACTTTCATTCTCCCTCCCAAATATCTGAGGCTCTTCCTTCTGCACATGCCAAACAAATAAATTACTTGTTATGTAGAGCTCTTCATATTTTGTCATCCTTGCAATTTGATCGCAAAGATGGAGAAAGTAATAAATGTATTAGTTGGCCAAACGTATCATTTGAAGCTTACCTGGGTAGAGATATCATAAGCTGGTTGAGTTTGTGTTATATGTGCCTCATCCAGTGTCAAATCAGTCACTTGATCAATTACCGCAGGCGTTGCTAGCGTTTGAGTTGGGCTACATCGCTGCCTGGATCTTATATGAGATGCAGCAGACGTCACATTATTTGCTTGATTGGGTTTCACAAGAATTACACGAGCGGGGGAGTTCCTAGCTGCCCGTGTTAATGCAACTGGAGGCTCATACGATGGCATATTATCTGCTTGATTGAGTTTCATAGGTATTACACGGGCTGGAGAAGTCCTAGTAGATCGTGTTGATGGAACAGGACGCTCATCATGCGTGTTAGTTGCTTGATTGAGTATCACAGGCATTCCTCGCGCTGAAGAACTCCTAAGTGGTCTTCTTGCTATTACAGGAGGCTCATCAGATTTCATGTTAGTTGAACGACTCCGATTGAGTATCGTTGGCATAACTGGGGCTGGAGCAGTCGCTTGTCGTGTTGGTGTCACAGGAGACTCATCAGATGTCAAATTAGTAGCCGAAGTCCTATCAGGTTGTGTTGATGTCACAGGAGGCTCATCACATTTCATTATTGTCGTCTGAACAGGCATAACTGGGGCTGGAGAAGACCTAGTTGGTCGTGTTGATGTTAGAGGAGACTCATCAGATGTCAAATTAGTAGCCGAAATCCTATCAGCTCGTGTTGATGTCACAGGTGGCGCATCAGTTGTCATGTTAGCCTCCCGACCGAGTACCACTGGCATTACTCTGGCTGGAATACTCCTAGGTCGTCGTGTTGATACCGCAGGAGCTTCCACTGCCGTCGAGTTAGTTGCCTGATCAAGTTTAGGTCGTCGTGTTGATACCGCAGGAGCTTCAACTGTCGTCGAGTTAGTTGCCTGATCAAGTTTAACTGGCATTGCCTGGGTAGGAGTCGTGCTAACTGCTGGTAACGGTGTTGTCTGGGGCTCTTCCTCCACTGCATTAGTGCTCTGAACTATTGTTTCACTGGCTGCTTTATCTTCAGATGGAGTAATCTTTTCTCCTCTCTCAAACTTTTCAACCAATGACCGTGTCCTCCCCGAAACAACTTTTACTGCAAACATAGCAGTTCTTAATGAATCAATAACCAGATGACTTATATGTTACCAAAGAAAAACAAAGACAGCAAAGTTTGAATGGCTAACCTCCTCTGACAACCTTCACAGAGTCTGAATCTTTGGTACCTCCAGGGGATTCAACGACTGCACGGCAGAATATTTATATCAATCACTTGCAAAATGATCGTAGCCTTAAAACCAAGTAATTTGCCCCCAGCGTAATTAAAAGTATAGATGTAGCAACCTAAAAAGCTAACGTTATGACTTCTCTGCGGGCTTATTAATCCTTTTCCAAGATTACTTTATCTAGAAACTTCAAACCATAAAATAGCTCTTCTAGATTGATTTCATCGTGTTGTATGCTGTAATTTATTAAGCAACTCACCCATATTTAACAGTTTGCAAAGACAAGTGGACGCCCAACACACAAAAGTCGCATAAGTTTTAGCATTTACTTCATAGGCGGAGAAGACCATAAATTAGTCAAATCCGATTTCGAATTAATACTTACTTTTTGGTTCGTCACCAGCTTTCTTTGATGATAAAACTCTTTCTGGCTTGCTTGAGATGATCTTGTTATCGAAATCCTCCTCACTCGGGTTACTACCTCTGTCATCCTCATCCACATGCCCTTTTGGTAAGTCGATGTCTCTCGAGTCCTCTAAACCACTTTTTTTACTGTCTAAAGTTCCAGAATCAACAGAAACCGCCCATCCTGTCTCATTGTGCTTAGTATTTGGTGATCTCTGTACACGAGGTGGTTTCAGCAGCATACCTGAAAAGAAATTGTACGAGAATTCCAATAAAATAGGAGTAGATTAGATAACCTGAAGGCTCAAATTTGATGAAATTCTAAGTGTGAACTGGGAGAACTTACATTTAGCTTCATCAGTTGGTGATTCTAGAAATGAAACCTTTTCAAACTTGTTAGTTATAATCTTGATGAAAGAATCATTGGCATCAAATGGTTTTCTACCACTTTGTTCTGAATCAAAAGCAGTCTTAGTATCCAGCTCTTTCTCACCATCCGGTCTGCTTTGTTTCAGTGTCCCAGATTGAACAGCCACTGACTGCTTTGTTTCACCAACCTTTGTTGGCGTTTTTCTCACATGAGCTGGTCTCAGCAGCATGCCCGGCTTTGTTTTTGAGAAAGTGATAGATTCCCTTCCGGAATCAGAAGAGTCTTTCCCAATATCACTATGCACTATTAAGGACTTATCCCCTGCTTGTCCGGTAGATGTTGCATTGACTTTAGGAGTACTTAGTGATTCTGTCTTATGTGCAACAGCTGAATTTCCACCTGTAGCTTTGAAGAAAAGAGAGTATATTAGACCAAATATAACCATCCAGATGCAGCACACAAACTGACTTTAAACTTTGAAAGTCACAATCCAGCTCACGATGGTTACAAATATGGCAATTTACTTTATTCGGAAAAAAGTAGACCACCATTTCAAACTCATTCAGTTTCAATAGCTACATAACTAAGAATAAACACAGCATGTACGGAAAATATATGACTAGAGCTGGGCTAAGCGTAGGATAGCTTTCTATCACTAGAACAAGCCAAAGATCTTCGTTAATAACTTAATATTCTATCTAAATCAAACATATTAGTGTTGATCTGAAAGGTAGCATGACATCAAGTAGTAAGCTGGCGTACGGGCGATCCTAAATCAGAATATCATTAATTCTGAGAAATGAAGACCTAGCCATAAACCTAGCCATACCCCACTTGAAAGGAAGAGCTTTAATAAATTCACAGTGGAAAGATGAAGCCGTAAACATCAAAACAATGTTAACATTCACTCACAGTCGATGTATATGTTTTTGATCTCTTTTGTCTCATATTCTGGAGATGAGCTGCGCCGCCTGGGGCCACTCCTTGTTCTCTCGGAAGACTGATCGTCCAGAACACTGAGTATTTTCTCCACGCATTCCTTTTTATCCACAGATGCAATGCCATATGGTTCAATTTGCTGCATAAAATTAAGGATAAAAGGGCATGAGTATTCGAAACTTTAATTATCAGCTTCACATATGGAGAATCACAATAGCTGACAGACATACTGATATATCTGAGACCCAAATCCCTACGGAATTTTGGTAGTATGAACAACCCATGAGCTTTCCTTCGCTGATGCATAAGTCACCAAGCGTTGACCATCCCATATCAACACTATCATGGCAGATCACTGGTTCCCATGAATAAACCTGAATTATGAGAATCAGATTATGATATTAATGTATTGACTCTGGCGACCTCTAAATATGGTATAGCTCATAAAAAAAAAAAGAATCAAAACCTTTAAGCCATCATCCAGACCACAAAAAAGGGTTCGTCCATCCGGATGAAATTTGATTGAACGAACTCCAGTAGCCTGTGAGACAAGGAAAAGCACATGTCAAGAAAAAGAGAGGAAACAGAAAGTTCAAAGACAAGAACACAAAGCCAGCTCATGCCCAAAACATTATTTCATAAGAAGAAGCTACTATGTGGATTCCAGTTTTTTTATTTACTTCTTTAATACCTTCTTAAGAAGAACTAAACTATCACATGGCATTTCTCTAACACGCTCTTTAGAGTGAGACCCAAAATAAGGAAATTTCTGATAATTAATGTGAGATTTCCATTCAATGTGATCATGCTTAGAGCTTAGAGGTAATAAAGGTATTACAACATTTTCATAGATTCTCTAGGAAAACAGTATCTAGTGACAGTTAAACTCTCATAACAGGTTAATACCTCTGGTCGGGTAGATCCAATCAATTCAAACGTTTCCAAATCCCAGAACTTTACGGTCCTGTCGGCAGAACCTGAATGATGAATAGAAGTGTATGAAATCTCAAGACCTCAATATAAAACTTGTGAATAGAGAGGGATTGAAGGTTAAACTACCAACTGAAAGCTGCCACTAAATTACCCCTAAAACGCCTTAAACATAAGAATCACAAACTAACCTGTGGCTAGGAGGAACTCAAGTGGGTGGAAGTCTAGAGAACGAATAGGTCCTTCATGGAACTTAAAATCATGTATAAGCTTTCCAGCAGTCAAATCCCATACCTATTGGATATGATCAATAGTGTATTGTTAAAATAACATAGGTAGGGGAAAAAACAATGCACAAGATCTATTTATTGATAATGCAGTTTTTACCTTTACAGCATTGTCAAGTCCTCCAGTCACTACCCAACGACCATCAGGAGTAAATCTGATAGTCTCGATTCCACGAGTATGACCCTTGTACGTCTGTATGCATCCCTTCTTCCTGATGTCCCAAACCTTTAGATTCGTGTCATTTGACCCCGATGCCAAAAATTCACCGAACGGATGAAACTCAACAGCAGAACAATTGGATCTATGTCCAGTAAAAGCTCGAACCACTACACTTCAAGAGCAAGAGTGAAAATGTTAGACCTCACAATTCTAAAATCTAAACCAAACGAAATATACAGCCTGGTACACTGCTCAAATCCCTAAACCGTAATCTACATCGACACTAACTCAATCGATATCTTATATGTTCCCACTTAATGAACCTAGCTAGGCATATAAGGACCAACAAAATATACTAAAAGGAGAGCAGAAAATCAATCAACTAACTCTTTGCTTCTTCTAAATCCCACAGCTTTATCACACCCGAAGAAGCTCCAGCAAGCACCAAAACTTCAGCCGAGTCAAAAGCTACCGAATCCACTGCACTAGTATGTCCACATAAACTCTGCAAACAAGACAAGAAAAGAATATAGCATCATTCTTCTATCAAAGAAACACACAATTTTTATTCAAGATACTAGTAGAAACATACTGATCCAATTATGGTTATCAAAGATTAAGTTGGAGGAACACACCATTAAAGAAGTAGGCTTGCCGATAGCCCAAAGATTGACCTTGTAATCATCACTGCCGGTGATAAGGAGCCGTGATGTCTTCTTTCCGATACTTAGACAATTTACATTTGAGGAATGCGCCAAAAACTCCTCTGAGTTTCCAAATCAAGTCAAGTTTTAAACAAACATCTCAACAAATAAATGAACAGCATTTTGAAGCAGCCTAACAGGAAAAACAAATGAACAGCCTTTTAAAGTATTTTCACATTTGATATATCGATTTAGCAGTCTCTTTTCAATCATCTCCTCACGGTTTGGTTAAGTAGACAAGGATAGAAACATTTGACCTCAGAGTTAATCTCTGCTAAAATCTTGAAATGATAATATAAATTGAAGCTCATTAATACCATTTGACCAACAAAGATAAACTAAATGGTTGTTCAGGGGAATATATAAGATAAAACCCTAACGACTCAGTGATAAAAACGCCCAAAATTTCTCAGGATGGAGCTGAAAATCCACAGTTTGTTCAACCATTCAGCTTAAGAATCAAATAAAATCGCCAGAAAACTATAAGGATACGTAGCTTATATCCACGCTTCGCCATTATCTACTCGATTTCACCAGCAAATCCGTGTGGAATAAATGAAAATCTGAATCATAAATCAAATCCGTAGCTTCCGTAATCGATCGAAGAAAAAAAAAAACGGTGAATCGGAGCTGCGAAATCCGAATTGTCACTAAACGACAGAGCTCGAGATTTTTGAGAGATTCAAATGGATATAAACATGGAAGAAGAGGTTGCTTCCCGTTGGGATTTCAAATCTGAAACGTGAGAAAAGAATCAGATTCCGAGGAAGGAAAAATTGAAGGTAAATGAGATAACCAGATTCAAATAGTGACACGAAAGCAGAAGAAGAAAGAAACAGAGGAGAAAGAAAATGGTAAAGCGAAGAAGAAGTTTTCTTTTCTCAAGAATTTCATATTTTACGTTTTTTATTTTTATTTATTTATCGGTCGGTCGGTCGTTTTAATATTTTTAAAAAAATTTAAAATTTTTGTAAGCATTTTTCTTGGACAGTGGACCTAGTTTCTTCGTCGTTCGTTCTTCCCAGTTCTGACGAAAACACCCTTTTGTCCGGGCATTGAATTGAAAACGAAGTTACGAAAAAACCCTTGCCTTCAATTGACTCTATTGGTTACAGTTTTTTCTCCAACTCCATCATCATTAAACTATTTTGAGTATTTTTATGTTGTTCATAATATTATTGGATAGGTGAGGAAACACGTCATCTTCTCTTGGTTTTGTTTGTTACCTGAAGATGTTGCCAACCTTAGAATAAATAAGGTAATTATGCATAATTTGTTTGGTAAGATTTATATTATATACTCAGAAAAAACATAAAAAATATAACACATAAGTTCTCATGTACGTATAGAGAAAACGCATTCAATTATTTAGATATGAGTATCTAGATTGTATACAAAGTATTTACTAAAAATAAAAGTCTTTACCATTACCAGTTAAAAGTCTGAAGAGGTTCAAGAATTTTTTTTTAACAGTTAATTGTTTTGTGAATGAGCTAATTTAAACATATATTTTTCTCATCGTTTTGCACGTTATTTGAATTTAGTGAGAACTCGAAGGTGGACTAAAATATGAAGAAAATAATAATCCACGACCGAGGTGGCTAACACGTCCTAAACACACACGAATCTGCATAACTTGAAGTTCAAAAAGTGAGCTTTTGTTTAAAAAAATTAATTGATTAGATAAAAAAAAATGAAGACGTTTAAGGCAAGGCTCAAACCTCTTCAATATCGTATTTTTCTAGGTCGATCGGTCAGTTTCTACGGTGCTTCAATATTTTTGTAAGATCATATACTGAGTGTCTGAGCATATCACGTTTTAATGATTCTTACTGTGGTCAACCCATTCATTGTAGAGGAAAGGAACGTGGAAACTCTTAAGATTTAGAAGACTTTAATTTTCATGTATTCTCTGGTGAAGTTTAGAAATTAGATTACAGTCTTATAAGATACTAATTTAGTATATGGATATTTGGTTTAGGTGGATTCACATTAGAGAGTCTGAGTACAAGATGTTGATAACAATCAGAAAACAACAAAAGGATATTGATAGAAGCGTGGATTATGATTTCGGAAGATCCACTCTTACCTAAAAGCATAAAACTGCTGATTATGTAATTGAAAAGTATGTAATCCATCTTAAGTTATACAATAGGGAAATGAAAAGAAAAAACACAATTCAAGTGAACAACACAACACACTGCAGAATTAAAGAGAAGACTGCTAATGGAAAAGCAATAATACATTCCAAATTAATAAAAACACGGCACATTAGGTTCTCAAAAAAAAAAAAAAAAAAACGCAGCACACGGCAAGAAGAAAGAAAGTAACAGAAGATGAGTTCTGATGCACGTGGAATCCCAAATCCAGAGTAAATGATGTTTAGTCCTAAAGCCACCAAAAAACAAAGAAACAAAGTTAGTGACACTCGTGGAGCGCTTTGAAAGCATAACCTATTTGTAAGGAATATCTTAAGAAGCTGAACACAAAGGGAAAGAAGAAAATAAAATGTGTTGTGATTTGAAGAGATAAATAAACAAATATGTATTCAGTAATTAAAGACATGCATGATTTTCAAAATAATTTACTGTTATGTGCATATGTGTATGTGTTATTGGGTATCATGATGAAAATGGATCATATCAGCCTAATAAGGCTGCATATAACCTAGAGTTAACATGAAAGAAACTAATAATTCAAGTGGAAAAGAATAAGAGAAATTAATAGTGATTACCTTATAAGAATAAAGGCAAGAAACGATTTTTGGTATCTTCATTCTCCCATTCAATGTTAGTGATATGTTCGAGAGGACGCATATCAATCGTAAACCCGCCAAGTCGTGGGACACTTGCAGCATTTAAGGGGAGCTTTTTCAGCTTTGGACAGTTAACTGCTGTTATTTCCCCCAATAATGAAAAGGGAAGAGGTCTCCGGTAGATACTCTCCAGCTTAGGCAGATTATAGAACTGTAACACTTTTAGTTTCTGAAATGGTGTAATAATACCTGTAAGATTGGTTTCTTTCTCTTTGTTTATAATTTCTTCCACTTCTTCTAAATCTTGAATGTATAAAAAGGCAAGATTTGGAGCAAACAGTAGCCAAGTCAAATCCTTAATGCCGGTGCACATAATTATCTCCACGGTGGAGAGGTTGGTAAAACTTTCTATGTACTTCAGATTTGTATTGATCTCCACCACATGAGTACTATCCAGCATGAGCACACGAAGATTCTCCATACTCATCAGCAATGATATATTGAATGGCTTTTGTTCAAAATCGCGAATATGCAGACCATTGATGCAGGCTGCCAACCTTTGATCGCCTAATATTTGCTTCAAACCCAACTCCGCTTCTATAGTTATGCTTAGAATTTGTAGATGCTCCAAGAGCTGCACCTCCGTCAACACGCTACCATCTCCATGTGCATTAGAAAATAATAGCTTCAAAATTCTTAAACTCGTCAACTTTGATATCCCATCCACACTACGAAGTTTGTGTGTAAAACTCAAATCCAGATGAGTTAGCTTTTTCAACTCTTGGAAACCAACGGGAAGTTGCTCTATACTTGTATACGACAAGTCAAGATACTGCAAAGAGGTCAGCTTCGATATCTGCTCTGGAAGTTTATTGAAGTCGGAGTTATAGGATAGATCCAAAACAACTAGCTTTTGCATAGATTGAATGAATTCACCTGAAAGGTTCTTCAAATTATTATACTGGAGGAGCAGAGTTGTAAGTTGAGAGCACTTGGAGCCGCATGTTATCTCTTCAATCTTATTCCCCATTAATGACATCCTTCTCACTGCTCTCCAATCCTCGACTTTTGGTATTTCACGTAATCCGGCTCTTGCTTGCACAACAAAAGTCTCTTTTTGTTTCCCAAAATTAGATGCAATCCATAGAGCCATTTCGCGAACCACATCATGCATCACAACCACTTCTGTACCAGCATCTGCCAATAAATTTGCACGGATAAGAGTACCGAGTATCGCATAACCCTTATTCATTGCTCTTTTTACAACTTGGTGTTCCTTGATGAATCCTTCACATATCCAGTAGTTTATTAACCTTTCTTTTTCTATCTCATGATCTTCCGGAAATAGAGCACAATACAAGAAACACAACTTGGTATGTTCATCTACCAATCTATCGTAGCTATACTTGAGAATTGGCAGAATTTTATTTTTCATGTCAGGAAACTCTGCAGCGGATCTAGTCAAATCATCGATTGCATCCTCCCACTCTTGTACCATAGTTTTAGATGCCATTGTCTCTCCAATGACATTGAGCGCTAGTGGCAAACCATGACATTTTACTGCTACCTTTTTTGCTAACTCGACAATGTCGGGATTTCTTATAAATGTACTCTCTCCGACTTTGTTTTTAAACAACTCCCATGCTTTGTTCCACTCCAAACACCTGACTTCCGTGGGTTCATGATCCCCCATGCGGCCGCATACTTCCTGAGAACGAGTGGTGAAAGCTACTTTGCATCCATTTTCTTTGGTCGTTTTAGGAACTCCAATGGCGTCGAGATCCAGTTTCTCCCATATATCATCTAGCATTAGAACAAATTTCTTCCCCTTTAAAAATCTGTGTATGATTGTGGCCTTATCACTTTCAATTTTTTTCACCCAATCGTCGCTCCAAAGGTGTAGTTTTTTTGCAATATCTTCTTGAAGCTTTGAAATCGTTACGCCATGAGACACCACAACCCACATCACAACGTCAAAACTATCATCTATTTCAGAGAGTTTATTGTGGATTTTCTTGAAAAGGGTGGTTTTGCCTACACCACCCATACCGTGCAAACCCATGATTCCGACTCCAGCTTCCATAAGTCGATTCCATGCCGTTTCCAGCAATTTTTCCTGACCAATCGTAGGCTGGGTAGGCCTCTCCTCCACTACAGATATCTGAGTTAACTCAGAAACCTCTTCAAATTTACCCTCTTGTTTGAGTTTCTTAACCTTTTCCAACAACAAGAATACTCTTTTCCCATAACCATAGCTCGAACAGACATTTATAGAACATAAATCGCATAGACACAACTCTTGATCAAGATGAACATGACTAGTACTACGCAGTTCAATAAATTCTGTATCGGTTTTTTCGACACGGTTAAGCCATACCTTGACGGCTTCAAGCCTTTGTCGATGTTGTACCTCCTCTCTCTCAACCTTGTTCTTCAACTCTTGTTGAGTTGCTTTGAGATCTTGCATTTCCCTCCCCAAATCCTCGAGATTATCTCTGAGGTTTCGAATATAACCATTACCACAGAAGAATCTAAGGATACCATTAAGATCCTCACCGGAAAGTTGGATAGAGAAACAACCCCCCATGGTGATAGAAAGAGAGACAAATTTCAGCAAGCTGAAAAATTGTTTTAGGTGAAAAGCATTTTACTAAAAACCAAGGAAGAGAGGATCTGTTAGATTTCAGTCCCCTTTGTGTTTTAATTTCCGCGATTGTTCCAAAAGACGTTTACTTTGAATGCAACTATGTTCTAACAAAATACAAAGGTCAATGATTAATTGCCCAGTTTGGATTACTATAATCACTTAAGATGCAACTATGTCTTGAAATAATACAAAGTCAATGATTAACCGCCCAGTTTGGATTATTATAGTCGCTTTAGAGGCAACTATGTTTTTTAAACGAAAACAAAGCTGAATGTTTAATCACCCAGTTTGGATTCGTATAACCACTTGTTTTTAATAATTCAAACTTCCAATGCCTTACCGGTTTCTCTTTAGTATTTTTTTTTGTTTTTAGTATTGCTGAGCAAATGCCAAAGCAAAAGAAAGAAGAGATAACTGTTAGTAATTTTGATAAATAATTTTGTATTATGTGATCCAATTTTTTTTTTTTTTGGTTGGGTAGCATGATACAAATGGAGGGTTTTCGGCCATTTCCCCCCTGAACTTGTTAATCCCCGACAATTCACACACAAACTATTTAATTAAGCCAAAACCCACACGAACTCTCTCAAAATTTAAAATTCCCACACGAACTTGCACAATTTGGCCAATTACTCTAATTTCGCATATGGGCGTGTGTTAGCTTGCTGAGTCAGCTACAGCGTGGCATAATTAAATAGAAACGAACTGTATGACAGCGATCCATAACATTATGCATCTAATTGTGTCAAAGTTACATGTGATCTTCTTGTTGGAGGTACTAAGATTAAAACAGGATATGCCCTTGATCATGTAACAATGAGATCATCCAGGTCGACAAGAAGATCTGACGTGGATAACATGTCGGATTTTATGTCTGAGACTGGTTCCGTGAGATCTACGCTTCAATTCGACAAGAGATATGAACTTAGAACCTTCCCGCTTGCCAGTTGCCACACGCCTATCATTTCTATAAGACACTTTCCCATATTTTGATATTTTAAAAATGATTAAAAATTGTTTGTAACAGTCACATTCTGGTACTCCAAATTACCAGGATTTGCAAAAAAGTAAACTTTTTTTAATCAGAACACCATTGATATGGTTCTTACTTGGTAGTCTGTACACTTTTTTCTATTTGTATTTGGGAAATAGGTGAAATAATGGAAAGTTCATCGATGAAACAGGGGAAAGCTCTGTTTTTGTGACGAGAACAAGAAAGGATTTAAAGAGTCCATTTCGAGTGAACTTCAGGTACCAAGCAAACCACAATCAAATTCTCTTACCATTATACAAGGAGCTATTGAGAATTCCGATTTAAATCTTCTTTGGATCACACACACACACACAAAAAACAGAGCAATTCATTATCGATCACATGCTTTGAAGATCTACTTTTATCTAAAATAGTGTTGCACACTATAAGAAGGAAGCGTAGTTTCTGATTTTAAACAGTGACGAATTCCAATCCAGAGTAGAGGATGTTTAGACCGTATTTAACCTCTGAAAAAAGACAAAGAAACAAAATTAGTGACAGTTGTGGAACGCAATGAAATTGAGAGGCACAGCATATTCTGAGAATATCTTAAGAAGCTAAACTAATCTGAACCAGTTTCTCTTCACTTTTCTCATCCCATATATATATCTTTCAATACTGACATCTCATAAAATCTACCAAAGACATGCCTGATTATCCAAATAAGTTTCTATTATGTGATCCAATTTGTGTTTCTTGGGTATACCTCATGCCTAAAGAAAACTTAGTGAGAAATAATGAAAAAATCAACCAAAAGACAATAAGAGAAAGGATTACCTTATTGAATAAAGGTAAAAAACGATTTTTGGTATCTTCGTCCTCCCATTCAAGGTTAGTAATCTGATCTGGAGGATGCATTGTTATAGAAAATTCGCCAAGTCGTGGGACACTTGTAGCATCTAAGGGGAGCTTTCTCAGCTTTGGACAGTTACCTGCATATACGCTCCTCAAACATGGAAAGGAAAGAGGACTCCAGTAGATACTCTCCAGCTTAGGCAAATTATCCAACACACAGAGATTTAGTTTCTGAAATGGTATAATAATACCTGTAAGATTGGTTGTTTTATCCTTGTTTATAATTTCTTCCACTTCTTCTGAATATGAAATGGCTAGCTTGACAAGGTTTGGAGCAAACAATAGCCACGTCAGATCCTTATTGCTGTCGCAGAGCATAACAATCACGATGGAGAGGTTGGCAAAGCATGGGTTTTCTCTGTACTTCAGATTTGTATCAATCTCCGTGACATGAGTTTTCTCCACCCAGAGCTCACGGAGATTCTCCATACTCATCAGCGATAATATACTGAATGGATGTTGTTCAAAACCGTAAATATGAAGAGAATCAATGCAGTTTGCCAACCTTGGATCGCCCAATATATGCTCCAAACCAGACTGTGTAGATATTGTTATGCTTAGAATTTGTAGATGCTCCAAGAGCTGCACCTCCGTCAACACGCTACCATCTCCATGTACATTAGACTTTACTAGTTTCAAAATGCTTAAACTCGTCAACTTTGATATCCCATCCACACTACGAAGTTTCTCTGTATACCTCAAATCCAGATGAGTTAGCTTTTTCAACTCTTGGAAACCAACGGGCAGTTGCTCTATACTTGTATTCGACAAGTCAAGATACTGCAAAGAGGTCAGCTTCGATATCTGCTCAGGAAGTTTATTGAAGTCGTAGTTATAGGATAGATCTAAAACAACTAGCTCTTGCATAGATCGGATGAATTCACCTGAGAGGTTCTTCAAATTATTATACTGGAGGAGCAGAGTTGTAAGTTGAGAGTACTTGGAGCCGCATGTTATCTCTTCAATCTTATTGTTCATTAATGACATCCTTCTCACAGCTCCCCAATCCTTGACTTGTGGTATTTTGAGTAATCCGATTCTTGCTTGCACAACAAAAGTCTCTTTTTGTTTCCCAAAATTAGATGCAATCCATAGAGCCAGTTCGCGAAGAACATCATGCATTTTCACATATCCCTTATTTAGACCAGCCTCTGTCAGTAAATTTGCACGGATAAGAGTACCGAGTATCACATAACCCTTATTCACTTCTGTTTTTACATGTTGGTGTTCCCCGATGAATCCTTCGCATATCCAGTAGTTTATCAACCTTTGTTTTTCAATATTATAATCTTCTGGAAACAGAGCACAATACAAGAAACACGACTTGATATGTGCATCTACCAAGCTATCATAGCTGTACTTTAGGATTGGAAGAATTTTATTTTCCATGTCAGGAAACTCTCCAGCAGATCTAGTTAAATCCTCGATTGCATCCTCCCATTCTTGTAACATAGTTTTAGATGCCATTGTCTCGCCAATGACACTGAGCGCTAGTGGCAGACCATGACATTTTTCTGCAACCTTTTTTGCTAACTCGACAATGTCGGGATTTCTTCTGAATGTACTCTCTCCGACTTTGTTTTTAAACAACTTCAATGCTTCGTTCCACTCCAAACACTTGACTTCTGTGGGTTCATGATCCCCCATGCGCCCACATACTTCTAGAGAACGAGTGGTGAATGCTACTTTGCATCCATTTTCCCTTGTTGGAAACGGAACTCCGATGGTTTTTAAATCAACTTTCTCCCATATATCATCTAGCATTAGTACAAATCTCTTCCCATTTAAAACTCGGTGTATCTCTGCAACCTTATCGCTTACATTTTTATCCATCCACCCCTCACCACAAAGATGTAATTTCTTTGCAATATCTTCTTGAAGCTTTGAAATCTCCACGCCTTGAGACACCACAACCCAAATCACAACATCAAACCCACTAGCCGCTTGAGCGAACCTGTTGTGGATTTTATCGAAAAGCGTAGTTTTGCCTACACCACCCATGCCGTGCAGACCCATGATTCCAACTCCATCTTCCATAAGGCGATTCCATGCTGTTTTGAGCATTTCTTCATGACCATTCGTAGGCTGTGTAGGCCTCTCCTCAACTTCAGATCTCAGAGCCGCCCCAACAACCTCTTCAAATTTACCCTCTGGTTTGAGTTTCTTAATCTCTTCCAACAACAAGAATACTCTTTTCCCGTAATTATAGCTCGAACACATATTTATGGAACATAAATCGCAGACACACAAATCTTGAAGGTGAACGTGACTAGTACTAAGCAGATCATTAAACTCTTTATTGGTTTTCTCGACACGGTTAAGCCATACCTTGACATCTTCAAGCCTTTGTCGATGTTGTGACTCCGCTCTCGCAACCTTGTTCTTCACATTTTGTTGAGTTGCTTTGAGATCTTCCATATGGCTCTCCAGATCCTTGAGATTATCCTTGAGGTTTCGAATATAACCTTCACCACAGAAGAATCTAAAGATACGACTCAGCGTTTGATCATCACCGGAAAGTTGGATAGAGAAACAACTCCCCATGCTGATGGAAAGAGACACAAATGTTTTAGGTAAAAAGCATAATACTTGTGACGAAAGAAGAGAGGATCAGTTAGATTTAAGTCCACTTAGCGTTTTAGTTTCCGCCATTGTTCCAAAGGACGTTTACTTTAATGCAGCTATGTGCATCTCCATCAATAAAACTTCCTTAAAGTTTCTACAAACCAAAAAATAATAATTTTTAAATCACAAAAATATAAACCAATTATAAGATGACACATATGAAAAAATTTTAAAAACTTTTTAAAAATCTGAAGGAAAAACTCTACCTAACAAACTTTAGAAAGTTTATAATTTTCTCTCACTTACTTTTAATTATTTTATTAATTTTTTTGTTAATTTTTTTTGTTAAAACCCAGCATGGAGGTGGTCTAACAAAATACAAAGGTTAATGATTAATCGCCCAGTTTGGATTACTGTAATCATTTAAGATGCAACTATGTCTTAAATAATACCAAGGTCAATGACTAATCACCCAGTTTGGATTATTATAATCACTTTCGATGCCTATGTTATAAACAAAGCTCAATCAATGTTTGATCACACACACTTTGGATTGTTATACCCACTTGTTGTTTTAATCATTTCAAATTTTCAACGAAAATAATGTATATTCTGAAAATCCTTTTCACGTAAAAGCATGACCAATCTACTTTACCAGTGATATAATATCTTACTAGTGGAGGACCCGCGCTACGTTATATTTTCATCAAGAAAAAAAAATAATAGTAGTGTAGGGATACATTTTTTTTATCTTTTTTGTTTAATTTAGTTTATGTCATTTCTGTTGGATTCGTTATATTTCTGTTATGAGGGAGTAGGTCTGAGACTTTTAACCCATACCCGAAAATCCGAACCGAATTGACCCACAATACCCGTATCCGATTGATTTTGGGTATAAAACAAATCACCTTTTGGGTAAAATATTTGATATCCGTGGGTATTAGATAATACCATAACCGAATCGATACCCGATCGGGTACCCAAATTACCTGAATGGATATTGTGGATTATTTTTGATATTATAAATATTTTTTTTTAGGTTTTTTGGATTTTTTTTTATTTTGGATATAAAACAAATCACCCGATAGATAAAATATTTGATATTCGTGAGTATCATATAATACCAGAACCGAATCGATACCCTATCGGATACCTAAATTATCCGAATAAGTATTATGAATTATTTTTGATTTTATATATATATATTTGTTTTTTTCTGACAAAATATTTTTTAGGGTTTTCGGATTTTTTTGGGGCTTTTGGATATATTTCCATTTTTTTTACGTGATTAATTAACAGATTCGAGTTTTGGTTTGACTGAACCATCAGTTTGTTTTAAGTTATTATTCTTGTATACAAATAGTTTTATCTCTTATTCGTGTATCCAAACAGCTTTTTCTCTTATCCTTATATCCAAACATTATAAAAATTTACTTTTCAATTAATAGTAGTACTAGTGTCTGACCCGCACAGCAGTGCAGTGCGGGATTATGTTTTTGTTTTTTGCTTTTCTTCTTCTTTTTATAACATGGTTTAATTTTAGTGTTAGTTTAAGAGTTGTATGTTTTTTGTGTTGTATGTTCTTTTCTGTTAAAATTGTCAAGTATGTTGTTAATTTGAATCTGAATTTTTGTATTAAGTGATTCAAATTTTGCAGTATTGACAATTAATTATATTGTATTTATTTATTAATAATTAAAAAATACAATAACCAAACACATGTCCAAACAATAAAAATATTACATCATGGTTATGTTATAAATGTTATCCCTAATATACTAAAAGAGAAGCATTTTTAAAAATTAACATTTCTCTCATGTGGTATTAACAACTTTGTCATGCTGAAGTGTCATCACCAGGTTCATTTTCAAAACAAATCTAAAAAAAGAATAACAATTTAAATGTAGTCATTTGATTTGTTATTTTATTATACTATAGTCATTTGATTTTTATGTTTTTCACTCAATTTTATTATATGTAATTTAGGACTATGATTAATGTTTAATTTCTACACTGTAAAACGAAGATAAGAACCAAACCATCAAATTAATATGTTGCATAAGATTTCGAGTTATGTAAATATACATCTTTAAGTAAAAAACATTAGAGTAAAATATCACTCCGTGTAGGGCGCGTGTCCAACCCTAATACCAACTTAAACCAGAATCTGAATAGCTTCAAACGTTTATATACTATTGAATAAAATATGTTTGTGGTTCTATTTTAATAAAAAAATGAAAAAATACATTTATGGATAGACTTCAAAATCATGTAATGACATTATGTAGAACCAGAAACAAAGAAGTGTGATGTGTTGTCGACAGATCATATTTGCAATATTTACAAATTGGTTTTTGAAAATTTTTCTATATCATCATCTAAGATTAATTTTTTTCTAAATTTTAGATTTGAAATATCGATAGATATAAGAAAAACATGTATAAGTTTTTAATAACACAAAAAATCTACTTAGAATTTATATTAGGAAAATTTCTTAATTTAAGATAATGGTTTAAATTATATAAATTATAAATAATTATCTTTTATTTAGTATCAAAGTTCATTTGATTTGGTATTATCGCTAGTTTTTTTTTTTAATTTTTTAACCTTTTTGCAGATTCTAATTGATAATGCATAAAACGGAAATCTTTGATTATGGTATTATCTACTATAATTTTGGTATTGTCATTTATAATTGAAACATGTATTTTTGATTGTTGGTTTAAGTAAACCAAACATTGGTTTGATTTAAGTGATATTTTAGATTATTAAATTAACCCTCACTATATCTGTTTGGATTACATATGATCTAAAGGATTATAAAACATTAATCATAAAGGATTAATGTTTTAAATGTATTTGATGGTTTATCTGTTTTGAAGTCTATCCATAAATGTATTTGATGGTTTGGTTCTTATCTTCGGTTTACAGTGTGGAAATTAAACATTTTAAATAATTTTTTAAAAAGGTAAAAAAAAATAAAACATTAATCATAGTCCTAAATTACATATGATAAAATTGAGTGAAAAACATAAAAATTAAATGACTATAGTATAATAAAATAATAAATCAAATGACTACATTTAAATTGCTATTCTTTTTTTAGATTTGTCTTGAAAATGAACCTGGTGATGACACCTCAGCATGACAAAGTTGTTAATACCACATGAGAGAAATGTTAATTTTTAAAAATGCTACTCTTTTAGTATATTAGGGATAACAGTTATAACATAACCATGATGTAATATTTTTATTGTTGACTTGTGTTTGGTTATTGTATATATATTTTTTTAATTATTAATAAATAATGACAGTATAATCAATAGTCAATACTGCAAAATTTGAATCACTTAATACATAAATTCAGATTCAAATTAACAATATACTTGACAATTTTAACAGAAAAGAATATACAAAAAAAAAATATAGCTCTTAAACTAACAATAAAATTAAAACATGTTATAAAAAAAAACATAATCCCGCACTGCACTGCTGTGCGGGTCAGACACTAGTACATACTCCCTCTGTTCCTTAATATTTGATGTTTTAAGAAAATGTATCTGCAATTATTTGGATGTATCTGGATGTGTTTTGAGTTTAATACATCCAGATAATTGCAGATACATTTTCCTAAAACATCAAATATTAAGGAACAGAGGGAGTAATAAACAAAGACACTAGTACATAATAAACATAACCCCATACAGTCAATCAAAAATTGAATCTGTTAATTAATCGGGTCGGGTAACAAAACAAAACAAAACTAAAAAGATAAAAGATAGGGTCGGCTACTAGTAAATATACAGAGCAGAGTTTTAAAATTATAATAACAACTGCAACATGTAATGAGAAAAGACATTATTAGATATAATAATCTCATATATGCATCATCACACATAAACATTATTTGCTTTTTTATTTTCATATAAATAGCTAACAGAGTTTTTGTTCTTATTGAACTAATAATGACTCTAACAAAAACTATAATCTAATAGACTAATCTAATTAAGATAATGGTTTAAATTATATAAATTATAAATAATTATCTGTTATTTAGTATCAAAGTTCATTTGATTTGGTATTATCGCTAGTTTTTTTTTCATTTTTTTACCTTTTTGCAGATTCTAATTGATAATGCATAAAACGGAAATCTTTGATTATGGTATTATCTACTATAATTTTGGTATTGTCATTTATAATTGAAACATGTATTTTTGATTGTTGGTTTAAGTGAACCAAACATTGGTTTGATTTAAGTGATATTTTAGATTACTAAATTAACCCTCACTATATCTGTCCAAACAGATTTTATTCATAAAGAGATATGGTTTTTTGATAAAAAAAAAAGAGATGTAATTCTCAATTAATAATAAAAAAATAATAAAAAGAGATAGAATATAGATAGATAGATCACCAGAAAAACCGATCTCATGGAGTCCGCCGGACGTGGGAAGATTGAAGTGTAACATAGGCTTCTCTTGGTCGAAGGCTGATATGCTCCGCATTTGCATGCATTTAGCATATTGATTTACTCATGTTTGTGTATAATCGAGTCTCATTTCATTGCACTTAGTGTGGATTTTATCCACTTAGGAGCATTTAGTTCTTAGGAAAGCATTTCGCATATCCATTGCATTTGGAGTATGTTTCGCAGGTTAAAGGAGCCTTAAGAAGCTCAGACGATGGGACGTGGTGACCGGAGACAGATGGGAAGCAGATCGGAGCTAAGGTGCTTTCAAGCAGAGGAGCAAAACAGAGGACTTGGGCAGCAGAAACAGAGGACTTGAGGAGCCAGCCCAAGACCCGAAGGACAAGAAAGTCAAGGCACGCGGCGTTGACCAAGGGGCCCCTTCCCCACTTACTATATAAACTCCTAAGACCTACTTTTAGGCATCTTATCGGAGGTTATCTTTAATTTCATCATTGTAAACCGACTTCTCTCTCTCTAAGAATAAAAACATCTTTGTTTCAAGAAGATTTTTGGTTGAATCTTTCAAGTTTAAGAAGTAATTAAGTTTTTAATCTTGTTTCAGCTTGATTGAATCCTTTTTCTTCTTCTTTGCTTACGGTTTTGGCATGAGTAGTGAGTAGTCTTCCTTGAGGTTTCAAGGGTGAGTTAGGGAAAGGTTTAGCTTTTGTTCTTGTGGTTTTTCTTCCTTTATGCTTGCTCAGTTCGTTTTCTACACTAGGGGTCTCAATACCTTAGCTCTTATCCGATCAATAAGAGTCAAGCATATAGACCTTCCTCACCCAGAAGGTGCTTGCGAAAATGTCTAAGAGAATTAGTGTAGAGAGAAATGTTCCCAACCCAAGGTATTGGTTGCTTGGGGTGTTTCTCATGTGATTAAAGGCTAGGACTTGATAAAGCTTGCTGCCTTAAGTTCACCAGCGGGAGTTGGCTTTGGGCTTATCTCAGCAAAGCGACTTGACCACGGAAGTGGCTAGTTTACCATCAGCCTTGCATAAAATGTTAATTTTGCTTGCTCTGGGATAAATCCCTTGAACAGAAGCGACCTTGACCGAGGATACTCACCCAAGACGCCTCTTTTATCATATTAACCTTCAAAGTTTGCATCTTTACACATCCATTTAGCTTTACAATCATCAAAGTTCTTATCTTTAGTCTCTCTATACATTAAAAACCCGATTTCACTTGAAGCTTAGCTTCTCTTTGCATTCCTTTCGCTCAAACTTCCATTTGGTTCGATATCTCAAGTACTACAACGGTCGAAATAGTGGGCTTGAGTAGTTGACACACGCAAAAGCCTGTTATCAACTTGGCGCCGTTGCCGATTGGAAAATACAGCATTAGGATTTAAGATTAGCTATCGATCAAATTTTTATTTCTGTTTTGCATCAGATTTTGCTATCATACTTGCTTGTTGTCTGGGGTTTTTGACTTTGATTGTAGGTTTATGCATACAAGGTCTCGAGGCAACGACAACCTACACAGTACAAGTGATCTGCACAGAGTTGAGCAAGAGAAAAGGCTTCGTAGAGCTCAAGAGAAAGCTGCACAGCAGCAACGAGCTGAACAGCAGCCTTGTGATACTGAGCAGCCGTTTGACGGAATGGAACAAGCCAATCCGCTGAATGCTGGTGGAAACCAGCAGCGAGCAAACCCAGCAGTCGCTGCGCAAGCCCCACCAGGACCAAACGCACAAGCAGGAGGAGTTGCTATTCACCCTCCGCGACCTGCGAGGCAAATAGGTGCAGGAGACACTCCGAACTCTCACCTAAACCGCCACGGAATAACCCCACCGCCAGTCCCAAACAACAATTTCGAGATCAAGACCAGCTTGATTTCTCTGGTGGAGAACTCTCAATTCCACGGCATGAAGGATGAGGATCCTCTTAAGCACCTGGACAAGTTCGACAGACTATGTGGCTTGCAAAAGATCAATGGAGTGTCTGAGGATGGGTTCAAGCTGCGGTTGTTTCCTTTCTCTCTAGGAGGGAAAGCTCAAGCATGGGAATCATCTCTCCCTCAAGGAACGGTTACCACCTGGGAGCAGTGCAAGCGAGCGTTCCTAGCTAAATTCTTTCCCACTTCAAGGACAGCTAAGTTGCGGAATGACATCTCCGGGTTTCACTCAGTTGAACAGCGAGACGTTCAGTGAAGCTTATGAAAGATTCAAAGGCTACCAGATGCAGTGCCCGCACCATGGATTCTCCGAGGAAAACTTGTTGAGCACCCTGTACAGAGGAGTCCTACCCGAATACAGAAAGCTGTTGGACACAGCAAGCAATGGCCACTTCATGGGCCAGGATGTCGAGGATGGTTTGCTTTTGGTTGAGAATATCGCAACAAGTGATAGCAACTACAATGAAGTGTATGACCGTTCTGACAGAGGGAACTCCATTCAAGAGGAGAAGCACAAGAAGGAGATCAAACTCCTCAATGACAAACTTGATAGGCTGCTTTCTGGTCAGCAAAAGCAGGTGCACTTCATTTGTGAGGATGAAGTAGTTAACGAAGAAGAGGAAACACAGGTCGAGGAGGTGAACTATATCACGAACCAGGGTGGATACCAGAAAGGATTTATAAACTATAAGAACAATCCCAACCTCTCCTACCGGTCTACAAATGTGGAGAACCCACAAGACCAAGTGTACCCTCCTCAACAAACACAACAACAAGGCGGCCAGCAAGTTGTCTACTACAAGCGTGGTTTCCCACCAAAAACATTTGGGGCACCACAACAAGGTTCTACACAGGCTCAGGCAGGCAACAGTTCAAGACAAGATTCAGATACGAACAAACTGCTGCAACAGATTCTTCAGGGACAAGCTACTGGAGCTAGCGACCTGCACATCAAATTGGCAGAAATTCATAACAAAGTGGATGGTACACACTATGAGCTGACCAAGAAAATAGAAGAACTAAGCTCAAAAGTTAAGTACTTGGAGTCTCAGAGTAGCAGCAGCTCAAAAGGGATACTACCTGGAAAACCAATCCCCAACCCAAAGGAGTATGCCAAAGCTATCACGCTCAGAAGCGGCAAAGAACTCCCACCACCAGCGAAACCGATACAACTCAATGAGGACATTGATGTTCAAGAAGGGGGGATTGCCAATGAAAATGATACTCCAGAACCGCAACTTGAAGAAAGAGCCCAAGCTGAGCAGAAGAATCAGAAAGAAGCCAGCAAGAAGAAGGAGAACACCTTTGTTCCACCTCCATACAAACCGAAACTTCCTTTCCCTTCTCGTTTCAAGAAGCAGCAATTGGAGAAGTTCAGAGCATTGTTTGATGAGCAGTTCAAGGAGATCGAAGTGAAAATGCCCTTGCTCGACGCTTTTATGCTGATTCCTCCTTACCAAAAGTTCTTGAAGAATGCTGTTCTGGAAAGAACGAAGGAAGCGCAGAGCATGATTGTTCTGTCTCATGAGTGTAGTGCGATCATCCAGAGGAAAGTGGTCCAGAAGTAGTTGGGAGATCCGGGAAGTTTCACCCTGCCTTGTTCATTGGGACCCCTTGCGTTCAACAGTTGCCTTTGTGATCTAGGTGCCAGCGTCTCGCTAATGCCTTTGACAGTGGCCAAGAAGCTCGGTTTCGAGAAATACAAGGAATACAAAATCTCCCTGGTCTTGGCAGATAGGACAATCAGACTTCCAGTGGGTATGCTTGAGGACCTGCCCGTACGTATAGGAAACGTCGAGATACGACATATTTTGTGGTGCTTGAGATGGACGAAGAGCCCAAGGACCCTCTGATCCTGGGAAGACCATTTTTGGCAACAGCTGGGGCAGTGATAGACGTTAAGAGGGGCAAGATTGAGCTGAACCTTGGGAAGGATTTCAAGCTGAAATTTGACATCAAAGACGTCATGAAAAAGCCCACAATCGAAGGACAGCTCTTCTGGGTTGAGACACTAGACCAGCTAGCAGACGAGTATCTTGAGGAACTTGCAGCAGAAGATCAGCTCCAGCTCACCTTGACCAAGGAACCTGAGAAGAAGTGCTACTCGAACACTGTACAACTAGAGTACGCTAGGCTCCTCGACTCACACCCCATCCAGACTGAGGAATCACCTGTCGAAGATATCAGAGAAGGTCAGAACTTGGTAGTTGAGTTGAATCAGTTGGAAACTGTTGAGGAAAGAGCAGTTGAGCAACCGCTTGATGATGATTGGAGTGAGCTCAAAGCCCCAAAGGTGGACCTTAAGACTTTACCCCAAGGGCTAAGGTACGCCTTTCTAGGACCCAATTCTACCTATCCAGTTATTGTAAACCAAAACCTCACCCCCGATCAGCTAACCACCTTGCTTGTTGAGTTGCGGAAGTTCAGGAAAGCCATTGGTTACTCTCTTGAGGACATCAAGGGCATATCTCCTGAACTGTGCACTCACCGCATACATCTAGACAATGAGTCTAAAGGGTCCATTGAGCATCAGAGGAGGTTGAACCCTAATCTGAAGGAAGTGGTGAAGAAGAAAGTTCTCAAGTTGCTTGATGCTGGGGTGATTTACCCGATCAGTGACAGCACTTGGGTGTCTCCTGTTCACTGCGTCCCCAAGAAAGGGGGTATCACCGTCCTCAAGAACGATAAAAACGAGTTAATCCCTACCAGAACCATAACCGGTCACCGTATGTGCATTGATTACCGGAAGCTCAACTCGGCGACAAGGAAGGATCATTCTCCACTGCCCTTCATCGATCAGATGTTGGAGCGGTTGGCCAATCGTCCTTTCTATTGTTTCCTTGATGGGTATTCCGGATTCTTTCAAATACCCATACACCCAAATGACCAAGAAAAGACAACCTTTACCTGCCCCTATGGGACCTTTGCTTATAAGAGAATGCCCTTTGGCTTGTGCAATGCACCAGCCACTTTTCAAAGATGCATGACTTCAATATTTTCTGACCTGATTGAGGATATTGTTGAAGTTTTCATGGATGATTTCTCTGTCTACGGTTGTTCTTTTGGTTCTTGTTTGTCCAACTTGTGCAGGGTGCTCAAGCGGTGCGAAGAAACCAACTTGGTCCTGAACTGGGAGAAATGCCACTTCATGGTGCAGGAAGGGATTGTACTAGGACACAAGATATCAGAGAGGGGAATAGAGGTTGATAAAGCTAAGATTGAGGTGATGGTTCAGTTAGCTCCACCCAAGACAGTTAAGGATATAAAAAGCTTCTTGGGTCATGCTGGGTTCTACAGGAGGTTCATCAAGGACTTCTCCAAGATTGCCAGGCCCTTGACTCGCCTGTTGTGCAAAGAAACAGACTTTTTGTTCGACGACGAGTGCCTCAGAGCATTTAACTTGATCAAGGCGGCATTGGTATCTGCTCCCATTGTGCAAGCGCCGGACTGGAACCACCCCTTTGAGATTATGTGCGACGCTAGTGACTATGCAGTTGGCGCTGTGCTTGGGCAGAGAATTGATAAAAAGCTGCACGTTATCTATTACGCAAGCAGAACTCTGGACGATGCTCAAGGACGGTATGCTACAACTGAAAAGGAGCTTCTTGCTGTGGTTTTTGCCTTTGAGAAGTTCAGGAGTTACTTAGTGGGGTCAAAAGTCATTGTATACACAGATCACGCAGCACTGAGGCACCTCCTGGCAAAGAAGGAGACTAAACCGAGGCTCTTGAAGTGGATACTCCTACTCCAGGAGTTCGATTTAGAAATTCTGGACAAGAAGGGAGTAGAAAATGGTGTTGCCGACCATCTTTCAAGACTCAGAGTGGACGAACCGATAGCCATAGATGACTCACTTCCTGAGGAACAACTGCTGTTAGTCAAGACATTGAGCCAGAGTGTGCACTTTGCACGGAAGCTTGAGGAGATCAAAGCTGTGGAGGAGAAAGAGATACCCTGGTATGCGGACTTTGCCAACTACTTGGTTTGTGGTGAAATTCCTACGGATTTGAGCGCTTATCAGAGGAATAAATTTTTCAGAGACATAGCCCATTACTTTTGGGATGAACCATACCTGTTCAAGCGAGGGTCAGATGGTCTGTTCAGAAGGTGTATTGCTCAAGAGGAAGTTGAAGGAATCCTACAACATTGCCACGGTTCCAGCTATGTGAAAACAGGATTTTTTGTGTGTTTCAAACCCTTAATTCCTGCTCATATCATTGCAGCATAGTAAGGTTATCAATCCACTTTGAAGAGTGATTGGGACAAGAAAGAATACAAGAAACTTCTCAAGTCAAGAGCAATATGATTACTGATGTAACAAGATGCAAAAACGAAAATGAACTTTAAAGATAGAGAGAAAAGGATAGAAGGGCCTAGGATGGGATTCATCAAATAAGGGATGTAGAGACTGAAAAGATGCCTAGGCAAACACAAAGCAAGCTAATCCTAGAAGAAGATTCAAGAAATAGATCAACATGCATATATGCATATCCCTTGGCAATGGATTCTCAAGATCGATTACCCCACTCTCGTGGTGATAGCCGCCAGTCTGTGAACAATCCCCTAAGCCTGACTCTCGTCAGTGGAATCGAACTCATAAAGCTATAAAATCAGATCCATATAAAGCCCTAGAAGCTCCTTGTACAATCACTCTCGTGAGACAAGCGAGCTAATCCTCTGTTAGGCTCATTCAGGCGCTCAATCAAACACTCTCGTGATGATGAACCCTAAAATCAAAACCACTAGGGTTAGTAGCTGGTTCGCATAAAGCCCAGCCTAACAGAGAGGGATAGAGGTTAAGAACACTAAGCAATCAAGGATTAAGCAACAATCTTCTAAATCTGAAAGGCTCTCTAAACAGCCACCATCGTGGGCTAGAGTTGCCTATCCCTTTGTTGGTATGATCCAACATCTCTTCTCAACCATCGATGAGAGAGATGTTTGAGATCTAGAGCTAAGTGATCAAAGAAGCACTAGCATTAAGCCCAACCAACAAAGGAGGATAAGAGCTAAGATTAAAAAACGCCTAGACATCAAAACCAAACTCTAATTCCCTTTATCCATAAAGAGATTAAGATGCTTAGTCATACACAATAGTGCTAATCCTTAGGCATATAATTCATTAACAAGATTAACCCACTCTCATGGTGAAAATCCCTTTGTTAATTACAAATTCAAGAACTAACTCTCATTAGTGAATTCATAACCAACAAGCATTAAAAACCAATTCTATAAAGCCAATAAACACCCTAGACAATCACTCTCATGAGCTAGGAATGTAAATCTTTTAGATGTTTGGTTCAAGCATTTCATCAAACACTTGTGGTGCATGAAATGCATAAGGTCTAAATCACTTTTCTCAAAGCTAATCTAGCATTAAGACCACCAAATAAAGAAGGATAAAAGATAAATCTACACTCTAAGCATCAGATTCGACCTACAAATCACCTAATCTATCCCATCCAAAAAGACCCAATATATTCACTCACTAATCATGCTTAAAAACCCAAATCCCATGAGGGAAAGAGCCCTAAACATGATTAGGAGGATGAGATGAGAAGATTAAGATAAGAAAATGCAAAACTTTATTAAAAACGAAATTGAGTTCTCCCCAAATGGGAAGAACCCTAAAGGAGGTGGCTTTGATTGTTTGTCTTCAAGAGAAATTACAAGATAGATCAATAAAAACTTAAGAGTATTTATAGTGGAGACATGAAACCCTTGGGTCAACTCATTTAATTTGACTATTTCTTCCTTCCCAAAGTGGTTTTTGCTCCAAACTTTGCGTTTTGGGCGTGGTCAAGGCTTGGTCAAGGCGCGGTCAACTCATTTTCTTCGACTTCGCTGGTCCACGTGTCTTGAGCAAACTCCTCGAGTCCTCTGTTTTTCGTGCTCAAGTCCCCTGTTCCACAACCTTCTTTGAACGCCTCTGGACTACGATCAGCATCCATCAGCTTCCAGCTTCACTGTCTTGCTCCAGTCACTACCCCAACTTGCCTCCATCTTGCTCAACGCCTCAAACACCTAGGAAAACACTCCAAATGCAACAAAAATGCAAAATGCTATTCTAAAAGCTACATGCTCCTAAGGAGATGAAACCTACACTAAATGACATGAAATGAGACTCAAAGATATACAAAACCATGCATAACATGATGCTAAATGCATTCAATTATCGAGTATATCAACACCCCCACACTTGCTCTTTGCTTGCCCTCAAGCAAAACAGAAAACAAATGGTAAGGTGCAAAAACAGGCAAATGGTCAAGAAGATGTCAAGAGGTGAAATCAAGTCAACAACCAAGTTCAAAGTTCTAATGTGCAAGTGAGACTCTACTTCAAAATCTTAGCCGCATCCTTCAATTGCAATCAATGATATCTAGCTCAACCAAAGCATGCATTCAAATCCTCCACTCCTTTTAACATTCATTTAAAGCATAAAACCATGGATCAATACTCATGCAAGTCAAGGATGCTTGTTTGGCTGAAAAAGAGAAAGAGCAAGTATGAAAGATATGCGCTCAGGTCAAACAAGATCAGGAAAAGGGGTTCTCTCAAAAGAATGTGAAGTAGCTTTGGCATAATGCTAAAGGCTAGGACCAACTGATGCATACAAGGACAAATGATCATCTACCCTTTGTACCACAACTGAATCCTAAGCTCCAAATGAAGAACAACTCAAAGCTCCTATTTCTACCCTTTCCCTTTGATTTTCTTTCTTTTCTCTTCCTTGCTTTTCTTCAAGAGCTTTTCGCTTGAGCAGTTAAGAATATTTTTTTTTTTTTTTCTAAGGCTTTTGACAATGATACTCACAAGACTTGGTCTAGACTTTTCCATTTCTGCCCCAACCCATCTTTTTTTTATTCTTTTCTCTTTTTTTTTTTTTTTTTTTTTTTTTTTTTTTTTTTTTTTTTTTTTTTTTTATGATGGTGGCTAAACTTATACACACATAGACTAAGCTCTATCAACCTTATTACTCTCGCTGCCCTTTTCTGCTCAAGACTTTCTTTTTCTTCCTCAAGACCCCAACCCAAGATGAAATTCCAACCCCAATCCTAGCCTAGTCTGGCCCAAAAAGCGTGGACCAGAATCTACATGATCACCTATCCTTGTCGGTTCAAGACCTGACACTTTATGCCAAGCTTTCACCAAGAGGCCTCACAACTCACAAGAATAACATTTGGCTTGAAGGAAAGGGTTGGTTAAGGGTGGGGAGTTCTACTTGAATCAACAGAGATGAAAAAAAAAACAATATGCAAAGATGATTCAAGTATGTATAATCCACGAGCAAACTAGACAGACATGAGCATGATAATTTAAAATCAGATTAAGGTTCTCTTGTGCAAGGAGTGAATTCAAATCAAAGCAATGCATTCGGTTTTACCAAGATGATCAAGATGCGCTTTATGAATGCGGTTCTATCTTACTTCAAGCTTTCTCACAATGCACCAAACAACTTTGAACTAGGGTGTTGAGCTAATTCCGCAACTTGACATCTTTCATCAACCAAGCAATGATACTCAAGTGAATGAATGCATCTATATGAATGGTCTCCCTTTTTATGCAAAATTTGAAAATTTTATATGATTTTCTATATGATGCAAATGTATGAGACTCAAGCATGCTAAAATAAAATAAGAACACAAAACACTTCGTCAAATACCATTGACCCTCTCCCCCACACTTAATTCACACAGTCCCTTGTGTGATAAAAAGGAAGAGGAGAAAATCAAAGCAAAAGAGAAATGAAAGGAAAAAGAAAGATGCATGCTATTTACAGTTTTGGAGTGGATACCATTATTCGCTTGAGGAAGATGATGTGGTATCATCCCGAGAGCTTGAGGAGCGCAGAGATCTTGAGGCTTTCAGCGGCTTCTTCCACATGCTCTGGTTTATCCCATGTGGCTGGCTGATCAGCTCCTGGAGTAGGGTCGTAGAGTGCCATGAAGGGAGGGTCGACCTTGAGGTGTGGCCTGAGTCATGGTTGGAGACACTTCTTTACCAGAAGTTCGTCTTGAGCTGGGCTCTCTATCTGCTCAACCTTCCCACTTTAGCCTTGCTTCCTTGGGAGCTGACTCCTTGACCAAGACTGAACCGAGCTGCCAAAACAGAACACTAAAAAGCAGAGATAGAAATAACAAGATTCAAAAGCATAAAATATATACAAGGATAAAACTTGATCTTGAGAACTTTCCTAATAAAAAATGCCCAATCAAATCTCTCCAAATGGCAACGGCGCCAGTTTGAAAACAGGATTTTTTGTGTGTTTCAAACCCTTAATTCCTGCTCATATCATTGCAGCATAGTAAGGTTATCAATCCACTTTGAAGAGTGATTGGGACAAGAAAGAATACAAGAAACTTCTCAAGTCAAGAGCAATATGATTACTGATGTAACAAGATGCAAAAACGAAAATGAACTTTAAAGATAGAGAGAAAAGGATAGAAGGGCCTAGGATGGGATTCATCAAATAAGGGATGTAGAGACTGAAAAGATGCCTAGGCAAACACAAAGCAAGCTAATCCTAGAAGAAGATTCAAGAAATAGATCAACATGCATATATGCATATCCCTTGGCAATGGATTCTCAAGATCGATTACCCCACTCTCGTGGTGATAGCCGCCAGTCTGTGAACAATCCCCTAAGCCTGACTCTCGTCAGTGGAATCGAACTCAGAAAGCTATAAAATCAGATCCATATAAAGCCCTAGAAGCTCCTTGTACAATCACTCTCGTGAGACAAGCGAGCTAATCCTCTGTTAGGCTCAATCAGGCGCTCAATCAAACACTCTCGTGATGATGAACCCTAAAATCAAAACCACTAGGGTTAGTAGCTGGTTTGCATAAAGCCCAGCCTAACAGAGAGGGATAGAGGTTAAGAACACTAAGCAATCAAGGATTAAGCAACAATCTTCTAAATCTGAAAGGCTCTCTAAACAGCCACCATTGTGGGCTAGAGTTGCCTATCCCTTTGTTGGTATGATCCAACATCTCTTCTCAACCATCGATGAGAGAGATGTTTGAGATCTAGAGCTAAGTGATCAAAGAAGCACTAGCATTAAGCCCAACCAACAAAGGAGGATAAGAGCTAAGATTAAAAAACGCCTCGACATCAAAACCAAACTCTAATTCCCTTTATCCATAAAGAGATTAAGATGCTTAGTCATACACAATAGTGCTAATCCTTAGGCATAGAATTCATTAACAAGATTAACCCACTCTCATGGTGAAAATCCCTTTGTTAATTACAAATTCAAGAACTAACTCTCATTAGTGAATTCATAACCAACAAGCATTAAAAACCAATTCTATAAAGCCAATAAACACCCTAGACAATCACTCTCATGAGCTAGGAATGTAAATCCTTTAGATGTTTGGTTCAAGCATTTCATCAAACACTTGTGGTGCATGAAATGCCTAAGGTCTAAATCACTTTTCTCAAAGCTAATCTAGCATTAAGACCACCAAATAAAGAAGGATAAAAGATAAATCTACACTCTAAGCATCAGATTCGACCTACAAATCACCTAATCTATCCCATCCCAAAAGACCCAATAGATTCACTCACTAATCATGCTTAAAAACCCAAATCCCATGAGGGAAAGAGCCCTAAACATGATTAGGAGGATGAGATGAGAAGATTAAGATAAGAAAATGCAAAACTTTATTAAAAACGAAATTGAGTTCTCCCCAAATGGGAAGAACCCTAAAGGAGGTGGCTTTGATTGTTTGTCTTCAAGAGAAATTACAAGATAGATCTCGAGATAATAAAAACTTAAGAGTATTTATAGTGGAGACATGAAACCCTTGGGTCAACTCATTTAATTTGACTATTTCTTCCTTCCCAAAGTGGTTTTTGCTCCAAACTTTGCGTTTTGGGCGTGGTCAAGGCTTGGTCAAGGCGCGGTCAACTCATTTTCTTCGACTTCGCTGGTCCACGTGTCTTGAGCAAACTCCTCGAGTCCTCTGTTTTTCGTGCTCAAGTCCCCTGTTCCACAACCTTCTTTGAACGCCTCTGGACTACGATCAGCATCCATCAGCTTCCAGCTTCACTGTCTTGCTCCAGTCACTACCCCAACTTGCCTCCATCTTGCTCAACGCCTCAAACACCTAGGAAAACACTCCAAATGCAACAAAAATGCAAAATGCTATTCTAAAAGCTACATGCTCCTAAGGAGATGAAACCTACACTAAATGACATGAAATAAGACTCAAAGATATACAAAACCATGGATAACATGATGCTAAATGCATTCAATTATCGAGTATATCACTATGGAGGGCACTTTGCCACCTTCAAGACGGCCCAAAAGGTTCTACAAGCCGGTTTTTGGTGGCCTAGCTTGTTCAAAGACGTTCACAACTTCATCTTGAGGTGTGATCGATGCCAGCGAGAAGGTAACATCACCAGGAGAAATGAGATGCTCCAGAACCCGATTCTGGAGGTGGAGGTGTTTGATGTATGGGGTATAGACTTCATGGGGCCTTTCAAACCAACCTCCTATGGAAATGAATACATCCTAGTTGCTGTAGACTACGTGTCAAAGTGGGTAGAAGCAGTAGCTTTTCCGACTAACGATGCCAAAGCGGTAATCAAGCTGTTCAAGAACATCATTTTTCCTAGGTATGGTGTGCCCAGAGTAGTGATAAGCGATGGAGGCAGTCATTTCATCAACAAGGCGTTTGAAAACCTGCTCTCAAAGTATGGTGTGAAGCATAAGGTTGCTACACCATACCATCCTCAGACCAGTGGCCAGGTTGAGGTCTCGAACAAACAGATCAAGGGCATCCTCAGAACAATAGTTGGAGTGACCAAGAAAGACTGGGCAGCCAAACTTGATGATGCACTTTGGGCCTATAGAACAGCATATAAGACACCCATAGGGAGAACACCTTTCTCTCTCTTGTATGGGAAGTCTTGCCATTTGCCAGTTGAACTTGAGTACAAGGCACTTTGGGCAGTCAAGTTGCTGAACTATGACATAAGGACAGCCCAAGAAAAGAGAGAGATGGACCTACACGAGCTTAAGGAGATAAGGCTGGACGCATATGAGAGTTCCAAGATCTATAAGGAAAGGGCCAAAGTATTCCATGACAAAAAGATCTTGCCAAAGGTTTTCAAAGAGGGGGACAACGCCTTGCTCTTTAACTCTCGACTCAAGTTGTTCCCAGGAAAGCTCAAGTCGAGATGGTCTGGTCCATTTAAGATCAAGGAGGTCTTGCCTTACGGAGCTGTCACATTGTTCAACCACAATGGGGGAGAGTTCACAGTGAATGGTCAGAGGCTGAAACTTTACCTAGGCCATGAAACACCAGGAGAAGGAGTTTCAACTCCACTCCAAGACCCTCCCTCAGCCTAAAAGGTTTGAGAGGTCAAGCTATGAGACCTAAAACAAGCTCACTTGGGAGGAAGTCCCATGTCTATCAGTGTACATATTTTTTTAAAAAAAATTTTATTTCTACTTGTTTTACTGTCTTGCCTACAGGTCGAGTAATTTAAGTGAGGACTTGGTCAATCAGCAACCATGCTTGGCGAACTTGCCCAAGTCATACGAGAGCAACGGTTTTGGGAGACGGATTTTACCGGTCCCTTAACCGTTGCCAGGTGGGCCCATTTTTACTCTGATTTAAAGCCCATTAGTGATTTTCGAGTTAATGATTTAAACTGTTTTTATTAAGTAGATCGTGGGAGAGAGAGAGAGTTGAGGGGCGGTTTTGATTGGACAGTTCCAGTTTAATCCTGGCCGTCCGATTTACTTCCCCTACCCTCTTTCCTACCTTACTCTTTTTAAACTTGCAAAATCCCTAATCTCTCTCTCTCACGACTTCCTATCTCCTTCTTTCAAAATTTCCTTTTGCATTCTTTTATCTCTAAGTTCCCGCACCTTGCTCACCACTTTCATCTCGATCTCTCTTTTCCAATCCTCAAACGGTAATTTTGCTTAGCTTTGAGAAGAGTTTTCGATTTGATTTTCGTTTCTTATAGGTGTTTAGGGTGCAAATTTGTTGTTGCTCGTGAGAGAGAAAGTTTAGGTTGTTCTCGAAAACCGTTTGCATGTGCCTTTTGCTTGTTGTTTCTCGAATTATTTGAGTAGAATCTGCGGTTTATAAGTTGATCTTTGCTTGAATTGATCTATTGCCCGTTTTTAAGCCAAAATTTGATGAACTTCTCTCTTGATCAATTTGGATGTCTCGGATTTAGCAAAATTCTCATTGGCTTGTGAGTTTTGAATTGTCTTGTAGGAAATGGCAAACACAAGAGGAAAACTCGCAAAGGCAGCCGCCGAGAAAGCTCAGGGCAAGAAGCCGGCGGTCGAGGACGGTGAGGGAAGTAACCGCAAAACTCCCGGCTCAACCCGCATCCGCGCAAAGGAGTATCGCGCAATGTTCCGACAGATGACCTTCGTTGGGACGAGATACCCGGACCAGGAGGCAATGGAGAGTTTGGGGATCCTTGAGGATTGCAAGGAGATGTTCGGCATGATGGAACTCGACAAATTCATGTCGATGACTTATCCGACCTACAAGCAGCACACAATTGACTTCCTCTCCTCCCTGAAAGTCCACTACTACGAGCCTGACGAAGTGACGCCGGAAGGAGAAGGAAGCGGCTTCATCACTTTCATGCTCAAGAAGGAGAAGTACCGTCTGACCTTTACCGACCTCGAGGACATCTACGGATTCCCCCACAAGGACGGGAGGACACTGACCACGACGATCACCAAAGAGGAGAATGATGGCCTCTGGGACACAATAGCGAGCGGCAGGTTCAAATCGAGCACAGCAAAGAGTGCGCAAATAAGGAATCCTGTCCTGCGCTATGTCCACAAGGCGTTATCCCACACCTTCTACGCGCGGAGAGACACGAGCAACGTTACCGAGAAGGAACTGGAATTGATCAACTCGGGCATTGGGTACTCTCTGGTTGTCATGAGCAACGGCAAGGCGATGGCTGGAGACAATTCTAACTCCAGCTTGGTCACGCACTTGATGAAGAGCTTCCGGGCATACAAAGATTGGGCAGTCACTTTGGACAAGATGGGAAAGGCACGGGTTGGGCAGGTTAGCGTTGGAGGGATCATCACACCAATTCTAGTTCACTGTGGGGTCGAATTAGGAGAACCGGACTTCCCGCCTCTATCTATGAACCTTGCCTACCTGCGCAAAATCCACTTCCTCAGTGCCGACGAGGTAGAAGGGAAGTATATCTACAACTATGCCCACCACGACTTCCCCATAGCTCACACACTCCTGCCCAACGAACCTCTGACAGCCATTGAAGTGAAGGGCAACATCGAGTTCCTTCTTCCCTACGGCGCGCTCTACGATCCGACCCCTGGAGCACAACAGCCGACATACTCACATGATGAGCCGATGCACATAGGAGAGGAAGCCGCTGACTCAGACCAAGACGAACTTCCCGACGAGTACCAAGCCGGCGAATACAACTTTGAGCCATATCACGCCACCCGGAAGAACGTTGCCTTGAACGCTGCCCACGAGCACATCAACTTGCTGCAGCAATGGAGCAAGTGGCAGGAAAAGACGATCATGAAGCTGCTCAAGACGGTCAGGAAATTGTCAGCGCAGCTTAGGAACATTGCCCCTTGCACTCCCCCGCCGCAAGAAAGCTTCTCAGACTGCGAGATCAACCGCGACGCTCAAGATCCACCACACGCAGTTCCCTCAGCCGGAGCCGCTCAGTCGGCGCCGAACAAGAGGAAAGCCTCGCGATCTCCATCTCTCGCACACTCCTCGGATGAACTCATCTCATCCGACTCTCCTGAAATATAGTCGGTACATCTCCAAACCTTGTACATATGTTGCATATTTTGTTTTTGCTTTCTTCTTGCATTTTGTTTCATTTTATCTGTTGCATTGAGCTCAAACCCGCATCTCTTTCACATGGAGACCTTGTGATTTAAGTGTGGGGGAGGGGTCAATGGCACTTGTGTCTCATGCATTTCCATCATATTAAAAAAAAAAAAAAAAAAAAAAAAAAAAAAAAAAAAAAAACAGAGCATATAGTTGCATTCATTTCATTTCGCGTTTTGTGCATTACCTGGTTAAGTTGAACAGTTGAATTGCGGGATTAGCTCAATGACCTAGTTCTAAGTTCTTTGGCGCATGTGTTTGAGCTTGAAGTTAAGATAGAACCGCATCATTTGAGCACATCTTGATCATCTTGGCAAAACCGAATGCATTGTTGCGATTTGAATCCACTCCTTGTTTATTAGAACCTGAACTTAACTTTTAATTATCATTCTCATGCTTGTTGATGTTTGCTCATGGATTATACATACTTGGGTCATCTTTTGCATACTATTCGTCCTTCTTTGTTGATCCAAGTAGCACTCCCACCCTGAACCGAACCCTTCTTTTGAGCCATCCATTATTCTTGTGTGATTGTGGAAGCTTGGCATAAAGTGTTAGGCTTAGACCGACAAGGATAGGTTTTCATGTAGACTCTAGTCCACGCTTTTTGGACTAGACTAGGCTAGGTTGAGGTTTTGGGAATTCATATCGGGTTAGGAATGTTGAAAAGGAAAAAGAGTCTTGAGCAAAAGAAAGAAGTCAGCTAGAGTAAGTTATTTTGTAAGAGCTTGGTCTTATTGAGCAAAAGTTAGCCCCCATCATATTAATCAAAAAAAAAAAAAAAAAAAAAAAAAAGAGAAAAGATGGGTTAGGGCAGAAGAAAAGGAAAATGTTAGACCAAGTCTCGAAACTTCAGGCAAAAGCCTTTGAAAATCTCTTAGCTGACCAAAGAAAAGACTCTCGAGGAAAGTGAGTAAAAAGAAAGTCAAGGGAAAAAGGGTAGAAATAGGGAGGCTTTGAGTTGTACTTAATTTGGGGTTTAGGATCCAGTTTAGATGCAAAGGGTAGATGATCATTTGTCCTTGTATGCATCAGTTGGTCCTAGCCTTTAGCATTATGCCGAAGCTCTTCCATGCTGTTTTGAGAGAACCCATTTCCTGGTTATCCTTGACTTGAGCGCATCTGCATCATTCTCGCTCTATCTCTTCCTTAACCAAATGAGCACATTTGACATGCATGAGTTTTGATCCACGGATACATGCTTTAACTGAATGTTAAAAGGAGTGGAGGATTTGAATGCATGTTTAGGTCGAGCTAGTTATCTATGATTGCAATTGAGTGGTGCGGCTAAGATTTTTTGAAAAAGAAAACCTCACTTGCGCTTTAGACCTTGAAACTAGGTTGTTGATCTGATTTCTCTTATCGGCTTTCTCTTGACCAGTTTGCTCAAGTCAGCATTCTCGCCTTTGGTTTCTACTTGCTTGAGGGCAAGCAAGGACTAAGTGTGGGGGTGTTGATATGCTCCGCATTTGCATGCATTTAGCATATTGATTTACTCGTGTTTGTGTATAATCGAGTCTCATTTCATTGCACTTAGTGTGGATTTTATCCACTTAGGAGCATTTAGTTCTTAGGAAAGCATTTCGCATATCCATTGCATTTGGAGTATGTTTCGCAGGTTAAAGGAGCCTTAAGAAGCTCAGACGATGGGACGTGGTGACCGGAGACAGATGGGAACAGATCGGAGCTAAGGTGCTTTCAAGCAGAGGAGCAAAACAGAGGACTTGGGCAGCAGAAACAGAGGACTTGAGGAGCCAGCTCAAGACCCGAAGGACAAGAAAGTCAAGGCACGCGGCGTTGACCAAGGGGCCCCTTCCCCACTTACTATATAAACTCCTAAGACCTAGTTTTAGGCATCTTATCGGAGGTTATCTTTAATTTCATCATTGTAAACCGACTTCTCTCTCTCTAAGAATAAAAACATCTTTGTTTCAAGAAGATTTTTGGTTGAATCTTTCAAGTTTAAGAAGTAATTAAGTTTTTAATCTTGTTTCAGCTTGATTGAATCCTTTTTCTTCTTCTTTACTTACGGTTTTGGCATGAGTAGTGAGTAGTCTTCCTTGAGGTTTCAAGGGTGAGTTAGGGAAAGGTTTAGCTTTTGTTCTTGTGGTTTTTCTTCCTTTATGCTTGCTCAGTTCGTTTTCTACACTAGGGGTCTCAATACCTTAGCTCTTATCCGATCAATAAGAGTCAAGCATATAGACCTTCCTCACCCAGAAGGTGCTTGCGAAAATGTCTAAGAGAATTAGTGTAGAGAGAAATGTTCCCAACCCAAGGTATTGGTTGCTTGGGGTGTTTCTCATGTGATTAAAGGCTAGGACTTGATAAAGCTTGCTGCCTTAAGTTCACCAGCGGGAGTTGGCTTTGGGCTTATCTCAGCAAAGCGACTTGACCACGGAAGTGGATAGTTTACCATCAGCCTTGCATAAAATGTTAATTTTGCTTGCTCTGGGATAAATCCCTTGAACAGAAGCGACCTTGACCGAGGATACTCACCCAAGACGCCTCTTTTATCATATTAACCTTCAAAGTTTGCATCTTTACACATCCATTTAGCTTTACAATCATCAAAGTTCTTATCTTTAGTCTCTCTATACATTAAAAACCCGATTTCACTTGAAGCTTAGCTTCTCTTTGCATTCCTTTCGCTCAAACTTCCATTTGGTTCGATATCTCAAGTACTACAACGGTCGAAATAGTGGGCTTGAGTAGTTGACACACGCAAAAGCCTGTTATCAAAGGCCAAAGCTATCTCCGGAGCATCGTGGGTGCTACGTGATGCCGCTGGTGTAGTGATTTGCCATAGCAGAAGAGCTTTCTCCAATGTTGTATCGTGCTTCGAAGCAAAGGTAAACGGTTGGGAATGGGCACTCCAAAGTATGCAGGATCTGAGGTATCAACATGTCACCTTTGGGGCGTCCACGCTCGAAATCATTAAAGCTCTCCACGAACCAAACCGATGGCCAGCTCTTATGGGTCACATCGCAAGTCTCCTGAGATATACTGCAGATAAAACCGGATGGGATATCAGTTTTGAGGAACCAAGATCAAATGATGGAGCCCAGGAAATTGCGAAAAGTGTTGTTTTGGGAGACCGATTACATTCGTATGTAGCTCGAGGAGGACTGGTGTGGCTGAAAGACTTTTTTGAAAAGGAAAAGCCTGCTCGTGGAGCATAAGGATTTGCTGTATAACATCTTCTGGATAACGATGATCTAACGTAACCCCGTTTGTGTGGCTCTGTTCGTCCTCTGGCCTTTTGGTTTTTGTTTTGCTTAAGTTCGAGACTCTGGTCCTTTTTGTCTTGTGTTTTTCTGGTGTTTTTGTGAACACTTTCTTGGTTTAGCTCACTATGAGCCCTTAATATCAATTTACATTCAGTGAAAAAAACAAAATATAGATAGATAGACACTACAACAAAACAGGCCTTTTCCATCGGCATGAATCGTTGTAAAATCGACGGGAATCAGCCATTACATCGAATTTCCATCGATTTTCAAATCGACGGTAATCGATCGACGTAAATTCGAAATCGTCGTAAATTGTGACGAAACAATTTCCGTCGTTAACTCGTTGTTCTAAGTCGACGTAAATTCGATGTAACATTAACAACTGATTTACAACGAAATACTAGTTTAGTCGTTAGATCGATGTAAACTTTACGATCGATTAACGACGTATTTGCCATTTCTATTTACGACCAAACAAAGTCGTCGTAAAACACCGGTTAAATATACCAGATCAATTACAAAATCGGAAAACCAAATTGAAGAAAAAACGTTGTCAAGTCGATGTAAATAGTCGTCGTTAATCTGATGTTATTAAATTCGTCGTTAATTCGAGGCATAAAAACGTTGTTAAACCGATGTCATTCTACGACGCGTTTACAACGACAACGTTGTTAACCAGATGTTATGGTTATCGTCGTTAAGGCGAGGCAAAACTACGTTGTAAAACCGATGCAAGTTTACGACGATTTAACAACGATAACGTTGTTAAAGTGTCGCCACTTGCAACGATTTAACGACGAAACATCGAATTTTTTATTTATTAATATTCGAACGTCTACGTCGTATTTACGACGACTTAATATAAAAATAAAAAAATATATATAAAAAGAAATAAAATAAAAATTATAAAACGAAATAAAATAAAATAAAATAAAATATATTTCACAAAATTTAAAAAAAAATATTTAAACAAATTCAAATTCTGACGGGGACAGATCACCAGCCGTCCCGCTCGTCGTTGCCCGTTGCTAGCTCGTCGGCCTCCTCTAGCGCTCTTGCTGCAGCTAGCGCTTCTCGTTTACGCCTTTTTTCTTGCAAGATTGCGGCAATCTGCGGTTCTCCCTAGCCATGAGCTCGAAAATGGCGCCGTTATCTGAACGTTCTGAACGCTCATCTTGGATTTCCCGCTCAAGACGTGCAATCTTGGCCCGCAGTTGGGTCTGCTCTTCATCGTCGGATCGTCGGCGGGGCGGAGCAAGTGCCGAAGCAACAGGAACCTTGGCAATTGATCCCATCCCAATAGTTTTACCCCTATTCTGAGGGGCGACCTGCCATTTTAAACATTGAATTGATATTAAATAATAGAGTTTAAATATAATAAAATTTAATTAATTAACAATAAATTAATATTTACCTGTACGAAGATGCGATCAATCTCGGGGGTGCTCAACTGCACCTGAGTGGATCCCCCGGGAGATAGCTGCTGGGAGCGTTGCGTTTGTTCCTCAACGACCCTTGCGTTCACGTCGTTCCATATCTCCTCTGCTCTCGGAGATACAAAAGTTCCGTCTTTCTTCTTGTGGGTCTTCTCCCAAACATCCGTCAATGGAGGGAGCACACCTCCTCTCTCCGCAGCCTAAAAATGAATTTAATTAATTTATACTTTTATTATCTTATAATTTATATTATTTGTATATATAAATAATTAAAAACAAAATGAAAGTGCGATATTACCATCTCTAAACGTCTTCCGGCGAAAGACGTCTGACCGGAGCAGTGAGGGACGACCTTCGGTTGGCCGTCAGGACCAACCGATAAACGGGAAGCAGAGCACTTCATAGAGGTCTCTACGGAATCTGGCTTCATCCAGAATTGAACCAATCCGTCCCACACCGTTTGGCTGACGCCTATCGGCTTTGCGTCGTTGCCCTTTGCCCGCCATCTCTTTTTCCAGTCGCAGACGGTGTTGTTTGTACGCAACTTGGCTTTCTCCTTCCATTGTGCCTTCACCTCCTCATTATGAGCTTGATCCCAGGTGTATCGTTGCTGAAAAAAACGAATTTATAATTAAATTATTTATATCAAATATAAGTAATTAAGTAAATATAAAATATTAAAAATTAAAAAAGTTCAAAAATTATCACCGCAAACATCTTAAACCAAGTATCTCTGATATCTTGACTGACTGCCGACCAATTTGGATGAGCCTCGGAAAAATAGGACTTGATGATGTCGCTGATGGTGCGCGAGACCGAATTTTCGACACCAAACCTATAAAAATGTTAATTGTTAATTAATATATTTAAGAGATTATATAAATATTAAATTAATACATTAAATTTTAAAAAATTTAAACGTTTTAACGTACCACAATGCTCCATCTTCCTTCTCTGGATGGAGTCTAGTTAGATTTACCCGTCCGGGTAAAGCTAGCAACTCTTCAATGGTCATATGTGCATAGGGCCGAGGCAGTTGTACATGTTGCTGCGGGGGCGGCGGCGGTGGCGGTTGTTGGTGTTGTGGTGGGAGTTGATGGGATTGCGGTGGGGGTTGTGAAACAACCAAGGCTTTTTTTTTTTTTATTAAGTGCGGAAATTCTCAATAAAATAAACTCCATAAAATTAATAATTCAAACAATCATATTCAATTCCAAAATACCATAAAATAACCTAGCAACCTAAACACCATGTTTGCAAATAACAACATAAACCAAAAACGGTAAACAACAAAATCCTATCATCCTCTCTCTGGCCCGATTCCGCGATCACGCTTTCTTTTACCTGCATCACATTAGGGAAAAAGAGATGCATAAGTATTTCATAAATACTTAGTGACGCAATCACCCCGCCTACAGGCCAATTACGCAATTTAAAACACTTTTAAATAATATTAATAATTACCAAAATTATTAAATTCACTTCTTTTAATTCTTATACAGTTTTCCTCAATTAAATAATAATTTCTAACCCTTAAAATGA
The DNA here is from genome assembly GCA_026724425.1 of Erythrophleum ivorense. Taxonomy (NCBI): domain Eukaryota; kingdom Viridiplantae; phylum Streptophyta; class Magnoliopsida; order Fabales; family Fabaceae; genus Erythrophleum; species Erythrophleum ivorense. The sequence continues at coordinate 425,271 of JAIUCV010000087.1, forward strand.
TTTCCACAATTATTAAATAATTTCCATAATTATTATAATAATTTTCAACACATAAAATAATTTCCACAATTATTATAAACCACTTTAATTAATTAATTAACAACTAATTAATTAATTTCGGAATTAAACCACTTAATTCCAATTAAACCGATTAAACCAGATTAAACCATTAATTAATTCAATTTAAACAATTCGCCAGAAAACCGGATTTAACCGGACCAGTGTCGATCGACACAGCTTGTGTCGCTCGACACCCGGCCCGATTGGTGTCGCTCGACACCCGGCCCGATTGGTGTCGAGCGACACCGGCTTGGTGTCGATCGACACCGATATCCAGGAGATCGACGCCCAAATCGATTTCTAACACAAAAACACCAAAAACACGAAATTGTCACAATCCAATCGATCAAATGCACTAATAACACATAAACCACCACAAACAACACATAAACTCATCAAATCAACAATTCACTTTCACAATTTCCACTATTTGCAAGCCTACGGTCATGCACTCACCTCGACAACCGATTGAACAACGGGAAAAGAGGAAAAACGATGAACAGTGCGCGATGAACAGTAACTCCGGCGATGAACAGTGCGCGATGAACAGTAACTCCGGCGATGAACAGTAACCGATGAACAGTGTTTTCGACTTCTCCCAAAAATCGCCTCTTTTCTCTCTGGAAACTCCAGCCTCGAAAACTGAGTCAAAAACAGACGGCTTCACTCCTTTAAACTCGTTTTTAGGGTTTCCTTCCCTTAACCGGACTAAACCGACAACTTAAATCAAACCGGTCGATTTCACAATAACCGGTGTCGATCGACACCCTTCCTTGGTGTCGGTCGACACCCATCGACAATACCAACTCAAACCACAAATCAAACGCGCAATCGACTTAAACCGGAATTGATTTCTCAAACCGGTGTCGATCGACACTTCCCTTAGGTGTCGATCGACACTAGTCATTCAAGAGCTTTTTACACATTTTCTTCGCGATGTTCGAACCTTAGACCGACTGCACAACAATCAAACAAGAACATGCACAGCCAATCCTTGATTCACACCTCAAAGAGCATATGTAATCTACTCCCGAACCCCTAATGTCGTCCGATACCACTTCCAAAACAACTTTCTGGTTCACGGATGTTACAATTCTCCCCCACTAAACTGGATTCGCCCTCGAATCCTAACACAGAACGTCTACTCAAGACGACAAAACCCGGCCCTCCACTGGCCAAACACAAGAGATCCACCACTGATCCCAGAGACTCACATCTAATCCTATGTTATAAGCACGTTTCCAGACATTCATTACTCTTTACTCAGAACCATACCGTGACACCACCGTCACAAATATCTATACCGTGACACCACCGTCACCATATCTGTACCGTGACACCACCGTCACAAGTACCCAAACCGTGACACCACCGTCACAAAATCTGTACTGTGACACCACCGTCACAATACCCATATAAATGCAAGAGACCCACTTGTCTCTCTCAAGGGATCCACCACCCCTTGATGCTCACTTCGTGACTCGTCAGCCACTAGTAAGCAGCACCCTTATACCAAGTATAAGTCTGCAAGCACTTCCCCTGAGGTAGCTAATCCCAGGTAAGGCTGCACGGAGATCTCAATCTCCCCACTTATACTGAGGTTGCTAGCCCCAGTTAAGTCTGCAAAAACAAACCGCGGCACCTATCTGCAGATAAGTCCGCCACAACCCATACCGAGCACCCACCGTCTCAGATAGGTCTGCAAGAGAAAACAATCTCCTAAATGTAAAGAGTAATAAATCCGAAACGCCTATAACATAATTGACTAGAACTGACTCAAGACCCAAAACTGGTCACAACAACCCGTAACATCCGAACCCAAATTTATAAGGAAAACTCCATCTTATAAATCTCCAACAATGTATTCCGTACCACCACGATAATACATAAATTAAACCACTGCAACAACATAGCCTAAGGCTAACCAACTGAAACCATAAAGATGAAGAGCTAATTCCTCGACCTACTAGTCGAACACTTTCAGAAATCCAACTTCATCTTTGCCTCAAGTTTTCACAACGACACTCTCTTGTTCCGCAGAACCTTGACTCTCCTCTCGATAATCCTCACAAAACCGCCAGAACTCCCTAAACAGGCCTAAGATCCTCTGAAATATTAACCACTAACTTCCCTGAGATGCAAATCTGAGGCGAGGCTGATATATATAGAATTTGTTGTCGTCGCTACATCGTCGCAATTTACGACGATTTACCAACCAAAAGGAAATTTATATTTCCCATTAAATTAATATTCTCGCACGGGAAACGGAGAAAGTGGGGTCGTTGCTAAATCGTCGCAACTTACCATCGATTTTACGTTGGTCCCACAAGAGTCGTCGTAAAATCGATAGTACGCATTTTCAATTTGTTTTATATTCCCGCACGCGGGAAGCGGAAATATTAAGTGGTGGAAAATAATTAGTATCGTCGCTAAATCGTTGCAACGTTCCATCGTTTTTACGTCGGTCCCACAGAGTCGTCGTAAACTCGACGGTAAGCGTTTTCAATTTGTTTTATAAAAATTAATTGGAAAAAAAATAAAACTTACCATCGCATTTACGTCGGTCCCACGATAATCGTCGTAAAATCGATGGTCAACTAGAATCCAATATTACGGCGCCTACTATCACTTTTCGATTTGGTACGATGAAATAATTTTTTATTTTCCGTTTAACAACGACTTGCCAACGACTCGTCGCAAAATCGTCGCTAAATTTTACCCTAAACCCTAAACTCGCCCTAAACTCTTATTTGCTTGAATGGAAGTATGAAAAGCTTAAAAACTGTGAATAAGAAGTTATAAATTGAAATGAAAACAACAAAAAAAATTTCAAAACCTCATTTTGACAATATCTTGTTATAATACATGTAAGTAAACCTTATACTATGTAAAATGTTTATGAAAACATATTTTCAATGATTTTTCATCTACAAACTTAGTTTCAATGTCATATAGTCAATTTTTGTTGCTTGGTTAGCCTTATAATCGATATGAGGTGTCTTTGAAGGCATTTTAGGGTTTAGGGTTTCATTTTAGGGTTTAGTCGTCCTAATATCGTCGCAATTTACGACGATTTTCCATCGCCCGTACAGTAGTCGATGGCAAATCATCGGTAATTACGACGATTTTCCATTTAAAGTATAGTATTCGTTGGAAAATCGTCGTTCAGTGTAAAATTTTTTCTATATAAGGACCAACACCCCCTGGTTCACAACCACACACAACATTTGAAAAAAAAAAGACTTTTTCTCTCATCTAGATCCGGAGATCGTCCTTCGGAAAATGGAAATCCTTGTCGGGAACATTTTCCGGAAGGACGATCTCTGGCCTAGATGTTGGAAAATTTTTTATAACAAAATTACAAACGTTTTACCATCGAATTTGGTATGTATTTGTGATTAGTCGGGAAATCGTTGCAAGTTACGTCGAATTTACTACTAATTTTGTTGGGATAGTTGGAAAATCGTTGTAACTTACATCTAATTTACGACGACCCGTCTCTTGATCGTCGTTATGTGCAACAAGAGTATCCCATGCAAAATGTTTAGGCTTTCCTAAACATTGTTATATGGGATAATCTGATCTCAACAAGTGATGAAGAATTTTTTTTTATTTTTTTTTTACAAGTGCAACGAAATTACCACGAATTTGGAACAGTATTTTTATTGTCCACATAAGCACTGCCCGCATCGTAAAGTTCCTCTTGCACGAAATATCATACGTCCGAGCTCCGGTAGACCACAACTCTTTCAATTCCTCTATCAAAGGCTACAAAAAAACGCCAAGGGAACGCCGGGGATGCTTCGGGCCAGGGATCAAGATACTCATAAATAGAAATTCTCTCTGCATGCACATATCAGGAGGAAGATTGTACGGCGTTAGTATTATCGGCCATAGAGAGTATTGCCTACCAGACATGCCGAAAGGACTAAATCCGTCCGTGCAAAGACCCAAGTAGACATTTCTTTTCTCGCTAGCGAAATCTGGATGAACCGCCTGAAAGTGTTTCCACGCTTTAGCGTCAGATGGATGCCTAATCTCTCCTTCTGTTTGCAAATGATCGGCATGCCATCTCATCAATCCTGCCGTCCTCTCAGACTGATACAGTCTTCGCAATCTATCTTTTATTGGTAGGTACCACATCCGTTGGTACGGTACCTTGTTTCGACCACTACCTTGTGGCTTGTATCGTGGCTTCTGACAAAATCGACACTCCTGCAACTTATCATCATATTTCCAGTATATCATGCAATTATCAACACAAACATCTATCATCTGAGAAGGCAACCCAAGGCTAAACACCAACTTTTGTATCTCGTAATACGAATCAGCAGCTACATTGTCATCTGGTAAGATATCCTTAATTAGATCAGCCCAACCATCCATGATAAACTGACTTATATTACCATCAGTTTTAAGAGTCATCATCCTTGCTGCAACTGACAATTTTGTGTGTCCTTTTGTACATCCATCGTACAAAGGTTGATCTGCTGCTGCTAAAATATCAAAAAACTTTCTTGCATCTGGATTGGGTTCCTCATACGCTACATTATGAGGATCTCCATATGTACTTGCGGTTTCCGGAAATGCATCTGTTACCATTTCATGCATTCTATGAACTTCACTTCTACCGTAATTAACAGGAGGATGTTCAAGTACGGGATCCACATTTTCTTCAAAACGCATTCCTTCATTAATATAATTACTACTGCTACTACTAGCTGCATTTCCCCCATGACCTTCCCCATGACAATACCAAATATAATAATTCTGCATAAATCCTCTATTCAACAGATGCGACCACACTTTTGAGATAAGCACAAATTTCCTATTCTTGCATTTTGGACAAGGACAATACATGTACTTATTACCGCTTTCGATCGTAATTTGCAATGTCCTGGCCTGGTACATGAATCCCTCAAGCCCATCTCTGAACTCTTTCCTCAGCAACCCGTCGGAATCTTGACGATTGTACATCCATTCTCGTAGCTGATAAATTGACATATTTTTTGAAGTAGTTGTTTTTTTTCTGTTTTTTTAGAGAGATAGAAGTTTAAGTAGTTGAGAGTGAAATGATGGTTATTGGAGGTCACGGTATATATAGAAAATTTTTGGACATTAACAACGAATTTGCAACGACCATTCCAACCAATTTCCAACGACGGAATTTCTTTTACAACCACTTACCATCGACTTTAACTGATGTTAAAAAACCGGTAAGAATCGTTTTAAACCATGTGCTCACCTAATTCGGTTGATGTAAAAACGTCGCAAGTTTGCAACGATTTCCCTTCGAAAAAAATTTACACTTTAAATCGTTGTAAATTCGATGTTCATTACCTACATCTTGTATTCGTTGTGAAATCGTCGTAACTTTACCACGATTTAACGTCGATTAAAGTCAAAGTGTTTAATTCGTCGTAAAACCGTTGTAAATGAACGACGATTTTACAACGAGTTATTTTCGTCCCCAAATTACGAGGATTATACGACTACAGTGGTCAATTCGTCGTAAAATCCTCGCATTTTACGACGATTTTACGACGACTATTTTTGGTCGCAGTTTACGACGATTATAAGACGAAATTAATTTTCGTCGTAAATTATTTGCAAATTAGAGGTTTTTAACGACTCGTTTTTGGGTCGACGCAACATGTCGATGGAAATTGCTTGTTTTGTTGTAGTGAGATATAAACTAGAGATTAGAAGCTAAACTAATTTTAACCGGTTTCTATGTAATATTTTTTTTCCTCGTGTATTTGTTAAATACGAAAGGAAAAGAAAAAAGGAGTTAATTATTAGTAATTTTGATTGATATAATTTTCTATTATGTGATCCAATTTGCTTTTTGTTGGGTACCATGATGCAAATGGATCATATGAGTTTAATAATACTTTACTTAGAGCTAACATGAAAGAAACTCAGTAAGAAAAAAAAAAATAAGTCAAGCAAAAATGGTGCTACGCAGAGCTAAGATGATATAAAGGTTAGAAACGATTATAGTATCTTCGTCCTCCCATTGAAGGTCAGTTTCATGTCCTGGAGGATCCATGGTTATCCAAAAACTCGCCAAAGTCATGGGACACTTGCAGCATTTGACGGAAGCTTTCTCGGTTTGGAATGAAGCTAGAGGAAAATGGAACTTGTTATCTCTTCAATCTTATTACCCATTAATAACATTAATCTCAGATTGAAGAGATAACAAGTTCCATTTTCTTCAATCTCATATGAGATGGATCTGAAAAAGAGTCGGAAACAGGACAAAGAGTGGATATTTAGGGGGTGTTATTAAATATGGTATTTGAAATGAACTGAAATCTCTTTATTATTAATTGAGAAGTACATCTCTTTTTTTGGACCAAAAAATCATCTCCTTTTATGAATAAAATCTGTTTAGAAACAGGTATAGTAAGGGTTAATTTAGTAATCTAAAATATCACTTAAATCAAACCAATGTTTGGTTCACACCAACAATCGTTTCTTTTAATTTCGCGGTTCATGTGCCACCTTCAAAACACTAAAAATATCTATTTAAATTATAGATGATAATACCAAAATTAGAGTAGATAATACCATAATCAAAGATTTCCGTTTTATGCATTATCAATTAGAATCTGCAAAAGGTAAAAAAAATAAAAAAACTAGCGATAATACCAAATCAAATGAACTTTAATACTAAATAAAAGATAATTATTTATAATTTATATAATTTAAACTATTATCTTAAATTAAGAAATTTTCCTAATATAAATTCTAAGTAAATTTTTGGTGTTACTAAAAACTTATACATGTTTTTTTTATATCTATCGATATTCCAAATATAAAATTTAGAAAAAAAAATAATCTTAGATGATGATATAGAAAAAATTTCAAAAACTAATTTGTCGACAACACAGCACACTTATTTGTTTCGGATTCTACATAAGGTCATTACATGATTTTGAAGTCTATCCATAAATGTATTTTTTCATTTTTTTTATTAAACTGGAACCACAAACATATTTTATTCAAGAGTATATAAAAGTTTGGAGCTATTCAGATTATGGATTAAGTTGGTATTAGGGTTGGACACGCGCCCTGCACGGGGTGATATTTTACTCTAATGTTTTTTAAATTAAAGATGTCTATTTACATAACTCGAACTCTTATGCGATATATTAATTTGATGGTTTGGTTTTTATCTTCGTTTTACAGTGTGGAAATTAAACATATTAAATAATTTTTTAAAAAGGTAAAAAACAAAATAAAACATTAATCATAGTCCTAAATTACATATGATAAAATTGAGTGAAAAACATAAAAATCAAATGACTATAATATAATAAAATAACAAATCAAATGATTACATTTAAATTGTTATTCTTTTTTATATTTGTCTTGAAAATGAACCTGGTGATGACACCTCATTATGGTAAAGTTGTTAATACCACATGAGAGAAATGTTAATTTTTAAAAATTCTTATCTTTTAGTATATTAGGGATGACAGTTATAACATAACCATGATGTAATATTTTTATTGTTTGGACATGTGTTTGGTTATTATATTTTTTTTAATTATTAATAAATAAAGACAGTATAATCAATAGTCAATACTGCAAAATTTAAATCACTTAATTCAAAAATTCAGATTCAAATTAATAACATACTTGACAATTTTAACAGAAAAGAACATACAACACAAAAAAACATACAACTCTTAAACTAACACTAAAATTAAAACATGTTATAAAAAGAAAAAGAAAAGCAAAAAACAAAAACATAATCCCGCACTGCACTGCTGTGCGGGTCAGGAACTAGTATAATGACAATCTAGTGTTATTCAATTAATGATTCTAAATTATGTTTTTAAATCCAATGTTATTGGATATCTTATTTGTAATCCATCATTAATAGATTTTCAAATCTAGTATTATTCAATCAAGATTTAAAATTTTGTTTAAAAATCCAGTGTTATTAAAATCCTGTTTTAAAATCCAGTGTTATTAAAATCTAGTGTTATATTGCAGAGATTTATCTAGTGTTATATTGCAGAGATTTTAGAATCAACTCCTATGGATTCTTTAAAATAAAATCAAAACTTTAAATCTGAAGGATTATAAAACCTATAGAATTGATATTAAATACATGATTGAATACATAAAGAACTAGAAGAGATGATTTTTTTTTCATGGAAAAGCTTTAAAATGACAGAAACAATTGTATCAATGAATGTCGATGAATTTGTCGGATCAAAACAGAATGTTCCTACTATTGGATTGGAGGAAAGATGATTTTATTGACATGATATATGCTCTGTTTATATACATAGGAGAGGATATACATAGAAGGGAAGATAATATACAAGATATACGATAGTAAATGTGGCCTAATCAGAGGGAACCAATGAGAGTAAATGTAGCCTAATCAGAGGGATTGAGATATGTAAACCGTGCACTCTAATACACCCCCTCAAGATGGACGACCTGAGGTGTAACATCCGTGAACCAGAAAGTTGTTTTGGAAGTGGTGTTGGACGATGCTAGGGGTTCGGGAGTAGTTGGCACATGCTCTTAGAGGTGTGAATTGAGGATTGGCTGTGCATGTTCTTGTTTGATTGTTGTGCAGTCGGTCTAAGGTTCAAGCATCGCGAAGAAAGTGTGTTAAATTCTTCTGAACGACTAGTATAGATCGACACCCGAAGGGTGTCGATCGACACCGGTTTTCGGGTTTGATTTCCGGTTTAAGTCGATCGATTTGCAATTGGAGTTAATTTGGTCGAGTGGTGTCGACCGACACCAAGGGAGGGTGTCGATCGACACCGGTTATGGTGAAATCGGTCGGTTCGATTTGAGTGAGTTCGGTTTAGCGCGGTTTTGGGCGAAAGAAGCCCTAGTTCTCGAATAAAACCCTGTGGCCGCGAGCAGAGGCACAGTTTTCGAGAAAAACAAGTTGCAGAGAGAAGGAGGGTGATTTCTGGGCGATTTTGGTGTTTGGAGAATCGATTTGAGGCTTATTCTTCCTTGTTCATCTCCCTTTGCTCTTTTCTATCCGTTCTAAGGTGAGTGCGTGACTGTAGGCCCGTTGATCAATAGAGATTGTTTGATTTCGAGTTTTGGTTGTGTTCTTGAGTTGTTTATGCTGGATTTCGTGTTTTGATAGTATTGGGGCGTTGAAAACCCCTAGATTTTGTGTTATTGCGATTTTGGAATGTGATTTTCGTAGCTTCTGGTTTCTGGGCGTCGAGCCGGTGTCGAGCGACACTCGATGAGTGTCGATCGACACTCGGGAGGCTGGCGTCGATCGACACCATAGAGGTGTCGGTCGACACCAACCTGGGTGTCAGGAAACGTGGGTGTTTCCTGACAGGGATGGTTTATACTGTTGATTAATGTTGAGCATTGTTATTGTGGTTGATTATTGTGATGTATTGTCTATTGTTGACGTAATTTGGCCTGTAGGCAGGATGATCCACTCACTAAGTATTTATGATAATACTTACGCATCTCTTTCGTAATGTGATGCAGGTAACAGCAATGTTCTTCCGCGGAAAGAGACCGAGAGAAGAGGATGATGAGATTAGGAATTTGATTCTGGCTTTGTTGTTATGGTTGACCAGAAATTCATGAGTTTAGGGTGTTAGACTTTATTTTAATAATGTAGCAAACCGGCTTAGGTTGCTTATTGCTTATTGGTTATTGGTTTTATTGGTTTATTTCTTTATTGGTTATTGTTGAACGGTTATTTATGATTTAATAATATTATTGTTTTCTTCCGCATTGTGTTGTTGAATTAGCTGTTGAGGATTAATATTTATGGGAATATTAATCTGGGCTAATTATTTATAAAAAAAAAATTTGGTTGTTTCATTTTGGTATCAGAGCGTAGTCGGTTTTAGGACTGTTAGAATTGGATGAATTGGACTATGTGGTTAATTGATTATGTGAGTTAGTCAGTTAGTGGTCTAGTCTCATCCTCTCGGTCTTCCAGTTTTCCGCGGGTAAGTGAGTTGGGTATTTGGTGTGTTTTGGTTTTGTGTCTGTGTTTTGACCTTTGCTCTTTTTCTGTACTTGGTGGTAGTGCAGAGAGATGGACGCAGGTCGTGGTCGTGGCCGTGGTCGTGGTCGCGGTGCAGCCCGTGGGGGCAGAGGAGCTGGTCGCGGTGGGCGAGCAGCGGGTCGTGGAGGTCGGGGTGCTGGTCGTGGAGTGCCAGAGGCTGAGGCCTCAGTGGAGAGTGCGGCGCCTAGTGTGGCAGCAGCGTCGGTGACACAGTCTGTTTCGTTAGCCGGTGGGGCTAGTTTGGGCGTCGGGGGTGGCGCGGGGGCAGGAGCAGTTCCCGGTGGGGGCGCGGCTCTTGCTCAGGGTGATTTGATTGTGGGGCTACTGACGCAGCTTTTGGCACGTCTTCCAGAGGCAGTTCCACAGCAGGCTCCGGTTGCACCTCCAGCGGCCGGGGCACAGGTTGGTGCCTGGGCACATGTTGGTGCCGGGGCACATGTTGGTGCCGGGGCACATGTTGGTGCCGGTTTTGTTGAGCAGCAGGAGGCTGCGGTGCAGCAGGGTGTTGCAGTTGGGTTTTCTCCTTATCGTGAGATGATGAGGGAGATGCAGAGGATTGGTACGCCTACGTTTGAGGGCGGTGTTACTCCAGAGCAGGCTGACGAGTGGCGTCAGAGGTTAGAGAGGAACTTCGATTCTGTTCGTTGTCCGGCACAGTTTCAGGTTGAGTTGGCAGTGCACTACCTTGGAGGTGATGCACATTTGTGGTGGAGGTCTGTTAGGACCAGGAGAGAGGTTTGGACTTGGGTTGACTTCGTCGAGGAGTTCAACCACAAGTTTTTCCCTCAGGAGGCTCGTGACAGGCTGCAGTTGAGATTCTTAGACTTGACGCAGGGTGAGAGGTCTGTCCGGGATTATGATGCAGAGTTCTGCAGGTTGCTGGTTCATTCGGGTGGCGAGCTGGTCAGTGAGCGGGCATTGACGTCGCGGTTTCTCCAGGGGCTTCGGAGGAACATCAGGACGCAGTGCAGAGGTGGTATGTACCACACCAGAGCTGGTTTAGTGGAGTTGGCAGCGTCCATTGAGGAGGACTTGCGTGAGCCGGTGAGTACGGCAGTTGTGCCAGTTGCAGTTGCTCCTGCTACCCATCCTCGGGGCCAGCAGCAGCATCAGCAGCGCAGAGGTCACAGTTCTGGTTACGGCAGGGGCAGTAGGCCTGCGCAGGGCCAGAAGAGGAGAGCAGACGAGATATCTGCTGGTAGCCCGAGTACGGGTGGGTGTTTCGGTTGTGGGAGTCTGGATCACAGAGTTGCGACTTGCCCCAAGAGGGCGGGATCCAGAGAGTCGACAGTCTGCTACTACTGCAGGGAGCCGGGGCATATCAAGACTATGTGTCCCAAGTTGCAGCAGAGAGCAGTGGCAGCGGCGATTCAGCCGTTGGCGATTCAGTCAGCAGCGCAGGTTGCGGCGTTGCAGTCAGGTGGAGCGCCGAGAGTGTATACTTCGGCAGAGGTGGGCCAGACCAGTCAGTCAGGCCAGATCACAGGTAAAATCTTGACTCAGACTTTTAAATTCTTAAGGTAGAATTGTTGGTGTTGTCTGTTTCTGTTATTTTACTGTGATAGAGTTAGAGGTTCTCAACACTTGTGGATTTGTGTAGGGACCTTGTTAGTTGGAGGTTTTGAGTCTCACGTTCTGTTTGACTCGGGAGCATCTAATTGCTTCATAACTCCGGAGAGAGCTGAGGGTAGTGGTATTCGGAGTAGCGATGGCGAGGCTTCAGGCTTTGTCAAGGTGGCTGGTGGTGGTTATTTGGCTACTTCGGGCAGAGCTAGAGCAGTTGATGTGCGTATTGCGGGGCAGTCTATGCCAGCAGATTTAGTCATCAGTCCGGTGGAACTGTATGACGTGATTTTGGGGATGGACTGGTTATCTCTATACCGAGTTCATCTGGATTGCTACAGAGGTAGAGTGGTGTTTGAGCAGGATGCAGGGAAGTTGGTTTATCAGGGAGTGAGACCGACTTCGGGGAGTATAGTGATTTCAGCTATTCAGGCAGAGCAGTTGTTAGAGCGGGGCTGCGAAGCTTATTTGGCGACAATCACTATGACAGAGTCCAGTGGTGAGGTGAGTCTGCAGGATATTCAGGTTGTCCAGGATTTTGAGGATGTGTTTCGGTCGCTGAAGGGATTGCCACCATCTCGGTCAGATCCTTTCACGATTGAATTAGAGCCCGGGACAGCTCCGATATCGAAGACACCTTACAGGATGGCTCCAGCAGAGATGGCAGAGCTGAAGAAGCAGCTAGAGGACCTTTTGAGTAAAGGGTTCATCAGACCTAGTGTTTCGCCGTGGGGAGCACCAGTGTTGTTCGTTAAGAAGAAGGATGGCAGTTTTCGGTTGTGTATTGATTACCGGGGACTTAACCGAGTCACAGTGAAGAACAGGTACCCACTTCCGAGGATCGATGAGTTGTTGGATCAGTTGAGAGGTGCTACTTGGTTCTCCAAGATTGACTTGGCATCGGGTTATCATCAGATTCCGATAGATGAGGCAGATGTTCGGAAGACAGCTTTTCGGACGAGGTATGGGCATTTCGAGTTTGTGGTCATGCCTTTTGGTTTGACTAATGCGCCGGCAGCGTTTATGAGGTTGATGAACGACGTGTTCAGGGAGTTTCTGGATGTGTTTGTCATTATTTTCATTGATGACATTTTGGTGTATTCGAGGAGTCCAGAGGAGCATGCGACTCATTTGAGGCTTGTGTTGGAGAAGCTTCGAGAGCAGAAGCTGTTTGCTAAGTTGAGCAAGTGCAGCTTTTGGCAGAGGGAGATGGGTTTTCTTGGCCATATTGTTTCTGCAGAGGGAGTTTCTGTGGATCCGGCTAAGATTGAGGCTATCAGAGATTGGCCTAGACCGAGTAGTGCTACCGAGATCAGGAGTTTTCTGGGTTTAGCAGGCTACTACAGGAGGTTCGTCAAGGGGTTTGCGAGTATGTCTCAGCCGATGACGAGGTTGACTGGCAAGGATGTGCCGTTTGTGTGGTCGCCGGAGTGCGAGGAGAGCTTTGGGAAGCTCAAGGAGATGTTGATTAGTACACCTGTTTTGGCATTACCCGACCCGGGGAAGCCATATGTTGTGTACACAGATGCTTCAGGTGTTGGACTTGGTTGTGTTTTGATGCAGGAGGGCAGAGTGATTGCCTATGCTTCGAGGCAGTTGCAGGGCAGTGAGCGCAACCGTCCTACACATGATCTTGAGTTGGGAGCAGTGGTTTTTGCACTCAAGATTTGGAGGTCTTATCTTTATGGTGGTAGAGTGCAGATCTTTACAGATCACAAGAGTCTACAGCATATTTTCACTCAGCCTTTGCTGAATGCGAGACAGACGCGTTGGGTGGAGTTTCTGGCAGACTATGACCTGGATATTGTTTATCATCCAGGCAAGGCCAATTTGGTGGCAGATGCTTTGAGTCGACGGAGGGTTGATTTAGATAGAGAGCGTGGTGTTGAGGCCTTGGTCAGCGAGATTAGTACATTGCGTCTTTGTGCTATTTCGGAGGAGCCTTTGGGTTTAGAGGCAGCTGATCAGGCAGATCTACTCAGCAGGATCAGAGTGGCTCAGCAGGATGATCCGGTTTTGTTGGATGCATCGCGGGCAGCTGGTTCTGAGTATCAGGTCTCATCGAATGGGACTATCTTAGTTCATGGGCGAGTTTGTGTGCCCAAGGATGAGGAGTTGAGGCATGAGGTTTTGAGAGAGGCTCATTCGAGCAAGTTTTCGATTCATCCGGGTGCGACCAAGATGTACCGTGACCTCAAACGGTATTATCATTGGGTTGGGATGAAGAGGGATGTGGCAGATTGGGTTGCGAGGTGCAACACTTGTTCTTTGGTCAAGGCAGAGCATCAGGTGCCTAGTGGTCTTCTGCAGAGTTTACCCATTCCAGAGTGGAAGTGGGATATGATCACTATGGATTTTGTTATGGGATTGCCGAACTCACGGATTTTCGATGCTATTTGGGTCATTGTAGATCGCTTGACCAAGTCAGCACATTTCTTGGCCATCAAGAAGACAGATGGAGCAGCTGTCTTGGCTAGGAAGTTTGTGCGAGAGATTGTGAGGCTGCATGGAGTGCCAGCCAGTATCGTGTCGGATAGGGATGCGAGGTTTGCTTCAGAGTTTTGGAGGGCATTTCAGACTGAGATGGGCACTAAGGTGCATATGAGTACAGCGTATCATCCGCAGACAGATGGGCAGTCAGAGAGGACTATTCAGACCTTGGAGGATCTGCTTAGGATGTGTGTACTGGATTGGGGTGGTCATTGGGCTGATCATCTGTGTTTGGCAGAGTTTGCCTATAACAACAGTTTTCAGTCTAGTATTGGCATGGCTCCTTACGAGGCGTTGTATGGGAGGCCATGTAGGACACCCTTATGCTGGACCCAAGTGGGGGAGCGCAGCATGTTCGGAGCTAGTTTTGTTCAGGAGACGACGGAGAAGATTCGTGTCTTGAGGCTGAACATGAAGGAGGCTCAGGATAGACAGAGGAGTTATGCAGATAGGCGGCGACGTGAGCTTGAGTTTCAGGTGGGAGATAGAGTTTATCTCAAGATGGCTATGTTGAGGGGCCCTAACAGGTCCATAGCAGAGAACAAGCTCAGTCCGCGATTTATGGGTCCGTTTCCAGTGGTGGAGCGAGTTGGGCCAGTGGCTTATCGGTTAGAGTTGCCACCGATTATGAGCGCCTTTCACAAGGTGTTTCACGTTTCTATGTTGAGGAGGTGTTTGCGTCCTTCAGAGGAGGTAGTGGTTGAGATTCCAGAGGATCTCCAGCCAGATATGACAGTTCCGGCAGTTCCTGTGAGGATTCTTGAGAGGAGAGTCAAGGTTCTGCGGAACAAGAGGGTGCCATTGTTGAGAGTCTTGTGGGACTGTAGTGGCACAGAGGAGCAGACTTGGGAGCCAGAGGCAAAGATGAAGCTGAAGTTCGGAAAGTGGTTCGACAAGCAGGCTGTGGAGTGATTCATCTTTGTGGTTCTAGTCTTGTTTTTGGTTTTGTTGTTGTTGGTTTTGGACTTATGTATTTTCGTTTTGTTGTACGATATACATTTTTGGAGTTATATGAGATGGAGTTTTGCCTCATATTTTTGGTTATGGTTTGGATGTTACAAGTTTCTTTGGCCGGTGGGGTCATTGGAAGTTTTTAGCCATATGTTGGTACGCGTTTCAGATTTTATTACTCGTTTTGTCTAGAGGCGGTGGGCCTTGTAGACGGTGGTTCTATTTGTGTTGGGACGTTAGGTGCCCAACGGACTTATATTGGGGGTCGCTACCTCGATATGGGTTGTTTTAGTGACAGTGGGTCACGTTTTGGTTGTGACAGGGATCACATTTTGGTTGTGACTTCGGGTCACGTTTGGTTTTGTGACATTGGTCACATTATGGTACTGGACCGTGAGTTGCAGTACGGATGTCATGACTGCGGTTATGGCATTGAGAGTAATAATATCTTGGAAACATGCGTATAACATAGGACTAAAATTTGAGTTTTGAGGTCTTGGAGAGACGTTTGTGTTGGGATTCGAGGGCGAATCCATTTTAGTGGGGGAGAATTGTAACATCCGTGAACCAGAAAGTTGTTTTGGAAGTGGTGTTGGACGATGCTAGGGGTTCGGGAGTAGTTGGCACATGCTCTTAGAGGTGTGAATTGAGGATTGGCTGTGCATGTTCTTGTTTGATTGTTGTGCAGTCGGTCTAAGGTTCAAGCATCGCGAATAAAGTGTGTTAAATTCTTCTGAACGACTAGTATGACAAATTCTTCTTCTTCGGGTGTCGATCGACACCGGTTTTCGGGTTTGATTTCCGGTTTAAGTCGATCGATTTGCAATTGGAGTTGGTTTGGTCGAGTGGTGTCGACCGACACCAAGGGAGGGTGTCGATCGACACCGGTTATGGTGAAATCGGTCGGTTCGATTTGAGTGAGTTCGGTTTAGCGCGGTTTTGGGCGAAAGAAGCCCTAGTTCTCGAATAAAACCCTGTGGCAGCGAGCAGAGGCACAGTTTTCGAGAAAAACAAGTTGCAGAGAGAAGGAGGGTGATTTCTGGGCGATTTTGGTGTTTGGAGAATCGATTTGAGGCTTATTCTTCCTTGTTCATCTCCCTTTGCTCTTTTCTATCCGTTCTAAGGTGAGTGCGTGACTGTAGGCCCGTTGATCAATAGAGATTGTTTGATTTCGAGTTTTGGTTGTGTTCTTGAGTTGTTTATGCTGGATTTCATGTTTTGATAGTATTGGGGCGTTGAAAACCCCTAGATTTTGTGTTATTGCGATTTTGGAATGTGATTTTCGTAGCTTCTGGTTTCTGGGCGTCGAGCCGGTGTCGAGCGACACTCGATGAGTGTCGATCGACACTCGGGAGGCTGGCGTCGATCGACACCATAGAGGTGTCGGTCGACACCAACCTGGGTGTCAGGAAACGTGGGTGTTTCCTGACAGGGATGGTTTATACTGTTGATTAATGTTGAGCATTGTTATTGTGGTTGATTATTGTGATGTATTGTCTATTGTTGACGTAATTGGCCTGTAGGCAGGATGATCCACTCACTAAGTATTTATGATAATACTTACGCATCTCTTTCGTAATGTGATGCAGGTAACAGCAATGTTCTTCCGCGGAAAGAGACCGAGAGAAGAGGATGATGAGATTAGGAATTTGATTCTGGCTTTGTTGTTATGGTTGACCAGAAATTCATGAGTTTAGGGTGTTAGACTTTATTTTAATAATGTAGCAAACCGGCTTAGGTTGCTTATTGCTTATTGGTTATTGGTTTTATTGGTTTATTTCTTTATTGGTTATTGTTGAACGGTTATTTATGATTTAATAATATTATTGTTTTCTTCCGCATTGTGTTGTTGAATTAGCTGTTGAGGATTAATATTTATGGGAATATTAATCTGGGCTAATTATTTATAAAAAAAAAATTTGGTTGTTTCATGAGGAGAGTCCAATCTTGAACCATAATTCTGCAAACCTGGGACAAGGTAAAGGTTTGGTAAGAGCGTCTGCAAGTTGGTCGTTTGAGCTAACATGAGATACTCTTAGTTCACCGTTTTGCACATGTTGTCTCACAAAGTGATAGTCAAGCGCAAGGTGCTTCATGCGGGAATGAAAAACAGGGTTGGCTGCAAGATAGTTTGCTCCCATGTTGTCACAATATATGGTTGGCGTCGGTGTGTCTTTGATGCCAAGTTCAGTCAGCACAGATGTGACCCAAAGAACCTCTGAGGCTGTCGATGCAATAGACCGGTACTCTGCTTCAGTGGAGGAACGAGAAACTCCACTCCCTTTTGTTTCTTGGAAGACCAGGCGATCGGATGTTGTCCAAGATAGACGATGTAAGCGCCGGTGGAAATACAGTCATCCTTGTTCCCACCCCAATGTGCGTCTATAAATGCGTGTAATGATGGTGTATTCTTGGCCGAGAAAAAGATACCATGAGACATCGTACCCGAGAGATATCTGAGGATCCTTTTGACAGCAATCCAATGCTCATTCGTCGGACGGTGCATAAATTGGGACAATTTATTAACAGCAAAGGAGATGTCTGGTCGAGTGAGAGATAAGTATTGCAAGCTTCCCACGACCGCTCGATATTCAGTTGGTTCATCTAACGTGGTTCCGGAGAGAAGAGATAACTTCGTGGTTGGACACATTGGTGTGTTGATCGGCTTTGCATCCGTCATCTTCGTCTTATGAAGTAAATCTGCAATATATCGGGTTTGCGTGAGATGAAGACCATGAGAAGTCCGACATACTTCCATACCAAGAAAATAAGACAAATTATTTAAATCTTTTAATTGAAACTTTTGAGAGAGGGATTCGATGAACCGGTTTATATGAGAAAGACTGTTGCCGGTTGATGACGATATCATCAACATAAACGAGCATGTACAGCAGAATCCCATTCTTTTTGTAGATGAAAAGAGAAGCATCTGGTAAAGCCAGACTGAACAACAAACTTGCTGAGCTCATTATACCATGCTCTCGGAGCTTGTTTTAAGCCATAAATGGCCTTACGGAGTTTGCATACAGCTGTCGGATTATCTTTGTCAACGAAACCAGCAGGTTGAGCCATGTATACTTCCTCCTCGAGGTGACCTTGGAGAAATGCAGTGGTAACATCAAGTTGACGTAGCGGCCAGCTCTTGGTAACAGCGGTACTAAGGACAATACGGATTGTGGAGGGTTTGACGACAGGGCGTTGTGTGTACCCCTTAGCTACAAGGCGTGCCTTATAACGCTCTATAGAACCATATGGGCGTCTCTTGAGTGTAAAGATCCACATACAACCTACAACATTAGAGGCATGAGAAATATTACGGAGATCCCAAGAATGGTTTTTAAGTTGAGAATTGATTTCTTCACTCATGGCTTTGCGCCAATTAGGATCTTTCAAAGCTTCAGCGACAGTAGTTGGAATTTTGACGGTGATTGGTGTGATGGTGGTATGGAGATTGAGTTTGTGGACAGGTTTGCGTTGACGTTGACTAGTACGTTGTGGTGGCAAAGGAGGGGCTGGTGCACCAGAAGCAGTGGTGGAAGATGCATTTCGCTGAGGTTGAGCTATCGGTGCAGGAGCTGATGTTGGACCAGAAGACGTAGAAGCCGGAACTGCTGTAGGTATTGATAAAAAGATTGATAATGTGGTATAAGAGATTCGAGATCCAGAGGACCAGCGTTGCACTATGAACTATGAGACTTAAAATGGAGCTAAGACAATGGTGATGATTTGGTTTGTAATTCGGTAACAGTAACTGAAAGTAAATGACGATGTAAACTCAATAGGGAAAAAGCACTAGATCAAGGCAATTCGCAGGAGCTCAAGGAAAGTAACCGAATGACTATTCAGGGCAATGATTAAGTACAGGTCTTGAACTCAAACATAAAAGTATGTCAATCCACTCTCGTGATCTTGACAACTTTGCTAATCAACCTAGATGTCTAAACTCTCGTTTGAATCTAGCAATTGAAGACAAGCAATATGAACGGGTTCGATATGTTCACGATCCGCCTTAGCATCAACTCTCGCAGGCTAAGGACAGATCGCTCACCAATGTTCGTTCTAGCAACCTATTACACTTTTGATGAATAGATTAACCTAAGATCAGAGATCGAGTGATCAAAACAATCAAAGCATTAAACTCAACAATGGCGAAGACGATATATTCTTTTTATCTAAGATCCCAAGATACGACAACCTTAGTTGAGGGTCGAAGGTGCCTGAATCCGAAGATTAGGGTTCTTGTTGAGGTATGTATCCAACTTAATGGACGCACTCTAATTGATCTTAGACTCAAAGATTAAACGCCCTATCTGCATTCAGTTATCTAACTCATGAAACTCCTTTGAAAAACCTAGATCTAGCTAATCGACTACTCACACATGTTCGAGCAAACAACAATAGCAGAAACAGAATTCGTTGAATAGAAAATAAAACAAGCAAACAAAGGTTCAGAAATCTTCTCCAATCTGTCACAATGGTTCAGAGATCTTCTCCTTTGAAAGACAATGAAAAGCGGCTATCCTCGAAAGAACTCCGAACAAAATGTAAAACAAAACGTGTTTGAAAACAAAACGAAAATAGGTCTAAGTAGTGAAAGTCGAAGTGATCGACTGGGCTATCGGGTCAAGTACTCGAGTGGGCCTTCGGGTGATCAGGCCCATCGAGTGGTGTGAGATGGTGGGCCGTCGGGTGAGGCCGGCGAGTGGCCCATCGAGTCCCTCCGTCGGGTGAAGAAGTCGGGTAAGGCCGTCGGGTAAGGTCGTCGGGTGAGGCCGTCGGGTGATGGCCGTCGGGTGATGGCCGTCGGGTCGAGCCACCGGGTGAAGACGTCGGGTGAGGGCCATCGGGTCACGCCGTCGAGTGAAGGCCGTCGGGTCAAGCCGTCGGGTCAAGCCGTCGGGTCAGGCCGTCGGGTCACGTCGTCGGGTCAGGCCGTCGGGTCAGGCCGTTGGGTGACTGCCCATTAGATAGGAAATTGAGTTAGCTTTCATTTGGCGCCGGTTTGAGGTCATTCCGATAAACGGTTGAAGAGTTATGACGGTTTTAGTGAAGACATGTCAATCAGCACGACTGCTCAGCCGTCGAGTGCTTCCGTCGAGTGATCCCGTCGACTAGTGTGGTCGACTGCCTTGATCGACTGTCCATTAGATAGGAAATTGAGTTATCTTTCATTTGGCGCCGGTTTGAGGTCATTCCGATAAACGGTTGAAGAGTTATGACGGTTTTAGTGAAGACATGTCAATCAGCTCGACTGCTCAGCCGTCGAGTGCTTCCGTCGAGTGATCCCGTCGACTAGTGTGGTCTACTGCCTTGATCGACTGCCCATTAGATAGGAAATTGAGTTATCTTTCATTTGGCGCCGGTTTGAGGTCATTCCGATAAACGGTTGAAGAGTTATGATGGTTTTAGTGAAGACATGTCAATCAGCTCGACTGCTCAGCTCTAACCACCATTGGGTCGGCCCCGGCGAGTGGTCAGTCGACCGTCGAGTGCTCTCCTCCCTTTGATTGATGTCATGCCGTCGAGTACACTTCTCCGTCGATTGGGCTTCGTAAATCGGCATTTTCCTTCCTTTTTGCATGGTTTCACCTCTTGCTGCTCCGTATCACCGAAACTCTCCTTCGAATGATTCTAGACCTGCAAAGACTCGATAAAAGCTAAAAAGACTCGATAAAACACGTGAAAGCAAAGGTTAGATTGCGCCAAAACGCAAGACATCAACTCCCCCGGACTTAGTCTTTTGCTTGCCCTCAAGCAAACATAGGTTCTAAGACAGAGAGAAGAGGTTTGAAAACGCGAGAACTCATAAATCATCAGCAACCATACCCGGAAGGAAAATCATTAGACCTCAATAAACAACGCTTGATCAGCGCATAATCACAGTCGTACCCTCAAGGTCTCGCAATCCTGATCCCTTCGTGAACCTCCATCCTGCAGAAACTCTGGCTACACATTGGTTAACTCTCTACATTCATTAAGATCAAACGTGGACCTCTCATCAAGAACATTACACAGGTGAGACGGGTTTGGGCATCAAAAAGGCTTATTTGTTGGTGAGCTTAAGTGTTTAAGGGTTACCAGATACGCCGGAGGATGCATGATATCGCGCAAAACAGCAAGAGAGAAGGGTTCTGTTGATAGCCACAGTTCCCAACCACTTCACTCCTCAGCTCCTTGTATGTTGGATTTCACCCGAAACTCTTTCAACTCCCATTTTTGCCTTGATGTACTGTGTTCCTTGGTGGATTTTTCGCACTATACTCGTATTGATCACTAGTTCCTTTCCTCAAGTGTAAGTTTTTTTTTTTTTTTTTCTTTTTTTTTTTTGATGAGGGGAACTAGTGTCAATAGGCACGAAAATGTTACCGTGTACTCGTGCTTTCCCAAGGAGCAACCATCTCTTCGACCCAGATTTCATGTTTCACCTTCTCGTCCCATTCTCAGTGTTACAGATAAACACTCGTAAAGCTCTGTGGTTGGGAAGTTGTGTCGAACCTTTCTCTCCGATGTTTTTGCACATATCTGCACATATGACAAAGAAGAACAAAGTGCATGAGGTTCGAAAGGAGGTAAGGTTCAAGGTGGGTACCAACCAAAAATGGGTCGGCCACTCAGGATCAACAGAGAGTGATAAAGTGAATAAGAAGTTCTGAGTGTATGATCCGTTTCCCTGATATAACATTCCTAATGAGAAGTAATTATAAATCAGATTCAAGGTCCAATATGGTTAGAGTCAACCAAATGCTTCACAAAAAATTTCTGCAAAACGAAAATTCCTGGGGGAAGTCTGACCAAAAGGGTATTCCAGCTTTTTGCACCTAACAAACCCTGCAAAATTGGTCACTAGATCGAAAGTATTCAAGAGCAAGAGTGGTTGTAAATCTTCAGATAAGTTCATTCCCTACAAATTTTGACTCAATAAAACGTTGACTCAATGAAAACATCAAAATGACTCAAGATGAAAAGGTAAACAAAAGAAAGAAAATGACGTTAGTAAACACAAAGACTCTCCCTCGGACTTACTTCACACCGTCTCGGTGTGAAAATAAACCAGAGAGAAAGTTAAACAGACTCAAGAGATATAGTACAATGGGAAAGAGAGGTGTTACAGCGCGTGGTCCACTAAAGTTGGGGAGGGCATCATCCTCCAGGTGAGGGTGGGAAGTCGTAGATGAACTTCCTCTGTCAGAACGATCGATCCCCGTGGTCGGACTGATTGGTCTGTCAACCCTCTGTATCTTTTCTCTACGCGAGTCCCCTCCGGATTGATCGGTCCAGCAACCGTTCGATTGGTCCTTTCTTTTTTCTTTTTTTTTTTTTTTTTGAAACATGAAAAACAAAACAAGAAGTTAGTAACTAAAAACATAAAGACTCAAGTTAGAGACTCTTACCGGTGGGTTGCCTCCCACCAAGCGCTTGGTTTAAGTCTTAAGCTCGACTTGTATGACATGCCTCAGTCAGGATGAGCAGAGGAGCTTGCACCAAAGCAAGTCCCGCAGTCAGACATTTGCAGCTTGAGTACTCTGTTCAACAGACTCTTCACGGCATCTTGTCCTTTCTCTTTCAGCTCTGATGTGAGGATAGCTCTAACTTTAGAGAAAGGCTTAGAGGTACCTCTGCACTTCACGTCGTACTCAATGGTATCTCCGACACGTCTCTGAGGCAGCAAGGTTATGTGAGGATCTCCCTTGACTCTCTTGCTCTTTATATTTCTCTCCACCTTTTCCTTCTCGCTGACTTCCTTGATACTGACGCGAGAGTCTTCATCCAGGACTTCTTTAACTCTCATGTTGCAAGGTTCTTTCTGAGGACAGACCCCAAGCCTCTCTCTTTTGACAATGCTGACACAGGAGGCGAGTTTGGTAGTTCCAGTAGTGGGGATGGCCTGATAGAAGACCTTCTCGTCGATGAAAGAGAAAGAGACTCTCTTATTAGGCAGATCAACAACTGCACCCACTGTAGCCAGAAATGGTCTTCCGAGAATCAAAGGCACGTCAGAATCCTTGCTCATTTCCACGACTTGGAAATCAGTTGGAACAAGACAATTTCCAACTTGAACGGATAAATTCGGAATGGTCCCGTATGGAGTCGTGGTTGAAGAGTTTGCGAATGTGAGAGTGAAACCAGGAGAGTTTATGTCAGCGACTCTCAACCTCTCTGCAATAGCTCTTGACATCAGATTCACGCTAGATCCAGAGTCACAGAGAGACTCGTCAAATCGAACTCCAGCAATAGAGCAAGGAACAACAAACTTCCCTGGGTCTTCAACCTTCGGCAATTGCTTCAATGTTGACGGTGAACTCTTTGCCTTGATGAAGAGAGCCTTGATATCTTCCAGACTTTCTCTGCAATTCACAAAGAAATGACACAAGGGACGAATCTCTGAGGCTTCTTCGAATGAGATCGTAGAATGAAGCCTTCTCACCATCTTATTGAATCCAGCCAGCTTCTATGCACTGATAGGCTCCATCAGGTGTCTGGGAGGAACAGGATATGGGACCTTAGGGACATAGGTTCGTGCTGTAGGAGTCTCTGCAAGTTGAGGAATAGGTCGGTCAGAGTCAGGAATGGGTTCTTGAGATGATGAAACGCCTTCTAGAACTCTGTTTACGCTTGGAGCAGGTGCTCTGGCTTCTGCGGGCAGGTGCTCGGTGACCCTCTCCACCTCACCGTGAACGGTAACTGCATGACAGTGCTCTCTAGGGTTCGTCTCCCCCTTCCCAGGAAGAGTTCCATGGGGTCTCTTGACAGCCTCAGCCGTCTGAGCAACCTGAACATCCAGCTTCTTCACGTGAGCCCACACAGTCTCAATCTTCCCATTCAGATCGTTATACATGGCGTCTATCTTCGAATCGGTCTCTACAGACGACTTCTGCTGGTTCATCAACATCTGTTGCATCATACCCTTCAGCTCATCTTGTGAACTGTTCGATGAACTCGAAGGTTTCTGCTGATTTCCTGCTTGAAAACGATTCTGGTTGGGAACAAAGGACTTATCCTGGAAGTTGTTAGAGTAGTTCTTCTGATAACCTTGCTGGTTCTGGTTGAAGCCACGGTTTTGCATAAAGGCTTGCCCGTTCACGTAGTTAACCTCCATCTGATCAGCTTCGTCCTTTCTAGCTACTCCGAACGCCTGACAGAGAGGCGCGTCATCAGTTTCGTCTACAAAGTGAACAGACTTATGCGAGGCCTTCAGTAGCAGATTCACCTTCGCCGTGAGCTCTTCAATTTTATCAGCTTCAACGCTGATCCCCTTGACAGACACATTACTCATTGTTCTGTCATACTCCGGATTCTTGTTGCTAGAGCTTGCAGCAAGATTTTCGATCAGCTCGAATGCACCCTCTTTGGACTTAGTCATGAAATCTCCATTACTGGCTGAGTTCAGAGCATTACGGTAGTCCCAGTTGACCCCGTCGTAGAAGATGCCCAAGACCTGCTCATCAGAGAAACCGTGATGAGGACAATCTCTCCGGTACTCCTTGTACCTCTCCCAAGCTTCACAAAAAGCTTCTCCATCATACTGGTGGAATGATGCAATCTTAGTGCGCAGAGCAGCCGTTTTAGACTTGGTAAAGAAGTGGTCTACGAATGCAGACCTACATTGGGCCCATGAAGTCAGCGACCCAGCTGGTAGCGACTTCAGCCAGCGAGAGGCTTTGTTGGCCAGTGAGAACGGGAACAATTTGCACTTCAGGAAGTCAGGTGGTACACCGTTCGAGCTGGTAGTACTGCATATCTCTTCAAAGCTTTCGATGTGGTCCATCGGATTCTCAGCGGGCAGTCCATTGAAGAGGCTCAACTTGACTAGTGAGATCAAGTATGGGTCGATCTTAAAATCCTGCCTCTGGATTGGTGGAGGAACAATTGCAGACCTGTTTTGGTAAAAGGTGTGCGGATTGTCCCTCTCACCTATAGCAGCTTGAGGTCGCGGCTCTCTATCCTGTTGAGCCTTCTGCATCAACTCGATCTGTTGCTGGAGCTGCTGCATCTGAGCAGCCATCTGAGCGTTAGCGTTCTGATTGCCTTCGTCGCCCATATTGGCGGGATTAGGCCGGTTCTGTCTGTTTTCTCGTTCTACTCTCGCGAGTTCTGCGTTGGACAAGACAAGTAGATATTTTGTGCGGTTTCTTCTTGTAGACCTATGAGTCATGCACCTGAAACACACAGAGGCAAGCAGAGAAAGAACAAGTTAGAAAAATCTTAGACTAAATTTCAAATCAAAATTCAAAGGCAACGAGTTGGTCCCCGTCGCAACGGCGCCAGTTTGATAAAAAGATTGATAATGTGGTATAAGAGATTCGAGATCCAGAGGACCAGCGTTGCACTATGAACTATGAGACTTAAAATGGAGCTAAGACAATGGTGATGATTTGGTTTGTAATTCGGTAACAGTAACTGAAAGTAAATGACGATGTAAACTCAATAGGGAAAAAGCACTAGATCAAGGCAATTCGCAGGAGCTCAAGGAAAGTAACCGAATGACTATTCAGGGCAATGATTAAGTACAGGTCTTGAACTCAAACATAAAAGTATGTCAATCCACTCTCGTGATCTTGACAACTTTGCTAATCAACCTAGATGTCTAAACTCTCGTTTGAATCTAGCAATTGAAGACAAGCAATATGAACGGGTTCGATATGTTCACGATCCGCCTTAGCATCAACTCTCGCAGGCTAAGGACAGATCGCTCACCAATGTTCGTTCTAGCAACCTATTACACTTTTGATGAATAGATTAACCTAAGATCAGAGATCGAGTGATCAAAACAATCAAAGCATTAAACTCAACAATGGCGAAGACGATATATTCTTTTTATCTAAGATCCCAAGATACGACAACCTTAGTTGAGGGTCGAAGGTGCCTGAATCCGAAGATTAGGGTTCTTGTTGAGGTATGTATCCAACTTAATGGACGCACTCTAATTGATCTTAGACTCAAAGATTAAACGCCCTATCTGCATTCAGTTATCTAACTCATGAAACTCCTTTGAAAAACCTAGATCTAGCTAATCGACTACTCACACATGTTCGAGCAAACAACAATAGCAGAAACAGAATTCGTTGAATAGAAAATAAAACAAGCAAACAAAGGTTCAGAAATCTTCTCCAATCTGTCACAATGGTTCAGAGATCTTCTCCTTTGAAAGACAATGAAAAGCGGCTATCCTCGAAAGAACTCCGAACAAAATGTAAAACAAAACGTGTTTGAAAACAAAACGAAAATAGGTCTAAGTAGTGAAAGTCGAAGTGATCGACTGGGCTATCGGGTCAAGTACTCGAGTGGGCCTTCGGGTGATCAGGCCCATCGAGTGGTGTGAGATGGTGGGCCGTCGGGTGAGGCCGGCGAGTGGCCCATCGAGTCCCTCCGTCGGGTGAAGAAGTCGGGTAAGGCCGTCGGGTAAGGCCGTCGGGTGAGGCCGTCGGGTGATGGCCGTCGGGTGATGGCCGTCGGGTCGAGCCACCGGGTGAAGACGTCGGGTGAGGGCCATCGGGTCACGCCGTCGAGTGAAGGCCGTCGGGTCAAGCCGTCGGGTCAAGCCGTCGGGTCAGGCCGTCGGGTCACGTCGTCGGGTCAGGCCGTCGGGTCAGGCCGTTGGGTGACTGCCCATTAGATAGGAAATTGAGTTAGCTTTCATTTGGCGCCGGTTTGAGGTCATTCCGATAAACGGTTGAAGAGTTATGACGGTTTTAGTGAAGACATGTCAATCAGCACGACTGCTCAGCCGTCGAGTGCTTCCGTCGAGTGATCCCGTCGACTAGTGTGGTCGACTGCCTTGATCGACTGTCCATTAGATAGGAAATTGAGTTATCTTTCATTTGGCGCCGGTTTGAGGTCATTCCGATAAACGGTTGAAGAGTTATGACGGTTTTAGTGAAGACATGTCAATCAGCTCGACTGCTCAGCCGTCGAGTGCTTCCGTCGAGTGATCCCGTCGACTAGTGTGGTCTACTGCCTTGATCGACTGCCCATTAGATAGGAAATTGAGTTATCTTTCATTTGGCGCCGGTTTGAGGTCATTCCGATAAACGGTTGAAGAGTTATGATGGTTTTAGTGAAGACATGTCAATCAGCTCGACTGCTCAGCTCTAACCACCATTGGGTCGGCCCCGGCGAGTGGTCAGTCGACCGTCGAGTGCTCTCCTCCCTTTGATTGATGTCATGCCGTCGAGTACACTTCTCCGTCGATTGGGCTTCGTAAATCGGCATTTTCCTTCCTTTTTGCATGGTTTCACCTCTTGCTGCTCCGTATCACCGAAACTCTCCTTCGAATGATTCTAGACCTGCAAAGACTCGATAAAAGCTAAAAAGACTCGATAAAACACGTGAAAGCAAAGGTTAGATTGCGCCAAAACGCAAGACATCAGGTATCGGCTGTGGAAGAGGAGGTACTTGAGTCGAAGACGACGGAACAATTGACGGAGTTGATGTATCTGTCGAAGGAGCTGGAGGTGTTGACTCGTTTAGAGTGACAGGTTCGGGTAAAACCGGTGGAGGAGCTCGTGATGGAACCACAGTTACGGTCGGATAAGCTGGAGGTAACGAATCTGAAACATCTTCCACTTCCGGTTGGCGAGATGGTGCTGCAAAAGGAAAAATAGATTCATGGAAAACAACATGACGTGAAGTGAAACAACCAACACTTTTTTTTTTATCAATAAATAAATAAATACTTAAACAATTCTAGCGGAAGTTTTAAACAATTAAATTAATAACCAATAAACCAATAACCAATTAAATAACCAATAATCCAACAATTAATAATCAACTCCAGAAATATAAAAAAATGATCTATCAACCTAAACACCAGGCTCAATAAAACATAAACCAATAAGCAATTAAACCAACAGTCCTATCATCCCCCTCTTCAGCCTCGATCACGCGGTCACACTTTGCCTTTACCTGCATCACATTGGAATGGAGATGCGTAAGTATTTAATAAATACTTAGTGAGGCAATCACCCCGCCTACAGGTCATGTACGCAATTTTAAGTCATTTCCAATATTTAATTAATTTCCATAATTAATACACCATTTTCCACATTATTAAACCACATTAATAATTCTCATAATTACTAGATAATTCTCATAATTACATAATTCTCCATCACTCTTATAATTACCACATATATTTTGAATCACTTAAATAATTATCACAATTATTTAAAACCACTTAAAACAATTACCACAATTGTTTCACACCACTTAGATAATTACCACAATTATCTTAAGCCCCTTAAAATAATTACCACAATTATTTTACACCACTTAGATAATTACCAAAATTATCTTAAACCACTTAAAACAATTACCACAATTATTAAAATATTTATTTTTAATTATTAAATAATTCCCACAATTAAATAATAATTTTTAAACACTTAAATAATTTTTCACAATTATTAAAACCCCTCAAATAATTATTAGATAATTACCACAATTAATAATAATTTTTCACCAATTTAAATAATTACCACAATTATTTTTAGATAAATTAAATAATTTAAAGCACCATTAAATTATTAATTCGGAATTAAACCACTTAATTCGAATTAAACCGGATTAAACCGGATAAACCAGCAATTAAATTAAATCAATTAAAATCGAATTAAACCGGAGTTAACCGGCTGGTGTCGGTCGACACCAGCTCGACTCTGCGACACCAAATTCGATTCAACAGCACAGAAACACGAAAATCACACAATTAACTCAATAAACTCGATCTATAACACCAATAGCTCAAGAACAATCACGAAAAATGAATAAACTCATCAATTCAACAAATCCAATTTTACAAATCTTCCTTTTTGCGAGCCTACGGTTATGCACTCACCTCGATTCAGATTGAAAATGATGAAAGGAAGATGAACAGTAACTCCGGCGATGAACAGTAACTCCAAACCCAAAACTCCAAAAACTCAGAAATCTCCTTCTCCTCTCTCTTGTCTCTGTTTTTTCCAAAAAATGATGCACAAAAGCGGCCACAACCCTTAAATACTTGATAACAAGGGTTTCCACCTTAACCAGCATTAAACCGAACGAATTAAATCAAACCAAAATTAATTCGTCGGACCGGTGTCGACCGACACCCAACCTTGGTGTCGCTCGACACCACACAACAATTCCAATTCTTTGGTTTACGGATGCTACATGAAGTGTAAATGCGATTTTAGTTTTATCAAGACAAAATTATGCACTGTGTTTAAGAGAATAGCCTTGAAAAATACATGGAGATGATCTAGCGTCTAACTTATCTGATGCATATGGTTTTGGCCATGGAAAATATAAACAACGAAAAATTCTTAATTTATGAAAATTCGGTAAATGACCATGGAGTTTTTGAAATGGAGTTTGAAAATCAATAATAGGTGTGGGCATACGGTTGATAAGATATACGGCCGTAGCAAAAGCATAAGTCCAATAGGACCGAGGCATTGAGGCATGCGTCATGAGTGAGAGTCCTGTTTCGACAATATGTCGATGACGTCTCTCAGCAATACCGTTATGATCTGGGGTATGAGGAGGACTCGTCATATGCGAGATACCATGACTTTTCAGGAAACCCGTAAGTCCAATATACTCACCCCCATTATCACTATAAAGAGTGCAAAGTTTTTGTTGAAATTTATTCTCAACCAAAGCTTTGAATTGTGAAAAAACAATAGAAACTTGAGATTTTTGTTTTAAAGGATATATCCAAGTATATCGAGTAAAATGATCAACAAAAATAACATAGTATTTAAAACCATCAACGGAAATCGAAGGAGATGTCCAAACATCAGAAAAAATGATATCCAAAGGATGCAAAGACATTAAAGTAGTAGTGGAAAAAGGCAACTTGTGCATCTTATTAATCGAGCAAGCAGTGCATGGCGTAGCCATTAAAACGTTTGAAGAAATTGGTAAACTAAAATCAGAAACAATTTTCTTAAGGATAGGAAAAGCTGGATGGCCTAAACGAGAGTGCCAATCCGTCATTGTTGCTTTGACAACAGAGGCAAAAGCTAACAAAGGAGGATTGGTGTTGTGTCTCGGCCATTCATACGTGCCGTTCTTAGGTTTGCCTTCCATACGAAGGGCCCCCGTTTGTAAATCTCTCACATGGAAATAAGTAAGAGTAAAGGTAACGGAAACTCCATTAGTTTTGCACAATTGAAAAACAGATATCAAGTTCTTATCAAGCGAAGGAACACACAACACATTATTAAAGAAAAAGGGACGAGTGAAAGAGGGAATAGAAAAAGAACCAGTGTGCGAGATCTGCAGAGCAGAGTTATCACCTAGAAGAACATCATCACCACCACTGTATGGGCAGTGGAGGGATAGATTGGCCAAGTCGGATGTCATGTGGTGAGAGGCACCAGAATCAACCAACCAAGTGGAGGAATCGGACAGCATTGCTGGGTTTGCTTGTGGCTGCCATGATTGTGGTCGTGGCTGAGCAGTCCACATATGTTGATTCGGCATTGGAGACGACCATGGAGGCGCAGTACCAGATCCTGAGCCACGTACAATGCGGAGGTCGGGACAAAACTTTGCACTATGACCGAGCACCCCACACGCTTGACATCGTCCTTGGTATGGTTTGGAAGATCGATTGTAGTTCTGGTGGGAACTAGAACGGTTCTGGTTGGAGTAATTGCCGCGATATGAAGAACGGTGACGAGTATCAACCGCATTAGCAACAATTGGAGCAGAGGGATTGGATTCTGAGCAAAGGAGCATCGCTTCACGATTTACCAATCGTTCATGAAGTTCGGTGTAAGAAACAAAATTCTCACGACCATGAATCGCATCAATCTCTGGTTTATATTCTTCTGGAAGACCGGCTAAGATCTGCTCGGTAAGATCTTCTGGATCAATGGGTTTGCCAAGCAACGCGAGATCATCTGCCTTGGCTTTGATCATACGTAAGTATTCGCTGATCGTTTTTGTGCCTTTGACACAGGTTTTGATATGGTGTTTCAGCTGGCGAATATGACCGCATGTGGGATTTCCAAAGGTGGACGCAAGGAGATCCCAAACTTCTTTTGTCGTCGTTGCTGTCGAAACAACAGATTGTGTCTGCAGCGAAATGGCGCCGATGAGAGAAGAGTAGAGCAGACGATCATGACGTCGCCACGGAGCATAGACTGGATTTGGAATTGATTCACCATTAACGAGGATCGTTGGTGTAGGAGTAGCATTGGAGGATTCAATGAACTGCTGGAGTTCATGACCTTCAAGTAGCGCACGGACCTGACGGCTCCACATCAGATAATTAACGCTGGTGAGTTTCGTTACGCTTGACATGTTAACGAATAGCAAATTGTTTTGGGGATCTTGAGCGTTGAAAACAGCAGTGCGTGCGGCAGTTGCATCAAGAGCCATGATGGGTTTAAAGAGTAAGGTAAACAAAAACTAGACAAGAAGATGTCGAGATGAAGAGGAAGAACAAAGAAGTATAGGTTTTGGAGAAACAGCAAGATAAGTCAAAGAATAAGACTTGAGAAGAAGAGAATAGCAGAAGAAAAAAAATGGCTAGGAATATAGACTAAGACCTATCCTGCTCTGATACCATATTGGATTGGAGGAAAGATGATTTTATTGACATGATATATGCTCTGTTTATATACAGAGAAGAAGATATACATAGAAGGGAAGATAATATACAAGATATACGATAGTAAATGTGGCATAATCAGAGGGAATCAATGAGAGTAAATGTAGCCTAATCAGAGGGATTGAGATATGTAAACCGTGCACTCTAATACCTACAATCAAAAGAATAGATACACTAATGAAAAAAGCAAAGAGAAATTCAGTGCTTCAGTTCAACTGTAAATGATATGGACACACTAAAGCTGATTTTTCAAATGAATATAAGAAGAAAGAAAAATCTTAATTTGATTCTGAAACAGAGTAAGAAGATCTTAAAAAACTTTGTTGCGTTCCATGGATTGGTCACTGCTGAAGACAGATATGAGAGTGAGTCCGACACTGAGCACCAAAGATTTTAATGAAGAAACCAGCTACAAAGATATGTATAAATCTTTGAAAGAGAGGAATACAAATCCATGGTAAAGAGAGAGAGAGAGAGAGAGAGAGAGAGAGAGAGAGAGAGAGAGAGCAGTGTAAATCCCCTTTCACCTAATAAAATCATAAACTTAGTTTGAAAATGTTGCAGTCACTTTAAGTAGTACAAAAGGAAAATGGGAAAACATAATTCAAGTGAACAACACAATACGCTGCAGAAGGAAAAGCAATAATACATTCCGAAAGAACAACAACACAGCACGCTACAAGTAGAAAGAGAAAGTAACAGAAGAAGAAGCGTGGATTCCGATTTTTGACAGTGACAAATCCCAATCTTGAGTGACAGATGTTCAGACCTAAAGCCAACGAAGAAGAAAAAAAGAAACAAAGTTAGTGACACTTGTGGAACGCTTCTTTAGACATTTCTTCT
The DNA here is from genome assembly GCA_026724425.1 of Erythrophleum ivorense. Classification (NCBI taxonomy): domain Eukaryota; kingdom Viridiplantae; phylum Streptophyta; class Magnoliopsida; order Fabales; family Fabaceae; genus Erythrophleum; species Erythrophleum ivorense. The sequence continues at coordinate 457,817 of JAIUCV010000087.1, forward strand.
GAACAAAATGTGAAAGGGAAAGAAAAAAAAATTGTTTGTGATTAGAAGAGATCAATACACGTATATGTATTTAGGTTTTGAATTTAATGGCACCTTATAAGAATCAACCAAACGCATGCATGGATTTTCCAATTTGTGTTTGTTGGGTGTCATGATGCAAATGGCTCATATCAGCCTAATTAAGGGGTGCATACCTACCCCATGCCTAACCTAGAGCTAACATGAAATAAACTCAACGATAAAGACTAGTAATTCAAACCGAAGAGAAATGATTGTTACCTTATTGATCAAAGGCAAGAAACGATTCTTGGCGTCTTCGTTTTCCCATTCAAGGTTGGTAACCTGTTCTTCAGGACCCATTTCTATCCAAAACTCGCCAAGTCGTGGGACACTTGTAGCATTTAATGGAAACTTTCTCAGCTTTGGACAATTATTTGCTATTATGTAACCCAATAATGGAAAGAGAAGTGGACTCCAGTATATACTCTCCAGCTTACGCAAACTTGTCAACAATAAGCCTTTTAGTCTCCGGAATGGTGTAATAATACCTGTAAGATTGGTTGCTTTCTCTTTGTTTATAATTTCTTCCACTTCTGAAATTTCAATGTGTAGGATGACAAGATTTGGAGCAAACAATAGCCACGTCAGATCCTTGTTGTTACATTCACTAATACGAACGTGTGAGAGGTTGGTAAAGCATGGACTTTCTCTGTAATCCACACAGAGTTCACGAATATTCACATAGAGCTCACGAATATTCTGCATACGCACCAGCGATGATATACTGAATCGCCTTTGTTGAAAACCGTAAATATCAAGAGAATCAATGCAGCTCGCTAACCTTGGATAGCTTAATATTTCTTCCAAACCCGACTCCATAGATATCGTTATGGTTAGAACTTGAAGATGCTCCAAGAGCTGCAGCTCCTGCAACAAGCTAACATCTCCATGAACATTAGACTCTAGTAGTTTCAAAATTCTTAAGCTTGTCAACTTTGATATCCGACCCATACTACAAAGTCTCTCTGTACTAGTCATATTCAGATGAGTTAGTTTTTTTAACTCCTGAAAACCAACAGGTAGTCGCTTTATCCATGTGTTTGACAAGTCAAGATATTGTAAGGAGGTCAGCTTCGATATCTCCTCTGGAAGCTCATTGAAGCGGGAATTACGTGATAGATCCAAAACAACTAGCTTTTGCATATGCCATATTATGTTCCATGTCAGGAAACTCTGCAGCAGATTTAGTCAAAACATCGATTGCATGCTCCCATTCTTCTACTGTAGTTTTAGATGCCATTGTCTCACCAATGACGTTGAGAGCCAATGGCAGACCGCGACATTTTCTTGCAACCTTTCTTGCAAAACCTTCAATGCGAGGATCTCTTCTTAATGTATTGTCTCCAACCTTGTTTTTAAACAATTCCCATGCTTCATTTGCTTCAAGGCAGTTTACTTGCATTGGTTCATGATCCCCCATCCTCCCACATACTTCCTTAGAACGGGTGGTGAATGCTACTTTGCATTCATTGTCCCTAGTGGGAAACGGAACTCCGATGAAATCTAAATCCACTTTCTCCCATAAATCATCTAACATCAAAACAAATCTCTTCTTCTTTAAAACTTTGTGTATATCAGTGGCCTTATCACTTTCATTTTTGTTTCTCCACTCATGGTCACAAAGGTGAAGTTTTTGTGCAATATCATCTTGAAGCTTTGAAACCGCCACGCCTCGAGACACCACGATCCACATCACAACATCAAACCCACCATCCATTTCAGTGAATTTATTGTGGATTTTTTTGAAAAGGGTAGTTTTTCCTACACCACCCATTCCGTGCAGACCCATGATTCCAACTCCATCTTCTATAAGGCGATTCCATGCCGTTTCAAGCTTTTCTTCTAGACCAATCGTTGGCCGAGTAGGCCTCTCCTCCACTAAAGATCTTGTTGCCGGCTCGGAAACCACTTCAAAATTACCTTCTGATTTGAGTTTCTTAATTTCTTCCAGCAACAAGAATACCATCTTCCCATATATATAGCTTGAACATACGTTTTTCGAACATAAACCGCAGAGACACAACTTATCAAGCTGAACGGAACCAGTACTAACCAGATCATTGACCCGTGTATCGATGCTCTGGACACGTATAAGCCATACCTTGACAGATTCAAGCCTTTGTCGATGTTGTTCCTCCTCTCTTGCAACCTTGTTCTTCACCTCTTGTTCAGTTGCTTTGAGATCTTCCATTTCCCTCTGCATATCTTTGAGATTATATTTGAGGGTTCGAATATAACCTTTACCACATAAGCATCTAAAGATATGATTCACCGTTTGATCGCAAGAAAGTTGGAAAGACACACAATTCCCCATGATGATAGGAAAAAAGATAACAAAACTTTTCAGTAAAGCTGAAGCAAAAGAAGTGTTTTACGTTTCCATATTGGAGACACTACAAGAAAACATTCCAATTGCGACGGAACTTTGCGACGGAAGTCATTCCGTCGCAAATTTGCGACAAATTTGCGACCTCTTTGCGACGGTTTTTGGAGTCATCGCAAATCCGTCGCAAATTTGCGATGACTCACCTTCCGTCGCAATTTTGCGACGGAATTACGAGGGATTCGCGGGGAAAACAGTTTTCCTCGCATATCCATCGCAAATTTGGGAGGGATTTGCGATGAAAAAAATCTCTTGCAAATTTGCGACGGATTTGCGACAAATATATTCCCTCGCAAACGACGCCGTCGCAAATCCGTCGCACATTTGCGAGAGATTTGCGATTCCGAAAAATCTCTCGCAAATTTGCGACGGATTTGCGACAAATATGTTCCCTCGCAAATGACGCCGTCGCAAATCCGTCGCACATTTGCGAGGGATTTGCGATTCAAAACAATCTCTAGCAAATTTGCGACGGATTTGCGACAAATATGTTCCCTCGCAAACGATGCCGTCGCAAACCCGTCGCATATTTGCGAGAGATTTGCGATGAAGTCGATAGTATCCATCGCAAATCCGTCGCAAAGTATCACTGGGAATTTGGCTTTACCGGGAAGGTTTACGGGGAGTTCAGAGCCAAAGTCCAGCAGCGGTTGCCTGATAAGGTATCACGGTGGAAGAAGTTGTGGCTCGCTAAGGGAAATGACGCCATGCCAATTTGGTTTGACCCGAACGTATGGAGTGGCTTGGTTGCATATTGGATGGATCCTGATCACCAGACCAGGAGCTGCAACAGTAAGTCCGCTCGATCGAAGAGTAAAAATTCGACACATCGATCCGGGCGAACTTCATTCAGAACCCGTGGCCGAATGCTTGTAAGTTTTTATTTCTAATTATTTTTTTAAATTATTTTTTATTTCATTTATATCTTATCATTCTTATCAAATCAAAAATTATTTTGTAGGCCGAGGAAAAGGGGGAATCAGAGACGGATTTGCTGGAGGTTCTCGCGTTTACAAAACGGAAACCCGATGGCACTTTCATGGACGACGATTCTGAGGAGTTATACAACGACGTTAATTCGAAACTACAAGAATTGACTCAGAATGATGATCCCGAAAGCATTGCTTCTGGTTCTGGTGAACCATCTCTTGCCATGAAGAACAAGATTTTTGTTCAGGTAAATTTGTTATCATATTTTTAGTTCAAATTATTTTTATTATTATGTATATTGTAAGTTTGTTAATTTCAAGTTTTTTTTTGTTTTTCAGTCCGCTCCCCGTAGAAAGGGGAAGATTAGGGGGATCGGTTCTCTCCATTCCCAAATAGATACTACGACTGGTTCTGTTCTTTGTTCCGCTTCAAGTCAACACCAAAATCCTCCCGAGGTTGAAGAGATTAAGGAGGAATTGACTCAAACAAAGTCCAAACTAGCGTGCTACGAGGAGATGTTCGGCTACTTGATCGAGAAGGATCCGAAGCTCTTGGAGATTATGAGGCGTCACTATCCAGATCAGCAGCAAGTCCAGGGCGGAACCGGAGGACCGGATCATGGCGGAACCAGAGGACCGTCTGAAGAATTTTAGTTTCTATTTCGGTGGTTTTTTTTTATGTTATGTTTGAATTTGTTTTCCGCACTTTGTATGATATTTGAATTTAAATTTTAATTAATTTTTATTTCATTTAAGATTTTATATAATTTTATTTTTTTATTATTAAAAAAAAAAATTTCACCAAAAATGTAATAATTGCGACGGAATAATAAATCCGTCGCAAACCTATCGCAAGTTTGCGACGGAACAATTTCCGTCGCAAGATTGCGAGGGAAAATTGATCCGTCGCAATCTTGCGACGAAAATTGATCCGTCGCAATTTTGCGACGAAAATTGTTCCGTCGCAAACACATCGCAAATTGCGATGGAATAAATGCCATCGCAAATTACGATGGAATATATGCCATCGCAAGTTTGCGACGGAACAATTTCCGTCGCAAGATTGCGACGGATTTGCGACGAAAAACTCATTGCGACGAAAGATTTGCGACGGAAACTGTTTTCTCTCAATTCCGTCGCAAATGACGATTTGCGACGGAATTGCGAGTATATTTTGATGTCTTGCGTTTTAGCGCACTCTAACCACTGTTTTCACGTGTTTTATCGAGTCTTCATAGTCTTTATCGAGTCTTTACAGGTTGAAAGTCATTCAAAGGAGCATTTCGGTGACACGGAGTGGCAACATGCGGTATAGAGCAAAAGGGGTCGAAGTAACCAGAAAGTTGACAACTAAACTTGACGCCCAAACCCGTCGATCGACTGGCCGTTTGATCGAATGCCTACAAGATAGGAAATTGAGTCAGCTTTCATTTGGCGCCGGTTTCAGGTCATTCCGATAAACGGTTGACGAGTTATGATGGTTTTTGTGAAGGCATGTCAGACCAGACGAACCAACCCCGGCGATCCACCCCGGCGATCCACCCCGGCGATCGGCCCGGCGACCTGACTCGGCGATCCAGTCGGCGATCGGCCCGGCGACCAACCCCGGCGATCCACCTCGGCGATCCAGCCGGCGATCGGCCAACCCCGGCGATCCACCCCGGCGATCGGCCCGGCGACCAACCCCGGCGATCCACACCGGCGATCCACCCCGGCGACCGGCCCGGCGATCGACCCCGGCGACCAACCCCGGCGATCGACCCGGCGATCCATCCCGTCGATCGCCCGATCGCCCGTCAGCCGTCGATCACCTCCCGTTGATCAGTGCGTTCGATCTACACCGTCCATCAGCCGATCGATCTCGACCGTTCGATCATCGGTTTTCGACACCTGACCTATTTACACTCGTTTTTCAGCCGTTGTTTAGGCTATGCTTTTCTTTTAGGTTTTCTTTTACACTTTGTTTTTGGAGAGTTCTTTCGAGGATAGCCGCTTTTCATTGTCTTTCAAAGGAGAAGATCTCTGAACCATTGTGACAGATTGGAGAAGATTTCTGAACCTTTGTTTGCTTGTTTTATTTTCTATTCAATGAATTCTGTTTCTGCTATTGTTGTTTGCTCGAACATGTGTGAGTAGTCGATTAGCTAGATCTAGGTTTTTCAAAGGAGTTTCATGAGTTAGATAACTGAATGCAGATAGGGCGTTTAATCTTTGAGTCTAAGATCAATTAGAGTGCGTCCATTAAGTTGGATACATACCTCAACAAGAATCCTAATCTTCGGATTCAGGCACCTTCGACCCTCAACTAAGGTTGTCGTATCTTGGGATCTTAGATAAAAAGAATATATCGTCTTCGCCATTGTTGAGTTTAATGATTTGATTGTTTTGATCACTCGATCTCTGATCTTAGGTTAATCTATTCATCAAAAGTGTAATAGGTTGCTAGAACGAACATTGGTGAGCGATCTGTCCCTAGCCTGCGAGAGTTGATGCTAAGGCGGATCGTGAACATATCGAACCCGTTCATATTGCTTGTCTTCAATTGCTAGATTCAAACGAGAGTTTAGACATCTAGGTTGATTAGCAAAGTTGTCAAGATCACGAGAGTGGATTGACATACTTTTATGTTTGAGTTCAAGACCTGTACTTAATCATTGCCCTGAATAGTCATTCGGTTACTTTCCTTGAGCTCCTGCGAATTGCCTTGATCTAGTGCTTTTTCCCTATTGAGTTTACATCGTCATTTACTTTCAGTTACTGTTACCGAATTACAAACCAAATCATCACCATTGTCTTAGCTCCATTTTAAGTCTCATAGTTCATAGTGCAACGCTGGTCCTCTGGATCTCGAATCTCTTATACCACATTAAAGATCTTTTATCAAACTGGCGCCGTTGCGACGGGGACCAACTCGTTGCCTTTGAATTTTGATTTGAAATTTAGTCTAAGATTTTTCTAACTTGTTCTTTCTCTGCTTGCCTCTGTGTGTTTCAGGTGCATGACTCATAGGTCTACAAGAAGAAACCGCACAGAAGATCTACTTGTCTTGTCCAACGCAGAACTCGCGAGAGTAGAACGAGAAAACAGACAGAACCGGCCTAATCCCGCCAATATGGGCGACGAAGGCAATCAGAACGCTAACGCTCAGATGGCTGCTCAGATGCAGCAGCTCCAGCAACAGATCGAGTTGATGCAGAAGGCTCAACAGGATAGAGAGCCGCGACCTCAAGCTGCTATAGGTGAGAGGGACAATCCGCACACCTTTTACCAAAACAGGTCTGCAATTGTTCCTCCACCAATCCAGAGGCAGGATTTTAAGATCGACCCATACTTGATCTCACTAGTCAAGTTGAGCCTCTTCAATGGACTGCCCGCTGAGAATCCGATGGACCACATCGAAAGCTTTGAAGAGATATGCAGTACTACCAGCTCGAACGGTGTACCACCTGACTTCCTGAAGTGCAAATTGTTCCCGTTCTCACTGGCCAACAAAGCCTCTCGCTGGCTGAAGTCGCTACCAGCTGGGTCGCTGACTTTATGGGCCCAATGTAGGTCTGCATTCGTAGACCACTTCTTTACCAAGTCTAAAACGGCTGCTCTGCGCACTAAGATTGCATCATTCCACCAGTATGATGGAGAAGCTTTTTGTGAAGCTTGGGAGAGGTACAAGGAGTACCGGAGAGATTTTCCTCATCACGGTTTCTCTGATGAGCAGGTCTTGGGCATCTTCTACGACGGGGTCAACTGGGACTACCGTAATGCTCTGAACTCAGCCAGTAATGGAGATTTCATGACTAAGTCCAAAGAGGGTGCATTCGAGCTGATCGAAAATCTTGCTGCAAGCTCTAGCAACAAGAATCCGGAGTATGACAGAACAATGAGTAATGTGTCTGTCAAGGGGATCAGCGTTGAAGCTGATAAAATTGAAGAGCTCACGGCGAAGGTGAATCTGCTACTGAAGGCCTCGCATAAGTCTGTTCACTTTGTAGACGAAACTGATGACGCGCCTCTCTGTCAGGCGTTCGGAGTAGCTGGAGAGGACGAAGCTGATCAGATGGAGGTTAACTACGTGAACGGGCAAGCCTTTGTGCAAAACCGTGGCTTCAACCAGAACCAGCAAGGTTATCAGAAGAACTACTCTAACAACTTCCAGGATAAGTCCTTTGTTCCCAACCAGAATCGTTTTCAATCAGGAAATCAGCAGCAACCTTCGAGTTCATCGAACAGTTCACAAGATGAGCTGAAGGGTATGATGCAACAGATGTTGATGAACCAGCAGAAGTCGTCTGTAGAGACCAATTCGAAGATAGACGCCATGTATAACGATCTGAATGGGAAGATTGAGACTGTGTGGGCTCACGTGAAGAAGCTGGATGTTCAGGTTGCTCAGACGGCTGAGGCTGTCAAGAGACCCCATGGAACTCTTCCTGGGAAGGGGGAGACGAACCCCAGAGAGCACTGTCATGCAGTTACCGTTCACGGTGAGGTGGAGAGGGTCACCGTGCACCTGCCCGCAGAAGCCAGAGCACCTGCTCCAAGCGTAAACAGAGTTCTAGAAGGCGTTTCATCATCTCAGGAACCCATTCCTGACTCTGACCGACCTATTCCTCAACTTGCAGAGACTCCTACAGCACGAACCTATGTCCCTAAGGTCCCATATCCTGTTCCTCCCAGACACCTGATGGAGCCTATCAGTGCAGAGAAGCTGGCTGGATTCAATAAGATGGTGAGAAGGCTTCATTCTACGATCTCATTCGAAGAAGCCTCAGAGATTCGTCCCTTGTGTCATTTCTTTGTAAATTGCAGAGAAAGTCTGGAAGATATCAAGGCTCTCTTCATCAAGGCAAAGAGTTCACCGTCAACATTGAAGCAATTGCCGAAGGCTGAAGACCCAGGGAAGTTTGTTGTTCCTTGCTCTATTGCTGGAGTTCGATTTGACGAGTCTCTCTGTGACTCTGGATCTAGCGTGAATCTGATGTCAAGAGCTATTGCAGAGAGGTTGAGAGTCGCTGACATAAACCCTCCTGGTTTCACTCTCACATTCGCAAACTCTTCAACCACGACTCCATACGGGACTATTCCGAATTTATCCGTTCAAGCTGGAAATTGTCTTGTTCCAACTGATTTCCAAGTCGTGGAAATGAGCAAGGATTCTGACGTGCCTTTGATTCTCGGAAGACCATTTCTGGCTACAGTGGGTGCAGTTGTTGATCTGCCTAATAAGAGAGTCTCTTTCTCTTTCATCGACGAGAAGGTCTTCTATCAGGCCATCCCCACTACTGGAACTACCAAACTCGCCTCCTGTGTCAGCATTGTCAAAAGAGAGAGGCTTGAGGTCTGTCCTCAGAAAGAACCTTGCAACATGAGAGTTAAAGAAGTCCTGGATGGAGACTCTCGCGTCAGTATCAAGGAAGTCAGCGAGAAGGAAAAGGTGGAGAGAAATATAAAGAGCAAGAGAGTCAAGGGAGATCCTCACATAACCTTGCTGCCTCAGAGACGTGTCGGAGATACCATTGAGTACGACGTGAAGTGCAGAGGTACCTCTAAGCCTTTCTCTAAAGTTAGAGCTATCCTCACATCAGAGCTGAAAGAGAAAGGACAAGATGCCGTGAAGAGTCTGTTGAACAGAGTACTCAAGCTGCAAATGTCTGACTGCGGGACTTGCTTTGGTGCAAGCTCCTCTGCTCATCCTGACTGAGGCATGTCATACAAGTCGAGCTTAAGACTTAAACCAAGTGCTTGGTGGGAGGCAACCCACCGGTAAGAGTCTCTAACTTGAGTCTTTATGTTTTTAGTTACTAACTTCTTGTTTTGTTTTTCATGTTTCAAAAAAAAAAAAAAAAAAAAAAAAAAAAAAAAAAAAAAAAAAAAAAAAAAAGAAAGGACCAATCGATCGGTTGCTGGACCGATCAATCCGGAGGGGACTCGCGGAGAGAAAAGATACAGAGGGTTGACAGACCAATCAGTCCGACCACGGGGATCGATCGTTCTGACAGAGGAAGTTCATCTACGACTTCCCACCCTCACCTGGAGGATGATGCCCTCCCCAACTTTAGTGGACCACGCGCTGTAACACCTCTCTTTCCCATTGTACTATATCTCTTGAGTCTGTTTAACTTTCTCTCTGGTTTATTTTCACACCGAGACGGTGTGAAGTAAGTCCGGGGGAGAGTCTTTGTGTTTACTAACGTCATTTTCTTTCTTTTGTTTCCTTTTTCATCTTGAGTCATTTTGATATTTTCATTGGGTCAACGTTTTATTGAGTCAAAACTTGTAGGGAATGAACTTATCTGATGATTTACAACCACTTATGCTCTTGAATACTTTCGATCTAGTGACCAAATTTGCAGGGTTTGTTAGGTGCAAAAAGCTGTAATGCCCTTTTGGTCAGACTTCCCCCAGGAATTTTTCATTTTGCAGAAATTTTTGGTGAAGCATTTAGTTGACTCTAACGATATTGGACCTTGAATCTGATTTATAATTACTTCTCATTAGGAATTTTATATCAGGGAAACGGATCATACACTCAGGACTTCTTATTCACTTTACCACTCTCTGTTGATCCTGAGTGGCCGACCCATTTTTGGTTGGTACCCTCCTTGAACCTTACCTCCTTTCAAACCTCATGCACTCTGTTCTTCTTTGTCATATGTGCAGATATGTGCAAAAACGTCGGAGAGAAAGGTTCGACACAGCTTCCCAACCACAGAGCTTGACGAGTGTTTATCTGTAACACTGAGAATGGGGCGAGAAGGTGAAACATGGAATCTGGGTCGAAGAGATGGTTGCTCCTTGGGGAAGCACGAGTACACGGTAACATTTTCGTGCCTATTGACACTAGTTCCCCTCGGCTAAAAAAAAAGAAAAAAAAAAAAAAAAAAAAAAAATTACGTATTCTTGAGGAAAGGAACTAGTGATCAATACGAGCATAGTGCGAAAAATCCACCAAGGAACACAGTACATCAAGGCAAAGTGGGAGTCGAAAGAGTTTCGGGTGAAATCCAACATACAAGGAGCTGAGGAGTGAAGTGGTTGGGAACTGTGGCTATCAACAGAACCCTTCTCTCCTGCTGTTTTGCGCGATATCATGCATCCTCCGGTGTATCTGGTAACCCTTAAATACTTTTACCTCACCAACAAATAGACCTTTTGATACCCGAACCCGTCTACCCTGTGTAATATTGTTGATGAGAGGTCCACGTTTGATCTTAATGAATGTAGAGAGTTAACTAATGTGTAGCTAGAGTTTCTGCAGGATGGAGGTTCACGAAGGGATCAGGATTGCGAGACCTTGAGGGTACAACAGTGATTATGCGCCGATCAAGCGTTGTTTATAGAGGTCTAATGATTTTCCTTCGGGGTATGGTTGCTGATGATTTGTGAGTTCCCGCGTTTTCAAACCTCTTCTCCGTTCTCAGAACTTATGTTTGCTTGAGGGCAAGCAAAAGACTAAGTCCGGGGGAGTTGATGTCTTGCGTTTTAGCGCACTCTAACCACTGTTTTCACGTGTTTTATCGAGTCTTCATAGTCTTTATCGAGTCTTTACAGGTTGAAAGTCATTCAAAGGAGCATTTCGGTGACACGGAGTGGCAACATGCGGTATAGAGCAAAAGGGGTCGAAGTAACCAGAAAGTTGACAACCAAACTTGACGCCCAAACCCGTCGATCGACTGGCCGTTTGATCGAATGCCTACAAGATGGGAAATTGAGTCAGCTTTCATTTGGCGCCGGTTTCAGGTCATTCCGATAAACGGTTGACGAGTTATGATGGTTTTTGTGAAGGCATGTCAGACCAGACGAACCAACCCCGGCGATCCACCCCGGCGATCCACCCCGGCGATCGGCCCGGCGACCTGACTCGGCGATCCAGTCGGCGATCGGCCCGGCGACCAACCCCGGCGATCCACCTCGGCGATCCAGCCGGCGATCGGCCCGGCGACCAACCCCGGCGATCCACCCCGGCGATCGGCCCGGCGACCAACCCCGGCGATCCACACCGGCGATCCACCCCGGCGACCGGCCCGGCGATCGACCCCGGCGACCAACCCCGGCGATCGACCCGGCGATCCATCCCGTCGATCGCCCGATCGCCCGTCAGCCGTCGATCACCTCCCGTTGATCAGTGCGTTCGATCTACACCGTCCATCAGCCGATCGATCTCGACCGTTCGATCATCGGTTTTCGACACCTGACCTATTTACACTCGTTTTTCAGCCGTTGTTTAGGCTATGCTTTTCTTTTAGGTTTTCTTTTACACTTTGTTTTTGGAGAGTTCTTTCGAGGATAGCCGCTTTTCATTGTCTTTCAAAGGAGAAGATCTCTGAACCATTGTGACAGATTGGAGAAGATTTCTGAACCTTTGTTTGCTTGTTTTATTTTCTATTCAATGAATTCTGTTTCTGCTATTGTTGTTTGCTCGAACATGTGTGAGTAGTCGATTAGCTAGATCTAGGTTTTTCAAAGGAGTTTCATGAGTTAGATAACTGAATGCAGATAGGGCGTTTAATCTTTGAGTCTAAGATCAATTAGAGTGCGTCCATTAAGTTGGATACATACCTCAACAAGAATCCTAATCTTCGGATTCAGGCACCTTCGACCCTCAACTAAGGTTGTCGTATCTTGGGATCTTAGATAAAAAGAATATATCGTCTTCGCCATTGTTGAGTTTAATGCTTTGATTGTTTTGATCACTCGATCTCTGATCTTAGGTTAATCTATTCATCAAAAGTGTAATAGGTTGCTAGAACGAACATTGGTGAGCGATCTGTCCTTAGCCTGCGAGAGTTGATGCTAAGGCGGATCGTGAACATATCGAACCCGTTCATATTGCTTGTCTTCAATTGCTAGATTCAAACGAGAGTTTAGACATCTAGGTTGATTAGCAAAGTTGTCAAGATCACGAGAGTGGATTGACATACTTTTATGTTTGAGTTCAAGACCTGTACTTAATCATTGCCCTGAATAGTCATTCGGTTACTTTCCTTGAGCTCCTGCGAATTGCCTTGATCTAGTGCTTTTTCCCTATTGAGTTTACATCGTCATTTACTTTCAGTTACTGTTACCGAATTACAAACCAAATCATCACCATTGTCTTAGCTCCATTTTAAGTCTCATAGTTCATAGTGCAACGCTGGTCCTCTGGATCTCGAATCTCTTATACCACATTAAAGATCTTTTATCATATTTTCCGTCGCAAATCCGGTATTTTTCTTGTTGTGAGATAACAACTTGCTCCAGTACAGTACGAAAGAGCACCACTCATATTCCATCTAAAAGACTTCGATTATTCTTATTTCAAGTCAACTAAAGTCTATATGACCATTACTTTCCACGCAAATAATATGGCATTTGGATGGATTAATGACTTTTCAAAACGACAACAAGTTTGTATTTTAGAATACAGTGAAAATTGAATCTTTCTTCTTGTAAATGTTTGCAGATTGATTTACCTTACTCCCACAACTGAGTAGTAAAAGTAGATAGAACCTTTCAAGTCTTTTTGTCACACTGATGTCAAGTCTTGTAAGCAAAAAACCATTGAAACTATTATGCAGAGATCTTGAGTTGATAACTGAAAATGGAGACAGAAATTTAATGAAATCATGAGGAAAAAAAATGGCGAGCAGACCGAAAGACAATCCAGACCGATTAATTTCATGGCTTATGATGATGATAAATGGGAGTTTTCTTTTTCGACCAGAGCCTGTAAGAAATTAATCTCTCTCACCCTAAAGTAGGCCTGGGAAACCCGAATCCAACCCGAAAAATCCGAACTGAAAATTAAAAAAATTTCAAATGGTTTTTACATAAAACCCGAAAAAACTTGAAAAAAACTTGAAAAACCTGGAAAATACCTGAACCGAACTCGTAAAATCTCAAACCAAACCTGAACCAAAATGTTAAAAACCCCGAATGATTTCTATATTTCTAAACCCAAAAATCCAAAACTCGAAAAATCAGACCCGAATCCGAACCAATACCCGAAATCCCGGCCTACCCTAGATCAAGAAATTGAATAATTTGTAATCGAACCAGTATTGTCGGTTCAAATTAAGTGAACCAGACTCTCGACTCAGTCTCCAACTTAAAATTATAAACCCTGTTTTTTATAGCATCATCAACGTGGGGCGCTTTTTTAGTTAGATCTAGGTCTGGTATTATATCCCGAAGACTTGAATCGAACCTGATCCTAAATGAAACTAAACTGATCCAAATATCCAAACAGATCATAAACTCCTATACCCGAATAGAACTGGAACCGAACTAAGAACCAAATGGGTATCCGAAATATCCAAGATATAATTATATTCCTAAAAATGTTAGTTATATTTACTTTTAAAATAACTAAAATAATTAAAATTACAATTATAAACCAAATATATTAGTTATATTTAGCACAAAATAACCAAAATATCTAATATATCAGAAAATCTTTAGTTATATTTGTTAATATTTAATATGTTTTGCAAAATTTAACTCAATTTTATTTAAATTAGATTATTTTTTATTTTTATTTTATTTTTTATTACTAAAGTTTGGGTACCCGGAACCGACCCGGACCCGAACCGAATTATTAATAGTTCCTATTTGGATATAAAATTTCTATATCCGTAAGATCTGTACCCGAAAGGATCCGACCCAAACCCGACCCAAGTATACGAATGCCCAAACCTTGTTAGATCCCTTGTAAAACAGAACCATACTGAAGCTTGAACCGCCTTGTAATATTTAATGAATAAACCAGTACGAATTAAACCAGAACTCAATTTCAGCTAATTTCTATTTTTCTTCATCATAAGCCACGAAATTAATCTCTATTCAATACCGTTAGCCTGTATTGAATTTTAGAAAAATTAATCTCTCTAAAATTCAGTACCGTTAGATCAAAATCATTCTCTTCAAGGAAAAAAAAGGAGTCATAAAATAGAGAAAGTTACACAAAAGAAGCAACAACGTTCATATGTAGAAAAGCAAACTTTTGAATGAATGAATAACGACTAAAAACGAGTATAAAAGGGATTACACTTTCTTGCGACAGAAAAAGTACTCCACTTTTACTGCTGGTGGCCTAAGTAACGATCCCAAATAGTATGAGAAATTTCAATTTTTAAAAGTTTAGCAATGATATTCTTTTTCTTTTGTTAAAAAGTTTAGCAATGATTTTCATGATACCGTTTAAAAGAATTATTTAAATTCAATTGTTAGATCGGTGTGAATATTTAATTTATCGTCTGGTCCCAATTTGAACGCCACCATGTGATTAAAAAACAATCATAATTATGTGTAATCTTAATATTTCCTCACTAAAAAATTATAATGAACATTACAAAGTAATACTAACGACTAGCTTCAACTATAAGGAAATTATAGATTAGTGGTAAGTATTTTGGATATATATTCTACCTGGTGCTTATAACTCTCTGTTGTCCTAAGAAATAAGTATAACAAACAAACAGAAAAAAAAACATCTTTATATATAATTTTACATTTTCCTTACTCGAACAATACATCATTCAACGAAAACTACAAAATAGAACATACAAATGAATTATAGATTATGAATTACAATCCAGTTTTAAAATAAGAAAAAGTATCCCATTTTTCTCAGAGAAATATGAAACACTCTAACGAAACAAGCGGGTTCTCTAGCAACTCCTCAGTGGTATAACCGTAATTCTGACATTGTTGCTGATCCGACCTGTTTTTGTTCGTATCTAGCCTAACCCGACCCGGAGACGGATTGTTCTTCCTAGTCCTCACCCCATCCACCCGACTCTGATTCGAATCCATCACCGATCTGTTCGTCGCCGGCGATCGCGACCTTCTTCCGGATCTCTCACCCGGGTCTCTCGTACCCGACACGAATCTCGCTCCTCCATTACACGTACCGTTTTTTCTCCTACGAGGAGATTGATCGGTTGTTTTTCGGGTCGGGTAATTATTACCCGTGACCCGAGTCCGATTTTTAGCCGGAGAACTCTGAGATTTCCTCTGTTTCGGCTCCTCCTCATCGTACCCATTCATCATCACAGCCGTCGAAGACACACTCTCGCTCAAGCTCAAGCTACAAATCTCCGAAACCTCCGATCCTTCTTCCGGGTCAATCAAATCGGGTCGGATCATACCCGAATCCGGAGCAATCTTGAGTTTTTTATCCTCCGTTTCCCGGATCTTCGTCTTCACCGGATCCTCGAACGCCGAATTGTGAACGTTCGAAGTAGTGAGAAATGTTGTCTCCGACAAGACTTCTTTGACGACCGTTTCTTCTTCGACAATGTTCGTGTTCTTGTCGGAAACGTTCTCTTTGTTCCGATCGGCACCGCCGGAGCTGAGGCAGCAACCCATGTGTTGTGTGTGTGTGTGTGTGTGTGAGAGAGAGAGAGAGAGAGAGAGAGAAGATGACGATGACGTCGTTTGATCGGAGACAGAGAGTAGTAATAACTCTTTGGTTGTGTAATGACAGCAGAGGATGATTGTGAAGTGAGAGACTTAAAAAGAGTATTTATTGTTTAAACTTTGGGACAGTTGATATAGATAAAAAACAAAAATTAGCAACTACCCCTAAAGTGGCTTTAATTTATAATGATTCACAAATAGTAATAATGGTGAATAAGGCCCATGCAAGATTCAATTTTTTTGTTATAATCACGTTAATGAAGTTATGATTACTTGAGAAAAAAGAAAAAGAAAAAGAAAAAAGTCATTCAATTCGTGTGAATGTAGATTCCCATCCATTTACATCATGTAAATGAATCATTTAGATGAAAAAACTCTAAAACATAGTGCATGTGTCGTTGAAAAAAGGTCTAAAGATCCAAACGATATCTACATTTTTTTTTGTAGTCACATGCATAAAATGGTTACAGATCTAAACCATCCCAAAGATAGTGTATTTCCTCTATAAAAATCATTGAACTTCAACATATTTTTGTCATCACCCGTGAGCTAATAAATTTTTTGACAATATGATACGTAAGCTCTAGAGGACCTGATTATAAAAAGAGAATGTTTTAAAAAGCAATGATAATAATGAAGGCTTTTATGTCAGAGATCTAACATCGTAATCATAACATAAGGCGAATCTAATGACTAGCCAGATCTATTTCTTTTGGGATAAAACCCCTGCTTATACAGTTATACGAAGAGTAATTGCAATGCATTTACCTGGATAACATCGATATTAGTAGACAATAAAGTGATGTTTCTGACACCTACTGTTGCAGATGCAATGACTATTTTGACCTCAATTTTATTTTGTTCATGTTTCTCTTTCTTCACTTTTCCGGGAGAGAAATTGACGGAGAAAAAATAAGAAGAAGAAAAATGGAGAAAATAATGGTGAAAATAAAAAAATAATGAGAATTTCTGTATTGGCGTATGAATCGGTGGTAGTGTGACAATGAACAGTAACAGAAACAAAGACGGGGAAGAAAAATAATGATGATGACGATGATGCCGGATGTTGCTAAACTAGAATCGTAAGTTATTTGTTTCTCTTGCAATCGATGATTTCATGGATTCAATCCAAAATTAATAACGGCGGTCACTGACTCACTGGTTGAGGTGACGGAAACGACGGTCACAGTAATATTGGTAATGTTGTTGCAACTGATTTTGCTGGCGGTACATGCTGTTTGATACTATTATTGGTGTTGCTGTAGATCTCGGTGGTGATGGTGGTGGTGTTATAGATGTTGGTGGAGATGGTGTGACGATGGTGGTGTTACTAATTGAGATTTTTCCTTGATTGAAATTGAAGGTATATTTTTATGTAACTAGTTATTGTTAACAGTTTTGATCTATATAATTTGTTATTCAATGTTTTATCATGTTAACTGGTGTATCACATTTTTTTTTTATCATGCTAACTCATTTATTATGGCATTTTTATAGTGTTAAATTTGTTATTATGTTAACTTGTTTGTAATTTTATCAAAAATTTTTACAGTTAACAATTAACATGATAATAAAAAAACTATCTTACTTTTAAAGATTATGAAATGATAATTGAGTTAACACAATATTGTCAACAATATGTCAATTGCATTAACACGATAAATTTTATATTTTTATAGTTTATATTTTCTATGATAAGATCACTTAATTAACATGCTAATTTATTTATATTAATTGGATTAATACGAAAAATTATATTTTTATAATATGTTAATTGGGTTAATATACTATTTTGATAAATATGTTGGTTGGTTTAACACGTCAATTACGTAATAACTAGTTGCGGACCCGCACAGCAGCGCAGTGCGGGATTACGTTTTTGTTTTGTTTTTTTTTTCTTTTTTTATAACATGTGTTAATTTTAGTGTTAGTTCAAGAGTTGTGTGTTTTTTGTTGTGTTGTTGTTAAAATTGTCAAGTATGTTAAGATTTGACAACGCCTCCGAGCTCCGACCTGTCGCTCTTTATCCTTTTTAAAGCTTGATTTGCTTTTCACATAAGCGAAGCTAACTCGAGAAGCTTCTTTTCTGTTGGTGGAGAAATTCATTTTTCTTGTTCTGACGAAAGCTCCACCTCTGGCAATTTCTCTGTCGCCATATTAGGTAAAAACATTGTTTCAGAACATAAACCTAAAGGAACTTAGACTCCCCCCCAGATTCTGAAAAACCTCCTTGAAAACGACATTCATAGTTTGCTTTCTGTTTGCTCCAACTCCTTAACATTGATAACTTGTCCAAGTACATCTGCATAGCGATTGAATAATAAGGTTATGCGTTTGTTTAAATTAAGAATTTTTTTTGTTATGAATTTTAAAACTTACCACAGAGGAAGCTTTGATTATAATCTTCCTTAATCTTTTTGAAGTTGATAGTCGCTAGGAAGAGTGAGTCAGAAACGTTGACTGTGTTATTCACGAAAGTTTCTTTCACGAATCCAATCTTGTAGGCATGAGCTGTTGGTCTATATTCACCGACTGCATGAGTGAGTTTTATATTCGTGATCACTTTCCATTCACCAGTTGGTAAGTATCTCTCATACTTTTTCACAAACTCTTTTTTGACAGATGCAAGAATCTTGGTACCCTGATTATTGAACACAGATTTGATCAATATTTAAAACATGAAATAATTGGAATTAAGCTTTTTAAAATTTAGCGTGACTGTTTTAACATGAAATAACTTGAAATAATATTTCGAAATTTACCTCCTCATCCGCTAAGATCATCTCCATTGTTTCTCCAGAGGTTGTAGTGTATTGCTTCCATGAGTGAAGGATTTTGACTTGGATTCTCCATGAAGTTCTGAAAGGCTTAATGGATTTCAAAAGAGTTATTGGAAGATCCATTGCTGAGGGGTTTTTTTTTTTCTCTTGTAAACACAAGATGTTGATGATGGCTCACGTATTGATGATGGGTCACGTATTGATGATGGGTCGTAATATATAGTAGTAGGATTTTTCTTAAAATTGGAAATCTCGCTAGTTTGATCATATTCCAATTTGGTTTTTGGTAAAATCTAGATTTTTTTTATGATTGTTTTTCCTTTTTCCAGATTCTATTAGAGAATGCAAAAATGTAAAATTTCTTTTATCGATGTATTCTAAAGGGCTGCAAAAACGGAAATATGTGATTGTGTTATTATCTATAGGAAAAAATCGATTGATTTATCCTTGCAAAAGTGTAAAATTTCTTTTATGGATGTATTCTAAAGGGCTGCAAAAACGGAAATATGAGATTGTGTTATTGTTGGTTTAAGAAAACCAAACATTGGTTTGATTTAAGTGGAATCTATATCCGCGTCCAAACATTGGGTTTTAATTTTTTTTACTAAATTAACCCTAGATAGACCTGTTTCCAAACAGATTTTGTTCATAAGGAGAGATGGTTTTTTTTGTCCAAAAACAAAGATGTACTTCTCAATTAATAGTATAGAGATTGTGCCGATAAATGATTTAACATCTCATGAACAGTGTTATCAAACAAATGATGAACAGTGTCATCGGAACTTCTGTTGTCACTGTATAAAACTTAATTTTTCCGATCAATAGCATTTGATGTAAATAACGAAAATGAAAAGGACAAGGATGATATTTATTTGGAGAGAGAACTAATTTTAATTTATCTTTGGCATTTTCTTAATTGATTGGTCAAAGTAAATAAAATCACCCTACTAAAGTAAATTAAGTAAAATTAATTATCCTTCTGACTATAAATACGAAAGCTATCAATTTATTAAAAGTAATTGTTCTTCTGACTATATATCCGGTAAATGAATACTTATATACGCAAGCCAGGGGCTACTGCTGGTTGGTTCATCTAGTTATATATTTACATAAAAAGAAAGACTCATAACAACTTCCTTAAAAATCTAAAAAATATAATTTAAGCTGACATAATCGCAGCAGAATAAAACATCTATATAATGATGCAACAAAACTCGAAATTGCTAACATTCTTGAATGGAGTTCGAGCTGGAACTTCGAGTGTTGGAATTTTTTGGTGCATGGTGAGCGATGAATGTAGGTATATTATCTCCTGGCATCAACACCGAGACCCCTTTTGAGTACACACCTATCTGCAGATCGATAATAATCGCATCAAAAATCAGCTTTCAATCTAATTTTTTTTTTATATCAAATCAGTTTCATTGCAAAGACAAGAACATATGTAAATCTTTAATTGTGTTGGACAAATGAGATTGAGCTATAGATTCCCCAAAACAGAAGTTGATGTTAGCACAAAGGGTGTGATTGGTGAGCATTAGAGTAAATGGGAGTAATTTATAATAGAGAAAATGGGAGGAAAGATTCTAGAGTAAATAAAATATTTTAAAAAATGAAAAAGTGAAACCAGCGTAAATTGTTTTCCCCTTCAAAAACTATAGGGAAAAAACAACTAAGGTTACCTCTCATTAAACAGTAACCAGCGTAACATAATAAAAATAATATTAAAAAGTTTTCTACCTGAATGGTACATTAATAGAGGAACTATAGGAGTTACTAGGATTTAACCCGCACAATGTGCGGGGCAAATGTTTTTTTAGAATTTTAAACGTATTATTGCAATTTGTATTTAGAGTTTGGAGGTTTAAGGTTTTATTATCTTGCCGAATTCACGATTTTAATAATTGCCGGCTTAGAATTTGTGTTTACATAGTAAAAATGTTTGCCAAATTCAGTTGTGACAAAGGTGATTATAATGTGGTTTATATAATTTTAATAAATAATTGAATCATAGAAAAAGAGTTTAAACCAATACGATAAGCGTAATGTGAAGAAGAAGTCTTTAATTCTAAATCAGTAAAACATAAATAAGGTGAACATGAGTTATCCGACAGATGTAGCATGAGTCCTTAGTCCTTTGACGTTGTACACCTAGTTGTATTCACTATTCAGGAATTGCGATGATGGCTTTAGACTTTATGTATGTGCGGGGCAAACGATTTTTAAAAATTGTAAAGGAAGTAGTATAGTTTTTGTTGTTTGTGAGAAGAAATTACTAAAATTTCAGAAGTTTATAGATTTTAATTATATTAATGTTGTGACTTAATAATAATAGTTAAGGAAATCGAGTTGGTCGCCATATTCGCTTTGTGATAATATATGTTTTGCATTGTTGTATTAAATTTGGTAATATACTCTAATCATTAAAACATAGTGCATAATAATACTAAAATTTGAATGTAAACAAAATTGTTAAATGTTAAGACCGTAAAATATAAAAACTGGTAAAAAGGAAAATGAGACATGGAGTAACCTAACTCCCCGATCCGATTCGTGAAAGACAACTATCGACCCGTGAAAGAATATTATTCGATCTGTAATTGAAAATTATCGAACCACTAAAAGAAAATTATTTTAACTCTTGAAAAAAATTATTCAATCCGTAAAATTTATTTAATACGCCAAAGAAAGTTATTCAAATTTGAAAAATTATCTAAAATTAAACAGAAAATCATTCAATTAATAAATAGTATTCAATCCATAACTCGTGGAAAATATTATTTAACCCATAAAAGAAAATTATTTAATCCGAAGAACTTATTCAACCAGTAAAATAAAATTATTCAACCGTGGAAAAAATTATTCAATCTATAAAAAATTATCTAACATGTGTCAAAAATATCATTCAGTGAAATAAACATATTTTTATCCCTGAAAAAAATAATTCAATTCGTAGAAATTATTCAACCCGTAAAATGATATTATTGAGCCCATAAAAAAAGATATGATCACTTTGATTTGTAAATATTTCCAAAACATTTATATGTTTGTCAATGAAGTATTTTTGATTAGATGAACCCGTAAAAATGTCACTTTATAGAAACCCATAGAATGTGTATTAGGGTTAGTAATTTTTAATTGATAACAATTTATAGATATTTTAGAAATATTAGTACAACCTTTGTTGTTTGGTCTTTATTTTAGTAAAATTAAAGAGATTAGTATTTTAACAGTATGGGGTTATGTATTTATCAATTTGGTGTTACTTTAGGAAACAAATTTAATTCCTATAAATAAAATATTTTGCTTTGTATGCATACTCTATGTTTTGTCATAAGTTTTATACTATATAATATATATATACATATATATATATATATATATATATATATATATATATATATATATATATATATATATATATTGTTATTTTTGTTAAATTTTTGTAATAAAGAGTACACATACACGTAGGCCTGTGACTTTCACCCGAAACCCGAACCCGACAGGAAAAACCCAAACCGAACCCGAAACGAAATTTAAAAAAACGGAACGGTTTTTATATCTCTAAATCTGAAAACCGGAACCCCAAAAACCCAATTTTTTAAAAAAAAAAATCGAAAAACCCGGAAAAAATCGGAACCGAATCCGAACCAAAATTTAAAAAAACCTGAACAGTTTCTATATCTCTAAACCCGGAAACCCGAAACCCGACCGAACCTGACTCGAAATCTGAAGTTCCAGCCCGACATACGCGTATTACATTCATTGCAAAAAATTATTTAATTCGTCTATATTGAAATTAATTTAAAAAATTATAATGTCGTCTTATTCTGTCAAGACCTGTGCATTTTTACCCGGACCCAAAGACACGAACCGAAAGAACACCGGAATAGATGGAACCAAACCGAATCAGAACCGACACAAAACCCGAATCGGTCCTAAATTCCTATACCCGAAAGAACCAGACCCGAATCGGAACCAAACCGAGAACCGAATGAATACCCGAAATATCCAAAATATAATTATATACCCAAAAATATTAGTTATACTTAGACTTAAAATAACCAAAATATATAAAATTACAATTATAAATCTAATATAATAGTTATATTTAGAACAAAATAACCAAAATATTTGAGAAATCCAAAAATCTTTAGTTATATTTGTTAAAATTTAATATGTTTTTCCAAATTTGATTAAATTTCATTTAAATTAAAATGTTTTTTATTTTATTTTTTTGTAATCAAAATTTGGATTCCTGGAATCGATACAAATCTGGGCGGAACCGATTTGGACCCGACCCGAAAATTAAAAACCATTGAATTGTTTTATAATCTCTAGAACAGGTAGATTCGAACCCGACCCAAAAAATCCAATGGCTTTTATAAGAGAACTCTCATATATTTATGTGAAAAAACAAAAATCAACTTATTTGACATGTGAAATAATATTATTCGATCCATAATTGGAAATTATTAAACCCATAAAAGAAAATAATACAGTTGAAAAAGTTATTTAAACTCTAAAATTGTTTAAAATTAAAAAGAGAGTCTACTTGATTAATAATAATAATCCAACTTTTGGCTATTATGTCGTTGTTTAAAAAATTAAAAATTTAGTAATTTACATTCGTGGACCAAACTTTAGCAAATTACAAAGCATATGGGGGCTTTGTTACGTGGAGACACGTGTCATACTGGTGACAACTCGTGGAGTTGGATAAGCCCCTTCTCTTCCCAAGTCTAAAACTCAGAAGATCCGAACCAAGCCAGCCATTGATCCTCCTCATGGCTATCACTTGATTGATTCATTAAGCCATCCAATTCCAATCTAACAACTACGCTTCTTCAATTTTTCCAATGGCAGAAATCAATTCTCTTTCCTTTCCAACGTTGGGACAATCGGACAAGATTTCCAATTTCGCGCCTGCTCGTCCTCTCACCTCCGTCTCCGTCGTCTGCAGGAGGTTTTCTCGCCACTCTTTGACTTCTTCTTCGAGATCTATTATTCACTGCATGTCCAGTGTTGCCGGTGAATTTCTCTCAATTCTTTTTGCGCATTGCATTTTGCATTTCTCTCCTAGCTTCCGGCGAGGCTCGAAATCGGACTTCACTTGGTAGGGGAAAACTGAGGTAATAACCTTTACCTCATGCTAAGGCTCTCTTTCGAAACAACCTTTCGATAATTTATTCTCGATTGCAAAAATATGATTCTGATTTTAGTCTTTCTAAAAAAGGTATGCGATGATGCTTAAGTGCAAAATCTGCAAAATCGCAAACTTTAAGTTTTGCTTTCAATTTATGCAGCTTCTCATGGGATTCGAAATTGAATTCCACTGATGATGGTGCTCACATCTGCAATTCTCGATCCCTACAGATTCAGCTTCGATGCACACAAGAAATTCCAGCGACTCATTTTTCTTCACGGTGAATCCTTTGAATTCTCAGTTCCTGTTAGATTTAAGAAACAGAAGATGAAACCTTACGTTGTCTGGTTTAACTATTCGACTGATTTGCTTCTTTGCTATTTGGTATCACCTAAAAACCACACTTGTCTGTTCTTATTTCGACTTTTAATTAAATTTTGGTGTTCTTGATGGAGGCTTAGACAGCATCTCAGCATTAAGTTAACTTAGTGATGCAATCTCTAGAGTTTTCATAACGGGGCCTTTTATCAAGTAGACAAACCTTTAGCCTAAACATAAAGAACAATTTATTAATGAAAAAAATGAAATGATATTAACTTATTAATGTTAGATACTTAGATACGATCTGAAATCAAATTAAACTCGGAGTTACTCTAAAAACTAAGTAAATAAACACAAAAGTTCATGTCTCCTCTAGTCCCTCTATACCATCTTGTCTTGATTTCTGTTGCCTCATTCTCAGTCTCTTCCTCCAACAACTTTATCTCTTAGCCTCATCCTCCTCCATAGTCTTCTCTAATTTAATGCAAGGCTTCTTTAATGTAGATTGCAGGTTAAGTGCATCTCCAACTTCTTCTTTGCGCTTAGATGAAGTGTTGCAAAAGTGACATGATTATCCTGGAGCATACATAACAGGTATCTTAGAAATCAAATCTACTCTGAAAATATGATCTTAGAAAAATCATTACCCTGTCAACAGATATAAATGATGATGAGAGGTTAATTCCTAATCTCCTGCAAAATAAGGATGATCATCAGCATGCTTGATATAACTAAAACATAGTTACTTTGACATAATAATTTTGGATCATCCTCTTCGCCCCTTCTTCTTAATATTTTAATTGATAATTGACATTGAATTACTTTTAAATAGTTAAACGTATCAATAAACATTCTGACCATCCATTAAAATCGAAACATAGCACAGGGGAATATACACATCAAATTTATAGAAAAAGATTTACCTTATGAAAAGGCAAGCATGCAATCTCTAGAATTTTCATATATTTCGTTATGTGTTCCTGTCTGATAAAACAGCTGAATAGAAATTGTGGACATATAGGAGTACTACTGATTGAGAATTGCATCAACAGGTCAGTTTGTTATCGAACAAATAATTGAAAAGATGGTATTTAAGAGATGATGTAATAGATGGGGGCTAACCATTGATAGTGACTTTCAATATACCATAAGCATATGTTGGTAATTGGTTCGGGATTCAAGAAAGAGCTTTTGGTTTGTTATCCTGAATACAATAAAAACAAAAGATAATTAGTAAACATGAACTATATAAGAGGCAAAACATATATGTTTTCATTAAGTAATATTAATCTAAGCGACATTCTTCATTACTTCTATGTCGGATAGAATCATTTCTGTTGTTTCTCCTGATCTAGTTGGGTTTTGCTTCCACAGGTGAAAAATCTTCGCTTGAATTCTCCACCGGTTCTGAATAGCTTCACGTCTTGGAAAGCGTAACCGAAAGAACATTATCAAAGATTCTATTGTATTTTCTATTTCTTGCAAATTGTAAGGTATGTACTCATGTCTCACGTTTACCATGTATTTATACAGTTTAAGAGATTGTTCATTAGGTTTAAAATCATTGAATTTCGAATATACTTGAAGAGCTAAGATTACGCTATTTGATATCTCAACCATTCTATTTCTGTTATTAGAAGATACATGTTACCAAAATTCTTGTTATTGATTTTGAAATTTTGAAGTACCATATATTTAGGAATGTCTCTACTTAATTGTTTGGATTGCTGAGCGACTTACCTTGTTTAACGCTGTTTACTATAATTTCAGAATTAATAGTTGCCGTTTTCTCAGCCGTGATTATCACACTGAAATTTCTAATAACCCGGATATTACGTGATCTCTACGTATCTTATTCAATTTCGGGTGATTTCGGTTAATTGGTCAACTCTACTTTAATTCAGCTGTCAACCGGTTCAATTTAAGTGCTTTAAGGTCCGCGTGTTTTTTTTCCGGGTGGGTCGGGCTTTTTTCAGTCGAATTGAGTTAACTCAATTGACTCGGTTTTTTTCACCCGAAATTAGCCCTGCTAATCATGTTTCCAAACAGATTTTGGCATAATTCTTAGTGGCATTTTCCGTAAATAAAAGCTTTTTTTCGGGTTTCTCAAAAAATGGACGTCTCAAATAATATATTAGAGATGTTTTGGCTGAAAGGTTCTCGCTAGTAATACCATCCATTCATAGCCAAAGTCACACACTTTTTTAATGTTTAATTCGATGGGTCCTCCCAGTGGGTCAACAAGTCTAGTTATGAACTTATGATCACATGGTAGGTTCCCTGTGAAACATGTAATATGCCAATTAATTACTAATCCCAAATGAATACAACTGATTATTTTTAAAAACATTTATAAACGATAATCAAGGCAAAACGATCAAGATTTCTACCAAATAACAGTTTGCAACCCAACAAAACTTCAAAGACCAAGTCCTCTCTTAAACAAGCCAGTCTAGTAGATTCATTTAAAATGTTGTGACCGTTAACCTATATTACCAAATTCGAAACAAACCGGAACATCTTGTTCAGTTAGGGTAAAGCTTAGTATTAAAACCTTAATAGATGAGAGACAAAAAGGAATCTGTTATCTCTATGAAACTTATTCCCAAGAACATGAAAAACAAAATAAAAGGACACTCTCTGATCTCAATTAAACAAAGGGAAAAAGCCAGTGGGCCATTTTATGTTCCTAGGAAATGTAAAGTCAAAACTCAAAATGGTAGAGACCACATCTTTTATCTCTACACGCATATAATCCGCATTTTTCTTTCACACTCATAAATACCTACAAACCAATCAATCTTTGATAGACCAACAGGGCAATGGTACTAAATTACATTTCAATTATTACAGTACTTTTTTTTTGTGGACTCATTTCCATTATTACTTTTTCCCCTACTCTTTCGTCATTATGGGAGGGGAAAAAAAAACAGAGATGATGACGAATGAAATCAGTGAATGCATCACCATAATAATCCGTGTGTATGGCAAAGCTTATGAGACAGTTTTAATGGCGATGATGCAAAATCATGTGTGTGGGTCAGTTTTAATACTACACAAAACCAAACCCTATGATGTTTTCTTGTATTGCTTTTGGGACATAAAAGTATTCAAATCAATTAAAGAACTATCTGGATCACATCACTATCACATAAAAAATCAATACCAAATAAAGAAACAATGTTAATACTTTTCCCTAATCCATCACAACGACTAACTTTGATACCAAATATGCATCATGCAACACAAAGAATCAAACTTTCAAGGAAAAACGAAAATTCAAACACTCGTGTAGACAAAAGTTGCGAGAATTAGGGAACTTTTACTATGTTTTGGAGTAGGGAAAAGAAAATTACTAGCCTTGGGAGATTGGTAACCAGGCTTAGAAGAAGCAGTGCCACTGAACCCGACCCGAGAGTCCAGACCCGGAAGGATCCGACCCGGAGAAGAATCTGAGTTGGTTGTGGACCTTGTGGTGGTGGTGGTTCGAATGAGCCTCTCGAAGATGGCCATAACGAGGAACATTGAGATGAGAATGGCAGTGGCAACGAAACCGAAGGAGACAGCGTTGACTGAGTCTTCGAACTGAGATCTCCATGGCTCGGCTCGCCGGAGATTCGTCGGAGCTCCCACCGGCGGCCAATATTGATGGTTCTGATTCAATGTCGTTTTGAAGCTCTTTAGCTCTCTCATGTCGTTTTGTTTTTGGTGTGGTTGTAATGTTTCGTTGAGGATTTTGTTAGTTGTATTCACTGTGTTTGGTTATTGGCTTAACCATGGCGAATGGGGAGAGAGAGACAGAGAGAGTAGAACTAGAAGAAGACGAAGAAGAAGAAGAATGACTAATGTGGGGGCTAAGGTGGGAGAATGTGAAAGCTTCGGGGTTTGAACATAATTTAAAATTAAACTCTAGTAGCTTTTTGGGGATACACATGTTTCCCCTTTATTGCACAGCTTTTCTTGAAATATTTTCAAAGAAAGTAGTATAAAATATAAATTTTGTACTGAGAAAATTGAAAATAACACATTGTAGTTATTCGGATTCTTAATTTTTGTTCAAATCTGAAAAAAAAGAAAAATTGTACTCAATCCAGATCGACATCGTTGTTTAAAGTTTCTGAGAAAATATTAACAATGTTTTTACTTTGGAGAGTGTAAGACCATCATTAACGCATCTCTTACCTATGTTTCTTAGTTTAAATAGCAATTAAAATAAATAAAAATGGGTAATTTAGCTGAAAATGTTTCTTATATAGGGTCAATTAAGAAACGTTTGTTAAGAATACGTGGACAATTAAAATAAATCAAAAATCTTTTTTTCTTTTTCTCATTTATCGCTTCTCTCTCTTTCTTCTTCATCGCTCTGAGGCGGTGAATCTGATTCTTCGAAGTTCGACGAGAAATTATGTCGGAATCTCGTCTCCAACGGTGGTTTGGCCGGAATATCCAATTGAAGCAATAATCATGGTCTAAAGTCGCAGCACGCTCCCTTCTCCTTCGACCTCTCTCAATCATTTTATGAAGAATATGATTCTGATCAAAATTGCCGAAGGAGATGTCTCGCCAATCACTTTCTCTACTGAAGAATCTCGGTAGGATCACTAGCCGGTCCGGAATTCAGACGTGATCCGTCACTTACATGCCCAGGCCCAGCGACGGAAAACCACGACGGGTGACATTGATCCCCGGAGACGGAATTGGACCTCTGGTGACGAACGCGGTGGAGCAAGTGATGGAAGCGATGCACGCTCCGGTCTACTTCGAGCCGTTTCACGTTCACGGAGACATGAAGAGTTTGCCTGAGGGATTGCTGGAATCGATAAAGAAGAACAAAGTGTGTTTGAAAGGCGGACTCAAGACTTCCGTCGGTGGTGGTGTGAGCTCGCTCAATGTTAACCTCAGAAAAGAGCTTGATCTGTTTGCGTCGTTGGTCAACTGTTAAGAACATTTAAGAAACTTTACCAATAATTGATACAAAAATATATATCTCTTAACAATATCTCTTAACTTAAATTTATTGTTATAATGATACTAAGAGACAATTTGAGTATGCACCATTAATCATGCTCCAAGGACTTGCAAAAAAATGATTTAAATGTATAATGTGTAATCTAAACTTATCCCACATCGGTTAATTAACAGCTCCTAGGGACGTAGTGACTTGGGCAACAGGGTTGTCTCGACCAGAGACCCAAGTTACTCAAAGCCGGTCCATAAACTCTCTGGCAAAGGGTTTAGGGGCAAGTTTGTTGCTCGACAAACGGTCTCGGTCCATCCTCGTGGACAACATCGAGCGGGCATGTGTTACCCATGAGCAGAGCCGGCCCTGGGAGCAAGCAAAGCAAACAGCTGCTTGCGGCCCTTATATTTATATACCAAAATTCGGCCCTAAATTCCAGAAATGTCTTTTAGTCTAGTGCTAATCATGTAGTGTTTTGTACTTTGTTGTCCTGAGTTCGAACCTCTTCGACTCCCCTTTTTTGTTTCTTTTTTTACTAACCTTTTTTAATAAACTAATTAAATTAGAAACAATACATATGTATTCCAAAAAAAAAAAAAAATCCCAATTAAAAACCTAATCCCGTCAGCTTTTTAGTCTTCTTCTCTAGACTCAGATTTGCTGTTTATAGCAGCCTTCTTTTTCTTCTTCCCTCCTGGTGCGTCAGTTCTCCATGATAGTATTTTTATTTTTTTTTGTTTAACTTCCATTTGCCAATTTGAGTTTATCCAATCATTCGAATAATAGATATTGTGCAGAGATTCTGTTTTAATTGCAGACTAACAGTCATAATTCAGAATTCATAAACATCAAACATGTCTTCTAGAAGACACGTGATGGACGGTGCAAAAAATGAGAAATAAGGTCTCAAGCTCGTTCAATATTAAGGTTTGTAACAAAAACTCCTAAAAGTGATGAAGTTTTAGAAGATGAGATCGACGGTTGTAAAGAGAATAAGAATGAGAATGAGAATAGGAATGACAACGAAGATATCCATGTTTGTGGCTTTTGTTTAACACAAACATAGATTATTTCATAAGTTCAATTTTTTGTACAAAAATGTATGAAACGGCCATTTTTTCTCTGTAGCTTGCGGCCCCTAAAATCTCAGGGACGGCTCTGCCCATGAGCGCCACTTTTTTTATTATATTGTATCGTTATCATAAAATATCTCTGCTTGGGTTCTAAAGTAGTTTCATATTTCTTATTCTAAATAGGATCAGCTTATACCCCTTTGTAGGATATATGTATCTTGTTGAATGAAATACAATTTAAGAAAAATGTGTTTTTGGTTCTATAACTATATGTTTAAATTTAAATATCATTCACTAGATTCATGTGTTTAACAGCTTGTTTTTGCTTTTTCATTATGAGACTAATGACATGAATTGTAAATTTTCCTTTTACGTGTTGAAAAGATGTTGTTTCCTCGAGAGAGTAACGAAGGTATTTATTCTCGGTGTTTGATTTAGTTTTATATTTATTGTTAGTGTTATCTGACTTTTATATTTGTATTGTTTTCAATTAATTTCACACATTTTTTTTATAATAACTATGAATTTGCAAATTGAAAATATATTTTCTTTGTTTAACCAAAACTGAAACATAATTAATTGAATTTAAATTAAGACTTATACATTAACGTAATTAATAAATATGACTTTTTTGTGAATATCTTCCTAAGATATCTATATCTATCTTATTATATAAAGCTGTATGTGCGCGACCACGCGTAGAATTTTTATAACTCATAGGATTGTGACATGTGTTTTTTTTTAATTTTGAAAATACTAAAATCGTGACATGTGTCATGGAATAAGAAAAAAAATTAATATATAAGACCACCAAAAATCAGAAAAAGAGAAAACAAACAATTAAAAAGAAAAAACTGTTACATCCATTAAAAAAAGGAAAAAAAAAATTATATATTCCCATTACAAAAGAATAAAAAATAAAAAATCAGAAAAATAGAAAATAAATAATTTTCTTTAAAAAAATTGTTACATCCATTAAGAAAGGAAAAAAAACATATTTCCATTACAAAAAGGAAAAAAAAAACCAATATATAATAAGTTATAGTCTTCATGATTATTTGTATGTTTCTATCTTTTGTTTAAACTTTTCTCTCATAAAAAATAAAAAAATCATGTTTTTGAAAACTAAGATATCATATTAATGAATAATATTTAACTCTAGATCAGTTGGATCGAAATCAAAATTATTGTCGTAACATATGTCTAATATTTGATCAGGTGACATGTGTTAATATTTGAGCCGCTAAACAGGAGAAGTTGCTCTCGTTCCGCTAAACAGGAACCAGAAGAAGAAGCCACATCATCATCATCTTCTCTTTCTCTTTCTCTGGAGGAGGATGAATCGTTTTCCAGCAACTACGGTGACTTGACTCCTAACGAGTTGCAGTCGGCTGCAGGTACAAGTTGGAGAGAGCTCACTGATGTGAGCAACTTGGTTGAAGAGATTGTTGGGTCAGAGGTTTCGATCAAAGGTCGAGTGCACAAGCATCGCTTAGTCGGTAACAAATTGTTTGTGATCTTGAGGCAAAGTGGATCCACGGTTCAATGCGTGGTGGAGGAGACCAGAGTTGGTGCAAACATGATTACATTTGTCAAGCAGCTGAGTCGTGAATCCGTTGTTGAGGTTATCGGTGTCGTCTCTCCCCCTAAGAAGCCTCTCACAGGAGTACCTAGGCATGACCAAAATCAAACCGTAACCGTATTTCTGACCGTAACCGGACCGTTTTGTAACCGTAACCGGACCGTAATCGTATTAAATGGTTAAATATCGTAACCGTTAACCGTAAAAAAAATATTAGTTATGGTTACAAAAATTATTAACCGTAACCGTTTTTTAACAATAACTATATTAAAACCGTTGGTTAACCGCAAGGTTAAACCGTATAATTTTAACCGTAACCGTTTTAAAAAGTAATTTAAATATAACAATAATTATTATATTCAATTAATATGACCTAGAGAAGTTATATATAATCAACATATCAAATCCAAACCTAAATTATTTAGAAGAATATATAACTAGAATTTTGATGTGAATGTGCTAAAAATCAACTGATATTTTTCTAACAAATAAAACTATTTTTTTTAATAACTAACTTTTAATAATAATAATAATTTTATAATAAATTTAGGTAAAAAATAAAAAATAAATCGTGCTATCATGGATACAATCATATAACTAAATAAAATTATATAAATTATAATCTCATTATCCAACTATTTATCATTATCTAGTATTCTATTTTATAAATATGTATGTATAATTATTTGATATTATATATCTAAAATAATTATATAATACGTACATGAAATATATATTTTTTAATTTCATATAATAATATTTAATTACAAATCATTGATTAACCGTATTATAATTATTAATTAAATATAACCGTAACCGTTTTAACCGTATATTAAACGGTTAAGGTTAAAAAAAAAATGTAACCGTAACTGGAGATTAAATAACCTTAACCGTAACCGTGGTCATGCCTAGGAGTACCACTCAGCAGGTTGCTAACTTGTTTCTTTTTTTCCTTTGATTAAGAGACATTAACTCAAAGACATGTATAATGTTGTTGCATGTCAGAAAAATGTACTGCCTAAGCAGATCCTTGCCGAATTCACCACTTGTTGTGGAGGATGTTGCTCGAAGTGAAGCAGATATTGAAAAATCTGTAAAGGTTAGAATGAATAATGTTTTAAGATTTGGAGCTTTCTGTTTATGTTTCTTTATATTAAGAGAGCCATGATTGATTGTTGCAGGATGGCAAACCAGCTGCTCGTGTCCTTCAGGACACACGTTTGAATAATAGGGTTCTTGACATGAGAACACCGGCTAATCAAGCCATCTTCCGTATTCGGTACCAAGTCCAATATGTAAGCCCTGATTTGATATGATTTGTCATTATACATTTGTTGTTACCCTTATAGTAATGTGATGGTTGATTGCATGATTTGATTATTTGTGTAGGCGTTCAGAGAGTTCTTACATTCCAAGGGGTTTCTTGAAATCAACACACCGAAATTGCTGGCTGGGAGTAGTGAAGGAGGTTCAGCTGTATTTAGGTTGGACTACAAAGGGCAGCCTGCTTGTCTGGCTCAGTCTCCTCAGCTTCATAAGCAGATAATGGATCTTGTGGGGGACTTGTTTACGTTCATATTCAAAAAAAAAAGAAAGAAGAAAGGTGCTCAAAGGAACTTGAATCTGTCAGAAAGCAATACCCATTTCAATCTTTGAAGGTATCTATCAATCTTTTAGGGAAAAAAACTGAGTTTCTTATGTGTTTTGGATACTGATGATTGGCAATAAACTTGTAGTTTCTTCCGCAAACATTGAGGCTAACCTTTGCACAAGGGATTCAAATGCTTAAGGAAGCTGGCGAGGAGGTTGATCCTCTTGGTGATCTAAATACAGAATCTGAGAGGAAACTTGGGCAGCTTGTTCTGGAAAAGTACAAGACTGAGTTCTACATGCTGCATCGCTATCCGTCGGCTGTTAGACCGTTCTACACGATGCCCTGTGAAGACGATCCTAACTACAGCAACTCATTCGATGTCTTCATCAGAGGTCTACGAGTTTGTCACTCAATTATGTTACTAGTACGTACACTTGATTTAATAATAACTAGTAGAGGACCCGCGCGTTTGCGCGGTGGTACGTTATGTTTTTATCAAAAAAAAAAATAGCAGTAGTGTAGGGATACATTTTTTTTTTATCTTTTCAGTTTAATTTAGTTTAGGTTATTTCTGTTAGATTCATTATATTTCTGCTATGAGAGAGTAGGTCTGAGACTTTTAACCCATACCCGAAAATCCGAACCGAATTGATCCACAATACCCGTATCCGATTGATTTTGGGTATAAAACAAATCACCAGATGTGTAAAATATTTGATAGTCGTGGGTATCAGATAATACCATAACCGATTCGATACCCGATCGGGTACCCAAATTACCTGAATGGATATTGTGGATTATTTTTGATATTATAAATTTTTTTTTTTAGGTTTTTTGGATTTTTTTATTTTGGGTATAAAACAAATTACCCGATGGGTTATTTGATACTCGTGGGTATCATATAATACCAGAACCGAATCGATATCCTATCGGATACCCAAATTACCCGAATAAGTATTATGGATCCCAAATTACCCAAATAAGTATTATGGATTATTTTTGATATATATATATATATATCTATTTGTTTTTTCTGATAATTTTTTAAAGGTTTTTCGGAATTTTTTGGGGCTTTCGGATATATTTCCATTTTTTTTACTTGATTAATTAATAGATTCGATTTTTGGTTTGACTGAACCATCGGTTTGTTTTAAGTTATTATTCTTGTATCCAAACAGTTTTATCTCTTATTCTTATATCCAAATAACTTTTTTTCTTTTATTCTTGTATCCAAACAGTTTTTCTTTCATATTCTTGTATACAAACATTATTAAAATGTACTTCTTAATTAATAGTAGTATAGATAGATACTAAATTTGAGCTTTCTGTCTTATATATAGGAGAGGAGATCATGTCAGGAGCTCAACGTTAGAAAACGTTAATACTATCCCATCTTATGGTCAAAACGCAAATGATTTGGTAACTTTTTCAACTCCTCCTCTATTAGATTCATTGGCTAATGAAATTGTGCAAGGAGATGTCTTCGGTAGCAATCCTTTCGCTGCCTTAGACATGGGAGTTACAGGTTTTGAGATGGGAGACCCCTCTCAAAGGACAAAAAGCGGAAGGCCAATAAAACCTTCACAAAAAGTCCAAGAGATGCAATGGACCATGGCAGGAGGGCGAAGAAACAAAGGTCGAGGAGGCCGCGGATCACCATCTTAGGAGTCTTTAGAGAGCCATCTCTAGTTCTTCTTTTGTCACTTTAGTTTTCTACTTTGCCCTAGAATTCTAATTGTCTTTAATCTAACTTTCTCAAACTATATGACCACAAAGTCATATCTTTGTAATATTTTGTTTTTGCATTTAATTTGAAAGCCTTTTGTCAAAAAAAAAAAAAATATCTTTGAGACTTGTGTAACGAACCGCTCCCGATTTCTAAGTTATTTTATTGGAGCGGTTCGTTAGGTGTTTAGTTATCTTTAAACTATTTATTTTTCTAAGTGTTGTAACTTTTTGTTTCTCTTAACAAACAGGAAGCGCCATAAAATTTATGTTCCTAGTGTTAGCCACAAGGAATATTTAATGATAATTTTTATTCAATATTAATTAACCAACTGATTAGGAAGGTAAACGGTTCAACGAAAGAAAGAAAATGTTGATTACAAACAAACAATTAAACAGTAAAAAACAAACCAAAAAAACCGATGAAGAATGATTTTCTATCGATACAATGACTATCTAAAAAGTGGCGCTCATGGGTAACGTACCCGCTCGATGGTGACTATCTAAAAAGTGGCGCTCATGGGTAACGTACCCGCTCGATGGTGTCCACGAGAATGGACCGAGACCGTTTGTCGAGAAACAAACTCGCCCTTAAACACTTTGCCAGAGAGTTTATGGACCGGGCTTTGAGTAACTTGGGTTCTCTGGTCGAGCCAACCTTGTTGCCCAAGCCACTACGTCCCTAAGAGCTGTTAATTCATTACAAGTCAACAACTGTATATATACTCATGATCGACACAGTTTTTAACCGATGTGGGATAAGTTTAGATTGCGTATTATTTATTAAGATCATCCTTTTTTTTAATTATATCACGTGCTTTACGTCATCTCGTTCTTTAATTGTTTGTAAAACCCTAGTTTAACTTTTTTGGGGGAGCAATTTTCTCAAATCACGATCCGTAAAATGTCTCTGCCGTGAATATTGTTTGTCTTTTCTCCGGCGATGGAATCGCCATCGATGCGTTTCCCTCTAATTCTTCAGACTAGTCTTTCGGTACCACACGTTGAACAGAGGAAGGAGACGATGCGGTGTTTCTTGGGGAATAAGTAATGGCGTCTAGAGTTCGGTTTTAGGGTTTTGATGAAAAGAAGAGAGAGATTCGCCAGATAGCAACAAACTGGATCCTAGGGTTTTGAATAATGTCATACTCAGATTGGACGGACACCAGGAAGATCAACGTCTCTCTCTCGATTCATGATAATGTTCACATTCACAAGTCACCACAAATGGAATCGGACTTGAGTTCTAAAGTAGTTTCATTTTGATTCTAAATCAGTTCGCTTACACCACTTCGTATAGGCTCACTGCACAAAGCTTCTTGAGTTACCTCTTCCTCTGCCAATATATCTACTTGTCGTGATCCCCAATTTAAATTGCTATTAGCTCATAAAGCTTGGAACTTTCTCTTCATTTCCTTCGTTTTCAGAAGACCCTTATGCTGAGAAATGAGATTGGAGGCGAGACTCAAAGCTCTGTGTGTCAGTACTAAAAGAATAATCTTGCATATAAGAAAAATCAGATGACGCTTCAGTCGGATCCTACTTTACTTTGACTGTAACATCACTTTAGTTTTGGTTCTGTATAAAGTATTGGATCTTGACCATTGTAAGATTGTTTACACTTTGTATGCAGCAATCTCAGTGTATCTCACTTGTTAGGAAGAGGCAGAAACATGAATAATGTAACAATAAAGAACAGTGAGAGGTACTAAGCATTTTTGGTTTTGTCATGTCAAACACCAAACAAACTCAATTCATATCAATAGGTCATGTCGCTTTCTAGGTAAATTTGATTTATTGATTCATATCTACATGTAATGAAGAAGCAATCTCTCTTGTATCCAAATTCGAATCATTGAGAGCCAGGGCCGGCCCTGAAAATTAAGGGGCCAGAATAATTTAATAGAGTTTTGATAAATTTTGGGGCCAAAAATCAATTTTTTTTTATTTTTGGGCCAAAATCAATATATATTTTTTCACAAAAATGTGGGGCCCTAGCCAAAAGACTCACTTGGCTCTCCCCAGGGCCGGCCCTGTTGAGAGCACAAATTCCTCAAAAACAAACCCATATAGACCCAAACAAAGTTGATAATTTCATTAAAATCAAATGCACGTATGCAATGAGTCATGAGAATATGCTGACAATCATAACATTTTGACCAGACAACAGCTTTAAGCTCTCCTCTCCACATATCCTAAACAATTCTGGAGTCCAACAAATAACGATGCAGAAGCAAAGGGAAAGCGGAAAGCACTTCGCTGAACATATATGAATCATTCCTAAGTTATTTGAGATTGAAGGGGAAGAGAAAGGCACCACCATATTGATTGATTGTTCTCCTTTTTGCAGCTTTTTCAGATTGCTGAAAGAAGTTAACGGAACTATTCCGTCGGGTCTTCGAGCTTGCCAGTCGACAAATCACTTATGTGAGGGTACACTGCTTTCTCATCCAGTTGGTTCTGAGCCCAAATCAGCATCTTCAACAAGCTTGGAAGTTTAGGATCTGTTTTGTTCACAAAACATTGAGTTGGTATAAACATCACTTGCTGGTGACGTAATGAATGAAGAAGCATTATGTGGCTACTCAAATAACGAAAGTTTACCTTTTTCATGACTCTGGCTTGTGAGAATCGCTGCGTTTACTTCACTTGCTGTCTTAAGGCGGTGGGAAATGTCAAGAAGATCTTTAACCGGACAGTTCGAGGCATCTTCAAAGACAAGTAAGGCTACAGTTTTCTCCAATTCTTCTAGAAAAGCTTGCTGCAGAAAGAATCAACAAATTGCACAAAATGGTGTTTCAGCATCTACAAGAAGAGTTTAAAAACATATACTTTGTGCAGTCATGAGCAATATATCGATGTTTCACCAACGCCATCTTCTACGACAATCAAATGAGCAATAATATACACAAGACTTACGTTTTCTTCGCCACGTGGTGCAAGTTCCTCCTGAGCAAACTCCAAGGCTTCTGCTGTCTTCCCTTGTCGAATGAGTTCTATCAACCTTTGCTGCTGAAGATGAAAAAACAGCTCTGGATTCGTGTCTAGTATCTGCAAACATGGGTTCAAAAAAAGTATCAGACTTTGCAAGAGTAGTGCATCTCTCTCACTGTTCACAATGCATATGAAGAAGCATTGTAGTACCTCAGGATTCAAATCATTCACTTTTTCAATAGCATCCTCAACATTTCCGTTTTGAACAGCCTTTTTAACAGCCATTCGATCTGTGATAGTCGCAAGATCTATCTCTGCTGTTTCTCGATAAGAAATTAACATCTATTAACGCACAAATCTCACAAAGAAACTGAGCAAGAAACAAAAATAAACTGAAATGGAATCACAAAGGATACGTTTGGTTCCAGACTCCCTTTGGAATTTCTCAGCAGCTTCTACAAATCCTTCAGTAACAAGAAAATTCATCACAAGAGTGTTCATGTCTTCTTTCCTAAGCTTCACAGCGTTTAGCTTCTTCTCCCATTCTTCACGTGTTATCACTTTCTTCGAAGTAGCCTATGAGCATAAAGAGATTCAATTACTCCAAAAAAAAAAAAAAACATCATCAAGTTTTGGATCAAAGAACAGGTGAAGAAGAAGAAGAAGGAATCTATAATTACCATTTCTTCGTCGTCGTCGTCTTCTTCAAGCTGGTTAATGAAAATCCGAAACAGTGACATTAGAAAGCCATTGTGGCTCAATACAACTTATTAACCTGACCAAAAAGTGAAAACAAACACTCTCCGATCAAAACGAAATTGACTGAAACGGGAATCCAGATTTATCAACGGGTTTAATCAAAGTTCGAGCAGCGATTCCAGAAACAGCACAGGAACTGTATTTCTCAGTTGTACGAAAGAGTGTGCGCCAATTTTCCTAGGAAAAAAAATCGAATAGAATTATCCGGGAAAGGGTACCTGGAGAAGAGGAAAATCTGGGGAAATGATTCTGGCAAATACGACGGAGATTTTGAGGATCTCGATTTCCGCTGATTCTAGATTGTCTGCGAAAATCTTCTTCTTCCTAATTCTACAATCTGATAAAACGAAAAGTTTCGAGGTTTTCGATTATCATCGATAGAAAAAGAGATCGGGTTTCTTAAAAGGATGTTGACGAACCGTCAATGAACCGATCCGGTTTTTACTGGGACTCGGTTTCTTGGATTGGTTATTTGTAAACCGGAAAATATGGTAACTATAAAATTTTGAGTTTATAACAATGTGTTTTTTTTTTTTTTTACTCGAAGATTCTGCAACTGAACAATTTCGTCTTTTGAATATCATGACCAACAGTCTCGAGTCTCCTGCAAACATATCTTTAATAATCTGAATGAATAACTATAAATCGCATTCTCTAAAATTTGAACCACAAATCTCTTGGTATAAAAACATTAATGGACCTTAGCCAAACTATTGGCTATTGAACCAAAGGGGTTTCCACTATAACAATGCTATGTATTAGTTGTAAAAAAAAACATTTAAAACATGTTGTTTTTTGTGGTAATGTAACGGGAGACAAAGCTCCCGCGGTTACAAAATCACTTGTCTAGAGCGCGTATTCCCAATCTCATTATCCCATAAAATCGACTCTAGTAACTGAGGAACAACATCAAATAATTGAAAACCAAATGGTAAAAAAAAGCATCGTTCGCCAACCCATCGACAAGACGATTAACTTCCCGAAACACATGAGTAATGCGGACTAACCAATCCTTCGATAACAAGCCATGGCACAATCGTACCAGAAAAGATAAGGGATGCAAATCATTTATCCCTTTCTTCCAGAAGCCAACCACCACCTCCGATTCCACTTCCAAATCCAGTTGTGGTATCTTCCTCTCCCACGCAATGACCAATCCATACTAGACCCCCCAAATAGTTCGGCTAACGGAGCGGTGCAACGCCCAATATTCAAGGAAAAACCACCACACCATTGTCCTTCCCCGTCTCTTAACACCCCTCCAGCCGAAGCTAAACCCATATTTCCATGGGACACACGATCCATATTCAACTTTATCCAGCCAACAGTCGGAACCTGCCAGCCAATTAATCTCTCAACTCGGTTTCTAGGACCTGCCTTACGACCCACCATCTGATTAGCTCGCCAAACCTTGTCCGCGAGCTCCTTCACAAATTGAACTCGGTCTCTACACCGTCGATTTTCACCAAACACATTTCCACAGCGCCACTTCCAACCCCACCATACTGCCATCGCAAACATCGTCTACGACAGAACATTAGCAACGGTAACTCCTTCCTGCAAGTTATCATACAATCATTTCAAGAGAGATTGATTAAAGAAGCTTTGTCTTTTTCAGCGTGTCACGTTTCTTTCCCAAATCCCGCCAGACAATCACGTAGAACATGAGTAATGGTTTCAAAGTCCCCTTTGCAAACATCCGAATCACTGAGATGTCGTCGCTTTCTCTCCACATTCGTCATGATCACTTGGTAGCTAAAACATGTTGTTTACTATCATAGTTCATTATTTTTAAAAACACTAATTTCTTTTTTTTACTTTATTATAATTTATTTATGGGAAATAGCAGTCAATAACCATAATAAAAACCAAAATTAACCAAATAACCATAAGAAAAAATTGGCTATAATACATGAGGCATAGTATGTAATATTCCTAACTTTAACCTCCGTTGCTTTGTTTTGTCTGAAGTGGACGACTTGATACGATGGTAATTATCCAATATACAAGGGGTTTTATTAACTTTTTGTATTTCCAACAACTAATTTCGAAACCATATAGTTATAAACTTTATTTTAGAACCAATATAGCTACTAGCCAAATTTACCCTTTATTTATACGTGATGATCTCAAAGACAAACCAATTTAACTTTCTCCAACATCTAGATTAGCTTCCTTATTCTTGAAAACGCTCAAGAAAGCGTTGTAGTAATCGAGAAACACGAAATATTTTCGTCATGCTTGCTTGCTATCTCTTTCTACTGTTAATTTTATAAGATTTTGTGCATTCGAAGACTAAGACTGGTTTACAAAATCTAGTAGCCTAACTAATGTCTTGACGAGAATAAAGACTGGCTTATAAGATTTTATACATTACCACACCTAAGCTCCACCAAACTCTATCCCAATTAAAAAATGCAAAACATTACAAACACAAGTCTTATAATTAAATTTCAAACATTATGTGAAAGCTAACAATAATTAAAGCTATCTCGTCCAACTTAGGGAACGGGCAATATGACTCCAAAACCTCCAGGCACACAGACGTGAGACATGATCATGTGTAAGTCCGAGCCAGGAAAGATGAGGCTCTCCAAGCATATCCTCAAGATCATAATATAACATTATGAGCTTGGAGAGCCTCATCTTTCGGGCTCAGACTTACACATGATGATGTTGACGTCTCTTTGTGTGGAGGTCTTGGAGTGATATTGGCCGTTCCCAAAGTTGGACCAGATAATGTGCGCATCAAAGTGTAAGCAACACGCTTGTGGGCTCTTTTGTGAACCCATAAATGGAGCAGAAATCTGGCGAATGTAGTTTGTATCTCATTCCTCGGATCAGAAAGGTAAGAATCCCTTCATGTGCGTTCTTCACAATCTCGTTTCTGTAATAGACACGGGCTGTCACAAGGAATTGGCGGACTAAGTCGGGATATAGATCATACTGCTTGAGACAGATGGTACCAAAACCAATCTTCTTCAGCAGTCGCAGTACGTCCTTGCAAATACCAATCATCCTCATAGTACGGGCATCACCAAAACGAGTGGGTTGCGTGTTCGACAGTGTTATCACTTTCTTCGAAGTAACCTATGAACACATCATCAAGTTTTGGATCAAAGAACAAAAGAACAGACTCATAGCAGCAAAACAACAGGTGAAGAAGAAGGAATCTAATTACCGTTTCTTCGTAAAGTATTTCTAAGTGAAAAAAAAGAAAAAACACTCTCCGATCTAAACGAAATTGACTTGAGAAAACTCTGTTTTCGATCAAACGGCAATCAGATTAATTTCAGGGTTTGATCAAAATTCGAATAGCGATTCCAGTAACAGCACAGAAACTGTGTTTCTAAATTCTACAAAAATGTGCGAAAATCGAATTGGATTATCCGCGAAAGAGTACCTTGAGAAGAGGAAAATCTGGGA
This sequence comes from Erythrophleum ivorense, assembly GCA_026724425.1. Lineage (NCBI taxonomy): Eukaryota > Viridiplantae > Streptophyta > Magnoliopsida > Fabales > Fabaceae > Erythrophleum > Erythrophleum ivorense. Next base: position 499,885 of record JAIUCV010000087.1, read on the forward strand.
TAATTAGTCTGCTCAAGATTCCGGCAGGTACGTCGGAGATTTTGGGGGATCTCGATTGCGATAAAAATGAAAAGTTGGGAAAAAGAGATCGGGTTTCGAGTCTTACAAGATCGGACTCTCGAGTGCTTCTTCTAGATTGTTTTCGATATTATCGATAGAAAAAGAGATCCAGTTTGAGCGCGAGGCCAATTTGCCACTTTTCAGAAAAACATAATTTAATGTCATACATGTAGGGGGGCTTATTGTATCAATGATTTGGAGTTATTTGGATTCTATGAAGTTTTAAGAGGATTTGGAAAATCTCACCTCATAAGGTGGTATTTGGATTCTTTTGTTTTTAACTAGAAAATCTCTCACAAATCCCTCAAAACAGATTTTATTAGTGAAATCCTAATTTTCCAATAAGAGGAGATTTTAAGGAATTTGTACAAATGATTAGTTCAATAACCTTGGATTGTTAGTGATTTTTATAAATACTAGATCCAATAAGAGGTGATTTGGAAAAAAAAACAAATCCTCTTAAATCATCAATCCAATAACCCCCTCGTAATCTTTCTCTTTACTGAGATCTAACTAAAAAAATCAATTTAATAAAAGAAACATGATTTTTTTTTCTTTTTGCTTGTCAAAAAAAAAGAAAAAAAAAAAATTGAAATCACGCTTCTTCTTCCTCCTCCGTCGACTACTTCTTCGTGGTGGAGCTTCGACGGCGTAGATCCGCCATCACCTCTACCTTATTTTCTTCCTTCTGCAATCAATTTATTCTCTCTCTTCTACCATTGTTGAAGTTTCAACAGATTTCTTCCATAAGCTATGAAGTTATTTGGGAATTCACAATTTGAGGAATGGATACAAAATTTGGATGTTTCAGTATGTATAATGGATTGGCAATCATATTTTATGGGTATATTAGGCATTTGTTGCTGTAATTTATCGATTTTAGTTGTTAAATCGCAAAGATTCTTAAATTGATTAGAACTTAAAATCTTCAGATCTGCATATATAGTACAACTAGTACAAATGGTACAACTAAAAGATAATGGATAACTGGTACAAATGGTTCAACAGAGATATATGATAACTGATACAAATGATAATATAGTGTGACACATTGTGTAATTGCTAAATAAGTATTTTTATTATGTTTTCAAGAAATAGTGAGCAACAACCGTTTCAAGAACTATATATTTTGGATACAGATGATATTATTCAAAGATCGGAGAAGTGTATCAATGGATTTCAAAAAAAGATCATATCTATGATCTATGATTCAAGATAAGATATGGATGGTACACATGAATATGTTGAGCTTTCATGTCTTGTTGTGTATTTGTAGATGTAAAGCGTAATTCCTGTGTGTATATTTATTTTTCTCGGGTGTGTACTATCGGACTAAATCCGGTCCACCTATGAACAATTATGGGTTTTGTATATGTCGAGTTTGTATTAATAAGTTAAACTAGGTCTAACTATTAACAAATATGAGTTTGTATTTCTCGATTTTATACTACCAGGTTAAACTGGGTCTATGAACATTTTTGAGTTGTATTTGTCATTTATACTACCAGGTTCAACTTGGTACAACTAAGAACAATTCTGAATTTGTTCAAATTTGTTTAGAAAGATAAAAATTAAACCATTATGAAAGTAATAAGCAAATCAACCAATTTAAAACTCTAAACATATTTTTAACTATAAAGAAAACAATTAAGATGGATTTATTATTTTCATAATCCAATGATATTGTTAACCTCTAATGATGCAAAATAAACAAAATTTAAGATTTTGGACAAATGTTACTATGACAACGTTGTAATTGATAATTAAAAGTCGAAGATCATGTGTTCAACTAAACCATAACATTTTATATAAATGTTCAACTAGAAATACTTTAAAATCGCAAAAGTACAACTATTATGATTTTTAGTTCGACTTTTAGCTTGAGTACAACTATGTGTTTTTTGGCGGCGCCACGTGTTTTTTGGAGGTGCCACATCAGATCAAATGTTTTTTTTACGGCGCCATCTTTTTTTCTTTGGTTCTACCAGGTTCGAGTATGTACAAATGTTGACGGTCATGGGTTTGTATTTCCAAATATTCATTTAGTGTATGAATATGGACGTCTGAATGTGGACGTATTTTGGTTTCTCATTCATTTCATACAACTGGTACACATTGGTTCGACTACTCATTCTAAAAATATTAAAACAAGTAATAATAAATAAATAATTTTTTCATATGCAATTCATACAATGAAGTAAGATAAATAAATATTCATGTCTTAGTAATTAATAAAAAGATCACTAAACTGGAATTACAAAATTATAGTAGTAGATAATGATTTAGTCATCAAACACCATTTACAATACATGGAACATATAGGTAATATGTCCATGATATGAAGCAAATTAAGAACAATAATAGATTCTTTTTCAATGATGACATAAACATGTTTAGAATGATAAAAGAATATCAAATATCAATTGTTCAACTGTACCATTACAAGCTATGGTATGCTTTAACTAGAAAAACACGAAATTCGCAAATGTATAACTATTACCAATTTTGGTTCTACCGTTAGCGAGGGTACAACTATGTACATATATTTGAGTAAAACTATATGGTTTATGACGACGCTTGTGGGGGCCACGTGTTAAATCTGGTGTCTTTTTTTTTTGTGACGGTGCAGTCTTTTTCTAACAACTGTTTTTGTTTTGTTTTTTAGTTTATTTTTTGGCAAACAATTTGATTTATTTCAAAACTTAATTGTACTCAATAATACTAGTTGTACCTGATAAACTCATTATACTGCAAATACAAACATAGTTTTAGTTCATAATTGAACTAAGTAATACGTAGTTGAACCTATTAATACTTCCTTAAAAAAATTCTACCTAGTAATACGCTTGATAAACCTCCAAAACTGAAACAAATATGCAGACAAAACATATAAAAAGCAAATGTGATTCATATGTTCTTCTTTTCACATGGGATTTCTGAAAACATGTTATTGTTCAAGCTTCTACCAAAAATGAAATGTTTGCAAAAAAATATTAAAACAAAAACTCAGCCTCATCCCACTTCATGAATCACTTGAACACTAATCCACAATGTGTAATCCAAAATCCAGTTGTGATTCTCTCACTGCGGAAGTAGAAATATGCAGAGCATAGTCAGTGAAACTTTGTGTTACTATTACCAAAACAACAAACTACAATGAAAGAGAGATCGATCAAACTGAGAGAATATCATTTGAAAGTTCTTAGTACTACTAACCACTGCAAGATTATCAACATATACAACTCTTACAAATGGGCAGCTAACTACTCCGTGAAGACAGAACAGTCAGTTACCTTTATAGGTCCTCCATAGCGTTCTAATAGTATATATACAGGAGCAAAACAAAAGCTGCAATCGGTTTCATCGTTCACAATATAACGTTAACAAACTGTAGCCAGTTTTGCAAACCAAGAAGTCAAATGATTTACATGTAGAAGACTAAAGGACACAGATGCCTAAAGAGAAAGTTAACGAAGTTTTATTGACTTATCAGTCGAAGAAAGGCCTAAAAAGGCCTCGAGTCTCCTTAGCTTATTGCCTATTGGTAGAGAAAAAGCCATAACAGTTTCAAGCAAAGGGGAAGCGATAATCTAATCGAAATCATAGAGATAACAATATCAACATCTGCCATGGGTTCCAACCAATTCCAATTGTACCTCTCACCAAATTTGAAAAAGCTATGAATTGAAAGCCAATCAAATCAAAACACTATTCCATGGTTGTTCATCTAATAAGCAGAAAAATCCACCTGCCAAATGATGAGGGAGTTGGAAGTCTTGCCGAAGCTGACCTCCGCTTCAACCTTCAGTGGCTCGTTGTTCGTGGGCGGATTGTAAGAGAAAGAGACAGTCTCGTAAGTCGATTTTTGAGGATCCTTTTCGCCGGAGACATCTGTGGGTTTGGGAACACCGACATCAGTAACAGCTGCATGAGCCTTAGGTTGAAGAAAGGCAAATAGATTGGTGACGAAAGCAAGTAACTTTAGAGGAGGAGAATCTGAGCCTTGAGAACGCCCATTGGCTGCTTCAGCCATTCTCTAATACACAGAGCCATATGATTGATATAAGGAACAAAAGTTTGGAAATTGATTTTACCATATTGGCAAAAGCCGCAAGTGACATGCCCAGAGGAAGCGCCAAGGCTTCGGCTTGTCGTTCTCCGACGCTTCGTCGAGCCATAGTTATACCAAATGAGGAGGAGGAGGTGGTGGTGGTGAAGGAGAAGGAGAATCGGCTTCCAGTGATGGAGTTGGCGACAACAAGAATCATGAGAAGGTATGAGATCTGACTCTTTATATTTTTTCCCGATCTTAATTCACCATAGCCGCCGTCGATTCATCACCACCACCTTCATGAATTACATAAATTAAGAAAGGTCCACGAAGTACACAAGGGTGAATGAACGAAATCTAAGGGAAAATGAAATGGAGAAGAGAAGAAAGTGCACAAGAAATCTCAATTGGAGGTAAGCAACACCAAATTAAAAGATCGAATTCGTCGACAAAGGAAAAGAGAGGAAAATCCAAAAGAAAAAGAAAAAAAGAAAGAAAAAAAAAACAGAATTAAAAGAATTGAAAAAATCAGATTTTAAGTTAAATAGCTTTATTTTATTTTTTTGTATCCATTTCTTTGAAGTTTGGATGGATTATAGTTGGTTGGGTTGGTAAATATAGAGAAAAGTTAAGGATACACTTGTATTTGCTCGTTTTTGGATTTAAAAAAAAAATGAAAAAAAAATTAATATTAAAAAAGTGGTAAATTGGCAACCGGTTTGCTCGTTTGTGGCATCCGAGCAATTGTTTGGTTCTTAAAAGGATGTTGACGAACCGATCCGGTTTTACTGGGACTCGGTTTCTTGGCTTGGTTATTTGTAAACCGGAATATATGGTTCAAACCATATCCAGTATCAATTTCCGTTTTTCTGAGAAAATTCGCAATTTACACCGAAAATACTTTTTCTTATCCATTATCCATTATACTTTTTCCACTAATCCACTTTTACCCCCAAAAATAATTAGATAAAATTTTCAATTATAAGTAAAAAATAAACAAAAACTAAAATTGTGAAAAACTCATATTTAGAGCATACACATCAAAGAGCTTAATTTGGAGCTCTTTAACACTATTAAAGAATAAAAATATTATTAGTTTAATTGTAGAGGTTTTGTAATAATTTTAGAATTTGTAGCTCTGCGTTGAAAAGAGTTCAGGATGGGTTCTACAATAAAACTTTTTCAGGAAGGCGATCTTAAGGGTTGCATGATTGAGAAAAAAAAAATAGAGAACCTTAATTAGCAGCAGTGCATTGGAAACGAGAAGTGAGAGGATGCAATATATAGCGGAGAGTTATTTTACCTTTCTCCAAACTCATTAGGCCCATTGTCTTTAAAGCCCATATTATATGGGTTGATTAATTTTCAGTAGTGGAATCAGAATATCAATAAGCTAAATTTGGATCATACTATTCAGAAAAGTTAAAAGTCCTGAATTCACAATTTATTTGTTCCTCATTTTCCACCATATCAAACAAAACTATAAAAACATAATGAAAACAGAATAAAGTTCGTTAAAATTGACGGCGATGTCAGAAATATGATAATGCCTCAAAAGTTTTAAGCTCATAACAAAGAAATTACCCCAAGTTCGCACATCTAATTGTTTCATCATCCTCGCCGACTAATTTTCACAAAACGTAAACAATTCAACCAAAAAAACATGTATCCAACCTGATTAAGAAGCACGAGATACAAAATACTCGAATTAGAATCTGAAGATCCCCAAACGCGTAGATCTCTAGCAGATAAAAATATTTAAAATTATATCTGAAGACTCCGGCGAAGAGGGACCTTGAAATTTTAGACTCTAATGCCGAAAACACCTCGGGCTAATAAAAAAAATCAGGATGGGAGATGATGGATTAGTTAATTAGGAGAACCCTAATGAAAAAAACCCAATAAAAATTTTCGATTTAGCGCAACTATGACTCGACACGCTTCCAATTTGTGGAAGGCGATCTTAAGGGTTGCGCGAAAGTAAAACGATACATGAGAAGAAATTGATTGAGAAAAATAAAAATAGAGAACCCTAATTAGCAGCAGTGCATAGTGAGAGGATTCGCTTTTTAAAAGAAATTGAAATTCAAAAAACGTTTTGCAAGGCGAGAAATATGGAATTTTGCATGATCTAAGTAAGGTTTGTCGAAGATTGGAAAGGAAACATAAAAAATATCCATGGAAAGAGGATGAAACGGACTTTGGTTATACATGCATTATTGTAACAAATTATCTAAGGTTTGATTCGCCGACGAGTTATCACAAGTATACTCAGATCGGGACCGAGTTCCGGCAGACGAGTTATCCTCAAATCAAACGATTCAAATTAAACGAATCTAGTCCCAGATTTTTCAATTGACGAAGACAAAAGAAAAGATTTCATACGCAAATCGTTCCAGATCAAACACCACCCAGTAAAATCAATAAAAACCCGGATTTAAATCGACGAATCCAAAGGCAAAGATTTCAAGCGAAAACTGATTCAGATCAATCACCAACGAGTAAAATCAATCGGATTCATAGAATTCAGATCGGCGAATGTTAACGAAAACCCCAAATAAAGGACGCGAGAACGAGAACGAGAACGAGAACATACCTCTGACTTGTTCGGGTACGTGTGCTCTCGTCGCCATAATCGTTCTCCTGCCGAATCTTACTCTTCTTGTTTACTGTCTTGCTTCTCTCTTCGTAAAGAGTCTGTGTGATTATGACGAAGAAGCAAAGAGAGCGCATCTTATGAAGGAGGAGCCAACGGTTCAATTAGGTCATATTTTTTGGGTTAGAATTTGTAGCCGTTGGATCACTAGGTTTTAGATCTAACGGTGGATAAGACGGTCTGCGAAGTTGGAATGGGCTGGCACATTGGACTGTGAGAAAAGGAAAGCCCATTCCAACATTATTTCTTTTGAATTAAAAAATTGTAATAATACTATAACTTAATCTTAGCCAAATGGCCAAGAAAGGTAGAATATTTCATTTTTTTTGCTTCCCGAAATAAGATTGAAACTACGTTCTTCGAATGGGAATTTGCTAATTTTATATTCTTCAACTATCACTTCCACACTTTAATTCCTCAAGTGTGAATTGACTGCACAAAATTATGATTAAAAAGTCAAATTTTTAATAATAAACATATAATATTAAATAAAATAATAAATTCATCATAATTTTCATTGTTAAAACTAAAAAAATAAAAAGTAAAATTTATGAATCTTTTTGATGATTTCTAATAAAATTCAAATTAAAATTTTGATATATTATTTGACAGAAATCTTAAAATTAGGATCATATTTAATCCTCGTAATTCGCTGGATCCGAACTAAAGATCAATATATATCGCAAAAAGTTATCTTAAATTATTTATTTAGATTTTTTTAAGGTATATTGGTGAAAATCATGATGCATTTACAAATTTATTTAAAGTTTTATGTCTATTATTCAAATATTGGTTTTTATTTTCGAAATTTTGACTTTTTAATCATAATTTTGTGCAGTCAACTCACACTTGAGGAATTAAAGTGAGCAAGTGATAGTTGAAGAATAAAAATTCTCATTGCAAATAGTTGGAGAATAAAATGAGCAATTTCCCTTCTTCGAATACATAATTATGTATACAAATGAGTGAATGACCAACAAAAAAATTAGTATACAAAAGTGTTATATGCTATATATGTATCAATATTCAATATAGACCATTAACTAATATAACTGAAATGAAATTTTTTTTGTTATAATTACCTTATTTTAAAGATTTTGACATATGAGATTTGAATTTTTCATTTTAATAAAAGTTTGACCTCAAATCTCGTGGACTACATACACCATCATGAATGCTTAGGAATAGATGGTGTGTGTAGTCCACGAGATTTGATTTATCTATATTTTGTTGCCAAAGTTGTATGGGCAGCTTTTCGTTATTACTATTGGCCATACGTAAATAACTCGAATAGTTTACGAGAAACAGAACACCAAATTCGAGCCTGTCGGGAAAAAATTCACAGGAGACACAATATTTCACAAGAGAAAGATGACGAATGGTTTGGTTTTACAAAGTAGAAATGTATATTTGATTTAGATTTAAAGTGATATAACGAGAGAAGATGTCATCAAGTAGAGAGCTTCTAAAACCCCTGAGAATGTGATCGACCAATCAGATGAGACCTTGACGTTGAAGATCAGAGTAAGTCTTCATATTCTTCTTCAAGCTCTGGCCTCCACTTGTTCTCTCCTTGCCTCTCCTGTATCCTCTTCCACAATTCTTTCGCTTCCTGAAACAAACCAAACACAGCACAAGAGATCAATCAAATGGCTCAAACTATTGCTTTAAACTACACAAGAGTCTCTGATAATAACAATACATACCTCAATCGAAGTGATTTCGTTGAACTTCTTTGTGTTTGGGATTCCTAAGCAACGCATTCCGTGTTGGTGTTGCGATTCTTTAAAATGTCTCTCATAAGCTCTTCTTCCCCAATAGCTACAGTTCCCGCATATATCGCATTTAAACTCCTGCAAGAGAACAAGAAAATTTAATGTAAAATCTTTGTTCCTTAAAACAACAATGGTCTTATGACTAAAATTACGTACCTGGCCAAGTCCATGAAGTTTGTAGAGCCAGTATGGTATAGGCTTCCCGTCCCAACCCATCGGCAGCTTCAGCGGATTGTAAATCTGACCGTCCTCGTCATCACTTTCTGACTCCGCATTAGCTTCTTCACCCTCTCGTTCTTCCTCCATCTCTTCATACGTCAACGCCTGTTTCTTTACAACGTTCTGTTTTGTCCTTTCGATTGTCTATATAATTCGAGGCAACGAGAAAGTTAAGAGCACAACTAAATATCAGACAAGGAAGAAAAGAAAATGTAAATAGGTACTTCCACCAACTAACCTCATCGAGTAAATTGCAGAGTTTCTTCATTTTGGCTTCTGTTAGTGCAATCTCTTTAGCATTGTCGGACTCCTGTGTTGCTTTGGCATCTCCGATTTGCTTCCCGTTGTGTGTTTGTTTGGCAAAATGTTTCTTATCCAGGCTGCACAAAAATCGAATCAATTAAGGACATAAGATAACCTCAAAGTGATATCATTAGCTTCAAACAGAAGAAATTCTATCCCTATTGACATGAACTACGCCAATAAAATCCTTGCTTTCATGTTAGATGAAGAAATGAATCGAAATACCAAACTAACTTTCATAACACTAAATGTTTCTACCAAACCCCAGCCAAAACAATAGCATTATTAATAACTAGGCATATATGCACTCATAAAAAAACTGAAAACAAAATGTGTTTCTAGGAGATTTTAGCAAGTGTAAGAAAAGAACCTTTGTCAGGAAAAGTCTCTTGGCACGCTGCTGCGGAGTACCACCAACTTTCAGTCCTAATGCCCCCAGCGCGTGAAAGACATATATAAATATATAATTGGAGGAGTAAGCATTTGAACATGAAGCATGGTCATTACCTCCTTTAGCTTTTCAGGTCCGACATCTATCAGTTCCTCAACTGTGGTGTAGTAATCAAGATCTATGACAGTATGCTGAGATGGAATAAGTTCGTTTTCCTGGCCATGGTTCTCCCAGCCTTGTACTTTTCCATCTGCATATTGCTCCTCAAAATCAGTCTCAACCTGCAAAAAACCAACATATTAATTGCACGAGATCAAACTATATGCAGTGCATTGACAAAACAAAACCACAGCTACCAGAATGCCAAACTATTTATATGGTTCAAACCTAACGAGGATTAAAATTTCTACAATTGCCACAAACAATGCACTTATGAATTTCCAATACAAGCATCATCTAGTTGAGGTCCTTTACAAAACATGAATCATTCAGGGACAGGGTGATGGAAAACTCACAAAGCAGCAAGTTGCAAGAGCTGATAAATTCCCAAATTCTACACAGAAATACTTGGGAAACTAATATAGAACTCTTAGCCACGTATGACATACCATTACTTCAAGCAACAAGTATTCTGTCAAGATCTCGCAAAGGCTCAGTTCGCTGGAAAAAGTCGATCAAGTACTCTAACAGAGCTTCCATATACTTCCTGTATTGCCTAAAAGGACAGGTAGCAAGACAAACAGAAAAATAAAAAAAACATTCAGAAAATTCAATGAAATGTTTACCTCGAAAACTTTAGTTTACGCTGAATCTTATCTGGTTGAGAAAAAACATCAAGGTAAGCAGAATACTCAACCCTTTCCCCGAATTTAGAGTTGATGTACTGGTTGTACAGATCATGCAAGTCCAAGTACCGACCAGCACCTTCCTGCACCACACACAACCAGATTTATCAACTTGAGAAACTCTAAATACTAGTATGAAGCCAGTAATGTTGAACAAACGGACTAATAATCATCTGTTAAAATGTGTCGAGGACTCAAGGAAATGTTCTTAAATGTGAAAATACTCATCCGGGAACAATAGAAACGTACCTCTCCACTGAACGCAATGACTGGTTCCTCCTTCAGGCGTGCTTCATAGTCCTCATTGACATCAGGAAGAGGTCCAGAAGGATGCCTCCTATGGTATTCACGAATCTATGATTTTACGAAACGAGTTAAACGACTAAGGATAGCAAACAAACCTCTTTCAGACGATCATAGTATGCATTAAACACATTCGCAGTTTGGCCACCAAGCGCTGCTATCTCGTCTTCCCTCGCTCCATCCTTATCTTCATAGGTTTCAACCTGACAGCCACCAATAATCAATGTTAGCATCAATTTGAAGGCATCTACTGATGAGAACTACAATTGATTTCGGTTTCTTGGCTTGGTTATTTGTAAACCGGAATATATGGTTCAAACCGAAAGAAAGGCCAATTTGCCACAAATTGGCGAACCGGTGGCCAATTTGCCGCATTCTGAAAATTAATTTTGTTTTCAGTTATTTTTAAATCGAAAAACAAATAAAAGACATTTAAACCAAACGAATCTTGAAATATTTACGAATCCAACCAGGGTATTATCCGACAACCGCAAACCCAACCCGACCGCAGTGGATAATAACTGAAAAAATCCCTAAATTACACCGTATCGTTTTATATTCCTTCAGTGAAAATTTGAAATCAGAAACGAGTGAGTTTCGAAACGAGTGGAAGAAAGGAGCGAAGAAAGAAGAAAGCGAGATTGGAGAGAACAATCATTCGGAAACTGAAATTGGCCGCCGGTGGAGTTTCGAATCGAGCAATGGGGAAGTTGAGAAACAGCAAAGAAACGTCGAAATTATCGGAGCAGATAGAACCCGCTGCTCCGACCAAACAGTCGGAGCCAACAGAAGCGGCAGAAGCGAGAGAAACGATGGCGGAGGCAAGAGAATCGACGGAAGCGAGAGAAACGACAGAAGCGACGGAAGCGACGGAAGCGATTGAAACGATGGAGGCGACAGAAGCGGTGGAAACCGAAGTTCTTCCGAGTCCTTCAAACGAAGAAGCAAATCCCGAACCAAAAAAATTGCAATCTGAGGAGAAGATGAACTCAGAGGAAGAAGAAATAGAGGATGAATCGGAAAAAGAGGAAGAGGAAGAAGAAACAGAAAAAGATGATGAATCAGATAAAGAGGAAGAGGAAGAAGAAGAAAAAGAGGAAAATGACGAGGAAGAGGCGTCGGGTGAGGACTTGTCTGGTGACGAAGTGGAGAATAAGGTATTGTATCTTGCTTATTTATTACATAAACTTTGAGATTGATAATGGAGAGGAGAATGAAGATTGAGCATGGATAAATTTGAGTAGGTAGTATATTAGGTAATAATATATTCGAGTAGGTTCAACTACGTTCAAATATGTTACATTGAACAGTTATTGCTAAGTTCAACTGGATATGTTGGGTACAACTACGTATATTAATATTCAGATAAGGTTGAATCGGTTAATTAAATTTATTTGTTTGAACCTGCAGGATGATGAGGATGATGATGAGGATGATGGTGAGGAACCTCCGCAGGAAGAAGCTCCTCAAACAGAACAAACCCCGCAGGAAGAAGCTTCTCAAGCTATGCCTTCAGAAGCACATGTCCATTGTTCTACACCTTACCTGGTAATGTACACTACATGTTAACTTTAAATACCACATTGTAGCTAATGGTTTGAATTAAGTTCAACTAGGTTCGACTAGGTTCAACTACATGTTAACTTTAAATACCACATTGTTTGACTTGGTTACAGGTTGATGATGAATATATACCACTGCAACCAGAGAAGTTTTACTTTCGTCCAGAGCAATATATAAAAACTTGCAAGATATCAACGAGGTGTTACGTGAAACAAATGGTGCAAGACATCAAGAAAATTCCTGAGGCGTTGGAATGGTTCTCGAGTCATCCTCAGTTTAAGCATATCTTCCATATGCCTGTGGAGAATAACCGTAAATCACAAGGAGTTTGGATGCTTCTTTTGCACCTAGCTTGTACTGATAATGAGAGAGAGCTATGGTTTGTGGTTAATGGAGTACCTATTAGGTACTCCATGAAGGAGCATGCGCTGTTGAGTGGATTGGATTGCCATGACTACCCTAGCAACTACGGGGAGTTGAAGGATAAGGATGTAGGCGATTTCAAATTTGTGGAAAAGTGGTTCAAGAGAAAAAAAAATATTACGATAGCCGATGTGAAGAAGAAACTATCGGGAATGAAAGGAGCTGTTAACAAGAAGAAGATGGCTGCGCTCTATTTCTTAACCAATGTCTTGAAAGCGAAGTCCAAAGTTCAAGGAAACATAGAGCCCTTCTTTCTTAAAGTTGTGGATGATTTGGAGTTGTGTGAAAAATTTCTTTGGGGCCGTTACACCTATGATGATTGTCTCGATGAAGTAAAGAAAATAACAAAGAAGTTCAAGAGAGGCATTGTGAAGGAGAACGATTCATGGTCCTTTTCTGGTTTCATTCAATTCTTCCTATTGAGGTAATTATTTTCCTTAGATGTCGTATTAAAGTAATAATTTTATGGGTTTAGGGTGGTGATATTGTAATACTTTCTCTGCATAGGCTTTTGCGTATGAGAGTATTCCTGTGCTTGGGCGAACCTTTCGTATAGCTGTTGATGCAGAGAATGACTGTCCAAGGTTGTGCAAGCACATGTTCAAAGAGACTTACATGAAAGGTTATCCATTGGATGACATAAACGAAGTGATTGGGAGCACTAGGGTGAGTTTTTGTCATAATTTATTGTACTGTCTTGTATATATTAATTGAGTGAGCCTGATATTTGAATGTATTTTATGTTTGCATAATCTCAGGATATCATTAGCATCTTGGAACCAACCTCAGATGAGGAAGCTCTTATGGAGCGCATCATAGACCGTCATTGTGATGATGGGATAGGCTTTATGGACCCTCTAGTTGAACTTTGGAGAGACCATTTAATCGTGCAGAAGAAAAAGATATGGTGGGAGTCTTTGTACGAGATGGACTTGGCCGGTAGAGGTATCACTGAGGTAATAAATGAAGTACCGAGAGAGGCTAATGAAACTGGTGGATCACAGCACGAGCTGATGGAAGCGATGAAGGGATTGATCAAGGAAGCAATCGAGACGATGGAAAAGAAGATGGATGATATTGCATCGGAGATTAAGGCAATGGTTGGTGATTTGGATGAGAGGCTTGACGTGGTTGAGTGTTATGTCAACGAGCAACGAAGAAAGAAAGCTCATGATATAAGGGGAGCGTGTACTTCAACTCTAAGTCCTAGTCCTGCCACTGAGAAAGATGATTCCGATGCGAATGAGGAGAAGGATGAGTCTGAGGCGGCTGAAGAGATAGAGGAAGAGAATGATGATTCTGAGGCTAATGAGGAGAAGGATGATTCTGAGGCGGAGGTTCGTTGTGAGCCTCCAAAAAAAAAATGGAAAAGAATTGAAGTTGAGATGAATGTGCGGCCTAAGAGGAAGCTTAGACCTGCAGAGAAAGGAGTGAAAAAGACAAATGCTGCAGGCAAAGGAGGGAAACAGAGGAAGAGGAAGAGGAGGTGAATAACCTACGTTGCTGGTGTTTCTTGGCATTGTATTTTGGTACAACTATGTTTCTTATGGTACAACTATGTTTATCATCGTGTTGAGAACTTATGGTATTTTGGGTACAACTATGTTTCGAGTAGTTCAACTACGTATTGGTTAATTTGCCACATTTGTAAGTTCAACTCGATATTACAGACACCATGAACTGGAATAACATTGGAATACCATTAATTTAACAGAGATCTTTAAATGAAAGTTGTTACTTAAACCAACTTAAAAACAAAGCAAGAAGAAGAAAAAGTGCAGCAATCACAAACGTGCTCTCCACAGCTTTGTACTTCTTGTTGACATCACCAATCAACAATTCCAGCCTTTTAATCTCCGCTTTACTCTCTTCGTGTTCTTCCTTCACGTCCAAAATCCGTTTCTCCGCACTACGGTGGTGAGTTTGAAGACTCTCCACTTCCCCAGATACCCGCTTAATGTCAGAGTGAAGGATTTCAAGCTCATCTTCAATCACATGATCCCACCACTTCCGAATATGATAACCCGGATTCTACAATCGTAAACAACAAAGTGCCAACATTAGATTAAACCCTAAATACCAAGATTTCGCAGGATTCTCAACTAACCGCTTGGAATTCGCAGGTGAAGAATCTTCTCCCACGGTCTTCTTCGGTGCAAGACGTTTCCCTAACGACCTTGCCACCGCAGTCACAGTTAGTGGGCATACTGATGTCTTGCGTTTTGGCGCATTCTAACGTTTGTTTTGTCGAGTTTTATCGAGTCTTTCTAGTTGTTATTGAGTCTTTTCAGGTATAAAGACGTCCAAAGGAGAGTTTCCGTACGAGGAGGAGCAAGTAGGTGAAAACGAGCAAAAAGTGGTCGAAATATCCAGAAAAACCACTCGCCGGGCCAGGCCGCCGGCACCCACTCGCCGGGCCACTCGACGGCACCCACTCGCCGGGGTGCACTCGCCGGGGTGCACTCACCGGCACCGCTCGCCGGGAGGCACTCGCCGGGGTGCACTCGCCGGGGTGCACTCGCCGGCACCGCTCGCCGGGAGGCACTCGCCGGGGAGCACTCGCCGGGGAGCACTCGCCGGCACCGCTCGCCGGGAGGCACTCGCCGGGGAGCACTCGCCGAGATGCACCCGCCGGCCTCTACTCGCCGGCCACCACCCGCCGGCCACCACCCGCCGGCCACCACTCGCCGGCCACCAGTCGACGGCTATCACTCGCCGGCCATCACTCGATGGGCTTACTCGACGGATGCACTCGATGGGCCCATTCGACGGCCCATGCTCGATCCTTCACCCGATGGCCCAATCGATCACATCCGTCGCTCAACTACTTAGACCTATTTTCGTTTTTGTTTTGGGACACGTTTTTCCTTGACTCTTTTTGAAGTTTTTCATTGTTGATCTGAGGGAGAAGATCTCTGAATCCTTTGTGACAGTTTGGAGAAGATTTCTGAACCCTCTTGTTTACTATTCCTTATTTCAATGAAAACTATTTTTGCTATTGTTGTTGTTTGCTCGAACATGTGTGAGTAGTCCCCTTGCTAGATCTAGGTTTTTCAAAGGAGTTTCATGACTTAGATAACTGAATGCAGATAGGATACTTTGTCTTTGAATCAAGGATCATTTAGAGTGCGTCTTCGGATACATACCTCAACGAGAATCCCAATCTTCGGATTGTGGCAACTTCGACCATCAGCTAAGATCGTCGTATCTCGGGATCCTTGATGAAAAGAGTCTCTTTGTTTTCGCCTTTGATAATCTTAATGCTAAGATTGATTTGATCGCTCAGTTTTAGATCCTAGGCTTCCTATTCATCAAAAGTGTTATAGGGTGCTAGATAAATCATTGGCGAGCGATCCGTCCTTAGCCTGCGAGAGTTGATGCTAAGGCGGATCGTGAACATATCGAACCTGATTTTACTGGTTGCTTTCAACTGCTAGATTCAAACGATAGTTTAGACATCTAGGTTGTTTAGCAAAGTCGTTAATACCGCGACAGCGGATTAACGTACTTTCTTGTTTGAGTTCGAAACCTATTTGCAATCATTTTCCTGAATAGTCGTTTGGTTACCTTTCATGAGCTCGCGCGAATTACCCCGGTCTAGTGCTTTGTCTTTATTGAATTTTAATCGTTGTTTACATTTGTTACTGTTACTTTATCACAACCAAACCATATCATTGTCTTAGCTCTATTTCTTGTCTCATAAGTTCACTGTGCAACGCTGGTCCTCTGGATTTGAATCATTTATACACACTTCCATCCTTCTATCAAACTGGCGCCGTTGCGACGGGGACCAACTCGTTGCCATTGAATTTTGATTGGAAATTTAGTCTAAGAATTTTACTAACTTGTTCTTTCTCTTGTCTCTCGTGTTTGTTTCAGGTGCATGACCACTAGATCTACAAGGAGCAACCGCACCGAAGATCTTGTTATCCTGTCCAACGCAGAACTCGCGAGAAGAGAACGAGAAAACAGACAGACCAGACCCGCTCAGATGGCTGGTCAAGGCAATGCAGACCTGACTGCTCAGATGGCTGCTCAGATGCAGCAGCTCCAGCAGCAGATCGAGCAAATGCGGAAGGCTCAACAAGATAGAGAACCGCATCCTCAAGCTTCTATTAGAGAGAGAGATAATCCGCATACCTTCTACCAAAACCGGTCTGCGATTGTTCCTCCCCCAATTCAGAGGCAAGACTTGAAGATAGACCCCAACATGATCTCACTAGTCAAGGCGCACCTCTTCAATGGCCTACCTGCTGAGAATCCGATGGACCACATCGAGAATTTTGAAGAGATATGCAGCACGACTAGCTCGAATGGGGTACCAGCCGATTTCCTGAAGTGCAAGCTATTCCCATTCTCACTCGCCAATAAAGCTTCTCGCTGGCTGAAGTCATTACCACCAGGGTCTTTGACTTCGTGGGAACAATGCAGATCAGCGTTCCTGGACTACTTCTATACGAAGTCCAAAACAGCTTCTCTCCGTACCAAGATTGCATCATTCCACCAGTATGACGGAGAAGCTTTCTGCGAAGCATGGGAGAGGTACAAGGAGCACCAGAGAGATTGCCCTCATCACGGGTTCACTGATGAGCAGATACTGGGAATCTTTTATGATGGAGTCAACTGGGACTACAGAAACATTTTGAACTCAGCCAGCAATGGTGATTTCATGACGAAGTCCAAGGAAGGAGCATTCGAGCTTATCGAGAACCTGGCTGCAAGCTCGAGCAACAAGAGCGCCGAATATGACCGAATTGTAAGTAGTGTGTCCGCCAAGGGAAGCGGTGTAGAAGCGCAGAAGATTGATGAGCTGACTGCCAAGGTGAATCTGCTGCTGAAGGCGTCGCAGAAGTCTGTCCACTTCGTTGATGAGAGCGATGATACACCTGTCTCTCAAGAGTTTGGAGTAGGCGAAGAAGAAGATGATCAGATGGAGGTTAACTACGTGAACGGGCAAGCCTTTGTCCAGAACCGTAGCTTCAACCAGAACTACCGGCAACATCCGAACTTGTCCTATCGGAGCACGAACGTCGAGAATCCGCAGGATCAAGTCTACCCACCACGGTCGAGCCAAAACCAGCAGAAGAGTTACTCTAACACCTTCCAGGAGAAGACCTTTGTTCCGAACCAGAAGACATTTGGTCAGCAGAAGGTGCAGTTCAGTAGCCAGCAGCAAGCTTCAGGTTCATCAAACAATTCGAACGACGAGCTGAAGAGTATGATGCAGCAGATGTTGATGAACCAGCAGAAGTCTTCTGAAGAGATCAACCAGAAGATTGACACGATGTACAATGATCTGAACGGAAAGCATGAAGCCGTATGGACTCATGTCAAGAAGCTTGATGTACAAGTTGGTCAGATGGCCGAATCTGTTAAGAGGCCTCATGGAACACTTCCTGGGAAAGGAGAGACAAATCCCAGGAATGAGTATGTTGCCGTGGTCGAGACGCGAAGTGGGAAGAAGCTGACACCTACACCAGTTCCTGCAAAGAGAACAGGGAAGGAGAAAGTCGACGAGGACCTGGTCTTTGAAACAGAAGGACAAGCGAGTGAAGACGATCAAGCTGCTCCTAGTAGAGTGGATCGAGCTGAAGACGAGGGTTCATCTTCTCAGGAACCCGTCCCTGTGTCCGACGAGCCTACACCTGTAGCTGCAGAGGCTGTACCTACACGGATCTACAAGCCGAAGGTGCCTTATCCAGTTCTACCGAAGAAGTCGAGGAAAAGTCTGGAGGAAGCGAAGTGTAAAGAGATGTTGAGGGACTTGACTGTGAAGTTGCCTCTATCTGATGCTGTACAGATGATTCCTGCGCTGAAGAGGTACATGAAGGAGCTGATTTCTGGGAAAGTAGCTGAGGAGGAAAATGTGATGCTGGTTTCTGAGGAGTGTAGTGCTGTGCTACAGAACAAGGTGGTGAAGAAGAGAAGCGATCCGGGCAGATTTGTTTTGTCAGTGAAGATTGGACAGATGATATTCGCTTGCTCTCTCTGTGATCTTGGGTCGAGTGTGAACCTGATGCCATACTCTGTGGCTAAGCGGCTGGGATTTACAAAGTTCAAACCCACGAAGATATCTTTGGTCTTCGCTGATAGGTCGACTAAGTTTCCAGTTGGAATACTTGAGGATCTGCATGTGCAGATTGGCAATACGCTCATTCCAGCAGACTTTGTTGTCCTCGAGACTGACGAAGAGCCGAAGGACCCACTGATTCTTGGGCGTTCTTTCCTATGCACAGCAGGTGCCATTATCGATGTCAGAGGAGGAATAATTGATCTCCAGCTGGGAGACATGGTTATGAGGTTCGAGATGAACAGACTCCTCAAGAGACCAATGTTAGACTGGCAGACGTTTGTCATAGAAGATGGCCCGAGTTTGGAAGAAGAATTGAGAGAAGAACTGTTTCTTGACGACCCTCTGGAGGTCGCATTGACTCAAGTTGAAGGAGAGTTCAGCTATCTGAATGAGGAAGCCAACGGTTTGGCAAAAATGATGGATGCGACAAAGAGGATGGAGAGACTGGTTGCCTACATGAGTTTGGACGACGAAGAGGATTCGCCGAAGAAGAAAACCGACAAGGAACCTGTTTTTGAAACCCCCATCAACAGCCCCTGGAGTGAGTTGAGAGCTCCCAAGCTCGAACTGAAAACACTTCCAGCGGGGCTCAGGTATGCATTTCTGGGACCTAATTCGACATACCCTGTGATAGTGAATTCTGAATTGAATAATGTTGAAACTGCTTTGCTTCTCTGTGAGCTTAGGAAGTATAGAAAAGCCATAGGATATTCACTAGATGACATACCTGGAATATCACCTGATCTGTGCATGCATAAGATACATCTAGAAGATGAGTCGATGACTTCTGTAGAACATCAGAGG
This sequence comes from Erythrophleum ivorense, assembly GCA_026724425.1. NCBI lineage: Eukaryota > Viridiplantae > Streptophyta > Magnoliopsida > Fabales > Fabaceae > Erythrophleum > Erythrophleum ivorense. Next base: position 519,351 of record JAIUCV010000087.1, read on the forward strand.
AGGTTGAACCCGAATCTAAAGGATGTTGTGAAGAAAGAGATAATGAAACTCCTAGAGGCTGGTGTGATTTATGCCATATCTGATAGTACTTGGGTTAGTCCAGTTCATGTAGTTCCTAAGAAAGGTGGTATCACTGTTGTAAAAAATGATAAGAATGAATTGATACCTACTAGGACTATCACTGGTCATCGCATGTGCATTGATTACCGTAAGCTGAATGCTGCAACTAGAAAAGATCATTTTCCGCTCCCGTTTATTGATCAAATGCTTGAGAGGTTGGCTAACCACCCGTACTACTGTTTCTTAGATGGTTATTCAGGTTTCTTTCAGATCTCGATCCATCCAGACGACATTCACTTGTCCATATGGCACTTTTGCTTATCGCAGAATGCCATTTGGCTTGTGCAATGCACCGGCGACTTTCCAGCGGTGCATGATGTCTATTTTTACTGACCTTATTGAGGACATAATGGAGGTTTTCATGGACGACTTCTCAGTCTATGGAAGCTCTTTCTCTGTTTGTTTGTCTAATCTGTGCAGGGTGTTGCAGCGGTGTGAGGAGAGACATCTCGTGCTGAACTGGGAGAAGTGCCACTTCATGGTGCGAGACGGAATTGTTCTGGGCCACAGGATCTCACAAAAAGGAATTGAGGTTGACAGAGCGAAGATCGAGGTGATGATGAGTCTGCAGCCGCCTAAAACGGTGAAGGAGATCCGAAGTTTTCTAGGACATGCCGGGTTCTACAGACGTTTCATCAAGGACTTTTCCAAGATCACCAGGCCTTTGACGCAGCTGTTGTGCAAAGAAGTCAAGTTCGATTTTGACAGTGCATGCCTGGAGGCCTTTCACACGATCAAGGGAGCTCTCGTGAGTGCTCCAATTGTTCAGCCTCCAGACTGGAACCTTCCCTTCGAAGTGATGACAGATGCTAGTGACTATGCTGTGGGAGCTGTTCTCGGACAGAGGAAGGAGAAGAAACTGCATGTGATCTACTACGCCAGCCGTACACTTGATGGTGCTCAGTGCAAGTACGCTACGACTGAGAAAGAACTACGCCATCCGTCGCGTGGCCTCCCGGCGATCGCCGGCGTACTCAATCGACCGCCGGCGTGCTCAATCGACCGCCGGCGTGCTCAGTCGACCGTCGGCGTGCTGCAATCGACCGCCGGCGTGCTTCAATCGATCGCGGATGCCGCGCAAATGGCCTCCCGCGCAATCGTGCTCCTTCACGGCCAAGCGACGAGCTCAATCCGTCGGTCGAGCGCGGCTCTCGTACCTCGATCGAGCAACTTCCTCATCCAATCGAGCCCTTGGGCTTGTTATTCATTCAATTAATTGAGTGTTGTTTGCATTGAATGAGTGATTTCTGTGTTAATTTCTAGGCTGTGTTCTTGAGTTAGAGCTGAATTTGTGCTATTGAGCTTAATTGATGAGTACTTGATATACCTCTATTTTACACCCTTTTACATCATTTTTATATACTTTATGCATGGTTTTACCGTGGCTTTTTGCTTTAAAAGGTAGTTTTTATGCATATATAGTGCCAAGAGTCATTTCAGGTCAAAAGATGCAATTTGGAGCAAAACAAAGGCAAAGGTCCTCAAAGCAGCTTCATGCACTATCATTTACTTTGGAGGAGCCCCAAAAACATTCTACTCAATGGATTTCACCCAAACCAGTTCGCCGCGATGCCTACATGAGTTAGCTTTACAACGCAATTGGAATCATGCAATTTGGCCACGTAGAATGGGAGATATGATCGTTCTAGTGAAGAGTGTCAAATCAGCCGAGAACCGGACGTCTACACCAACCGCTCGACCGAACCGGTCGGACAGGGCCTCCAAGGCTCCCGTCCGACCCGACCGTCCTTAACCGCAGGAAAACACCGGTCGACCGAGCCGGTCGGACAGGGCCTCCAAGGCTCCCGTCCGACCCAACCTTCCTCCAACTCCACGACCCATCCGGTCAACCGAGCCGGTCGGACAGGGCCTCCAAGGCTCTCGTCCGACCCGACCTCCTTTCACCATCCCGAGCGCGCCCGACCATCATCCCGTCCGACCGTCCGACCGCCAGCACGACCCGAGCACCAGCCCGACCGACCGGTCGACCGCCCCGCTCGACCGCGACACGCCTCGCTCGACCCGGCTCGTTTCCGAAGCCCGTTTTGCACGTTTTTAAGCCCAAACTTACACCGCCTCTTATGTTTCGACCAAGACCTAGGTCAAGCCGCCCTTCAAGTTCTGAAGCATTATAAATACATCTTTTTAGCCTTGTAAAAGAAGAGAGCCACACATAGAGATACAAAATATTATTCAATAAAAGTTCTTATAGTTTTTGGTTTCTTTCATTGTCTCCTTCAAGAGAGGATCTCGGATCTCTGTTCTTATGAACATGAATTCGATTTCCTTCTCTATGTCTGAGTAGTTACCTTGTTAAGTGATAGGAAATCAAAGGATAGTGTTCATGCTTGCTTGATAATCGATATCTAGAATTAGGGTTTACATAAACTCTTCACCTTTGCTTGTGTTCATTGCTTGGTGTTGATCTGGCCAATCAACATATGATCCTAGGTAGATTTGAGCCACGAAAGTGATGAATCATTCGCCTGAACTAGTATTTGGTGGGCAATCTCTCTTAGACTGCGGAAGTTGATTTACTAGAGGTTGTGAACAATTGAGACTCGATCGAATTAATGCTTGTTTGATTATCTAAGGACATACCAAAAGTTTAGCGATTAGATAGATCAACATAGGGGTCGGAGCCACGGAAGTGGAAAGATCTAAATTAGTGTCTTGAGTTCTAGGTGGTACACATTCTTAAATCCCTAACAAATCGAACTTGCTTGCTTGAATCACTCATCCCGAGATTATCCTATTGCTTAGCGCTTTCCATCCATTGATTTACAACTCTATTTGCTTTGTTTACTTGCTTTCTTTACTTGCTTTCAACGTGACAACAACCAAACTCATATTGCTTTCCTAGCTAAATCTCAATCTCATACCTTGTAGTGCACAAACTGGTCCTTGTGTTCGATATAGCCGTTGCTACTCTCGATCTGTGCACTTGCAGAAAAGGGGTAGAAATTGGGAAAAGTTTAATCCCCATCAGTACTGTGTTGAGCAATTGATTTTTGCTGAAAATCCTGGGTTTGTGACTTGAATATTTTTGAGCTAGGATTGTAATTAACTAGGCTGCTGTTGATAAACTCGGAAAATGTTCTACCGTCTATTTCACCTATGTCTCATTGATCAACGCTGGTGTGACATCTGCTTGCTGGTTGCACTTAATCTCTGTTCTTGGTTTCCTTAAGCTATATCCCCTTATGCAAAGACTTGATATCAAAATATGTTTATAGAGGATGTTGACTAAGACGGTCGACCACTTGCAGTCGATCGAACGCTCACGGGTTTGGTCAAGATGATGGCATTGCTAACTTGTTGTTTCCTTTATGATTGCAGGAACACAGGTCGTAGTCAAGGCGAGGGTTCATCGAGAAGGAGAGGAAAACAGCGTTCTGAGTCAGACAGTGACTTCGAGTTGGTCGACGAGATGCAAGACGTTGAGTCTCCAAGGGTGATGGGAACCGAGCCAGCTGTCGACGGCCTAACAGAACTGGAGGTCAAGCGCCTTAGAATTCTCCTTGACATGCAACTGGGGGGAACGAGATACCCAGATCGTGCTACAATGGATAAGCTTGGCATCACTGAGGATGTAGACGCCATGCTACACCGCCTGGGGATCGCGGTTTTCATGTACCGAAGGCATGAGTCCTACAAGAAAGCGACTTGCCTCTTCCTCGCCACGCTTGAGCTTCATCTCTGCACTCCTGACCAGCTTACGAAAGACGGGAGTGATGGCTATATTACGTTCTGGACAGGAGGCGCGAGACGCATGCTCTCTTTCCAAGAGATTGACAGAGTTCATTTCCTTCCTCCAGCAACCAGGACGGCCTCGACGTAGACAGAGACGAGATTGACGCTTTATGGGAGACTATAGCTGCGGGAGTGTTCACTTCGGGATGCAAATCTGCTCAAATTAGAAGCCCATCGATCCGCTATGTCCACAAAGCATTGGCAAACGTACTCAACCCGAGGCAAATGACTGGAAACGTCCATCTAACCGAGATGACCATGATAGATGTGGCACTTACCGGAATTCAACCTCGTCTGAACAATGGAACGAGGTTGCAGGGAAGTCGAACGAACGGAGGGATCACACGAGCGCTGATCGAGCAGCTTATCTCCTACCAAAGCTGGGCGTTGAAGAATGAGAGTAATAGAACCAGGTGCGAGCTACGCATGGGAGGACTTGTGACGCCTATCTTGGCCGCCGTCGGGTTTATACCTGATATGAATGAGGTCGTCGCCATGCCAGAAGAGCTAGACATACAGTACCTGCAGAACTGCCAATTTTTGAAGAGAACGGCAGCCGGTGAAGAGAACGACCAGATATACCAATTCACCCATCGACTACTCGGAAGTGCCCATATTTGGCTCCCTAACCCGACCTACACTTCACTCAGAGGTGGGGCCAATGTCGACTTCAACCCGCCACCATCATCACTTGTCATCCACTCGACCGCGCGTGCACATCCAACCGCTTCAGACCCCTTGACTCCGTTAGCGTACCAGAACCGCGGATTCCAGTCGTCGGAGGAAGAAGGCGACAGGTTGTTTGACTTTGACCATTTCCACTTCGAGGAGACCACCGTGCCAAAGACTCAGAGCGCTGCACTCCGAGCCGCGCACGAGCACATCAACTCACTTCAACGCTGGCAGAAATGCCAGGATAAAGCATCAAACACGCTCGCCAGCAAACTACGGAGGAAGGTAAAGAAGCTAAGCGATCAAGTAAAGGCGTTAACTAACATGATGAGCTGCACATCTTCCTGGGCGGTCCGGAGAAGCACAGCACCCGTCCAAGCACCTCCGCCGCTAGAAGTCTCCGAAGAAGAACCCGAACACGACATTACAGAGCATCTCGTGCCTCCTCCTCGCCAGCCACTGCCAGACGAACCGCGTCATTCTTCATACGAACCCCGACTAGGAAAGAGACGCAATCGAGAGGACCATGCCCATCTGAGGCGATGTGCTACTACTTCCAGAGCGGCGAGGCCAGCGGATCACTCGACGCCGTATCCCAGCGTTCCGGCCGACCAGTACATGCACCAGACCACCGCCAGAGCAGGCTCCTCCTCCATTCCACAGTACACTCGAGAGAGTATGGATGCGGAGATAGACGCCATCATTCGTGGCCACCGCTGAACACCACAACAACTCTCATCACCACCACCACTGTAACATGTCATTTCTATCTCTTCTTTTCCTTTCATTTTATTTCATTGAGTCTGTTCACTCTCCTTTTGATTTATTTTCACACCGGGGACGGTGTGAAGTAAGTCCGGGGGAGGGTCATTGTGTACTAATGTCATTTTTTTTTCTTTTGTTTTATGTTTGATCTTGAGTCCTTTTGATGTTTTCTTTAAGTCTGTGTTTTATTGAGTCAAAAACTAGTTGGGAATTATGACCGAATCATATGATGATCTTCAACCATTTATGCTCTTGAATATTTTCGATGTAGTGACCAATTTTTCAAGGTTTGTTAGGTGCAAAAAGCTGAAATGCCCTTTTGGTCGGACTTCCCCCAGGAACTTTTCATTTTGCAGGAACTTTTGGTGAAGCATTCGGTTAACTCTATTTTATCTGGACTAAACTGAACTTTAAATACTTCTTGTTTTGGGCACTAGATAGTAGAGCGAGTTACACCATACATATTCAGGACTTCTTTTCCCTTTTACCACTCTTGCTGATCCTGAATAGCCTAACCACTTCTCGACCCATTTTTTTTCTGTTTCCTTATCTCTCTCTTATATGCAGATGTGTGCAAAAGGGTCGGAGAGAACTGGACTGACGCAACCTCTAACTCACTCTTGCTGAAGAATCGATCGTGAGTAGAGGAGAAAGATGGACCGAGCAACCGCTCTCGAATCAAGAGCACTCGATCAGAGCGGACAATCAAGAAGTTTCAAGCGGTCCAGTTATTTGGGGTATGTCTTCTATGGTCTCATCCTCTGTGTTTTAAGGGACGTTTATACGTATAGAGACCCTTTCATCCTTCAAAAAGTATAAAAAAAAAAAAAAAAAAAACACAAAATTTTCAATTCGAAGGATGAAGGAAAGGGTCTCGAAAGTTCAATTACATACGTCCCTTAGCACGAGACAAGCCCCGAGGAAGAAAAAGTGAAGATTTGGAGTTTGGTAGTCGAAGAAAGAGGAGAGTGATTAGAGGTTGTGGACATCAACAAGTCCAATCTCTCTTACCATTTTGTGCGACATCCTGCATCACTTTCCGGAAATAATGGTAACCCCCTCAACACCACTCTCTAAACACTTTTGTCACTTTCACCTGAAATGACCTACCTTATCAAAATTCGTTCCGCCTAGATAGTGCCCAGGATAAGGAGTTCACGCCAACCTTTAATGAATGTAGAGAGTTGACCGATGTGTAGCTTGAGTCTCTGCAGGTTGGGGGTTCACGAAGGGATCAGGATTGCGAGACTTTGAGGGTACGACAGTGATTATGCGCTGATCAAGCGTTGTTTCTTGCGGTCTAATGATTTTCCTTCGGGGTATGGTTGCTGATGATTTGAGAGTCCCCGCGTTTTCAAACTTCTTCTCTGTGTCTTAGACCCTATGTTTGCTTGAGGGCAAGCAAAAGGCTAAGTCCGGGGGAATTGATGTCTTGCGTTTTGGCGCATTCTAACGTTTGTTTTGTCGAGTTTTATCGAGTCTTTCTAGTTGTTATTGAGTCTTTTCAGGTATAAAGACGTTCAAAGGAGAGTTTCCGTACGAGGAGGAGCAAGTAGGTGAAAACGAGCAAAAAGTGGTCGAAATATCCAGAAAAACCACTCGCCGGGCCAGGCCGCCGGCACCCACTCGCCGGGCCACTCGACGGCACCCACTCGCCGGGGTGCACTCGCCGGGGTGCACTCGCCGGCACCGCTCGCCGGGAGGCACACGCCGGGGTGCACTCGCCGGGGTGCACTCGCCGGCACCGCTCGCCGGGAGGCACTCGCCGGGAGGCACTCGCCGGGGAGCACTCGCCGAGATGCACCCGCCGGCCTCCACTCGCCGGCCACCACCCGCCGGCCACCACCCGCCGGCCACCACTCGCCGGCCACCAGTCGACGGCTATCACTCGCCGGCCATCACTCGATGGGCTTACTCGACGGATGCACTCGATGGGCCCACTCGACGGCCCATGCTCGATCCTTCACCCGATGGCCCAATCGATCACATCCGTCGCTCAACTACTTAGACCTATTTTCGTTTTTGTTTTGGGACACGTTTTTCCTTGACTCTTTTTGAAGTTTTTCATTGTTGATCTGAGGGAGAAGATCTCTGAATCCTTTGTGACAGTTTGGAGAAGATTTCTGAACCCTCTTGTTTACTATTCCTTATTTCAATGAAAACTATTTCTGCTATTGTTGTTGTTTGCTCGAACATGTGTGAGTAGTCCCCTTGCTAGATCTAGATTTTTCAAAGGAGTTTCATGACTTAGATAACTGAATGCAGATAGGATACTTTGTCTTTGAATCAAGGATCATTTAGAGTGCGTCTTCGGATACATACCTCAACGAGAATCCCAATCTTCGGATTGTGGCAACTTCGACCATCAGCTAAGATCGTCGTATCTCGGGATCCTTGATGAAAAGAGTCTCTTTGTTTTCGCCTTTGATAATCTTAATGCTAAGATTGATTTGATCGCTCAGTTTTAGATCCTAGGCTTCCTATTCATCAAAAGTGTTATAGGGTGCTAGATAAATCATTGGCGAGCGATCCGTCCTTAGCCTGCGAGAGTTGATGCTAAGGCGGATCGTGAACATATCGAACCTGATTTTACTGCTTGCTTTCAACTGCTAGATTCAAACGATAGTTTAGACATCTAGGTTGTTTAGCAAAGTCGTTAATACCGCGACAGCGGATTAACGTACTTTCTTGTTTGAGTTCGAAACCTATTTGCAATCATTTTCCTGAATAGTCGTTTGGTTACCTTTCATGAGCTCCCGCGAATTACCCCGGTCTAGTGCTTTGTCTTTATTGAATTTTAATCGTTGTTTACATTTGTTACTGTTACTATATCACAACCAAACCATATCATTGTCTTAGTTCTATTTCTTGTCTCATAAGTTCACTGTGCAACGCTGGTCCTCTGGATTTGAATCATTTATACACACTTCCATCCTTCTATCACATACCATACTCGCCATCTCCAATAAGACCTTCGTCGAGGGAGTATGAAGAGGAAGACGAGGTTGCAACCCAACTGTGAGGTCCCATCTCTGAAAATTGAAGAGAGGAAGCGAATAGAGGAATTGAAAAGAGGAAGCAAAGAGAGGAAGCAAAGAGAGGAATCGAGAGGAAGCGAAGAGATGAATCGAGAGGAATCGAAGAGAGGAAGCGGAGAGAGAAATTCAAGAGAGAAATTGAGAGTGGTATGAACCCTAGAAACCTAGAAATGGTAAAGTAACAAATTTTTCGACTTTTTCGTTATTCTTAAGAATAGCGGCGGAAAAAAATAAATAATAAAGAAATTAAAAAAGGAAAAAAAGTTCCCGCCGGCGGAAAAAGTTAAAAAGTTTCATTTTTCGGAAAAATTGTGCATAGTTGTACTCATGCCAAAGGTAGAACCAAAATTTGTCCTAGTTGTACATCTGCGAGTTTCGTGTTTTTGTAGTCGAACCGTACCATAAACTGTAGTGGTACAGTTGAACAATTGATAGTTCATCTTCTTTTAGCATCATAATCATATTTATGTCCACTTTTAAAACATATCTCGTATTGTTATTCATTTGCTTCATATCACTCACACATTACCTATATTTTCCATATATTGTAAAGGGTGCTTCACGACAGAATCATTATCTACAACTATAATTTTGTAATTTCATTTTTTTGTTGTTTATATCTATTAATAAGACATAAGAATGTGTTTCTCTTAATTAATTCTCTACATTCCATATCATAAATATATTTATTATGTATTTGTTGGTTATTCGTATTTATCACCGAGTAGTCGAACCAATTAGATCCAGTTGTACTAAATGAATGAGAAACCAAAAAACGTCCACATTCAGACGTCTACATTCATAGCCGAATTGAACATGTGTATAACAATAGCCGAATTGATAGTCGGTGCACATGTCCATCGACTTTTGTACGTTGTTGAACCTGGTAGAACCGATCACCTTTAACATTTGAGAACAAAACCGAATCTAAAACAATGTCGAATCTACACTTTTGACAATACAAACCATGAATATCAGTACATACTCGAACCTGGTAGAACCCATCAATAAAAACTTCAAATAAAATGTTCAAACATAGTTCAAACATAGTTCACCAGAATAATTCAAACATAGTTCTAACACAAATTACACAACAAAACTCAAACATCACCGGCTCATAGGTTCGAACCAATCTCCCAAATTCTTGTAACGATTACACTTGCTACTCGTTTTCTTCTTCTTTTTTCGACTTTCTCCTTCTGATGGATGCCGTTCTTCTTTGTTTCTTCCCCTTTTTGCCGTGTAATCAGGAGGGTATGCGAACAATTTCATTACATCCTCAGGAATACTCCAAACAGAGACATGTAGCACTGTATAGATTGTTTTCACATATGCTTGTGACCACGTCTCAACCAAGTAGTATTTGGAGCACATATCATATATAGAAAGAGTCGACGTTCTTCCATCCTTCTTTATTTTTGCCATGACTGCGGCAATTGCATGAACACAAGGATACTTGTCTATGTCAAACATTCTGCACATGCAAGTTCTGCTTGCTAAATCCACAAGGTAGGTCACACCATCTGTTCCAACTACGTCATACTGAAATTCCAGTCCATTTACCTCCCTTACGGTTAAACACTTAGCTACTGGACATTTCTCGTGAAGCAAATTATCCACATAAGGCACAACGACCTTTGTACATGGCATTGAAGAGCACTCGTTCCTATACTTGTTGGACCAAAAAGTGAATTTCTCTACTATTTTATCAACCATAGGTAAGAGTGACAACTTTCTATCTTTCCTAAACACACTGTTCATAGATTCACAAGAATTGCTGGTGTCTAAGTTATACTTAACTCCCTCAAAGAAGCACCTTGCCCACCTATCCACATCTATCTTATCAACCAAAAACTTAGCACACGCAGGGTACCTCTTTGTGAAATCATCAAACTCTTGTCTAAACTCAGACACAGTATAAGCATGAGCGCATTGGATAAACTTATCCACAACATCATCTCTCTTCACCCCTTGTTGAGCATGCCCTTTTACGTTCTGTGCCAGATGTCAAATACAGTGTACATGGCGAGCCAATGGATAGACCTTCGACACACCGTTTATGATGCTTTTATGTCTGTCACTCACAAAAACCAGTTCAGGATCGTCTGGTATAACAGCTTTCAGGTTTTCCAGAAACCACGACCAACTAAGATGATTTTCGCTATCAATTATCCCAAAGGCAATAGGGTAATGGTGATGATTAGGATCTTGAGCAGTGGCAAACACAAGCTGTCCACCATATACAGTCTTCAGAAACGTTGCATCCACAACTATCACTTTCCTCATCCATTGAAACCCTTCAATGCTGGCGCCCAAAGCAACAAATAGATACTCGAACCTGTTATCAGCATCTAGTTACACGTTTGTTTTTGTTCCAGGATTTTCCTGCTCCAGCATGTACAGATAAGAAAACAACATCCTATAGCCTTCTTTAGGAGTGCCCCGCACATCACTAACATGTAGTTTTTTTCCTCTCAAGGCAGTAGAGTATGACACGGTGACACCAGCTCTCCGGTGAACAACATCTACAATAGTTTTAGGAACTGGTGTGTCGAATTGACCTGGATAGTCTTCATGCAGAACCGCTGCCACTAATCGTGGGTTGTCTCTTCTTCTACAATTGCTACTACTTTGAACAGCCCGAGAGCATGTATGCTTACTCTTGTATCTTGTGACGCAGAAAAAATCTGATCCAGCTATCTTCGCAGCTCGTATATACCAATTACAGCCTTTGCTCTCCTGAGTGCACTTGAGAATAAGTCGCACTGTATCTGACTTATAAGTGCGGACACCAAAACAGTGCTTATGTGAAACTCTGTCAACTAAATCTTGCAATGCCTCCTTTGAGGGAAATTGTTGTCTTAAGTCAATACCAATACCATCTTCCCATGCTTCAACAAACTGAGATTCTTCTGTATGACGTGAAAGCTCAATATCCTCATCAAACCCATTTAACCCGTCTTCCTTACTATCAGGTTCTGGACGCTCACCATTGCCATCATGTTCTTTGCCATCAGACTCCAGCTCTTCGATAAGTGGCTCTTCGATATGTGGCTCACTCTGTTTTTCTTTTGTTCCTTCCTCCCTGAAAATAGTAACGATACCATCATTCGGTACATCACCTATGCCATTTAGAATCGGCTCCTCCTCATAATTCAAACCAAATGAACTTTCAACCTCCGTTCTAGACAGGTGCTCGCTCCTATTATTTATTCCCGAATCTTTCATTACCTCCACATGCAAAACCCTCCTAAATCCCAGTTTATCAATTGTCGTTAGATAAGCAAATAGGTCCTCATCATCGAAAATGTACATCTCTCTCGCAGGATTATTTGACATTGGAATGTAACTCAGTTTCAGCAGCGGCTTAGCTCCATCTCTCCCAATCTTCCTGCATATCTTTTCTACTACCGCCGAGTACGTAATCTCCTCCAAAGATGAGATCTTGCAAGTTATAGCGCAAGTGAGATTTTTTGAAACCCATTTCAGGTCCTCTTCTGCATCATGACCTCCGTGGTCGAAAAATATGTTTGTGATGTTCATGCTCATTGTCCCCTGCAAATATAATGCAAATAATCAATTGCCAATTACAAAAAATCTCACAGTTGTACTACGTGTACCAGTTGAACTTTTAGTACCATTAGTCTTTAACATGCAGTTGTACCTATATGAACCATTTGAACCACTTAATCAAATACCTCTCATTTGTACCAGTTGTACCATCTCTGCAAGTTCCGATCTATAGTATTACGAGTTCAAATTGAGCTTACTCATTGCGATTCACAAGTTACAATCGTCAAATTCCTTAATCTAACCCATATCCTATCAATGTATGTATACCATTTCAATGTCTATACCCAATGAATCAATTTACAAATCCATATACCAAACAAATAAACAAAAGCTAGAAACTCACCTCCAATGGAATTGAAGCTTCAACAATGGTGGAAATCAGCAACATGGGACATCGACTGGGTATGGAGGACAAAGAGGAGGCGGAATTGGTGTAGATGAGCTCAGCTGGAAGAAGATTTCGATTTCAATGGTAGGGAACGAAGCTCTCGATTTCAATGGTAGGGAACGAAGCTCTCGATTTCGATTCCGACCAAATATCGCGATTTCGATTATTGTTTTTTCCGACCAAATAATTAATTATTTCAGATTTTCGATTTTTATTTTATTATTTTACATTTTCATAAAAGGTTTAAAGTAAATAAGAAGAAAAAAAAGTGAAAGTGAAAGAGTAAAGGTGAAAAGAGAAGGAAGGAGAAAATGGTAACTGCATATTCTCTCTTAATCAGAAAGTAGCATTAGATTACATAGTGGCAAAGCAGATTCTTTTTTCTTGATTTGTGACAAATTGGCCTCGCGCTCGTTCAAACCACATCCACGTATCAATTTCTGTTTTTTTTAGAAAATTGGCAATTTACACCGAAAATACTTTTTCTTATCCATTATATTTTCTTTAAGTGGTTTCTGTCTACTTTTCCACTAATCCACTTTTACCCCCAAAAATAATTAGATAAAATTTTCAATTATATATTTTTTCGTTTTAAAACCAAAAAAACTAAAAATATCAAAGTAAAAAATAAACAAAAACTAAAATTGTGAAAAACTCGATATTTAGAGCATGCAAAAAGCTCAATTTGGAGCTCTTTAGCACTATTAAAGAATAAAGATATTATTAGTTTAATTGTAGAGGTGCTGTAATAATTTTAGAATTTGTAGCTCTGCATTGAAAAGAGTTCAGGATGGGGTTCTACAATAAAACTTTTTCAGCAAAATACAACCACAAAGCTCATCTACTTGGGAGGACTTGCAAAATATTTGGCACTAATATTTGGCGACAACAAAGACAAGAATGAATTGAAAATTCGGAGGGTTTATGAAGATTATTAGCTTCATACCTTAAGGAGGTGATGAGTTTTAACGCCGTAGTTGCTTGATGTGTGCGATCTGTTTGCTTGGATTCAAAACCTTTGGACAGGCACGAGCATAGTTCAAATGGCATCGGTAAAGCTTGAACTCGTCGTCAACGGCCTCAAGTCTTTCCTTAGTGTACTCATCGCGACTGTCACTTATCCACCTGCACACGTGAACAAGTCTCTCAGTTACAAACCCATCGAAAGATCGAAACTTTATTTACTGACTCGGTTAGTCTCAGCTTCCCAAACCAAAACAATGAAAATGCGATTTCAACAAAGACATAGATTGCAAACACGAAGATACAACAAATAGATTGAACGAACCACACAAGATGTCAAGACATACGAATCTTCCTAACCATCCATGCAAAATCTAAAAGCAGATTCCAAGATTGAAAGTTCCTTGTCCTACAATTCGCAACTAATTCCCCGAAAGAGCTAACTTCTAAATCCATTTTTTAACAAGCAATTCTCCAAACAAACCAGCAACAATACTATCATTCTTTTCTAACTTTACCTGTTGGCATGGAGCAAAGCTGCAGGGCCAAGGTAAGACTCAGGATTCCACCAGTAACTGGGACAGGATGTGCTACAGCAAGCACACATAATACACTCGTACATCCCATCAAGCTTAGCCCTATCCTTCTTGCTCTGTAAAATCTCTTTCCCAGGCTCAGACGGCAGATTCTTCCTCTTCAACCACGGCTCAATGCTCTTGTACTGATTGTAAAAATTGGTCATATCCACCACCAGATCCTTTAATCACGAACATATGATGCAACGGCGTGATTGTCGCCTTAGACGCTGCGTCTTCAATCTTCGTCAAACACGCGAGTCCGTTGCATCTGTCAATGTTCATAGCGCACGAGCCACAGATCCTTCTTGGCACGATCGACGGCGTTACAAATACCAAACAGAAGAATCAGACGGAGAAGAAGAAGAGGAAGAACGTAGAACAAGGCAGACAACAGTAATCGGAGATTAGAGAAGAAGGATTTTTCGATCAGAATTTCAGATGGAAGAAGAAGGAGAATACGAAGAAATTTGTTTCCGCGTAACAGAGAGAAAAAGCGAAAAAAATAACAAAGTGGCGAAAAAAATATTATGGCGGTGCGCTCTCGTCACGACACGTGCCGAGTAGGCCTGTCAATTTGGGACCCAACCCGCGGGTTCCGCCCCGTTTGACCCGCCGCGGGGCGGGTGCGGGTAAAAAAAAATTCAAAAAAAAATGAAGCGGGTCATGCGGGGCGGGTAAATAAAAAATGCGGGGCGGGTGCGGATATAAATATTATATCTCGCGGGTTGGCGTGTTACCCGCAAAAAAAAAAAAAAAAAAAAAAATCTAAATTTAACTTTAAAATTAAGAAAAATTAATATTTATCTAACAATTTTTATCAAAAATTTGAATATTATTAGTAATATTTATAAATTAGTTAATAGTTTCTTTCAAATTCATAATTTTTTATATATATTTATGGTTTATCATATAAAATATTTTTAATAACATTTTATTTTGTTAAATATATGTATATATATAATTTTTTTTTTTTAATTATAATATTGCGGGTGGCGGGTTACCCGCCAGACCCGCTTGATTAATGCGGGGCGGATGCGGATAACCTATATATTATATGCGGGTCAAGCAGGTGTTTTTTTTTATGGGTAAAAAAGACTTGAACCCGCGGCGGGGCGGGTCAGGATCCGCGGATCCGACCCGCTTGACAGCTCTAGTGCCGAGTAGAGGCGACTCCAAAACACCTTCCCCCAGAGACGATTCTCGGATTAAAGAGTGCCACCTATGTAATTATAATTACAATAGAACCACAATAGAACCCTCAACCTTGCTAAGATTTTTTACCTTTTTTTTAGGTGGAACATGAATCTTTTAAATGGATACATCCACCTATATTGTACAGGTCCACCAAGTGCTGCTTCGCGAGGAAGATGAATTGCAAGATGTTCCATCACATCAAAAAATGACGGTGGAAATATTCTTTCCAAATTGCATAAGAGCAAAGGAATATTCTCTTCTAAACGAGCTATACCGTTGGTTGTGAAGGATCTTGAGCAAAGGTCTCTGAAGAAAGCATTTATCCCTGTATTTTCAGATTTCATATATATACCGAGTCAACATTTCTATATGTTTAGGTGAATAGTAAAGAATAAATAATTTTATACCTGATACTGCATCATGAACATTTTTAGATAAGAGCTTCTTAAAAGCAAAAGTAAGCAACCGCTGCATAAAAACATGGCAATCATGACTCTTCATTCCTGATAACTTGTTGTTATTGATGTCTACGCATCGTGAGAGATTAGATGCATAGCCGTCTGGAAACTTAACATTGTCGATTATCCATTGGAAAAATGCTTTCTTCGCAACTGCATTTAATCTGAATATTGGAGTTGGGCCTTTCCCATTGCTCATCACATGTAGCTCAGAACGCTCGCATATAGCAGGGAGGTCCAATCTTGATTTCAGATTGTCCTAGGTCTTACCTTTGCACATCCAATATTGTGTTCATGATATTCTCAAAAAAGTTCTTCTCAATATGCATGACATCAAGATTATGTCTAAGCATATGATCCTTCCAATACGGTAACTCCAAAAAAATACTCTTTTTGTGCCAATTATGGTTGATTCCGTACCCATCATTACGAACATGTCCATTGCCGCCTACTTCCACTGTTTTATCTGCACTAAAATCTCTCAACTGCTTAAGTATATCTTCTCCTGATATCTCTGGAGGCGGTGCTTCATTTACAACTTTGTTTCTCGTAAAGATTGTCGTTTTTTCTCGATATTCATGATTCATCGGCAAGAACCGTCGGCGACTGTAACATCCGTGAACCTGGAAGTTGTTTTGGAAGTGGTGTTGGACGATGCTAGGGGTTCGGGAGTAGTTGGCACATGCTCTTAGAGGTGTGGATTGAGGGTTGGCTGTACATGTTCTTGTTTGATTGTTGTGCAGTCGGTCTAAGGTTCAAGCATCGCGAAGAAAGTGTGTTAATTCTTCTGAACGACTAGTATCGATCGACACCCTTCGGGTGTCGATCGACACCGGTTATCGGGTTTGATTTCCGGTTTAAGTCGATCGATTTGCAATTGGAGTTGGTTTGGTCGATTGGTGTCGACCGACACCAAGGGAGGGTGTCGATCGACACCGGTTATGGTGAAATCGACCGGTTTGATTCAAGTCGGCTGGTTTTGGGCTGGTTTGGGCGAGAAAAGCCCTAGACTCGCGTTTTTAAGCCCTGTGGCCGCGAGAAAGGCACAGTTTTCGAGACATCAAGGTTCTTAGGCGATTTTTGGAGGATTGGAGGTGATTTCTGAGTTTCTGGGTTGAATCCGTGGCTGTTCTTCGTTGTTCCCTTCTCCTTTCCTTCCTTTCAATCCTTTTCAAGGTGAGTGCGTGACTGTAGGTCCGTTAAGCGTTAGAGATTGTGTGATATCGGATTTATGATGTGTTCTTGAGATTGTTTATGTTGGATTTCGTGTTTAATAGTATTGGGGCGTTGAAAACCCCTAGATTTTGTGTTATTGCGATTTTGGAATGTGATTTTCGTAGCTTCTGGTTTCTGGGCGTCGAGCCGGTGTCGAGCGACACTCGATGAGTGTCGATCGACACTCGGGAGGCTGGCGTCGATCGACACCATAGAGGTGTCGGTCGACACCAACCTGGGTGTCAGGAAACGTGAGTGTTTCCTGACAGGGATGGTTTATACTGTTGTTAATGTTGAGCATTGTTATTGTTGTTGATTATTGCGATGTTTTGTCTAGTGTTTGACGTAATTGGCCTGTAGGCAGGATGATCCACTCACTAAGTATTTATGATAATACTTACGCATCTCTATTCCAATGTGATGCAGGTAACAGCAATGTTCTTCCGCGGAAAGAGACCGAGAGAAGAGGATGATGAGATTAGGAATTTGATTCTGGCTTTGTTGTTATGGTTGACCAGAAATTCATGAGTTTAGGGTGTTAGACTTTATTTTAATAATGTAGCAAACCGGCTTAGGTTGCTTATTGGTTATTGGTTTTATTGGTTCTATTCTTTATTGGTTATTGTTGAATAATTATTTATGATTTAATAATATTGGTTTTCTTCCGCATTGTGTTGAATTAGCTGTTGAGGATTAATATTTATGGGAATATTAATCTGGGCTAATTATTTAATAAAAAAAAAAAACAAAAAAAAGGTTTGGTTGTTTCAGCGACAATCTAACCAAGAAGATTTTCTTCCATGTTTAAGCTGAATTGCATCGGTATTATCTTGACAATACGGACATGAAAGCCTTCCATGGGTGGTCCACCCTGATAACATTCCGTACGCTGGAAAATCACTAATCGTCCACATCAAAACAGCTCGCATTTTAAAATTGTTCCTTAGGGAAACATCATACGCATCTATGCCCTGGTACCACAAAGTTTGTAACTCATGAATCAAGGGCTGTAAGAACACATCAAATGATCGCTTAGGGTGTTCTGGTCCAGGAACAAGAATTGTTAGGAACAAAAACTCTTGTTTCATACATAGAGATGGGGGAAGGTTGTAGGGGCAAATACCACATACGTTGGTACGGCAGTCTACTTTTCCCACTAGTAACCTGAAATCGTGGCTTCCGGCAAAATTTACACACGTCCAAATTTGCATCTTCTCTCCAAAATATCATACAGTTATCAATACACACATCAATCATTTGGAATGGTAACCCAAGTGCTGACACCAATTTTTGTATTTCGTAATAAGAACTAGGTGAAAAATTTGGCTGTGGCAAATACTCCTTCACGAAATCAGCTATTGCTTCAACACAATCCTCAGACAAGTTATATTTTGTTTTTATGTTCATCATCCTAGTTGCTGCGGATAAACGTGAATGACCTTCTCCACAACCATTATAAATCGGATTTTTCGCTGCATCAAGCATATCAAAAAACTTTCTCGCTTCTGAGTTTGGTTCCTCAACAACGTTTCGAGTTTCCATCGTTTCATGAAAAGCATATGTCACCATCTGCACAGTACCAGTTCCATCCTGAGGCAAATTTCCCTGCTTTTCAACCCTAATATCATTATCATGATCCAATTGATATCCATCATCACCAACTTGACTACTAGTGCTTGCTAAAGTTTCAAAATCTTCTCCATGGGAAAACCATATATAATAACCAGGCGTAAATCCCCGCGAGTATAAGTGCTTCCAAATAGTATCCATCATGATAAATTTTTCATTACCACATGAAGAACAAGTACAATACATCTTACCTTGTTACATCAAATGTTTCATTGTTTAGAAAGGAAAACTAATTACGCATTTAAATTTTGGTAGCTAACCAATACATGAGGGCAGGAATCCCTCATAACTAATTTTGACTTTTGTTCCCCAGAAATCCTAATGGAGCTTGTCAATCGTTTGTTTGTTTTGTTTTGTTTTTTTTTTTTTTTTTGCAACTTCTAGCTATGACAAAATGAACTTTGACTAGATTAAACTTACAAATAACTTCTTCTTAGATTTTGACTAGATATAACCTGCGGGTGGCCCAGACACTCACCTAGTTGCTAGTTTTGTACTAAAAATTGTTAGACAGTCTTGTTAAGATTAGTACAAATTAACAAAATTAAAACTCTTCGTACTTTTTTGTCATAAAACTGCCCTTAGTACACAAATAAAAAGAGATAAGACTGAAAAGTGTTGACCAAATAAAACCCAAATTATCTAAATCTTGACCTTAAAACGAAAGAGGAAAGAAAACAAATAATCAACACCGCTAGTCAAAGCTTCCTTTTTGGTTACATTATATTGTTAAATACTTCGATGTATTAGTCATTATTACTATGAAGCTTTATAGTAGGTTATAAATTTGAACTTTACACAAATGATGTGATATCAAAGCTTATTTTTTGTCCTCAAACAAACAATAGAGGAGCCATTGCTTTCTGAATCAACATTCTCTGATGAAATTCCTCCTCTTCCTTTCTCTCTTCATTTTCTCCTTTTTCCTGTTTGGTACGTAATTTTTACACATCCTATATAATCACAACTTAGTATTTCAAATCCCTGACTTATCTTAAAACTTTTAAAACCATTGTTTTATTTGTTGGCAGGAGAAACCAATGGGGTTGAGGCTTCATATATCAAACCAATGAAACTTTTTGTCTTCGGAGACTCTTACGTTGATACCGGAAATATAAGATACTCCGAAGTTATGTCTAGGAAGTTCCCGTACGGTATCACTTTCCCCGGTAAACCATCTGGCCGGTTCTCGGATGGTCGTGTCGCCACAGATTTTCTAGGTATTTTTCTTCCTCTCTCTATACCCTTAATGGGTTTTGCTTCGTCAATGTTAATACATATATCTCTTCATAACTTCACATAATCAAAGCTAGAAGGCTATAAACCTAAGTATTTACATGCAGTGAGAGGGAGATTAATTAACATGTTGACCCCTTGGTCTAACGTTTTATATCCGTAGTTATCCGTTTATTAAAAACATAACAAATCACAAATACTAATTTTATCAAGGTTAGATAGATATCAACTCGATCCATATGTTACATTTTATCATAAATTTATAATTTCCAAGTTTAAAAGATAATCTTACTGTAACAAGTATGTGTTTCAGAAATATTTTTCTTAAATTCATTAACAGATATATGGTTTTTTTTTATCATTTGTATTGAAACAAACATATATTCATGAACCTAAATGTTGAAACTATTGTGTTGGTGATATATGTATGGATGGATGCAGCACAAATGATGGCTATAAAGTCACCGACTCCATACGAATTGAAAGATTCCGCGGGAAAAGAACAGTTACAGTACGGGATGAATTTTGCGTACGGAGGAACAGGAGTGTTCAACACTTACGTACCATTTCCCAATATGACCACTCAAATCGATTTCTTCCAAAAGGTTGTCACTTCCGGCCACGTCTACTCTTCTTCCGACCTTTCTTCCTCTGTCGGTCTCGTCAGCGTCGCCGGCAACGACTACTCCAATTTCATCGCCCAAAACCGCTCTTTCTCTGTAAGAAAGCATTTCTTTATTTATCTCTCTAACTTCGGTCCAACTAATTAGCAACTTACTATAATATTTCAACCCTAAAGTCGATTTTTTTCTTAAACAATTAAAATAGTTTACAACGTCCGTTCTTGACATGAGCTACGTTCATTTTCTGTTCTTGATTTGAGAGCTACGTTCATTTTCTTCTCTTGCGTGTTTATAGTATAATTTTTTTTTTTTTTTTGTCTTCTTAAAGCTCTATAATTGAATTATCATGGACTTTAACAGTGCATTTCTTACGTCCGTTTCAATTTGTAGGAAATTTCGGGATTTATAAAGGAAGTCGTGGATCAAACAGAGGTGAATTTGCGGCGGATCCACACATTGGGAGTGAAAAAGGTAGGAATAGCGTCGCTGCAACCACTTGGATGCCTTCCACTTTTCACCGTGGTATCTTCGTTCCATCAATGCGATGAGTCAATGAAAGCGATGGTGAACCTACACAACAACTTGTTAAACCAAGTAGTGGCCAAGCTCAACAATGAAACCAAGCAATTGACTTTTGTATTTCTCGATTACTACAACGCTTTCTTGAGCGTTTTCAAGAACAAAGGAGGTAACAAAAAAAGTTTCATATTTGATCATTAAAATTATAAACCCCATTTATTGTTATAGTTTTTAGGCTTTTTGTGTGATTGTTTTTTTTTTTGTTTTTTTTTTTTAATTATAGGGAGTACCAGGTTTGAAACCCCGTTGAAACCGTGTTGCGAAGGTGATTGTGGGAATGTGGACAAGAAAGGTGTGAAGAAGTATACATTATGTGATAATCCTA
Source organism: Erythrophleum ivorense (assembly GCA_026724425.1). Lineage (NCBI taxonomy): Eukaryota > Viridiplantae > Streptophyta > Magnoliopsida > Fabales > Fabaceae > Erythrophleum > Erythrophleum ivorense. The sequence continues at coordinate 540,460 of JAIUCV010000087.1, forward strand.
AGTCTGCTTTCTTCTGGGATAATGTTCACCCTAGTCAAGAAGGATGGAGTTCGGTTTACTCGGTATTAAGCAAACGTTTAAGCGAGTCTTTGATTAAAGCGTAAAACCAATTTCTGTACCTGAAAACCAGAAATGTATTAATGGAGAATTTTAGATTTCTTCTTATAGAGTTACGTTCAATGTGTTTCTTCGCTTGCTTGCTCTCTCTCTCTCTCTCTTGCTCATTTTACAAGGTTTTGTGCCTTAGAGGATAAAGATTGGCTTATAAAATATAAGCTTAGGTCTTGAAGATATTTTAAGAAATACACCTCTTGGGTGGTCAATTTTCAAAACTACACCTACAGTGTGTTAATTTTCAAAACTATACTTTTTCCAAATTTTAATATATAAGTTTGGGTTCACTAATTTGGGGTTTAAGTTTAGATTTAAGGGTTCAAAGTAAGATTTTTGGATTTATGATTTATATTTTAGGGTTTAGAGTTCTTTTACTCAATGAAAAAAATGTAGTTTTGAAAATAGATAATGTGTAGTTTTGAAAATTAACACCCAAAAATGTGTAGTTTTGAAATTTTTCCGTTGAATAGATAGTTGTCTATGTTTTAGTGTTTGATTTTACAAAAATAAAAAATGATAGTTTCGAATGATCAGTTAGCTATCATCAGTTGAATGTCTTAGATTATGATATATATATATCAACAGGCTTGAGGTCTTGAATAGAATTGGTCTTTGTTTTATTGTTTGATTCAAGAAAATAAAAAATGATCGTCTAGAATCATGTACGACTTAGTAAATTACCCTAAATTATCCACACCCCTAAGCTCCACCAAACTCTGGCCCAATTTAAAAATTGCCAACCTTTATAACACAAGCCCAATAATTGAATCCGAAACATAGGCCTAATACCCAAATTTGAGTCGTAATTCAAACACAACATTTCCATCGCAGAAAACTGCCATCTGTAAGAATAACATTCATCTTTTTTAAATTAGGCGACTCCCACTTCCAATCACTGATGTTAAAGCTAATTCAAAATTTTAAACATCAATTTCTCTGTATGTATGTGAAAGAATAAGCTTTCATATGTTATAATGAAACATTAAAATATTCTTTGAAAACGTCAAAGGAGTTACTAAATACAAACAGAAGTGTGTTTATATAAAGTGGTATTCTTCTGTTTGCGATGTATTAAAATTTGAAAGCGATGTATTGTCTTATGTTAAAACACTTTGTTGGTTCTGCTCATAATCTCATTAGTACTATTAAACAATGTCAATGTGAAGCATGATATTCATTTAATTATCATTTACAAAATAATTTTCCTCGTTATAAGAAAAAAGTAACATGAAATGAATACAACCATGTACATTGTAGATATCAGCATTGAAAGTCATGTTCGTTTAAGCTCAAAATTTACTTTGTTTAGAAAAACATGTTTTAAGACATTTTAGTCATCTCAAATGGTTGACTTCATAGAAAAATAAATTGTAGCGGAATAGTTGATTCCATTGGTTTCAATAAAAAATGCACCATTTATGATAGTGAAGTTAAATAAATATTTAGTGGTCATGTGTTGACTTTTAAAGAAAGATAGAGATAAAAAAATGTTTAAAAAGATGACACATGTCATAATTTTAAGATGACACATGACAGCTTCTCATGAAGTGAGAAAAATTGTAACCATACAATATTATAATAGATAGATAGATAGATATATATATATATTAAATTAATATTTAGTGGTATTAAAGTTAAAAATAAATATTTAGTAGTCTTAGACATGTGTTGACTTTTAAAGAGAGATAGAGATAAAAAAATGTTTAAAAAGAGAACACATGTCATAATTTTAAGATGACACATGGCAGCTTCTCATGAAGTGATAAAAGTTGTAACCATACAATATTATAGTAGTCTTAGACATGTGCTGACTTTTAAAGAGAGATAGAGATAAAAAAATGTTTTAAAAGAGGACACATGTCATAATTTTAAGATGACACATGGCAACTTCTCATGAAGTGAGAAAAGTTGTAACCATACAATATTATAATAGATAGATAGATAGATTGTGTTCTTAGAAAATTTAGTGGAACTCATATAACTAATGGAAAAACTAACTAATGGAAAACTGACCTAGCGGAACATCTTTTTTCCTCTAACTACCATTTTGTTTTTTTCATCTAGAATTATATTGAATTGAGAAAGTTACAAGTGATACACACCAACCAACCAAACCACTAAGACCACAAGATGGAATACTAAGCCGGACGATATAAACAATCTCCGGAAGATAAGCTGGTGAAAAACGAATACACCAGAAACTAAGCCCACAAGGGGGAAACTAAACCTTACAACACAACAACAATGGAACTAAAGGTGAAGAAAGTAGTGATTCAAAAAGATTAACCTAAATGAAGAACAACACCAACTCATACTTGTAGCAGCCAAAACCTGCTTCACACTTCTAGAGAACCTTCAAGAAACCTCACCCTCACCGTAAATGCACTCGACGGCCAGACTACGGTCACAGAGGCCTGAAGCCTCCCTTTCCTGCAAACACACAAACTACCTAGCAATTCAAAAACGCCAGCCTTCCAACACGCCAAAAGGTCCTAACTGGCAGAAGTACCCCAGGCGAAATGAACTCTCGATCAGACGCAAGATAGCGGCAGGGAGAAAACAAGACCAAACCGGATTAACACCAAGCTCCATAGACATGGAAGGTGAAAGATCGAACCGGAGAGGACCAAGAACCAACACCCAAGCGAACTCTTTAGAAGCAAGACGAAACGGCAGCAGCGCTAGAAGAAGAGGAAGTGGTCAAGCAGATCTGAACAGGAATTAACGACCAAAGAGGAGACAACGTGGGGATTGACCGAAGATCTAACAGATCCGGACCCACCAACCTCAAGAACATCTAGATCAGAACCTAGATCTGAACAGATCTGGAGAGGAAAACTCTTGAACACCTAAACCTTCCTCACCAAAGAGAACCATAGTAGAAAGGATAAGATAAACACAAAACAGAGCAAGATAATCAAACAAATCCGGACTCCGGTGCTGTAGGAGCCACCGGAGCCGGCCAGGGGAGACGGCGGTTGTGTTTTGTCTCAGAGGAAAAACGAGAAAGATTTTTTTTTTGAACCTCAGGTGAGAGTAAATTCAATTATTCCTCTAACTACCATAGTTCCACAATTTCTTATTCTATTCATTATTATTTTCCTTGTTCCATTTATTCCACCAATTCACAACCATTTGCAGCCTATCTTTTTTTGTCTATCTCTATTTTGGTATATAAAATCAAATCATTGGTATTCTCTTTATAATTCTCCCTAATTTTTTTTATAACGTATATATGAGCTATACTAAGAATGATGTTCGAACTAGAGGAACCAGTACAAGTGTATATATACCCGGAAAAAAACAGAGCTTCAAACTCTGAAATACAAAGAATAAACCATTAGAATGGGACACTAGCTTCCTACATTAGCTTCTCTTTGGATGCGATTATGAAGCCAAGACGGCCTCCCATGGCAAGATAAGACCCAAACCTACCATCTCGAGTCACGCTTTTGGATATATTTCGCGCCAGTGAGTTAGCTCCCTGTTTCTCTAATTCAAAATCACAACTACGAAAACGTGAGCACATAGATCAAATTTTATCTGTAAACACTCGATATCTTAGCCATGCTGATGGTTACTTTAAGGATAGCTTCAATAGCATATGCATAATTATCCCTAATTTTGTTTGGAACAATTTTATACGACCTAAAATATAGTGCTACGGAGTTTTTTAAAAGGTGCTAATTATTATATGATTTCTTCTAACCGTTATAAAAGATACATTTTTGTTTATACGTTTAAGACACTGAGATAGTCATATTAGCATAAAAAAGTAGATGAAATATATATTGTTTTACTCTGACTTCCTTTGTTATTAACCAATTAATTAAGTAGAAAAATAAAAGCCAAGATTTTCATCCAATAAAAACGTAGAAAAAGAAAAGAAAAGCAGAACAATATAAGATAAGATTTTCATCCAATGAAAATACATTTTGACTGACAGTTATAAAAATACAAAGATAAGATTGTAACAGTTATAAAAATACATTTTTGTTTATACGTTTAAGGCACTGAGATAGTCGTATTAGAGTAAACAGGTAGGTAAAAAATATATTGTCTTAACTTCCTTTGTTATTAACTAACTAAGTAGAAAAAGAAAATAAAATTTTTTCATCAAATGATAATATAGAACAAGATAAGATAAGACTTTTACCCAATGAAAATACATTTTGACAACAGTTATAAAAATACAAAGATAAGATTGTAACAGTTATAAAAATACATTTTTGTTTATACGTTTAAGGCACTGAGATAGTCGTATTAGAGTTAAAAAGTAAGTGAAAAATATATTGTCTTAGTCTGACTTCCTTTGTTATTAACTAGTTAAGTAGAAAAATAAAAATAAGATTTTCATTGATAACGTATAACAAGATAAGATAAGATTTTCATCCAATAAAAATATATTTTGACTGGAAGTTATAAAAATACAAAGATAAGATTCTAACAGTTATAAAAATACATTAGCTTTTACGTTTAAGACACTCAGATAGTTTTATTAGAGTAAAAAAATAGGTGAAAATATGTTGTCTTACTCTGACTTCTTTTGTTATTAACCAATTAAGTAGAACAATAAAAGATAAGATATTCATCCAATGAAAACGTAGAAAAATAAAAGATAAGATTTTCATCCAATGATAACGTAAAACAAGATAAGATAAGATTTTCATCCAATGAAAATACATTTTAACTGACAGTTATAAAAATACAAAGATAAGATTCTAACATTCATAAAAATACATTTTTGTTTATACGTTGAAGGCACTGAGATAGTCGTATTAGAGTAAAAAAGTAGGTGAAAAATAAGCTGTCTTCGTGTGACATCCTTTGTTATTAAACCAATTAAGTAGAGAAAAAAAGATAAGTTTTTCATCTAATGAGAACGTAGAAAGATAAAAGATAAGATTTTCATCCAATGATAACGTAGAACAATATAAGATAAGATTTTTCATCCAATGAAAATATATTTTGACTGACAATTATAAAAATACAAAGATAAGATTCTAACATTTATAAAAATACATTTTTGTTTATACGTTTAAGACACTGAGATAGTCGTATTAGAGTAAAAAAGTAGGTAAAAAATATATTTATCCTGACTTCTTTTGTTATTAACCAATTAAATTTTCATCTTGTAACGACTCCAATTCATAGAATACAAATTTTTTTTCTTCTCTTTTTCACTTTTTTACTTTTATTATCAGTTGTCATTCTTTCTCAATTACTTTTCTTATAATTATTCCAAATGATTCTAATGTTTACCATTCAAATCATAAACTTAATAATATACTTGATTATCTATATCAAATAATATTGTTTTCACACTAAAAAGCAGCGTATGAACTAACTAGCTCCATAAATTATCTTGGATTATGTTCACAAAAAACTTAAAAAAATCTTCATAACTTGAAAACTGTGTTCATCAGGAAAAAAAAACATTTGAAAAAGAAAAAGACGACGGCGTAAATATTATTATTATTAACCATGGAATATACAATATGCAATTATGCATTATTAAAATATAAAAATTGGAAGAAAAGAAAAATGAGGAAAATGAAAAGATTTGTTCGACCGTTCCTTATTTAAGTCTGAGAAGTCTCCTCCTCTTTACCTTTTCCAATTCGGAGAAAGCCAAAAAGAAAACCACCGTCGCGAGAAAAGTCGCGTTTCTCGACCCAACTGCTCTCTAACTTTCCTGGAAAATTCCCGTGACCTTTCAAAACCCAATTTCACAAGCCTTCTTCATCCTTTAATCATACCTCCAAAATTCGCAAATCCCTCGATCTGCGCTTCCCTGTTTTCGCGATTGATTCAATTGATTGATTGATTGGTTCGTTTTCCGGAAATCGTTGGTTTCTCGTTCTGTGTTTTTCCGATTTAGGGTTTGTTATCCCCCCCCGTTTCGTCCTTTCTCCTTCTTCGGATTTCTCGGGTTAGGGTTTTTTGATTCGTGATGGGTGAGGAGGGTTCAGTGTTTGGCCTAGGCGATGGATTTCCGCCTGATGATTGTAATGGTGGTTTTGAGTTTGAAGACGACGACGAAGATCTCACTATTGACATCGAAACGATTTACCGGATTTTAGACGAGAAGCCGGATTCTGCCGAGGTACTTTTTGCTTATGAAAAATTTCATGGAGGAGCCTGCCCAAATCATAGAAAGCGATATGCTTAGCTGCGTTGTAAATATGACTTCAGATATATGAACAAAAACTTAGGAAATGAAGACGTGTTTTCTTACATTGATTTGATTGTGCTCAATACTGCTAAATATAATTGAATTGTATGTGTGATTAGTAATTCTTATTGTTACACTAAATACACTGATGACTAATTTGTGGAGTGAATGATTGTTTTGATTATAAAGGAACGAAACTAAACTTGTGAGTGACTTCTATTAGGGTAGCCAAGAAAATTCATCTCCAGCTGGTTCATCTGCTGACGAGCTCAAGAATTCACAGTTGCAAAATGGTAAGTAGTTTTAAAGGCTACATTTTTTCTTTTGTTGTTAATTTTGTTACTCTGTTTTGGTATGGACCTAGAGCTACTTCTATGTTTAATGATAGTTCTTGAAATGTTCGAGGTACATTGCAATAACGTCACTTGTGGTATATTTCTTCATTAGGATCTCAAATGGTTGATTGGTTTCCTCCTCGGGATTCATATGAGACAGGATTTCCCGGCTCATTTGATGACCATGTGAAAGTGGATCATGGGATGAGTCCTTCACCTGCTCACACTCGCTCTGCAAGTCTTAAAGATTGGTTTTCGTTAGACCAGGATGAGCAGCCTGTTGAAGCATGTGGAGTGTCTCAATCTGAGATGACTAGTTGTAGTATATCGTCTGGTTCCGTTGACAGATACAATACTTCTTTCTCTGATCATGGTGGCAATGTGGCCTTCAATCCCGCGAATTGTGACGTTGACACTGTATCCAAGATAATCGATTCCAAATGTATGCACCTTATCTACTAAAATTTCAGGTTATCATTTGTAAAATTTCCACACAACTCGTTGATCTGTTGTTAATTTCATAATCCTCATTGATGTTACATCATATTGCAGTTACATCGTGCAGCCCCACAACATATTTCGAAGAGGTTCCGGAATATGGAGCAGGGTTGGGAGCCATTCATAATTCCTCTGTCATGTCTGGTTTTAATTATAATTCCAATTCTCTCAGTGACGGTGCGGATAACTGTCTCTCTACTGCACAAAACTCAAGTGGTGCATCCTTGTCAGAACATTCCCCCAATTTTGTCCAGAATTTCGCGTTTGAGTTCCTTCCCAAAAAAGAAGAAGCTGTAAATGATGTTGACAGTGGAGCAAGTGAGTGTCAGTCAGATGGTGCCAGCCGGATGGTTTTTGATAGATACGGGAGAGTAGATAATGGATCTTTAGAAAGAAAACCCGATGTTGATTTCTCTAGTGCCAGAGGGATCAGTTTCAAATGTGAAAGTAATCCTTCAGCTGCCTCTGTTAAACCGTACAATAGTTTTGACAGTGTTGTTGCCAATGGCGTTGACAGGCCTGATTATTGTTCAAGCAGTTTTCAGGGTAACAAAGCTATTCATTTGAAGGTTAAACCAGAGGCTGAGTCAGAGAAATTGGTTTACAGTTCAGCTCCAGTGGAAGTTAGTGTTAGGGACGCTGCGTATGCACCGGGAGAATCCAATCAGTGGTGGTCTGGTTCATCTAGCTGCGCAGTCTCCTATCAAACAGATATTAAAAATGGATACTCATTTATGGCACCCCAAGCTGCTTTCCCTAGCCAAGACAGTGGCAACAGAAGCTACAATCAGTTCTATGATTCGAATTCATGTTTGCAATATGGTGCACCAGCTCCCAGCCCAGTGATACAAAAAACTGAGTATTTAGACTTTCCAATACAACAAGGAAATCATGAATATCTTCAACCGAGGAGTATTGATTCTAATTTCTCAAACGCCAGCTTTGACTCAATTCAAAGTCTTTCTTCAGAATGTATGTCCGATAGCGATGATGATTCTGACATCTACATAATAGAAGCTAATGGCCAATCTGCCATCCCACAACGACCTCTAGCTATGAAACAGCCCGTCGTTTCTTCAGAATATTCTACAGCTGGTCATACTTATAATCAATCTGGAGGCCTGAAGCTTCAGTCAAGCAAAGAAAATATGATCTTTCAAGCTGCATTGCAGGTTAGCAGCTAATAGCCTTTTTAAGGTAGTAGTCGTTTTGGCCAATTACAACATTACTTTTAGCTGATTTGCGGATACAATTTTTTTTTTCTTTATCCAAAACCCCATTTTCCGTCACTGTTTTTCGTCACTCTGCTTGATTAAGTCGAAAATGTTGTATGAGGCTATGATGGTACCAAAAGGTTCCTGATGGTCTCCTGTTATTGGGTGTGTCTAAGTGTCATTATGCGAGACTGCAATTAATCGCAGCTCCATATGAACTTCAGACATATTAAGTCTGCAATTAATGACAGTTACATTGTCTGACTTTACAGGATCTGTCTCAGTCTAATGCTGAAGCAAGTCCTCCTGATGGTGTCCTGGCAGTCCCGCTTATGAGACATCAGGTATGCATGTGATTATCCAAATTAAAACATTCCCTGTATATGTTCAAAACCCAAGCTGTAGAAATTAAATGCATGGTGTACTTCGATTGTTGTTTGTTTTGGTTAATGGTAATAGATACATTTATTAACTTATCGAGTTGACTGTTTCTTACTCATGGACAGCGAATTGCACTGTCATGGATGGCCCAGAAGGAGACAAGCGGTTTCCCCTGTTCAGGAGGAATTCTAGCTGATGATCAGGTATTTGTCTTCTGTTGTAATCTATCTCATGTAGTTAGTTAAGAAAATATTTAGCTTAAATTCTCTCAAATTCCAATATGTTTTTCTAAATCTCCTGGTATAATATTCTGCAGGGACTTGGGAAGACGGTTTCCACTATAGCTCTTATATTGAAGGAACGGTCTACACCTTCCCAAGCATCTAAAGAAATTATTAAGAAAGAAATTTTTGACCTCGAAGATGAGAGTGAAGAATGTGCACCTTTAAAACTCAGTGAAAGAAGTGAACAATTTGATAACTCTCAATCCAGTGAAGATAGTGTGGGCAAGGTGAAGGGAAGACCAGCTGCTGGAACGCTTGTTGTCTGTCCCACTAGTGTTATGCGACAATGGGCAGATGAATTACATAAGAAGGTGACTAGTGAAGCGAGACTCTCTGTTCTGGTATATCATGGGTCCAGCAGAACAAAGGATCCTCTTGAATTGGCCAAATATGATGTTGTTGTCACCACATATGCTATCGTAAGTATGGAAGTACCTAAACAGCCTCTTGTTGACAACGAGAACGAAGAGAAGGGTCGTGAACATGATGGTGGGGCTGATGCTGCAGGCTATTTCTCAAACAAGAAAAGAAAATATCCTCCTGATTCACAGAAGAAAAGCTCAAAGAAGAAGAAACATGGTGATCGTGATGAGTCTCTGTCTGGCCCTCTTGCGAAAGTTTCATGGTTTAGAGTTGTTTTAGATGAGGCACAGAGTATTAAGAATTACAAAACCCAAGTTGCTAGAGCATGCTGGGGCCTTCGTGCTAAAAGAAGGTGGTGTTTGTCTGGCACTCCAATCCAGAATTCTATCGAAGACCTCTACAGCTACTTTCGATTCCTCAAATATGATCCTTATTCTTCTTATGTATTGTTCTGTGGCACAATTAAGAACCCTATAAATAGCAACCCGGTGAAAGGATACCAAAAGCTGCAGGCCATCCTCAAAACAGTGATGCTTCGCCGAACTAAAGGTCAGTCTACGGATATTGAAGCTAAATTTCTTTGAATGTTCATCAAAAGGTTTTTTTTCCATTGGTTTTTAACTGGTTAACACTTTAGGTTCACTTCTTGACGGGAAACCCATAATCTCCTTACCTCCAAAGTCCATTGAGTTGAGAAAAGTGGATTTCACTGACGAGGAACGTGATTTCTACTCCAACTTAGAGCGCGAATCTCGTAATCAATTCAAGGTATGGCGTTGGAATAAACATACCCTTAAGTGGACTAAGTTTTTGTTTATATTATGAGTAAATCTGTGTATTTATGAACTTGACAGTGAATGTATGCATATCGATGTTAAAAGTTTTTTATTATCTTCATCAGGAGTATACCGAAGCCGGAACAGTGAAACAAAATTATGTGAACATTTTGTTGATGCTCTTGCGTCTTCGCCAAGCTTGTGATCACCCTCTTCTCGTGAATGGCGAATACAGTTTTACCTGGGAATCCTCGCTCGAATCAGCTAAGAAACAGAATTTCTCAGAAACTTCACTGGAAATTTGTGGTATCTGCAATGTAAGATTCCTTTCTCTCGTTCACACAACCTGTTTTCTCTTTTGTATTTCCTGATAAATGTGAAAGTGAAGTCCTGAAACATTATCAAAGTGATCCTTGAGCTGTTATCATATCTCTTGTCACCTTTTGTTGCCAAATCATCACATAGTTTTCTTGACTATCTCTCTTCTTTACCCGCAGGATGCACCTGAAGATGCTGTTGTGTCAGATTGTGGTCACGTTTTCTGCAAGCAGTGTATCTGCGAACGCCTTACAGGCTATAATAATCAGTGTCCCCTTGCAAACTGCAATGCGAAACTCACTATCTCTGGAATGAATGACCATGCCACTTCAGATCATGTTGAGACTATTGACCCTTGTCCTGAAGATCTTCCATACGAGTCATCTAAGATCAAGGCTGCTCTAGAGATCTTACAATCACTTGCCAAACCACAAGATTTGACCGAAATGAAGCAGATCTCTCTGAAGGGAGAGGATTCGAATGATGGTAGTAGCGTTGATGCTCCAATTAAGGTAGTTGGAGAAAAGGCCATTGTTTTTTCCCAATGGACAAAGATGCTTGACCTACTTGAAGCTTCTCTTATAAGTTCGGGTATCCAGTATAGAAGGCTCGATGGAACAATGTCGGTTTCTGCTCGGGATAAAGCCGTGCAGGATTTTAACACACTCCCTGAGGTACATAGTCATTAATGGAATCTTGAAGACTTGGGTTGGCTAGTTGTTTCTATGATATATGATGGAGTTTTTTTTTTCGTACTTCTTTTAGGTTTCTGTAATGATAATGTCACTCAAGGCTGCTAGTCTCGGACTGAACATGGTTGCAGCTTGTCATGTTCTGATGCTGGACTTATGGTGGAACCCAACAACCGAGGATCAGGCTATCGATAGAGCACATCGTATAGGACAGACTCGGCCAGTAACAGTGGTTCGCTTCACTGTAAAAGATACAGTCGAAGATCGTATATTGGCCCTTCAGGTATGTGAATTGGTTCATTTGTTTCGCTTTCGTCTCTCGTTTTTGGTATCTGAACACGTTTTTGTGGATGCAGCAAAAGAAGAGAATGATGGTTGCCTCTGCGTTTGGAGAGGACGAAAAGGGAAGCCGACAGTCTCACCTCACCGTGGAAGATTTGAGCTATCTGTTTATGGCGGATTAGTTCTTTTTTGACCAATGCGCGCCGGTATATATGATAGGATTCTCTCTTTGGTTTTCTTGTGCAGTATTTGGAGGAAGAAACTGACTACAGGTTTGTGCAATTAGAAAAAGACTTTTGGGGTTTGGGGATATGAAAATAGAAAGAAAGCTGATGATCCGCATTGATCTTGATTATTATTTCATTTAGACTTATAGGTATTGCAATGAGGGGAAGAAGACAATAGGAGAAGTCTTTTGCTTTTGAATTTTCTCATTGTAAGACAAGTAGAGGAGTCTTTGGTTTGCAATGAATGTGGTTCCTGCATAACAGTCAAAGTTATAGCTTACTTCTTCGTACATTGTCATAAGTAGTTAGTGACTGTTAACAAATTGGTTTGAAAATTTCTAAAAGTTTTATTTTGATAGTGTTTGTGAATAGAAGTTTTGTTTGATTCTAGTTGTTTGATTTAAAATTTAATTAACTCAACACCAATTCTACTTAAACAACGTATGTTGATAATCACCTCTAATTTCTATATTTTGGATCGGAATATTCACTTTTAAGCCTTGACAATTCCTTGGATGTGAAATGTCGTCATACAAAATATATTCTATCGGCTTCAAGTCTCTCACTTTGATGCTTTCAAGGTATTTTCCAGACATAGGGACACATGACATGTGAAGACTATACTATATCGAACATATATGAATAAACATGTCATATAGAGAATCCTAGTTATGTCACATCTTATGACTAGAAAATGCACACACAAACCGAATAAATTTATAGACCGGTCGAATCAATGATGAGGACTAAACCAAATGGAGCATTTTAGTTACTCTCTGGTACTTTATTTATATTCCATATGCTCATCTCATATTTTCCAAGGTCGAATTGATACTTCCCCTTTCTTTGACTCCACATCAAGAAACAGGCTTGTGCATGATACCGGTTCGCTTTACCGGGCACGATATGGTTCGAGGGCCAAATTATATGGAAGTAGTTCAATACACACAACGCTTAGCAAATAATGACATAATGACTTTATAAATTGTAAAATCCATAACATCCAAATGAATCTTTCAATTCACTCACATTGGCATTAATCAATATCATTATATAGTTCTTCACTTAGCTTGCATAGCCTATAACGAACCAAGTCATCGTCTTGTAGAAAATGTTAGTTTACAAATGTACATACATTTTAATATTCTGTAATGGTCTCTTTGGTACGTAATAGAGTATTAGAGTTCATATATAGAAACATATGAGGTGCGTGGACCTATACGTACAAAAATAGTCATGACTCATGACAACCAGAAGCGGTACTACGAAACCTCGATTCAAAATAAAAATAATTTACTACAAAACCTCCATTCAGAAAAAAATAATGTACTACAAAACCAATAAAGTATTAGCACTATGACCGTTTGAAGATTGTTAAATAAATAATAGGAACGATCTTGAAGAAAAAACGTATTCACGCTTGTGTTCTCAGATGTTAAAATATTTATATTCACACATTATGGATATTTTAAGTTTTTAACATTAGAAAAAAGAACGACTAAGGAAAATGCCAAGTTAACCAACTCTTTAGCCAACTCTTATATATATCCTATGTAGCCAAACTCTTTAGTTAACCAATTTTTTATTACGCATTAGATAAATGATAATTCGTACATCTAAATTTTGCACAAAATATAACGTATACTAATAGGGAAAATGCCTAAGTGTCACATGGAAAAGTTAATGCTAATAAGGTTTCCCTGTAATTCCTCAAAATAGAAAGTTGAATTCCATGTCATAACCATTCAACGAAACACTACTTATTTTTTCTTTCATGACTCATTTCTCTTTACTATTTTTTAATCTTCACCACGCAATTAAATAATTATTTTCAATTAATAGGTCTATCGAGTTTACTTAAAGAAATAAAACGCACTAGGTTTGCCAGAAATGACAAAAGTCCATTTTTCTTTTGGTAGTTTGTGAAATCATCTGAGTTTGCTGAAACCAGTTATTTTTTTGCAAGAGAAGAAATTAATAATGTTTTAATTGAAGGCACCACCAATTTGGAATATATACCTCATTTGCATTTCGCAAAGATCAATTGTTCAAAGATATTTCAACGTGACATGTCTTTTTTCTTTTTTTTTGTTAAAGGGTTTGCTTCCATGTCTTTTTTCTTTTCTCGAATGTATTAATCATATCTTATGTTGTAAGAATATTACATCTATGACTCTTTATGAGGTCAGCCGTAGTTTTGAGAAATTTGTTAGTTTCATTTATTTATTTTATTCTTTATTAGCATGATAAGTTCTTGCGAATCCGAGCTCAACTGTATAATTTTATCTTTGAACCACAGAAGCTAGTTATGTGGTTCTACCGTTTCAACCTGAGCAACAACATTCACCATTCATGAAATATAACCATAATCTAAAATTGTGCAATGCAATGATCTTTTTTTGTAATTATATATGATCAACCGTATTTATATTTTGATTTATTATCATTTATCCATCATATATAATGTATATCTCTTATCGTTCATCAGGTTTAATTTATCGAAACCAATAACGTTGACTCTCATACTATTTCTTACAAATCCTACAAGCCATAATTTGTTGATATAGTTTTTTCAAAAAAAAAAAAAAATTGTTGCTATGGTTACAAAAGAGAAAAAAAAAAAAAATCGTCGGTATGCTAGCAACGAACGATTCACTCGTAAAATATACACACATTCCAAAAATATGCAATATAAGGTTTATTCTATGCAGTAATGCAGTTGTGGGGCTAATCAGTTCTCATATTTCTCAGGTTTAATAAGACAATAAATATGCATTACTTTTAGCCATTTCGTGATTAAAACCCATAAAAAAAAGAAAGTGCTTCATCCGCTCCATAAAAGTCATACCAGAGAAGTTTTCTAAAAAGAATGCCAATTTATCTAAAGAAAAAGTAATAAATAAATAAATAAATATTTAGATTAATTTGACCTTAAGTTTATATATAGATGATAATGGATCATAATTTTATTTTATATAATAAGATAATACTACTAAAAGTTATATTATCAATTGATATAGTATAACCAGTAGTTCTTATAATTAATATGCTGATACATCAATGCAACGTCTGTTTACCTGTTTCCCATTTACTGTGTGCTTTATTATTTTTCAACTACCATATGGCTTTCCCCGGTTGGCTGGTTATATTGGGCTTTAAGTTATGTTAGGTTTGTTTTGTAAGTAAAAATTAATTACGGTGTGTTTTTTTTTGTTCCAGCATATAATAAAATGATTTTACCATGAATAAACTGTGAATTGATAATTTTTGAAAAGAAAAAAATACAGTATTTGATCGAGAAATTACTTCAAGTTCGACTAAAAGTGGTTAAACTGTAGGCCTATATTAATTGTCACATAGAATACTAATATTCCATATCAACCTAATTATATATATTTTTTCATATTAAAAATATAGAAAATTCCTTTTGATACAAAATCGAGACACCATATTTCCTTATAAATAGAGACATCAAAGCCTTTATGTTCTTACCCATCTCTTCTCTCATTACCACATCTCCTTCAAAAGTCTTTATCCAAAATGAATCATCAAAGTATGAACATTTTCATATTGTCCATTGCTTTGCGTCTTTGCACTCTTTTTGCTTTTGTTTCGTCTGATACTCCAGAAGCAATGAGAGATCTCGTGACAGATTTTCCTGGTCAACCTAAAGTGAGCTTCAGACATTACGCCGGTTACATCACAGTCAATGAAACCAATGGGAGGGCTTTGTTTTATTGGTTCTTCGAGGCTATGACCAATCCGAACGTCAAGCCTCTAGTACTATGGCTTAACGGAGGTAATCAAACTCACATTTTGACTGGCAAGGAAACATATGTATATGACAATATCACCTATTTTTTCTTATGCATATATTTTTGGCATTTTGGGACACATTTTAATTTTGTATATATGTGTTGGGGTCGGATTTCGGTTCACACAATATGTATAGGTCCTGGTTGTTCTTCTGTGGGATATGGAGCAACACAAGAGATTGGTCCATTTCTTGTGGATAACAAAGGAAACAGTATTAAGTTTAACCCCTACGCATGGAATAAAGGTATATATATATATTAAACAATTTTATGTTATTTAATTATAATGTCCATCATCATGATCGTGAACCATAACAAGGTTAAATGGGTTATAATTTGGTGATGCAGAGGCCAACGTACTGTTTCTTGAATCTCCCGCTGGTGTTGGGTTTTCTTATTCAAACACAAGTAGTGATTATGGAAAACTTGGCGATGACTTTACAGGTGATAATATATTTATATGAAATTATATCTATGTGTTTATAATCTGTAAAAAAAAATTTTTGATAAAATAATCTGTAAAATATTTATAATCTTTTTGTTGTTGGACGTCGACTGATTAATTTTTATGTACAATTAACAGCGAGAGACACATACGCTTTTCTCCAGAAGTGGTTCGTGAGATTCCCAGCTTACAAAGAGAACAAATTCTTTATCGCAGGAGAGAGCTATGCAGGTTCTTAATTCGTATCTAAGAAAACATTATATTACGCGCCATCTAGTGTTATTCGTGATGTTTTTTATTTTCTTAAAGTGTATATTCCATGAAATCTTGCTGAATTATATAAACATTAATTTACGCATGGACAGGAAAGTACGTGCCCGAGCTTGCAGAGGTTATTTATGACAAGAACAAGGCACACAACGTCAACTTGTCACTTCACATTAATCTTATAGGCATTTTGGTAATTAATATATTTGATTCTCATAAGTCATAAAACACTAAACAAAAAAACATTGCACACTCTTATCGCTAACCTCATATCTAAACTATACGCAAGTTTACGTTAGACATTGTTCGATTTTTGAACTATATATGACCTTTTCTTTTTTAACAGAGTCAGAGACTATAAACGTAAGGTCATGTAAAAGTACATCAGAATTTCATATGCATTATAAATAGTTCAATTTTCAACCAATCTTTAAATATATAATCAAAGGGCATTTTAGAAATACGTTCGATTCTCGCAAAACGCTAAACAAAATCATCGTACATTGTCCCTAATTTTCCATTCAAGACATGAAAGCGTCTTTGTTCATTTATTTATTGTGGACGCAGCTTGGAAATCCATTGACATCATACGCAGAAGATTGGACAGGATGGGTGGATTATGCGTGGAGCCACGCAGTGATATCGGACGAGACGTATACAATCATCAAAAGGAGTTGCAATTTCAGCAGTGACACTACTTGGGAGGTTAAAGAATGCAAAGATGGCGTAGACGAAATACTCAAACAATACAAAGAAATTGATCAATTCAGCCTCTACACTCCTATATGCATCCACCATTCATCGAATCTTGATTCTTACGCCAAATCAAAGACGGTAAACTACACTATGTATACAATAACACATTCATTAATTAGTTGTGTTTCTTACGACGAACTTACATGAAATTCTTAAACAGATACCAAGGCTTTTCGATGGATTTGACCCGTGTTTGGATGATTACGCAAAAGAATTTTACAACAGAGCTGATGTTCAGAAGTCTCTTCACGCCACTGATGGTGTTCATCTTAAAAACTGGACCATTTGCAAGTATTAATCGATTATACTCCTATTTTTTTAAAAATAATTTGCGAATCATTATCTGATAGAGAGTAGCTAAATCAATCCTTTCTGTTTTCCGAGAAACAGCACTGATATTCTAGATCACTGGAACTGGACTGACTCAAAGCCATCAGTTTTGCCGATATATAAGAAACTCATAGCCGGAGGATTTAGAGTTTGGGTTTACAGGTAAAATTTGGTTACATTTTCGGCAAAAAAATAGATTTACGTTCTTATACATTTGATACTTCAAAGTAAATAATAGCATATGAGCAATAGGACTAAAACATACATTCTAAAAACTTGGTTGCTTGCCACCCAAGCAGTCTGTATTTCTTTTTCCATTTATTTTCCTTGTTTCCAACGAAAGCTCGCTTTTAATTTTATTTTTGATACATATAAGTATATAACAAAAATGAACTTAGCCTCTTTTATTCTTCTCTTCGGTGGTTATTCAGCGGCGATACTGACGGAAGAGTTCCGGTACTCGCAACAAGGTACTGCATAAATAAGCTGGAATTACCAATCAAGACAACTTGGAGGCCATGGTACCACGAGAAGCAGGTCCCAAAAATCAAAAGAACTCGTTCAAAAACATTAATAGCTAGTTGATGTCATTAGATAGTAAGATTCGTTTATGTATGAAGCATGATTATATATTTAATTTTTTTGCTTCCTTTTTCTGATGATTATTAGGTAAGTGGATGGTTTCAAGAATACGAAGGTCTAACATTCGCAACATTCAAAGGAGCAGGACATGATGTGCCTTCCTTCAAACCTAGCGAATCCCTCGCGTTTTTTTCTGCCTTTCTCAACGGAGTTCCTCCTCCTTCGGCGCGACAGAGTTTGAAGCAAACTTAAAATATTGATGAATTTTGAATAGAAAAAGATCATTTACATATGATCACATATATATGCACTCTTTAAGTTCATATGTTACCGTTTCGTTCACAGTAGGGTAAATTATAAACTTATGTAGTGGCAGCACATCTTTCCTGTACGAAACTCATTTTAACCACGTTTATGATTTTAATAAAAAAAATCTATATTAGTAAGCTTATATTAACAAATAAATCTTACATTGTAACTTTGTAAGACCATCTCCATCGGTAAAACCAAATATTTAGTTTTTAGCAATTTTTTATTATAAATTTTCATCTACTTTATGTTAATAACTTTTGTATTGGTTCTTAAGTTTTTCTTCCTCCATCGATAAAACCTTGTACATGGTTTTTAAATAAAAAATTGAACCAAACATCTACTCACACCAAAAGCAATATCACAATGTAAACCAAATATCTAGTTACAATTGAAACTTTCGGAAACATGAAAAAATGAACAATTGAAACCATGAAAAAAAACCTATACTTAGATCAAAAGTAAACCTAAACTTGCACACAAGAAAGAGAAGAGAGTAATTACAATGCAAAAGTAGAGAATGAAGCGCAGAGAGAAAGAGGGAAGAAAGGACAAACTTGAGAGCATCGTGGATGACCATCCTCTTGATCTTGTCATAAGGAGTAGGAACACCTTCAAATACCTTCAAACGAGCAAGTGCTGCTGCTCTACGCTTTTTTTTGTGTGGAATCATACTGCATTCATAACACAAAAGAAACTTCCCAATCAGCTAAGTGTAGCTTAAAAATCAAAACTTTCATATTGCGCACTGATTAGAGACATCAATAATCGTCTAACCAGTGGCATATACTTATCTAACACACACAAACTTACCCAATCAGCTAAAATGTTGCTTAAAAATCAAAACTTTTACATGTTACCAGATGAGGGTGGAGCTGGATCAGATGAGAAGAGGGAAATGAGGCTTTCATGCCCAAACGATGTCATTATGAGTAAGAAGTTTGTTGTTACAAAAAGAGCTTCCGCCTGAAACCAATTCAAAAACCAGGTGTGTGATTATCACACATATCACTTTATCAGCAGTCATTCAATATATACTTGGAACTTTGTTAATTCTACTTCTTCTATGTTCAGGAACACGAGCAAGGCATCCCCCACTGAGCCCTTGTGGTGGTCAAAGCATGACAAGGCACTCTGAGAGTCAACTGATATTGATTAGCCCAAAGATACCAAGATCCAACTCTGGTCATGTCTCTTACTCTGACCTTTCCTAATAATCACTTTACACTAATCAATTACGCACGGGTCATTCATCGCTCTCTCTAAAATTGCCCTTGACATAAATGAATCAACAGCGACAATGGAATTATACAACCACTGTATCAGTCTACTCACACTCCGCTAGGAACGCCGCCTGCTATTAGACTTCCCGATGACGTGGCTCAGAGCTTTGGCTCCCTCTCTCGTCAACTTCGCTTCCTCCGCTAGATTAACATCGTCGAAGCCACCACCGCCCATCGTCGATTTAGAGACAAGGAGGAAGACGAAGATGGAGATGGTGATAAGGGTGGAGAAATGGAGGCCTTAGGGATCATAGGTCAATACGGAGCGAGAGAGATAGAGACACCGAGATTAATCTTTTCCGATCATAGCTCGGACGGAGCCTGATTAGAGAAGGAAGGTGATTCGATTCATGGCCGAAAGAAAGAGAGAGAGAGAAGAGAGAAAAAAAAGAATTTTTTCTTTTTGTTTTTATTTTCAAAACGCGAATTAATTGTGTGTGCGACGCGTGGCGGGTTTTAAGTAAGTAGAAAGTTTTTTGCTAAAAACCTGGTTTCAGAAAATTAATTTATTTTCTCTTTTCTTTTCTCCATTTAATGCCTAAAAACTTTATTAAAAACCACCTACAAACCCCCGATGGAGATGCTCTAAGACCTTATCGTAGAAACAAACTCTATGTGTGTTTTTGTTGTTAAAAATAGTCGAATAGTACCACGCCGTCAATTTTGTTTTTTATATAATAAATATATATTTTTGCGTGTTGTGTGTGTGGAGTACTGGGGTGGCAAAGTAGGCCATTGCCATAGGCTCATTCTAAATTTTGATTTTTTTTAAAGGTAAAAACCCAACATTTTTTTGTTTTTTTTTGTAAATTATACTAAAAAGCCTTAAATTTTGTTTTGGCCTTAGGCGTTTTTATAAATCTGAGCCGGGACTGAGTACTGAAGCCTGATGTTGAGAATGCTAGATGCACTAGTAATACGTACATAATATTATAACATTTCAGTCATATTTGAGAAATGTAAGGAATATTTTTAGTTATTATGCGCAATGGAATTTACCATTAGGTAGAGTTGATACTGCAACTGAAGTAGCTCTACCACATATGAGTCATGACATATCTCATGTTTTATTTAATTACTTGATGCGGAAAAGGTGTTTTGATTTGTGATGTTTCTTGGAAGTAAAAAATGTGATTGTAAATGTCAAATTATTGGTTAAATTATATTTGGAAATTTCCTTTTAAATTTTTTGGTAATTTATATCCTGATTTAATTTATCCAAAAGAAAGTCAAAATACAAATGCACACCTCATATCTGTTAGATTTTTTTTTTTCTTTTGTAATATATACAAATGTCAGTTTAAAGAAATTTTACATTCCTAATAAACCATCTTTGACTAATAGGATCACATTTCAATCTATTAATTGCCGGAGAGGACTATTCTTCCATATCCCCGTAATTAGTTTATTTCCATATTATTAAAAAGAAAAAGCAAGTACCAAAATTGAATCAGATCTTATCCGTATAAATAGATAAAAATCCAAGCCTTATGTCTCAACTACCACAGTACCGATCTTGTTGTTTCTTCTCAAAATCTCACTCCCTAATGCATGTGTCATCAAACGATGAAAATTTACAATGTGTTGATTGCTCTGTGTATTTACACACTTTTCTCATTTGTTTCGTCTGATAGCCCAGAAGCAATGAAAGATCTTGTTACAGATTTGCCTGGTCAATCGCATGTGAGCTTCAGACATTACGCTGGTTATGTCCCTGTCGATAAAACAAATGGGAGAGCTATGTTTTATTGGTTTTTCGAGGCTACGAGTCTCCCAAACCAGAAGCCTTTAGTACTCTGGCTTAATGGAGGTAATCAAAAACTCAAATTTTGATCTCTAAGGAAACATATTCATTTCTTCCTTTCTTTTCTTTTTTTTTTTGGCTAAAAAAATATATTCATTTCCTAAGTGGTTTAGACTTTAGATGTAGTAGGAGTAGGACACTTATTTTGATTTTTTTTTCCTGTTATTTATATTATATATGCATGTGTGTAACTGTGTATGTATGTTGTAATAGGCCCTGGATGTTCTTCAGTGGGATATGGAGCAACTCAAGAGATTGGTCCATTTCTTGTGGATAACAAAGGAAACAGTATTAAGTTTAACCCTTCCGCATGGAATCATGGTATACCAAAGTAGTATTTTATATATAAAAGCATCATTATCATATCATTAGACTATATGATGTATAATTACATATTAATCGTTTATATTCGTGGTCTTTTCATCTCAAAACGGCAGTGAATTGAAATTACGAAATGATTCTTGTTCTTTATACATTAAAGATTCCTAATATCATATACAAACGTTAATAGCTTTGTTAAATTTTATAATGCAGAGGCCAACATGCTGTTTCTAGAATCTCCCGTTGGGGTTGGGTTTTCGTATTCAAACACAACTAGTGATTATAAGAAAATTGGCGACGATTTTACAGGTTTATTATTTTATTGTTTAGATTAGGTGTGACCATGGAAAATTTGATGATACTCTTTTATAATTGCTTTGTTTTCGGATTTTAGGATTATCTAATTTTCTTTCTGAAATTTGATACTACTACTCTTGTCTAATTGCTTTGTTTTCTCTATTTAGGATTATCTATTTTTTCTTTTAAAACTTGATAATGTATCAAAGCGAATATTACGATATTTTGTCTATCCCAATCTTAATTAGACGTCAAATATATTATTATTGTGGCATGTACTTCACGAACGTGACGACTGTGTCTGTGTACAACACCATCAACAGCAAGAGACGCGTACGCTTTTATCCAAAAGTGGTTAAAGAGATTCCCAGCTTACAGACAAAATGATTTCTATATAGCAGGAGAGAGCTATGCAGGTTTGGACTTGTACTAGAAAAATTGTACCATCGTCTATTTTTGATTCATGTTTTGATTTATAAACAAAAAAATACAGGAAAGTACATACCGGAGCTTGCAGAGTTCATTTCTGATAAGAACAATGATAACTCCTCACTTCAAATCAAGCTTAAGGGTATTTTGGTACGTTTAGTTTTTGATACTACATACAAGAACATCGAACTTTGTTAGATTGAATTTTAGCAAAACTAATTCAATATGTTTAGTTGTAACTTGCATCATGCATTGCTCAGTTTTCATTTTGAAACTTAACGGTATTTTGATACTTTTCATTCTCATAAAGCATACAAAACCATAGTACAATGTTCGAATTCTTTAACAGTTTTGAGTATTTTGGTTCTTTTAAATCATGTTCATCTAGTTAAGTTTTATAAACTTCTAACTCAAGATCAATTACAATGAATATTATAATCTTAAATATTACTTTCATTCATCTCTTACTTATATACTGGATTTTAACAATATTAAATACCTGGTAATTGTGGTTTTAGGTTTTGTTTACTACTTTTGATTTCATAATGTTAAACAAATACAATCGTACAATATTTTTAACATATCGACTGATTCTATAAATTTGATAATATTTACATATTTTCTTCTCTCTGTGGTTAGCTTGGAAATCCTGAAACATCAGAAGCCGAAGATTGGGACGGATATGTGGATTACGCTTGGAGCCATGCAGTGATATCAGACGAGACATATAGAGTCATAAAAAGAAGTTGCAATTTCAGTACTAGTACTACTTGGGATGTTAAAGAATGCAAAGACGGCGTAGACGAAATAGTCAAACAATATCAGAAAATTGATCAATACAGTCTCTATACTCCTACCTGTATTGGGAATTCAACGCTTAATACCTCCGTCGATTCAATGCGATTCAAGACTAATCTTGCCAATTCCAAAATGGTACTAACTAAGACTCATCTACTTTGTATAGATATATATATGTATGTCACATTTTATGTCGTGACTAAAACTCTCAATAGATGCCTAGGATGATGGGTGGATACGACCCGTGTTTGGATGATTACACAAGAGTATTCTACAACAGAGCAGATGTCCAGAAAGCTCTTCATGCAAGTGATGGCATTCATCTCAAGAATTGGAGCATTTGCAAGTACTATAATATATTTATTTTATTCAATTTTTTTTTAGTTACCAAAAGGTTTTGGACCGAAATCCGTACAACTCCGACCCAATACCATATGATTTTATATGGTCCTGTCCCTAAAGCGCCACTTGACAATTCACCCTTTATTCAAACTTTTTCGCATCCATATCTCTATAATATTAATTGAGAAGTACATTTAAAAAAAAAGACAAAAAAACCAAGTAATTTACGGATAATGCCACTGAGTTAATGAATAAAAAATGTTTGGATACAGGTATAACAAAGGGTAATAATGTATTAAAAATTTGGAATCGGCTGAGTTAACTCAGTCATATTAAAAACCCGACTCATATGAATTCGGAGCAACACGCGGACCTTAAACAACTTAAAATAAACCGAAGTAACTGCGAGCAAACCACCAATCGATTACAAAACCAATCGGTACAACATGTACCGTACAATCTCCTTTCTCCTTCTCCTGAACTGAAATTCAGAAACAGAAATCAGAAAATCATATATCCTTTATAAACGAAAAAGAATAATTCACTAGATCGAAAAAGATATTAAATTACCTGATTTAATTAAACCAGTTTCACAAAAAGATTCGTTCATTTTCTTTTGGATTGAATATTTCAAGCCCATACAATTGCCATTCAAAACTATGCCCACCAAATCTCGAGCTATAGATTTAGAATATGGGCGAATCTCAATTAGCTTTATAGTCAATTGGAGTCATATAAACCAAAATCCAGATAGAATATTACACAGTTGAAAGAAAGATCTTAAATAAGAAGTTGAAAAGTCTTACTCAATCGATTGAACACAAATAATAAAATTAAGCTTTATGTGAATCCTTTGTTGATGTCGAAGGTTAGATTATCAGAGAAAGAGATGATAACATTTACACGAATCTGATCTTTCAAAAGGGGAACGAGAAATGTTTTCTTCGTTAATGAAATTGTTCTTCTACTTGGTTTCTCATTACCGAAGGTGAGATAAAAAAGATTCTAATTTTGGGTCTATTTTTGTTTTTTTTCTAGGACGAGGGTTCTATTTTTTTAATAAGCCCATTTTTGTGGTTCAAATTTCAAAATTAATTTGAAGTTAATGTCGAAAAAAATAAAATACCTAAAAAAATACACCATAAAATACTAAAATTAAAAGTAATGTAAATATACAAATTAGGCATGGACATTCGGTTTCTCGGGTCGGGTTTGGATCGGTTCCTTTCGAGTTCCGTTCTTTTGGTTCTAGAAATTTTAGAACCATTCAGATATTTTTTAATTTTGGGTCGGGTTTAATTCGGTTCTGCCCGAGTTCGGGTAACCAAACTTTGGTTACAAAAAAAATAAAAATAAAAATGTTTAATTTAAATAAAATTAATTTAAATAAATGAAATTAAAATGTTTAATTTTTGGTTCGTAAATATTATGGATATTATCATATCCACAATACTCTCTGAGATTTAGATAAATTTTGAAGGACTTTGATGAAAAGGTTAAAGTTTGTAAAATCTATTATTTGTAAATATTTCTTGGTTTTTCTTGATGCAAACATAACGTATGGTTATACGGTAACTTGACCTAATACATTATACAGTTAAAGTTTAAAGAAATAAAATATTAATTTTTTTTCACAAAACGCAACATCACACCGCGCGAACGTGCGGGTCCTCTACTAGTATATATATATATCGCTAAGCTAAAATAATCTTCTTTTTTTTTTCTGCCAAACAGTGACGGTTTATTTGATAATTGGGCTGATACAAAGCCCTCCGTTTTGCCAATATATAAGAAATTAATCGCTGGAGGATTTAGAATATGGGTTTACAGGTAAACTTCGACCTTCTTAGTTTCCCGTTTTCAAATTTGCTAGTTAACAAGCCTTTGTTAAAAAAAAAAAAAAAAAAAAACCAATATGCTAGTTAACCAATAAATATTTCGGACTTTGGTCATTTGCTTATGTTTTTTTCTTTCTTCTCCTTGGTATTGGCTCAGTGGCGATACGGACGGAAGAGTTCCCGTACTCGCAACAAGGTACTGCATAAATAAATTGGAATTACCCATCAAGACATCTTGGAGGGCATGGTACCACGAGAAACAGGTCAAAATGATAGCCTTAGAACAAAAATTACTAATCTATATCTCATCATATAATAAGAGTTGTAATTGAAGCGTGATTCTATTGCTTTTTATTTTTATTTTTTATAATGATTATTAGGTTAGTGGATGGCTTCAAGAATATGAAGGTTTAACGTTCGCAACGTTCAAAGGAGCAGGACATGATGTGCCTTCGTTCAAACCCAGCGAGTCCCTCGCGTTTTTCTCCGCCTTTCTCAAAGGAGTTCCTCCTCCTTTGTCGCTATAGAGAGAAACAAATTATACTGAAAATTGTTGTTTTACCAAAAAAAAAAAAAAACATTATATTGAAAAATATTATAATATAAGATAAGAAAAAGAAAAATTAAAATAAGCTAGTAAATAACATATATTTTTGTAAGAATTGGTGAACATATCTGGATATTTTTATACGAATTGTGTTTGGCTCCAACTAATCTCTCACGAAAAAGTTAATACTATAGATATCCGGTTTTCTTTTTATCCGCCTGCGCACTAAGAGGATCTCCATTGAGGACGGTTCAATAGAAATTTCAACTTAAAAAATTAAAAATTTGATAAGAAAACTTGCGAACCGATTCTCATATATGATATTTTGAGAACCCCTCAAATGAGACACTTGTCATCTTATTAGTGGTCCAAATGTTTCTGAAATAAATCAAATCATATATATGATTTGTGATCAACCATCTCTATATTGTGGACATGTGCATACATAAGAAGATGAAAAGTGATGACAAGTGGCATATAATTTTTATTTTTTAAAAAAAATCCAAAACTTTATTGAAATTTCAATGCAATTTTTGATATTCTTTTGTGTTCATTGTAACTTACAAAATAAATCTTCTAATTTCTTTTGTTTTTTCAACAAACTGAACCATGGAAAATAAATGTTATAGATTGGTGAAATACGTGCCACAAAATATAAATTATGTAAATAAAATTTGAAATTACAAAAAACCAATATAAATCTAAAACGAATATAGTATGATTTGTTGGCTACTAGGAAGAGGCTATGACACTAAATTTTCGGATCCACATGAACTATTTGTTTATACCCATTTTTTAATACTCAACTTAAATGACGTATCCATCTCATCTTTGTCAATATATATACACGTAAATTATGCTACAATGAGAAAGAAATAAATAAAAAAATAAATACTACGTATCAATTAATAGATTTATATACTATATCATATTATTTGTATCACTTTATATATAATGATTAATATGGTGAATAGATAGGAATATTAAGAGATAACTACTTTATAATTTTAATTAAAATATTTATGAAAACCAAAATCTGCGCGTATATGTGGATATTAGCCTATTATACAATAAATTATAAAGTTAATTAAAGACTCAAACTTCTCTCTAGTTATCTCTCTTGATCTATCTCTTCTTCTTTCTGCCTCTATTCTCTCTTGTAATTATGTTTGTAATGATCTTGAATGAGAAGGAGATGCTCCTTATATAGCCAACGATGCCTCTGATTTTTCTTTCTACTTTCTGAAAATTTTCACATCATTTGTTGCCTTTTTCTTATTTCAGAACCAACAATAAACAAGAAATATACGTATCTGGACTATTTTCAATTGGGCTTGAGTTAGGGCCCATTAACTCATAGTATATATATATCTGCGCTAAAAGATTGATTGAAAACGATTACGGTATTGTTCGTCTCTCTCGGCTGATCGCTCCATCGTTTTCCTTTCAGGTAACGCTTCTCTGTTCCCAATTTTTAGATATAAAACCAGGGGCGAACCCACGTTGACCAAGGAGGTGGCAATTGCCACCACTCAAAAAAAAAATTGTTAATGTTTTTAATGAAAAATAATATATGCCACCACCAAAAAACAAAAATTTGCCCCCATAACTCCTTTTTCAATCATATTTAAGTCCAAAACCAATTAATGTAGTTAACTTTTTCCAATTGATAAGCTCAAAACATTTATCTTCACTAGTTCTATCAATCTTTTAGTGATAACACCAAAAAGTTGCCCCCGCTAAATATATTTTCTAGATCCGCCACTGTATAAAACGTGCAGAGTTAGTGTGTGTTTTTGTTCTCTCTGTCGGTCAGTGATTTCCGTTCATCTATATTTATTTGAGTATTTGAATATTTGCAAACCTGATGTTTAGATTGTTAGTATTTCATATTATTTTTGAATTGGAATTTGGTTGTTTGATTTTAATTATTTGAGAATTATTTATTAGAATTTGATTTAATTAAGTTTTTTGCACTTGATTAATTTAAAAAAAAAAAACTTGGCTGTTTCAAAAAAAAATTGTTATTAAAAAGGCTTTTTTTTCTTGGGTTTAGATGTATTATTTTAGCTCATCTAACGCAATCAGTGACCGCCTTAATACAAAATATATAAAAGTATAATAGATCACTAACGGTGACATATAGTATGCTACATGATAGATTAACATATCCATATAATACAGCAATTAAACGCGTTTTTATTGTTAATTTTTCGATTCATTTTTTTCCATTGATTCATTTTTCCACTAATTCCTCACAATTGAAACCATTTGCACCCTTTATGTGTGTAGATATATATATAGTTTCTTATTGATTGATACTTACGAGTAAATTCCTTTGTTGAGGACATCCGTATAGTAATTGTTGGGGTCGGATTCCACCCCGAGATCGTCATTTGGATTGGACAAATGGAGGAAGACCGAGTTAGACCGCACCAGCCGAACCACACCAAACCGGGCCGAGCCGGGCGTCAAACCAAAGGCCAGCCGGAGACTCCTTAATGGGCCGAACCAACATCCGACGAAGCGATTCGAGCCGAGGCCCATCAAAGACTTTCCTTGAACTGAAATCGGCGCGAGCCATAAAGGAAAGTTTACATTTTTGTGGAGTCGGCGCGAGCAGAAAAGGAAAGTTTACATTTTCGCGTAAAGTCGGTTGTAAAAGTCGGTTCCTATTCTCTTATAAATAGGAACCGATAGTCATTATTTAGAGGGGACTTTTTGACACACCTAAAAGGCACAGGCCACATATATTATAGCTCGCTCAACAGCTAAATAAAATAACCATCATTTGGATCGACTCTTGTGTTTATTTACGAAATTCTCGGCTCTCCCTAAAAACATTAAGAATACCGTAGTGCAGTTTCGGCTCGCACAATTTGGCGCTAGAAGGAGGGGGATTTGAGACTAGAAAACACAAGAGCTCGACGAAATGACCGACGAAGAATTGAACAGATCCACACCAACCGGTTTGCAGAACGGGGACAGCGAAACAACAGTTCAGACGGAAGCGGAAAAGATCGCTGCCCTACAGAAGCAGACCGAAGAGCAAGAGATTTTGAACAGCTCGTTGACGCAAGAGCTCGCAACCTTGCGAGCCCAACTAAAAGAGAAAGAAGCACGGGGTGTCGCGCGACGCAAAAATTCCCATCCAAAAAATCTGGCTTTCGACTCCCGGGCTGATGAAGTGGACGGAGAAGAAGGGGACGACGTGGAAGAAACCCCGGAACGAGAGGAGATAGAATCCGAGTCAGATGGTTCGCCACCGCCACTT
Organism: Erythrophleum ivorense; assembly: GCA_026724425.1. Taxonomy (NCBI): domain Eukaryota; kingdom Viridiplantae; phylum Streptophyta; class Magnoliopsida; order Fabales; family Fabaceae; genus Erythrophleum; species Erythrophleum ivorense. Next base: position 569,556 of record JAIUCV010000087.1, read on the forward strand.
CAGAAGAAGCAAAATAAAGTCAAGAGCGCGCCGCCAACCAAACCGATAAGAATGAACTTAGGAGATCCGCTCCCCAGCGAAATCACTCCCGAGGCATTGACCAAAGCCCTGAAACAGATAATGTTGGAAAGCAAAGGAACTAATAGGGCGATGGGGCAGGAAACCGGCGATTCGCCAAGCTTAGATTCTGCGGAGCTCGCCGAAGCAGTGTCGCGCCTCTTGTTGGAAACGCGAACCGAAAAGCAACCGTCCCGAGGCGTGAATACGGCAAGAAAAGACAAGGGTCAGAGCATGAGTCGCGACGAATTGGCCGAGATCCGAGCCCGTCTTGAAAAATCCGACAACGAGGCCAAATTACTTCGATCACAGATCCACAGGGCACTCAGCTCAGCACCGGAAATCGCTCAGATATGCGAAGACGCCGAACACACTCCCTTCTCGGCGAAAGTGATGGGCGCCAGAATAGTGGATCCCGGAAAACTTAGCATTCAGAAATATGACGGTTCGACCAATCCGAAAGATCACATCAATGCGTTTCGGGTCGCTTTGAGTCGAGCCAAATTCCAAAACGCAGAAGAGAAAGACGCCGGCTTCTGCCTCCTATTCGCCGAATACCTGAAGGGTCCGGCTCTGGACTGGTTCCTAAGTCTCGAGCGAAACTCAATAGAAAACTTCCAACAGTTGACGGCTTCCTTTCTTAAGCAGTATTCCATGTTCATCGAGAAATCGGCCTCGGTGATTAATCTATGGAACATATTGCAAGGTGAAGGCGAATCGCTTCGCAGTTTCATGGACCGCTTTAAAACCACCATGTCGAAAGCCGGAGCGGTCAACGATGAGATCGCCATAGATTCTCTGAAAAAAGGTTTAAGCGTCAAATCCGAGTTTCGGAAGGAGCTCGCGTACAACAAACCCAAATAGATCGCCGATGCCATCCACCGATCTGTCGTGTTCATCGAAGAAGAGGAAGATATGAAGTTGCTAGCGGCCTCGCATTCCACGTTGAAGGCAGCCACCAAACAACCGCCTAACCTGCCGATAACGCATCAGCCGCCGAACCAGCACCCCAATCACCTCAACCATCGGCGCGGAAAAAACAGCTACATCCATCACGAAGGACCAAATTTCGCCGGATCGCATAACTACCAGATCGGAACGAACCAACAGACGAGCGGCGCGAACCAAGCAGGCGCCGGAAGGGGGCGAGGAGCGAAAAATTATGTTTGGACAAGGAACCGAAATTCCGCGCCACAGGACGAGAAGGTGTATTGCGAGTTCCATCAATGCTATGGCCACTCGACAGAGAGATGCCGCCATCTCGGAGCAGAACTCGCAAGAAAATTACTTAACGGTGAATTGAAAGGCGATCTGAAGCTTGAGGACCTAGAACGTCCCGAGCCAAGAGAACGACCGGAACAATCAGATCGACAACCGGGTCAACCAGCGGATCGACCAAAACGTGGGAGACGCGATGATTCAGACGAACCATCAGGATCACGACAAAAAATCTACCTCATATTGGGCGGCTCGCAATACTGTCAGGATACGGTGACATCGATTAAAGCTTTTCAACGCCGAACCGACGCGGCGGTTAACTGGTACGGACCACCCAAAATCCCAAACGTCGAGGTCACTTTCACGGAAAATGAAGTCATCGGGATCGATAGGCCGCACGATGATCCGCTCGTAATCACGCTAGCCGTCGGTAATTACGACATAGCTCGGGTCCTGATCGATACGGGTAGCACAGTCGATATAATCTACAAGAGCACGTTGATAAAAATGGGAATCGATCCGAATGACATAAAGACGACGCCAAAGCCACTGACCGGGTTCGGGGCGAAACGACGATGTCTATGGGAAATATCATACTCCCAGTCGAAGCGGGAGGGATTACAAAGATGGTGAATTTTTCCGTCTCGGATAATCCTCCGATCTACAATATCATCATGGGCACCCCTTGGATAAATTCGATGCGAGCCGTGCCATCCACTTATCACCTTTGTCTCAAGTTCCCCACTCCGACAGGAATCAAGACCATTCTCGGCTCGCAGAAAGATTCGAGAATCTGTTTTATGACGGAACACAAACTCCGTAACCCGTTACCCAAACCAACTCCAGAAGAAAACCGAAAAAAGGTTAAGACGAACCGAGAGTCAGTGAACGGTCTAGCCAATCTCTTATAGCAATTACAGATCACCGACGAGATCGAGCCGCCCAGGAAGAAAACTGGCAAAAACGAGGATCCCGTCATCAAAGAACCAAGCTGCGAAGCGGTAATATCCGTCTGCATAGACGAGCAGAATCCTGAAAGATGTGTGGAGATCGGAGCAAACCTAAACGAGACAATAAGAGAAGAATTGATCTCCTTCTTGAAAGAAAACGTCAACACCTTCGCTTGGACAGCCGAGGACATGCCGGGGGTAGATATCAACATCGCCTGCCACGAGCTGAATGTCGACCCGACATTCAAACCAGTAAAACAGAAGCGAAGAAGATTGGGGCACGAGCGGTTAAAGGCAGTAAACGACGAGGTGGAACGCCTGTTGAAAGTGGGCTCGATCGCCGAGGCAAAATATCCAGAATGGCTCGCCAACCCAGTAGTGGTCAAAAAGAAGAACGGAAAATGGCGGGTTTGCATAGATTTCACGGATCTGAACAAGGCGTGCCCAAAAGACAGTTTCCCGCTCCCTCATATCGACCGGCTCGTAGAAGCAACAGCGGGAAATGAACTGCTGACCTTCATGGATGCCTTCTCAGGTTATAATCAGATCCGGATGCACCCCGACGACAGAGAAAAGACGGCGTTCCAAACAGAGCGAGGCATCTATTGCTACAAAGTCATGCCGTTCGGACTCAAAAACGCAGGAGCGACATACCAACGGCTCGTAAACAAGATGTTTGCCTCGCAGCTAGGGAAGACGATGGAAGTTTATATCGACGATATGCTAGTGAAATCTCTGAAAAAGGAAGAACATGTGGCACATCTCCGCGACTGCTTCGAGCAGCTGAACTCACACGATATGAAGCTAAATCCAACGAAGTGCCGGTTCGCTGTAACATCCGGAGAATTCTTGGGATATCTGGTTACCTACAGAGGCATCGAAGCTAACCCGAAGCAAATCCAGGCTTTAATCAAAATGAGGTCGCCAGAGACAAAGAAGGAAATACAACAATTAACCGGACGTGTCGCCGCGCTCAACCGATTCATTTCACGATCCACGGATAAGTGTCTCCCTTTCTACGACACTTTGCGAGGAAACAAGAAGTTCGAATGGACAGCGAAGTGTGAAGAGGCTTTCCGCGAACTGAAGTCATACCTAGCAAACCCACCGATACTGGCGAAACCGGAAGAAGGAGAGCCATTATACCTGTATATCGCCGTATCAGTAACAGCAGTCAGTGGGGTCCTGGTTCGCGAAGACCGAGGAATCCAGAAACCCATTTTCTATGTAAGCCAAAGTTTGACTGACGCAGAGACGAGGTATCCCCAAACCGAAAAACTGGCACTAGCAGTCGTAGTGGCGGCCCGCAAACTACGCCCGTATTTCCAGTCTCACACGATCGTAGTTCTAACGGCGCTACCGTTAAGAACGATCCTGCACAGTCCGAGTCAATCCGGAAGATTAGCCAAGTGGGCAATCGAGCTGAGCGAATACGATATTGAATATCGAAATCGAACGAGCGCAAAATCACAGGTTTTGGCTGATTTCTTGATCGAGCTGCCAATCGCCGCCAGCGAGGAACCGAATCTTTCCGCTGATTGGCTTCTCCACGTTGACGGCTCGTCGTCGAAACAAGGCGCCGGAGTCGGAATTCGACTCACCTCTCCGACAGGCGAAATCTTGGAACAATCTCTTCGCCTCAATTTCGGCGCGTCAAACAACGAGGCAGAATACGAAGCATTAATAGCTGGATTAAAGTTGGCGCTCGGAATTGGAGTTCGAAATATACATGCCTATTGCGATTCCCAGCTCGTCGCGAGCCAATTCACTGGAGAATACGCTACGAAAGATAAAAGAATGGAAGCCTACCTTGAAGTAGTCAAGAATCTAGCCGGACAGTTCGAAAAATTTGCCTTGGAGAAGATTCCGCGTGGAGACAACACCCAGGCCGACGCCTTGGCGTCCCTAGCCTCCGATCCAGACTTGAAAAGGATAATTCCCGTAGAATTTATCGAACATCCCAGTATCGATATCGACGAACCCGAAGTTCTGATGACTATCGTCACAAACGAGCCGAACGATAACAATATACTTGACGGAGATCAGCCCGCGGATATGGAAATCGAGGAAGATACGGAATACGGTTGCGACAAAGAGTGGCTCAATCCGATCCGTGTATACATAGCCGATGGAGAGGTACCAGCAGATAAGTGGGCGGCTCGCAAGCTGAAAGCTCAAGCAGCACGATACATCCTGATACGCGATGCTGTATTCCGATGGAGGTTCTCAGGACCGCTGCTCGCATGCGTAGAAGGGAAGAAAGCAAGAGAGATAATGAAGGAAGTTCACAGTGGATCATGCGGAAATCATTCCGGAGGACGAGCCCTGGCTATCAAAATAAAACGGCACGGCTACTTTTGGCCAACTATGATCAGCGACTGCGAAAAATATTCGCGGAAATGCGAGAAATGCCAGCGTCACGCTCCAACAATACACCAGCCGGCCGAGCTGCTGTCTTCCATCTCCGCACCATACCCATTCATGAGATGGTCGATGGATATTGTCGGGCCGCTGCATAAATCGAAGCAGAAAAGGTTTTTGCTGGTTCTAACCGACTACTTTTCTAAATGGGTCGAGGCCGAATCCTATGCAAGTATAAAAGACGCCCAAGTTGAACAGTTCGTTTGGAAAAACATCATCTGTCGGCACGGTGTCCCTTACGAAATCGTCACGGACAATGGCTCGCAATTCATATCGGCTCGATTTCAAAACTTCTGCGACAAATGGAAGATCCGCCTTAGCAAGTCAACGCCTCGCTACCCGCAAGGGAATGGTCAAGCCGAGGCGACTAACAAGACGATTCTCGACGGGCTCAAAAAACGGCTCGACGCCAAAAAGGGCCGCTGGGCAGACGAGCTAGAAGGAGTCCTTTGGTCTCATCGGACAACCCCGAGGCGAGCCACCGGCGAAACGCCATTCGCACTCGTCTACGGGATGGAATGTGTCATTCCCCCCGAAGTGCATTTTCCCGGCGTACGACGATGGTTGTTACCAGAACAAGCAGACTGCAACCATATGATGATGCTGGACGAGCTGGATTTGATCAACGAACGGCGCGACCAAGCACTTATCAGGATCCAGAACTATCAGCAATCCGTGGCTAAGTACTACAACTCCAATGTCCAAGCCAGGAGATTCAGAGCAGGAGACCTAGTTCTCAGAAAAGTGTTCCAAAACACCGCAGAGAGAAACGCCGGAAAGCTGGGTGCGAACTGGGAAGGTCCTTACAAAATCACCGAAACAGTTCGCCCGGGAGCTTATCGGCTCGAAAACATGGCTGGCGAACCAATACCAAAGCCATGGAACGTTATGCATCTCAAGAAATATTACCAATAAGGCGCGAGGCACCATCACCTAGAACTACGCGTGACTTGATCCCCGCAAGGGGTACGTAGACAGTTCACTTTCGAGTGGATTCAGTTGCCCCTCCCAAAAAAAAAGGGGGGGGGGGAGTGGGGTACGTGGCTATACACTCCCATTCAAATGCAACACGGTTCGCCGTCAAAAGCATTTTATCGTCGCTAACACGGTTTACCGTTAACGCACTCTCAAAATCGATGTAACCCGATTCGCCGTTAACATAAGGCGAACGGTGAATTTTCCGTCTGTAACACGGCTCGCCGTTAAACACAACGATGAATAAAATTCGAACATCAGTTCTCTTAAACAGTTCGTTATTAACATCTCGATGAAAACTCATAAACTGCCACGAGCCGAATGTTGTTGGCCGCAACATTCGATCATCTCCAATCTCTTATTACAACTCTCACGCGCGCGCTATATAAATATGATCATCATCGTTTATTCCGACCCGTTAATCACTAATAGATGAGGACACGGAAAAAACTGGAATAAATCGATCAGAAACCCAACATAAACGCTTCGCAGCAAAGTTGGTCTAACTTAATTCGTCGCTATTTCGACCCGCGGCTTTCTAATCGAGTTGTCCGCGGCAAAAACCGAAAAAAGCTGACAAAAACCCAACATAAATGCCCCGTGGCAACGTTGGTATAAATTGTTATCATCATTATATTGAACACTTCACGAAAAAACGTTGATACAATATTAAAACGCCTCGCAGATATGTTTGTTTCGACTGGCAAACATTTCATCAAGCCAAACCATTCGATCAGAAAACGGTTCGATTAAATATAAATTCTAAAAGGTCTGTGGATAAAGCCATCCAGGCATCAAGTACAAAAATAAAATAAAAAGCCATCGAGGCAACATACAAAAATAAACAACAGTTTAAATAGGGGCTCGGTTCGACGATTCCTGAACATCGGGCACGGATTTCTCGGCAATATCCTCCGGCTTCGAACCCACCTCATCAACTTTGCCAGGAACGCCCAGGACTTCGGCCACGTCCTTCTCAGAAGCCTCCAAAGCTCGGTTCGATGCCTCCGGGATATCGGATGAAGCCTTCTCAACCAGACCCTCGGTTCCGGGAGGCGGTCCGCTAGCTTGAGCAGGATTTATTGGGACTTGGCTCATCAATTCCAAGCTCGCACCAACTGGCCTCGCCTCGGGAATCATCACCGGTTCAACTCCACTCTGAAATATAAGGGATTCCCTATTAGTACCCCATTGATCGACAATACCGAGACCAAGACGGTGTAACCGAGTAATAGTGTCGTCCCTAAGGTGTACCTCGGGCGGTTCGACGGGATCCGGAAAGGGAACGAGCTGACCGATTACGCTGTCTAGCAGGGCACTAGCCTCTTCGGCGATCCCGGGATCCGAATCAATAAGCGCCTGAAGATCAGCAAGCTCAATATCAAGGTCCGGCGGATCGTCGCCTCGCATGTCGTTGATCAGTTCAACGTTGCCTTCTGCCTGAGCGATGCGCACGGCTCGTTCATGCATTTCATGAAGTCTCGTCAACCCAGACTTGATCGATTCGAGAAGTTTGGCGTACCGACCGTTTACTCGGCACTTCACTTTTCTAACCTCGACCAGGAAGTTGGCATCCATGGCTCGCACTTTCTCATTAAGCTCGCAGATTTTACCATGGAGAGCTTTCATTTTGATGGCATCATCAACGTTTTTGCCGGCCATCTTGGCTGCAGCCTCCCGGTGCTTGGCCGATTCCTCCCGCTCCCTGGCCAACTCAGCCTCGAGCTTAGCCGCTTTCTCCTCGGCTTGTTTAGCTTCTATGGCACGCGCCTTCGCTTCGACTTCATGCAATCTCTTCAGACTATCGGCATGCTTTTGAAGCTCTTCGAGAGCGGCCTGACTCGAGCGAGCCCTGGTCTCATAACCTTCGACGACCCTGTTGAAAGCCTCCGAAAACTGAACAAAAACGAAAAGCAATTGAGTATATATACGGAAACCTTCTTCGAAAGATAAGCGAACGGAAAAAGAACTTACCAAATGAAGACGAGAAGCCGCCTCTTCATACGCTTCCTTTTCCAAAAGCATGTCTGGGGGAGGAAGGCGAACCCCAGGAGTACTCCTGGCGAGAAAATTCGCCGCCTCGGTCTTCTGAAGAGAGCGAACCAGAGAGGGATCGACAGAGGAACCCGAAGGAGCGTCCCCTTTGGCTTTCTTGGGCGCGTTCTCCTTAAGCCCTTCGATCGCAGCTCTCTTCTTGCCCGTCGCCCCAGATGGCTCGCTCGCCAACGGCTCGCCGGTAGGGTTGGAAGCCTTCTTTCGCCCCCGGTTAAGGACTAAGGCATCCGGATCCCTCGATGTGTTCGAGCGAGCCGGAGAAGGAGGTCTGGGAGAATTTCTCCGCTTCGAAGCCTTGCTCTTCGCCAAAGCTTCCTGGGCTAACTTGACCGCCTTCCCAACTTCCGTAGGCGGCCTATTACCAGGGTCTTTCTTCTCTGGATTGGGTTGTACTACCCTCTTACCCTCGCTCTTCGAGAATACAGCCTCACGGCGAGCCACCGGATCAACTTCAAGACGAGCTTCCTTCGCTCGTCGTTGCTCTTTGAGTAACGCGCGTGCGGACTTTGGGGGCATCGTATTCGAGGGCTTGGGCCAATTGGGAACTTCCTCGTCCGAACTATCTGAAGAATCGAATGAGTCGTAGGCTTGTTCGCGCGCCCTCTCCACTCGCTCCAGAGTAAAGTCTCGTTCCCAATTAACTTTCAGCTCGCAGGAACGGGTAAGGAATTCGGAAAGATCTGGCAGGAATCGAAGCGCCAACCGTCGATCTGTAAAACAAGAAGACCGAGCAATATTAGATAACGGTTCGCAAGAATTTGAAATACTGATTTTTCTTCGGCTCGCACCGATTTCCTGCCAATTGTTCCTGATAAACTTCCTCCGCGTACTCCCAACCGAAGCTCCACTTATTGGAACGAAGAAGAAATATTTCTCCCAGCCATCATCCTTGTTGGGGAAGCCATCGATGATCTTCCGATTCTTCTTGTTGGAGATGTAATAGCGAAGCGACTTCCCGCTACGACGAAACTCCAAGAGATTCTGAAGGTGATGGATCCCGAGCGGAATGCCAAGCTCATAGCTCAAGACGATCAACCCAACCAGATGCCGCATGCCTCGCGGCAGAAGTTGACCAAGTGCGAGCCCGTATTTCCCTTAGAAATGAAGAATCAGGCTCGGGATGGGAAACCACAGGAAAGTCTGGTAGAAATAGCTTTCATATAACGTCAAGCATCCAGGCGGCGGATCATCGGCTCTCTGATGGCTCGCTGGAAGGAGAAGCTCAACTTCTTCAGATATGTTGAAGCAACGGCGAAGCGATTCCAAGGATGTCTCGGTACAAAGCGTTGCACCAGGAGGGTTCCGGACTGACTTTTTCGAAGAACCCCTCGGGGCTCGCGTCGATTTGGTTCGCCTCTTTGCTCCCTGGGACAAACCGGCTCCAAATTGTGGCCGACTCGATGCTTGAGCAAAAGGAGGTACAAATGGTATGAGAATGTCGCCGATCGCCCCATCATCAAACGCTCGCTCAATTTTGATCGCCTCCGCATCATATATCGGATCAAGCGATAATGGAACGCGACCCGATTGATCATGGGAAAGCCAACGCTCTCCCATAGCCCCTTCATCTACATCAGTTGGCTCGCGTGCCTCGTTAGAACCATCACGCTGGGCAACCAGAGGCTCAGTCATCAGTCGGTCGATCTCAGCATCCCCCGTGGACCGAACCGATTGATTTCTGACTTTCGATTGCGAGCCGCCAGAATCATCGGATGAATCTGAAAACCAACGTCGACCCGAAGTCCCCGAATCGTTGGAATTATACGAATGATCCTCAGAGTGATCTGGCCCAATGGAAGGAGTACGACTGCCTGAAGACATTCGGCTCGGAAGAAGATAGATCGGAAAGTTTGAAGATGCACCGGAGATGTGTTTTATCACGGTGGCGCGACCGAAGAACACGAAGAACTTTCAAAAAAAAGAGAGAGAGAGAAAGAGAGAGCTACCTTTTACTCGGTCGAGGAGAGAGAGGCAGAATGAGAAAAATGAGCCCCGAGCTTCTTATTTATAGAAATTTTGGCGCGTGGGCGCGTCGGTTCGGGAAGATGAAACGGCGCGACCTAATCCACGCGCTGGCTCGGGAAGGCGAAACGGCATGACCTAATTCCCGCCTAAACTTTAGGGCTTCCATTGAAGGTTAGTGGGCCCGGAGACGTTTCAGATTCTAAGTTCACATACCGATAAAGCAGTCGACATCGTTTCATCAGAAGCGATTAGCGAGCCAAACATTTTGCGAGCGAAGCAACATTTGGCGAGCCATATCCACGGAAGAATCAAATGACAATGTCTTCTCACTTTCAAATTTTAGCTCGTCACTCTTACATCGAAGACTAACGAGCTGGGGGCAAACTGTTGGGGTCGGATTCCACCCCGAGATCGTCATTTGGATTGGACAAATGGAGGAAGACCGAGTTAGACCGCACCAGCCGAACCGCACCAAACCGGGCCGAGCCGGGCGTCAAACCAAAGGCCAGCCGGAGACTCCTTAATGGGCCGAACCAACATCCGACGAAGCGATTCGAGCCGAGGCCCATCAAAGACTTTCCTTGAACTGAAATCGGCGCGAGCCATAAAGGAAAGTTTACATTTTTGTGGAGTCGGCGCGAGCAGAAAAGGAAAGTTTACATTTTCGCGTAAAGTCGGTTGTAAAAGTCGGTTCCTATTCTCTTATAAATAGGAACCGATAGTCATTATTTAGAGGGGACTTTTTGACACACCTAAAAGGCACAGGCCACATATATTATAGCTCGCTCAACAGCTAAATAAAATAACCATCATTTGGATCGACTCTTGTGTTTATTTACGAAATTCTCGGCTCTCCCTAAAAACATTAAGAATACCGTAGTGCAGTTTCGGCTCGCACAGTAATCTGGTTGGCTTTCTTGGAGGGAAAGCAAGTGATCGGTCAAAGTTTGACCTTTTTATTTCTCTGGACGTTTATCATCGACCAATTTCTGTAAAAACGCATCACACCTATTTCCCAAATTCTTGATTCGTTTTTCAAAACTTGTGACCCAACGTAAGATCGATCACTTGCTTTCCCTTAAGGTATGAAAATTGAAATCGATCACTCGTTTTTCAAAATTTGAAATGAATTTTGTTTAATGTTTAAAATCTTCTTGAACATGGGTCTGGTGGGACATAACCAGGTGTTCTGTTCCCCCTGACGTTGATGCTCATCGGGTGGGTCGGTTTATAAAACGGGCGTTGAAGAGTTTAGGCTACAATGGTGCTCTCACGTTCACAGCCATTGGAGTTGGATTATTACCCTGGGGGAGTTGAGGGTGGCAATGAATCACGTGCTCGTAAGGAGGATGCTACTGCCATCCTAGGAAGGCTACAAGTTTCTAGTGTGAGATTCTAACTGTGGCTTCTAGTCGTACATGTAGCATAAATCATTTTGAATACAACATACAATTTTCTAAATCTTTTACACTCACACACCTACAATTTCTTAGCAGTTTTCACACACAGAAAAAAACACATATTATTTTACATGCAAGACATGTAATTAAAGAAAGACGTGTAATTAAAGATGATTCACCAATCACCAATCTATACAAAACACATAAAGATAAGAGACTAATCATTAGTAGAAGCACGGTGAGAATATCGTCGGCGTCATTGGTACTGATTTCCTCTGGGAGGCAACAATCTTGAGAGGCTGTGAGGCAATAACGCGTGTATGAGCATGGAAACTTCTTCTCAAGCACATGGATGTTTTCACCGCCCCGTATTCGTCCTTCCTCTTAATTTCAAGAATCTTTGGTGAAAGGTTAGAAAGCATAGGAAGCATCAGAAACTCGTCACCATGTCCCATCAATGGCATAGAATCGATCTCTGAGAGTTTATTTACATTCACAGGATCGTAGAGAGCCTTCTTAATGTCTTGAATCATCTCTGTATCGGAATCATAACGGTTCTTCTTGCTGAAAAACATCTCGAAGACTCTGCAACAAGACATGTGAATCTCTTTGCACGGTTTGGGTAAATCACTTAGTCCTTCAACTAGCACATGCTCAAGAAACTCTTTCCTTTTTGATTCGATTATCTTTTTGATATGAGCAATCGAGTCCTCAATTTCGACAGTTGAATGGTTCTTCGTGTGGAGCAGCACGGAATTGATCTTCCCTTGTTCTTGTTCCTTCTGCGAATTTACGTTGCATGACAAGATTTGTTCGTTTAAGTACAACGTTATCTTAAGAGAATAAAAAAATTATAAATTTATTCGTTTAACCTTATACTTTACTTACTCACAAGATTAGTACCCCTTAGTTGTTTTTAGATTAACTAACCCCATTTCAGTGATGCTTTTTTTTTGTTGTTGTTTTTTGTTGCTAAAACTCTATCAAAAATATTCTAAACCCTATCAAAAATATTCAGAAAAATAAAACAAAGATAAGTTTGAAATTTGAATCACCTGATAACTCTGTAGGTCATTTAAGAGTCGAGGTATGATCATGAGCAACGTAGTTATGTTATCATAATTTCCGGGTTCGAGTTTGTGTTTGGGAAAACAAGGTTCCATGAGACATGAGATGGAAAGAGCAAGGGTGTGTGTTGCGATTGAGATCATTCCGTTTCGAAGATATTCTTCCATCGACGGTGTGTGTCCCTTCTTACTCCATTCGGCTTCACGTAGCCATGACTCAAAAGTTTCACCCCACTGCATGATAATAGACAATAAGAAAAATTTCGTGAAAAGAATATTTTTTATTAAGAAAATTTTGAAACACATAAGCTTATGTTTTAATTTTCAGATTTTTAGAATTATTTTTAAGGAAAGAAAATGAGTATTTTACTCTTTTCAATAAGTCAAACATAATTAAAGTCGTTAAAAGAAAAGTATAAGGATCAGGTCGAGTAGTCATACGATGTTGCGAAGATGGTCTGTTACGTCGGTTCCGTGTTGCTTACGGCAAGTCTCTGAAGTCTCTTTTACAATATCATCAAGTGCATTAAATATATTCTTGCCGTAACCTTTAAGCTCTTCTCCTTCCCATCTATCATATATACGTCAACATCAATCAAGAATCAACAGAATAATAAGAGTCTAAAACGAATCTCTATAGATATTTAAGTTATCATACAAGTATAACCGAACTTTTTTCTTAGCAAAAAAAAAAAAATAATAACGGAACTTTTGAAGAATGTACCTTAAAACAGCTTGAGTGAGATCTTTCAAATCATCCAAAGAACCTTCTTCATCAAAAAAATCATCGGCAACTGTGATGAGGATGGCACTCTTGGCTGTTAGCTTTCCAACTTTAACGGCAGTTTCAAAGGGCAACGAAGTCGCAGTTGCAAAATAACAATATGTTGTCTTCTCTCTACCAAAACCAATATCATCAAGTCCCCATTTCTTCACCCACCTGTCTCAAATCACTATTGTTAGAATACAATATACACTTCTCGGATTAGTTTTTTTTTTGGATAAAGCCATGCTAATCTTCTTACATTGTCAATTCCTCCAGCTCACGTCGATATATGGCTTGTCGAAACTCAAAGATTTTTGCAGCAAGATGAGTCAGTTTGTTACTGTATGAGCTATGTAATCTGATTCCACGAACCACAAACAAAGAAACCTTAAATTAGCTTGTCTTTAAACCATTTTAAATGAGATATTGAACTGCATATATTTTATATATACCTTAGAAATGAGGCTTTTCCGATTGAGAAAACATATGAGTTCTTGTCCTCAATCCACATCCTATGATCAAGGTGTTTTAGACGAGCTATCCATGGAGTACTTAATTCATGCTTAATCTACGTAATCAATCATTAATTATTTGAAGCATTAAGCAATGCATTTTTAATCACTTAAAGCAATTCAAGTTCTTGAAAAATCTTGGTACCATTTTTTGGTCGATAGACCGACTTCTCTCAAGTAAATTGCGAGTGTATTCTCTTGCTTCTTCAAGATCATGCTCTCCAGGGAACATGAGATCTGTGGCTCTGTAAACACTAAGGATTACGGGGACGAAAGAGTCTAGATTTCTTTCTAAATGATTTCGAGTTTCTATATCATTCATGAACCAGCAAAAGCTTCCTGAAAATTATTTATACGGAGACTTTTAAACTCGGAACAGAAAAAACGAGCATTCCCTTTGACAATATAATTTCTACACCTAACCGAAATAATTGTTGATTCTTACTAGGTGAAACATCGTGCCCATGCATTCTTAACATCCGAAATGCGAGAGAGTCCTTGTGCAATTGATCCGAAATCGGAAGTCTCTCGACGTCTTCTGCCTCGTAGCTCCTTAAATTTACACGAGAAAAAATAAAGTTTTTCATACATATTTTGTTTTAATAATATGATAATATGTTGATTTGACTATATTATATTATTGTATTTTTTAAATTATCATGTTTCATAGGATAAAAATAGATAAAAATATTATTTTTAAATATTTCATTAGGTTAATTTTCCAATTGGCCATTATTTTGCCAATTTTCGCTATTTTATATTTTGAAAGAAGAATAAAAAATCGTGACTACAAAATTTTCTCACCTGTAAACTTGTTGAAGAACATGTTCAATTTCTTTTGTGAAGAACTCTCCTAAACCAATATTCTCGATTACATTAACCATGGAGAGTTTTATGAGTTCTTCATTGAGCGGGTACTTTTGTGGAACTGAGACAAGAATCATACATAGCTTGTTAACAAACATTAAAGTGCACTTAAATAGTTAATCATATATAAACTATACATAGATTTGTAATATCTAGAATGTTAATTTAACCTCCATGAGGGCATGTTTGAACGAGATTTTGTAGATAAGCTAGACATTTTCTGTTGCGAGTGAGCATAAATGCTGAGGCAGTTGCTGAAGGCGACTGAAACAAAGAGCCATCAATATTGTCGAGGCTCTTAACAATGATGTCTTCGAAATTTTTGACATATACTGTCGATGGCAACACCTCTAGATACGCCAGAAGAGGTTTATGGTTACAGTAATCCACCAATTTTTCTCTGGAAAACCAAGAGAATCTGGTATTTAGTATATAATTAGGAAATGCTATTTTAATCAAGATTAATTTTCACCTTTTGAGAATCTCTTGGCGTTGATAAAACATCTCTTGGATCATTTCGATACAGCAACTAGAAAAGACAAAGTGTAAGCCAAGTTGTTGAGCAAGCTCGAGGGTTCCTGTGAATTTGATAATGAACCAACGAGGATAAGATCCGTCTTCGTTGATGGATTTCCCAATTATCATCTCCGTTCTTCTTTCAATAAATATTTTCCCTAGTTTAATTAATTAAAAAAATTATACATGGTTAAAAGATGTTTCATTATAGACGAAAGTGAACTGGGAATTAGTAAGAATCTAGGTGTTTAAAATGTAAATAGTCACTTTTACTGGTTAAAATATTATATATATTATTTAGAATATATGTATATTTAAATAATAGTTTAAGATATTTTGGCTTACTCAAAAAGGTTTAGAATTATATATTTTGAAATTTTTTATTATATGTTTAAGGTCCATTAGTTTGGTGTTAAAAGTTGGAATAAAAAGAAAAATAGGTAAAAACAAAAATATATGTTATATAAATAATATATGCACGTGAATAACGCTGTAGGCCATCCATGCACCTGAATCATGTGATGCGTACGTAATCAGTTATGTACCTTTGTGGAGATGAAGACAACCAATGTTCCATTTGTGAAGTGCAGCAACACAAGCAAGAGTGGAAATTAGAGTGTACATGTCTTCTTCATCTCCAGCGATATTCACCGGAGTGTAACCACCGGAGTTTCCCCAGAAACCTTCTCCGGCATTTTGATTGCACATAATCCAATCTAGACAATCTTGGAACATCGGCTTAAGCTCATAATCACCAACGTTGTCGTCTTCTTCGACCATTGCTAACCAAGCCGTGTCGTAAGCGGAAGGAGAGACAAACGAGTACGGATCAAGATTAATGTTGGACAATTGAATTTCCTTCTTAATTTCATTGACCAAGGCGTGGAGATCACCATCAGAAGAACAACAAGGGAACTTCATTTTTTATATCTTCTTCTTTCTCTCTGTCAAAGCCAATGATGTTCTTTAGATTGTGTGTGTTAATGTAATGGTCCCTAATTTGGTTGTGTTTATATAGAGGAGGAGAGCATTAATAATGAGTTAAAATATAACAATGTGAAAAATGTGGTTTGAGACCCATTGAATGACATCGTCTCATTCACATGGAAGGTCTACTCCTTTCCTGGTCTCCCAATATTTCAACGGATCGAGATAACGATTTATTATATATATATATATATATATATATATATATATATATATATATATATATGTATATGAGTCACTTAGCTAAATAATTAATTCTATTATAATCCCCATGAGTCCTTTATCAAAAAAAAAAAATTAAAATCCCCATGAGTTATTTGCAAACAGTGGGATTTGCTTCGAGATAAGCCAAATAAAAGCCATTATTTCCAAATGAGATATTAGAAATCTTAACTCTGGGAATCTTCTTATGAATAAAGATGATATAAGGGAACCGTGTGAATAAACAGAATGATACCACCCCCCAACTGAGTGCTATTTTTTTATAATTTATTGCGCCTCAAAAATCAGAGCATGATGCTAGTGGACAGCGCCAGAAGTATTGTCAGATCTGAGATGTATAATTTTAACTGCGAGCACATAAAAAATTTATTAAATTGCCACCATTACATAATCAACTTTTAATGCTATATTAGAATTTCTATTTAAATGAGATAAAATCCAAACTTGATTTTACAAATATAATGTATCTAAAAAAACACCCTACTCATATTCAGTTAAAAAAAACACAATATCCATACAAAAATAAGATACTAATAATGTCCAAAAAAAAATAAGATACTAATAATAACAAACATATTTCTTTTCATAATCAAAATTTAATGCTATATAATTGACCTATAATATTATTTAAATTAAATCAAATTTAAACTTAGTTATTACAAATGTAAGTATCTCAAAAAGACACTGAAACAACCAAGTTTTTTTTTTTTTTTAAATAATTAAGTGCGGAAATTTTCAATAAAATAAACTCCATAAAATTAATAATTCAAACAACCATATTCAATTCCAGAATACCATAAAATAATCTAGCAACCTAAACACCAGGTTTGCAAATAAAAAAATAAACCAAAAACGATAAACAACAAAATCCTATCATCCTCTCTCTGGCCCGATTCCGCGATCACACTTTCTTTCTACCTGCATCACATTAGGGAAAAAGAGACGCATAAGTATTTCATAAATACTTAGTGAGACAATCACCCCGCCTACTGGCCAATTACGCAATTTAAAACACATTTAAATAATATTAATAATTACCACAATTATTAAATTAACTTCATTTAATTTTTTAAACAATTTTTCTCAATTAAATAATAATTTTAACCCTTAAAATGATTTTTAAAATTATTAAATAATTTCCAAAATTATTATAATAATTTTCAACACATAAAATAATTCCCATAATTATTATAACCACTTTAATTAATTAATTAACCACTAATTAATTAATTACGGCATTAAACCACTTAATTCCAATTAAGCCGATTAAACCAGATTAAACCATTAATTAATTCAATTTAATCAATTCGCCAGAAAACCGGATTAAACCGGACCAGTGTCGATCGACACAGCTTGTATCGCTCCACACCCGGCCCGATTGGTGTCGAGCGACACCGGCTTGGTGTCGATCGACACCGATCCAGGAGATCGACGCCCAAATCGATTTCTAACACAAAAACACCCAAAACACGAAATTGTCACAATCCAATCGATCAAAGGCACTAATAACACATAAACCACCACGAACAACACATAAACTCATCAAATCAACAATAAACTTTCGCAATTTCCACTATTTGCGAGCCTACGGTCATGCACTCACCTCGACAATCGGATTGAACAAAAAGGAAAAGGAGAGAACGATGAACAGTGCCGATGAACAGTAACCGATGAACAGTGCCGATGAAAAATGCCGATGAACAGTAACCGATGAGCAGTACGATGAACAGTGTTTCCTACTTCTCCCAAAAATCGACTCTTTTCTCTCTGGAAACTCCAACCTCGAAAATTGTGCCAAAAACAGGCGGCTGCACTCTTTTAAACTCGTTTTTAGGGTTTACTTCACCAGCTCGATTTTGCCTTAACCGGTGTCGACCGACACCAGTTCCTGGTGTCGCTCGACACCACCTGCCGAACCGCCAGAACCGCACAAACACCAATTAAACCGTAATCGATTCTCGATAACCGGTCGGTGTCCCCCGACACCACTTCCAAAACAACACTTTCGGTTCACGGATGTTACAATTCTCCCCCACTAAACTGGATTCGACCTCGAATCCCGACAGGACACGTCTACCAAAGACGACAAAGCCGGTCCTCAACTGACCAAACACAAGAGATCCTCAACTGATCCCAGAGACTCACATCTAATCCTATGTTATATACGCGTTTCCAGACATTCATTACTCTTTACTCCAAAACTCAAACCACTAATATTGGGGCCACGACACCCAAATAAATCTGCATCTACCCATACCGAGGCCACGGCACCCGGATGGGCTTGCCACCGCTTATACTGAGGCCACGACACCCAGATAAACCTGCTAGAGAACTACCATCTCCACAAAAGAAAGATGCATGAGACGCAGCCGTCTCTCTCAAGAGATCCACCAGTCCTTTGATACTCACTTCGTGACTCGTCAGCCACTAGTAAGCAGCACCCTTATACCGAGTACCACACTCGTATAAGTCTGCAAGCACTTCCCCTGAGGTAGCTACCCCAAGGTAAGGCCGCCGGAGATCCCAAATCTCCCCACTTATACTGGGGTCGCTAACCCCAGATAAGTCTGCAAACACAAACCGCAGTACTTATCCTCAGATAAGTCCGCCACTACCCATACTGAGACTCCACGCTCAGATAGGTCTGCAGGAGAATACTATCTCCTAAACTTAAAGAGTAATAAACCGAAACGCCTATAACATAACCGACTATAACTGTCTCACGACTCAAACTGGTCAACACAACCCATAACATCCGAAACACAGATTTATAAGGAAAACTTCCTCTTATAAATCTCCAACAATGTACATCATACCACAGACGAAAGTACATAATATACAGCAACAACATATCCCCATGCTAAACAACTGGAACCACAAAGATGAGAAGCTCACTCTACGACCTTCTAGTCGAACCACTTCCTGAACTTCAGCTCTATCTTTGCCTCATGCTCCCCAAACTCATCCTCTGTACCGCTACGGTCCCACAAGACCTGACAACGGCACTCTCATGTTTCGTAGAACCTTGACTCTCCTCTCGAGAATCCTCACAAAACCGCCAGAACTCCCTAAACAGGCCTAAGATCCTCTGAAATCTTAACCACTAACTCCTCTGAAGGATGGAAGCACTCTCTCCACCTCAAAACACGACACACCTTGTGAAACATCCTCATAATCGGTGGCAACTCCAACCGATACGCCACTGGTCAAACTCGTTTCACTACCGGAAACGGACCCATAAAACCGCGCTCTCAGCTTGTTCTCTGCTATGGGTCTGTTAGGACCCCTCAACATAGCCATCTCGAGATATACTCTAACTCCAACCTGAAACTCGAGTTCCGCCTACGCATAACAGCATAACTCTTCTGCCTATCCTGAGCTTTCTTCTTGTTCAACACTAAACACGGACCTTCACACTCTAAGGCGAATCTCGGATCATGACCCGACACAATATTGACCGGCATACCATGCAACCTCACAATCTCTCACACAATTTCCTAGCCAAAACAGCAACTCCATCTATCTTCTTAATTACCAGAAAATGTTGATTTGGTCAACCGACCCGCAACCACCCAAAACATCACATGTCTGTGAGATAGATAATGCCACCATGAATCCATCATGATCCTAGCCCACTTTCACTCTGAAATGGATAAACTCTGCAGAAGACCACTCGAAGAGCGATGTTCTGACTTGACCAACGAACACGAGTTGTACGACGCAACCCAAACGGCTACAACTCTCTTTAACCCGACCCAGTGATAACACCGCTTGAGATCGCGATACATCTTGGTCGCTCTTCCATGAATTGACGACTTGCTCGCACGAGCCTCTCTCAAAAACTTCCTGTCTCGACTCCTCAATCTCGGGTATAGAAGCCCGACCACGCGCCATAAACGCCCTTTCGATGAGACCGAAAACTCGGAGCCAACTGCTCGCGATTGCATCAAAATAAACTATGCTCACTCCGCTGAGCCATCCTGATTCTACTGAGTAGATCCGCCTGATCCACTGTCTCTAAACAGAAAGGCTCCTCCCAAGTAGCACAAAAACACAAAATACTAAAACCCGCCTACCATGGCATCATAATCCTGCTCTTTAGCTGAAACAACTCTCCGTCAACTCAACGCGACTGCCACCTAATCAACCTCGTCGGAAGATAGACAGTATCCAGATCATAAATTATTGGAAGCTCGACACACAACCCAAACCAACTCCTGCAACAACTATGTACACTATGAAAGGCTTCCCCGGCTCGGGTAATGCCAATAATGATGTAATGAACAACAACTCTTCAAGCTTCCCAAAGCTCTCTCACACTCTGACGACCATACAAACGGCACATCCATGCCCGTCAACCTCGTCATCGACTGCGACACACTCGCAAAACCCTCAACGGACTCCTGTAGTATTCTGCTACACCCTGAAACACAACTGTCAATTGCCAGAAACCGTATTTTCTTAACTTAGCATACAGTT
Source organism: Erythrophleum ivorense (assembly GCA_026724425.1). Classification (NCBI taxonomy): domain Eukaryota; kingdom Viridiplantae; phylum Streptophyta; class Magnoliopsida; order Fabales; family Fabaceae; genus Erythrophleum; species Erythrophleum ivorense. The sequence continues at coordinate 590,013 of JAIUCV010000087.1, forward strand.
CCTGCTCTTGTAGTTTCTCCAGAAACAAACTCTAATGAGCCATGTGCTCCTCGGAACCCCTCGAGCTCCTGAACAACACGGATATCCTCGATATCCTCGGAACTCTTCGATAAACACCTCAACACTGGACTCTGAAAACGATCGTCGCCAAAAGTCTCGCAAATTGCTCTAACATCTGCTCACCCTGCATAGCCGAGACACAAAACTCCCGGAAGTCCGTCTCAACCCCTGAAACACCAACCTCCTTGCATCCCGCTCAGACACTCTGCCTCTAAAGCAATTCAGATGAACTCAGTAAAACTCCAACCAGTTCATCACCAAAATAATGTCATGTAGTCCAACACTGCTGGCATCGACTGCCCGCACTCCGAACATTAACTATTCTAACACGGCCGTATGTACCCCGAAATCCTCCACCCGGTACCTTGACCAAACACGAACGCTCACCAGCGCTGCTCCGGACGCCACTACACTTGGCACGCTCTGGGATGATGAATGATGAAGCATTTAAATGCTCCTGAGTCAAACAACCCTGAGACTCAACACCGCCCACTAACCATTACAAGTGTTTAGAACCCTAACACTCTATCACATATAAAATAAAAGAAACATACGACCACCACAATTCTACACTAAGAATTTACGAAGTCTGAATCAAGAATTTTACCTGTGATATGCCCGGACAGACTAGTCTGACCAACTTCTGTCGAAGAAACCTCACTCGGCGCCACCCCACTATGACCCAACGGCTGCACCGCTGTGATCTGAGACTCTGGTTGAGCCACTATTGGCTGAAACTCACTGCCGCCAATGGCTGTAACTTGGGACACTTCTGTCTGATATGCCCCTGCTCGCCGCAACGAAAACACATCCTAACACTTGAAATTGTCTCCCTCCCAGGACAGCTCGCCACACGATGCTCCGTGCTCCCACAATCAAAACAACTGCCGCGAACTCTCTGGCTACCTACAGAAACCTCGTCCAATATCCTCTTATGGCCTTGCGCAGGCTTAACGCCCTTGCTAGAACCAGAACCTCTACACTGCTGCGACTGATGTCGCTGCTGCTGCTGCGGATGACTCCTCTGAACAAACGGAGCAACCACAGACGGAACCACCACCGGATCAACCTGCTCATGCTGATCCTCCTCAATCGAAACTGCAAGCCTCACTAGCTCTACCCACGAGAAACGCGAAGCAAACCTCTGCATATGTCCCCTCATCTCTAAATAAGGCGGACTCTCACCAACTACAGCCTTGAAACAACCAAGCTCTTTTTTTTTATCAAGTGCGGAATTCTCAATAAAATAAACTTCAATAAATAAATAATTTGAACAACCAAATTCAATTCCAGAATAATATCAAAATATCTAGCAACCTAAACACCAGGTTTGCAATAAACAAATAACTCAAAACACCAAGACAATCCTATCATCCTCTCTTCGGCCCAATTCCGCGATCACACTTTCTTTCTACCTGCATCACATTAGGGAAAAAGAGATGCATAAGTATTTAATAAATACTTAGTGAGGCAATCACCCCGCCTATTAATACAGGCCAATTACGCAATTTAACAATTTTCATCAATATTAATAATTACCACAATTATTAAATCCTTCACTTTAATTAATAAATAATTACCACAATTAAATAATAATTTTTAAACACTTTAAAATAATTTCCACAATTATTTTTAGATCACTTAATTAATTAATTTCACCAATTATTAATTAATTCTCGAATTAAACCATTTAATTACAGTTAAACCGGATTAAACCACTTAATCCAATTGATTTCTTAATCCGCCAGATAACCGGATTAAACCGGACTGTGTCGATCGACACACACTTGTGTCGGTCGACACCATGCCCGTTTGGTGTCGACCGACACCGGCTTGGTGTCGATCGACACCGATCCAGGAGATCGACGCCTTACACGATTTTCAGCACAGAAACATCCAAATCATGAAATCGACACACCACACGCGATTCAACCCGCGAATATCACACAGAACAACACGAAAAACCACATAACTCTACCAAATCATGATTCACAATTCACAAATCCTCTTATCTGCGAGCCTACGGTCATGCACTCACCTTGACAAAGGATTAAGAAGAAGGAAGAGATGAAGAACAACACAATTCCACCACGGATCAACCACAAAGCTCCAAAATCACCACTTTTTCTCTCTGCCTCTTTTTCTCCTCTAAAACCCGAAAAACGACAAAACAATGCGGCCACAACCTTATAACGCGACTTAGGGCTTCTCCCACAAAACCATCCCAAACCGGAACTCAAATCGAACCGAAATCGATTTTAACCTTTGGTGTCGACCGACACTACCCCTGGTGTCGATCGACACCGCTTCCCAAAAGCGATAGATTGGTTTACGGATGTTACAATTCTCCCCCACTAAACTGGATTCGTCCTCGAATCCCAACACAACACGTCTACCACAGACGCAACTCGTCTACCACAGACGACACACTCGTCTACCACAGACGACACACTCGTCTACCACAGACGACACACTCGTCTACCACAGACGTCACACTCGTCTACCACAGACGACATAATCCGGCCCACTTGGCCAAATACACGAGATCCTCACTTGATCCCCGAGACTCACATCTATTCCTATGCCATACATACATTTTCAGACATCTTTACCCTTAATTCAACTCTGCCGGAGAACTCAATCTTCTCAAGAGGAACACTATCCTCTTGTTACTTACTACGCAACACACTAGTCACTAGTAAGTAGGCATATCACTTATACTTGAGGTAGCGACCCTCTCGTACAAGTCTAACAGAGAATACTATCTCTTGGCAATGAGTTATTCAGGGACACCACGCCCTTAGAGTAAAAATTCGAAAATGTTTACGACATAGATGGAAAGATTGTCTCACGACCCACTGGTCAACACACTTGTAACATCCAAACCACAAAAACCAAAAAAAAAAAATGAGGAAAACACCATCTCATATAACTCAAAAATGTATATCGTTACAACACCAAAAACGAAAATACATAATCCAACAACAATAACCAAACATAGCACCACGCTATCACACTAGAACCACAAAGAAGAAGCTCACTCGATCATCTGCTTGTCGAACCACTTCCCGAACTTCAGCTTCATCTTTGCCTCTGGCTCCCAAGTCTCCTCCTCAGTGCCACTACAATCCCACAAGACTCTCAACAATGGCACTCTCTTGTTCCGCAGAACCTTGACTCCCCTCTCGAGAATCCTCACAGGAACCGCCGGAACTGTCATATCTGGCTGAAGATCCTCTGGAATCTCAGCCACCAACTCCTCTGAAGGATGCAGACACCTCCGCAACATAGACACATGAAACACCTTGTGAAAGGCGCTCATAATCGGTGGCAGCTCCAACCGATATGCCACTGGTCCAACTCGCTCCACCACCGGGAACGGACCCATAAACCGCGGACTGAGCTTGTTCTCTGCTATGGACCTGTTAGGGCCCCTCAACATAGCCATCTTGAGATACACTCTATCTCCCACCTGAAACTCAAGCTCACGTCTCCGCCTATCTGCATAACTCCTCTGTCTATCCTGAGCCTCCTTCATGTTCAGCCTCAAAACACGGATCTTCTCCGTCGTTTCCTGAACAAAGGTAGCCCCAAACATGCTGCGCTCCCCCACTTGGGTCCAGCATAAGGGTGTCCTACATGGCCTCCCATACAAAGCCTCATAAGGAGCCATGCCGATACTAGACTGATAACTGTTGTTGTAGGCAAACTCCACCAAACACAGATGATCAGCCCAATGGCCACCCCAATCCAACACACACATCCTCAACAGATCCTCCAATGTCTGGATAGTCCTCTCTGACTGCCCGTCTGTCTGCGGATGATACGCTGTACTCATATGCACCTTGGTGCCCATCTCTGTCTGAAATGCCCTCCAAAACTCTGAGGCAAATCTCGGATCTCTATCCGACACAATACTAGCTGGTACACCATGCAACCTCACAATCTCTCGCACAAACTTCCTAGCCAAAACATCCGCCCCGTCTGTTTTCTTGATGGCCAAGAAATGCGCGGACTTGGTCAAACGATCCACAATGACCCAAATCGCATCAAACGTCCGTGAGATAGGTAATCCCACCACAAAATCCATCGTGATCATATCCCACTTCCACTCTGGAATGGGTAAGCTCTGCAAAAGTCCACCTGGAACCTGATGCTCTGCCTTGACCAACGAACACGTGTTGCACCTCGCAACCCAATCTGCCACATCTCTCTTCATCCCAACCCAGTGATAGTACCGTTTGAGGTCACGGTACATCTTGGTCGCACCCGGATGAATCGAAAACTTGCTCGCATGAGCCTCTCTCAAGACCTCTCGTCTCAACTCCTCGTCCTTGGGCACACAAACTCGCCCACGAACCAATATCGTCCCATTCGCCGAGACCTCATACTCAGAACCAGCTGCCCGCGATGCATCAACCAAACCCTGATCATCCTGCTGAGCCACTCTGATCCTACTGAGTAAGTCTGCCTGATCAGCTGCCTCTAAACCCAAAGGCTCCTCCGAAATCGCACATAGCCTCAATGTACTAATCTCGCTGACCAAAGTCTCCACTTCCTGCTCTCTAGCTGAATCAACTCGCCGTCGACTCAATGCATCTGCCACCAAATTGGCCTTGCCTGGATGATACACAATATCCAGATCATAATCTGCCAGAAACTCCACCCAACGCGTCTGCCTCGCATTCAGCAAAGGTTGAGTAAAGATATGCTTCAAACTCTTGTGATCTGTAAAGATCTGCACTGCACCACCATAAAGATAAGACCTCCAAATCTTGAGTGCAAAGACCACTGCTCCCAACTCAAGATCGTGTGTAGGGCGGTTGCGCTCACTGCCCTGCAACTGCCTCGAAGCATAAGCAATCACTCTGCCCTCCTGCATCAAGACACAACCCAACCCAACACCTGAAGCATCTGTATACACCACATAAGGCTTCCCCGGATCAGGTAATGCCAACACTGGTGTACTGATATACCTCTATTTTGTACCCTTTTTATATGGTTTTACTATGCTTTTTATAAGGTTTTTAAAGGCTTTTCGATCTAAAAAGGTAGTTTTTGTTGATTTATAGTACTAAGAGTCTAAACAGGTCGAAAGATGCATTTTGGAGCAAAACCACAGGATTTGGACTTTACGCCGCTCCACGACACAGCATCAACTTTGAAAGAGCCCCAAAAACATTCTACTCAATGGATCTCACCAAAACCAGTTCGCCATGATGCCTACATGAGTTAGCTTTCCAACGCAATTGGAATCATGCAATTTGGACGTGTAGAATGGAAGATATTATCATTTTAGTGAAGAGTGTCAAATCAGCCGAAAACCGGACGTCCACACCATCCGCTCGACCGAGCCGGTCGGACAGGGCCTCCAAGGCTCCCGTCCGACCCGACCGTCCTTAACTGCACATTGACGTCGCTCGACCGAACCGGTCGGACAGGGCCTCCAAGGCCCCCGTCCGACCCGACCTTCCTTCACGATCCGGTCGACCGAGCCGGTCGGACAGGGCCTCCAAGGCTCCCGTCCGACCCGACATCTTTTCTCCATCCCGTGCGCGCCCGACCGCATCCCGTACGACCGCTCGACCCCCAGCTCGACCCGAGCACCAGCCCGACCGACCGGTCGACCGCCCCGCTCGACCGCCGTCGTCCCGCTCGACCCGCCTTAGCCGACTAAGGCCCGTTTTGCACGTTTTCACGGTTTATTCGGCCCGTTTACCTAATCTCGACCCCTGGAAGACCTAGCACTATAAATACACCTTTTTAGCCTCTTTAGAAAGAGAGAGAACAACATAGCCACATTGTTTTTCAGTTTCATAGATCTACTTTTGTTCTAGAGATTTCAAGGAGAGGATCTCTCCTCCTCACTACAATTTGGAGAAGATTTCTGAACCTTTATCTATTATCATGCTTTCTTCATCTCTCTGTGTTGTTACTTTGATCATGTCTGAGTAATTCACTTGTTAGGTTGCTAGGGTTACTAATTCAATGAGTTGTTCGCTTGATCTATAATTTCGATGAACTGTTAGGGATATCATTAGAGTCTTTGTCTCGTTTTGCTCACTAATTAATGCTGATTGCTTTACCGCGCATCTAGCAATCTGATCTTAGGTTGATTTGAGCCACGGAAGTGCTGTATCATTCGCCGGACCTATTCTTTGACAAGCTAGGTTTCTTAGACTGCGGAAGTTGATTTACTAAGCCTAGTGAACTGTATCCGAACTTGATCGATTTAATGCTTGATTAACTATCTAAGGACATACCAAAAGTTTAGCGATTAGATAAGTTATCATAGGAGTCGGAGCCACGGAAGTGGAAAGACTTATTTTCGTGTTTTGTGTTCTAGACGGATCTATCATCCCATCATCCCTAAATTGATTCATATCTATCATCGAACTGATCATTGCTTGCTTCTCTGCGAATTAGCCCCTAGAGACCTAACGCTTTTCCCTCATTGCTTTACAACTTCGATTTCTTAGCTTTAGTATTTAGTTATTAGACAACCAACCAATCATCCTTTATCTTATTCTAGCTTGATCCGAACTCCATAGATTTAAAGTGTATTCATTTTAGCCAGTCCTTGTGTTCGATAACCCGTACTTCTACGATCTGTGCACTTGCAGGATTTTAAAAAGTCGGTAAAACCTGACCACACATCAAGTTTTTGGCGCCGTTGCCGGGGACTGCAGCAGTACCTTTGAATCTCGATTAGGATCTAGTCTAGAATTTTATCGTTTTCTTGCATTTTCATTATTTTTGCTTTTGGTTTTCCTGGTTTATCTTACTTTTCATTTGTTTTCTTCTTTTGTTTTTCAGGTGCATGACTAGACAGTCTAATAGGGACAATCTAGTTGAACCAGTTGCTGAAATCGACCGACTTGAAAAGACACTTAGACGACAAAGGGCTCAAGAGATGGCCCAAACCGCTCATGATGCAGCAGTAGCTAGAGCTGTAGCTGAAGGGAGAGATCCACCTCCACTTTTAGCACCACAACCTCCTGCTGGGGAAGTTGATGCACAACCTCAAGCTAACAATCCAACCATTGGAGACTATGACTCCGCTGATGCCTTCTTTACGGATAGAAATCCGATTCACCCACCTCCACCTCAGAGGAATGACTATGAAATCAAGCCTCAAATCATAGCATTGGTTAAGCAAAACCAGTTTCATGGCCTACCAGCTGAGCACCCGCTTGATCACATAGATAACTTTGAAGAAATTTGCAGCACCACCCGAGCCAATGGAGTCTCAGCCGACTACCTAAAGTGCAAACTTTTCTCATTTTCTCTTGGCGACAAAGCCCTTAGATGGTTAAAGTCTCTTCCTGCCCATTCGATCACTACTTGGGACGAGTACAAGGCAGCATTCATCAACCATTTCTACACTAAGCAAAGATCGATTTCTGTTAGAAACAAGATCTCTGGATTTCGCCAAGGTGCAACCGAATCATTCTATGAGGCATTGGATCGATTCAAGGAATACATTAGGGACTGCCCTAACCACGGTTTCAAGGATGGGAACCTTTGGAACATCTTCTATCGTGGCATAGACCACAAGTATAAGCTATCCCTGGATACTGCAAGCAATGGAAATTTTATGACAAAGACTGTTGAGGAAGCCAAAGTCTTGATTGAGAACCTTGCAGCAAGTGATTGCAACAACTGCCCAGACTATGATAGATCACACCGCTCTACCAACGCACCCCCTGATGCTACTCAGATGGCTGAACTGAAGAATATGATGGCTCAAGTTCTAAAAGGACAGCAAAGACACATACATGCAATTGAGGGACAGGGCCTCCAAGGAGATGAATGAGAAGATGGACACTTTGTTCAATGATCTCCATGCTAAATATGATGCCATTGCTGCACATGTCAAGAAATTGGAAGTGCAAACCGCTCAAACCGCAGAAGCAGTAAAAAAACAAGAGATGGAGTCCAAGAAATCTTTTTGCAACTCCGTTGCAATAGAAAAGAAGTTTGAGGATTCTATCCCCAAATGGAAGCTCTCCCCACCTACGTATGATTGTATGACCTGGCCTGAAGAAATCTATCCCGAGAAAGAATCCAACCGCGCAAGGAAAAGACGCCTTTTCCCCAAGATCATTCCAAAGGCGGATAACTCTGTAAAGTTTGTAGTTCCATGCTCTATTAATGAAGTTAATCTCACCGATTCTCTTTGTGACACAGGAGCTAATGTCAACATCATGTCAAAGAAGATTGCAGACGAGATAGGCCTTACCAACATCCAACCTTCATCCATCTCCATCAACTATGCCGATTCATTCTCGCAAACACCTTACGGTTTCATCCCGGACGTGATGGTACGACTTGGGAACTGTTCTATTCCTACCGACTTTCAAATAGTGGAAATGAGAGAAAGTAGCCATAGACCCCTCATCTTTGGCACCCCTTTCCTATCAACCGTTGGAGCCATCTTCGATTTTCCCAACCGGAGGATCTCATTCAACAAGGTGAATAAAGAGATGTTTTTCCCCATGTGTTCAACAAGGAACCTATCAGTTGATATGGTGCAAGAGAATAAGATTATCCCCAAGCCTCCAGAAGAAGAGAAAATCCTGTCCAGCTTGCCCAGCAAAGACCTTGCCTACCAGCCCAAGCAACTTGCCCCGATAGCAAGAAGTAAGACTACGGCATCCTACCAGCCCAAGCAACTTGCCCCGATAGCAAGAAGTAAGACTAAGGCATCTTACCAGCCCAAGCAACTTGCCCCAACAGCAAGAAGTAAGACTACGACATTATCTAAACACCCACCAAAAGGACCGATCAAGGATAAGACCGGGACAGAGACCACTAAGAAGGTTAAGCAAACTAAAGGATTTGCAAAAGTTAGGATTCTCCTCCAGGAAAGGCTGAATGATGAAACTTTAGAAGAATTCAAGGAAAAGTTCGCCAACACTATGAAACTTTTCCATATGGCTGAAGTGCCCCGGGACAAGCATGGAGAGATTGTCTATCCCGCCGTGAATCATCCTCCCGATATAAATCCCAAGAAGAACGATCTTGATGGACAAAAAGCTCCATTGATCACTACTCTCTCTTAAATCCTAAAGAGCATTACGGTCAAGCTAAAGACCTTAAACAAGCGCTGTATAGGAGGCAACCCATAAGGTAACACCTTTAAATTTCAGTTTTTAGTTTTAGTTTTACTTTGTTTTCTTTGTTTTTCTTTTAGCAGGATAGGATAGAATGGATATCACAATGGTGCAAGAGGAACATAGAAGTGGAGCCGCCAAGCCATTTGGGTCGACCAAACACGTTCGGGCAGGGCCTCCAAGAGGTTCGGTCGACCGGTCGACCAAAACACCCCGGGTCGACCGAACCGTTCGACCCAAAATAAAAAAAAAAAATAATAAGATAAGCTTCTCTTTCTCCTTCCCACTTAAATTGAACCGGTTTTAACCAAACCAAACCGATTTTTCTAAACCAAAAATCGATTTCATAAAGGATTTAAAGAGATTTTGAGATTGAAAACACCACTTTTCATTCTCTTCTACAAAGAAAAAGTTTTAGAAAACCCTAGCCTCCATTGAAGAACCTTCACAAACATTTTTCTTAAAACTTTGGTATTTCTTAAATTGGATTTCGAATTTTAGCTCTCCCAATCCCCAATCTCTCTTTCCAAAACAAGGTATGATCTCTAAAACCCAACTTCTATGATTTTACACAATCCAATTATATAAGAGAATTTCTTGACTAAGCTTTTGTTTAGACTTGCAATTTCTGCTCCTAATAGGCTTGTTTTAAGCTTATTTGTGTGAAATCAATGTGGTTTAGAGAATATAACATTCTAATTTCAATTCTTGAATAGTTTTTCACAAAACTTATTTTGGGTATTCAAAACCTTTGATTCAAGGATAGGATTAGGGTATTCATTGCTTGAACACCTAGTATATCATTAGGATTTGTGATTTATAAATTTATTATAGCATGATTAGCTTATGAATTTCGAAATTTTAAGTTATATCATAGCATGAACAGTAAATCCGAAAATAGCTAGGATTTTGAACCTTGAAAGATGATTGTTCACTTGATTGATTTTATTATGCTTGATTTGAGCTAATATTATACTTATCCCCTACTCTTTTCTTCCAATAATCTTTAAGAATACAACCTCATGTCTCTTGGTGAGAATTTGTTTTTGTAGGTACCATGGCAAGAACAAAGCTAACTGAGGCAATAAGGAAGAAGGATGTCGCTTTAGAGCCACCAAGGAAACAAATCAAGCTCAATGCCAATCCAAACCTCACTGAACGAGCAAGCACATCGACATCAGCAATCAAAACCAACGAAAAAGGCAAGGAAATCGAGGAACATTCAAGTGATTCCGATAATCAACCCCTTGTCAAGTTTATCAACCATCCTATTCAAGGCAATGGAGAGTATGAAACAGCAATGGAAAGAGTCATCATTGAACCATGTGTGACAATGGATAATCACACTCTTGATCTCCTAAACATCAAGAGCGATGTCATATGGTACCTAAAGAAGCTAGGAATGCGCAAGTTTTTCAAGATAGATTGCAAGGAGTACACTGAACTTACACGAGACTTCCTCTCCACCGTCACTCTAGCCTTCCCCAACAACAATGATGACCAGCCCGCCGGCAATGGGATACTTTTCTTCAAGATTGGCGATCAAAGTGGTCGGATATCCATCGCCACCATTTGCAAGCTTTTTGGTTTCAACAATGAGACTTCCCATGACTTCAAGGAGAACCACCTCACTCGTGATGATGATTTCTCCAACTGGACCCACTTCGCTGACGAACCGTTCCTCGCTTCCCGATCAAAGGTTTCACGAATCTCTCATCCGGTAATCCGCTATGTACACCGCCTCATCACCACTACTCTACAGTGCAAACCGGAAACCAGCAAAGTCACAGCAGACGAGTTCTACATCCTGACAACGCCCTTCTTCCGATACAAATACAATGCAAACCTTGGCCTTTTGTTTGCAAAAACACTTGTCAATGTAAAGCTTTTGGCACAGCACACCGACAACAAGAAGGTCGTTGTGCGTTTTGGGCGACTTATCACAGCAATTGTCAACCATTGCAAGATTGACATCTCACATTACCGGCCCAGTAACAACACCGCTCCTTTAGACCTCACAGCCCTTCAGCATATTCGTTTCCTCAATGGCTGGACCAAGAACCCAACCCAGTTTTGCTATGTATGCCCCATTGGAACGTCTGACACCGCGCTTGTGACGACCTCCCACTCCTCAGTTCCGGTGCTGTTACATTCTCACCACCGTCAGAGAAGTACTTCATTGAAACCCCTGACTCACCGCGCTACCAGATCAACACCTACTATCTCAAGCAGAGAACCATAAGGGCAAGGCGCCCCGTTCGGAACATCAACATCATGACAGCCAGCCAGGCTGCCAACCAGGCTTTAGACCGCCTTGGCCATTTGGAGAGAACCGTCCAGTGCCAATCCCGCTTCATCTCGCGCCTCATCCGTGTTGTTCGCCACATCGCTCCCGATCGCCTTTTCCGCCCTTCCACATCAACCCATGAGCCAGACCTTGGAGAGTTCTCACTCGCCTCTGCACTTGACTCTGATGAAGAATCTACCGACGAGGAGGAGAGCGCGGCCAGCCTTTACGCCTCAACCTAGGCACCCACACTTCACTCGGTATCCGGTGCAATGGACACCTAACTCCATTTTCTATCCTTATCTTATTTTAATGAATTTCTTTTTATTTTTCTTTATTGAGTCTGTTTCCTCTCACCCTTAATTTGATTTGCTTTCACCGGGACGGTGCAAGTTAAGTCTGGGGGGAGTTTTATCCTTTACTAATGTATTCTTTTTCTTTTCTTATATTTTTATGTTATTTTCTTATGTCTTCATGTTTTATTGAGTCAAAACTTTAGTTGGAAATTATGATTTATCTCTATGATTCTCCGGTGTTGTGCTAACAATCTATGACCCTAGAGCGGACATCAGTTGCAGACATAAGCCTAACAGAACCTCTAACGGTGGATCGACCTACTGACTTGGCAACATTTCTAAGGTACCCGGACAATCTAACGTTAACTCCACCCTAACCAATCTAGTTTTTCTTGTCAAGGGACTTGGCATACATATGAGTCGTTCCTCACTTGATCTCAAAGGGTGTGTCCAATACAAAGTGCAGTTCTCCTCTCTCTCAGAAAAATAAAAATCAAAAACTTTTAAGTACAAGGAAAACGTGTAAGCAAGAGGAATGCATACGTCTGCACCTTCTTGTCTTATGGAGACCTACCAAAAACAAGGAAAAAGCAAAAGCCTATCCTATGTTATTCCCTAAAAGAAAAAAGAAAGGGAAGAAGGATCGATAGAAAAAATAAAATGATACCCTAGAAAAGTAGGGAAAAATCGATCCTTCAAAAGAAAAAGAGAGAGGAAAAGAACTCAAAAGCTTCAAAAAGGACTATCCTGGAGAGACTCAAGTGGGTAAGAACAAGTGCTTAATGATCGATACTCCCTTGATAAAGACCGCACGTTTTAAATTTATGCAAGGAGTTAACAATGGAAAGTCTGGAGTGCTGGATGAGACTAGTTGAGTTTGGTATGGTTCGCTAAGCTTGCCGAGCATTATGTGAAGCTAGTCTAAAATTGGTTATGTTTTTAGTGGATACAGGAGAGGAAGCCACCACAGGTTTCTCAAAAAGGATAAGGAGTTTCTACGTTTTCAAACCTCTTTCTCTGATTTGGATTCTATTTGCTTGAGGACAAGCAAAGATCTAAGTCTGGGGGAGTTGTTATACCTCTATTTTGTACCCTTTTTATATGGTTTTACTATGCTTTTTATAAGGTTTTTAAAGGCTTTTCGATCTAAAAAGGTAGTTTTTGTGGATTTATAGTACTAAGAGTCTAAACAGGTCGAAAGATGCATTTTGGAGCAAAACCACAGGATTTGGACTTTACGCCGCTCCACGACACAGCATCAACTTTGAAAGAGCCCCAAAACCATTCTACTCAATGGATCTCACCAAAACCAGTTCGCCGTGATGCCTACATGAGTTAGCTTTCCAACGCAATTGGAATCATGCAATTTGGACGTGTAGAATGGAAGATATTATCATTTTAGTGAAGAGTGTCAAATCAGCCGAAAACCGGACGTCCACACCATCCGCTCGACCGAGCCGGTCGGACAGGGCCTCCAAGGCTCCCGTCCGACCCGACCGTCCTTAACTGCACATTGACGTCGCTCGACCGAACCGGTCGGACAGGGCCTCCAAGGCCCCCGTCCGACCCGACCTTCCTTCACGATCCGGTCGACCGAGCCGGTCGGACAGGGCCTCCAAGGCTCCCGTCCGACCCGACATCTTTTCTCCATCCCGTGCGCGCCCGACCGCATCCCGTACGACCGCTCGACCCCCAGCTCGACCCGAGCACCAGCCCGACCGACCGGTCGACCGCCCCGCTCGACCGCCGTCGTCCCGCTCGACCCGCCTTAGCCGACTAAGGCCCGTTTTGCACGTTTTCACGGTTTATTCGGCCCGTTTACCTAATCTCGACCCCTGGAAGACCTAGCACTATAAATACACCTTTTTAGCCTCTTTAGAAAGAGAGAGAACAACATAGCCACATTGTTTTTCAGTTTCATAGATCTACTTTTGTTCTAGAGATTTCAAGGAGAGGATCTCTCCTCCTCACTACAATTTGGAGAAGATTTCTGAACCTTTATCTATTATCATGCTTTCTTCATCTCTCTGTGTTGTTACTTTGATCATGTCTGAGTAATTCACTTGTTAGGTTGCTAGGGTTACTAATTCAATGAGTTGTTCGCTTGATCTATAATTTCGATGAACTGTTAGGGATATCATTAGAGTCTTTGTCTCGTTTTGCTCACTAATTAATGCTGATTGCTTTACCGCGCATCTAGCAATCTGATCTTAGGTTGATTTGAGCCACGGAAGTGCTGTATCATTCGCCGGACCTATTCTTTGACAAGCTAGGTTTCTTAGACTGCGGAAGTTGATTTACTAAGCCTAGTGAACTGTATCCGAACTTGATCGATTTAATGCTTGATTAACTATCTAAGGACATACCAAAAGTTTAGCGATTAGATAAGTTATCATAGGAGTCGGAGCCACGGAAGTGGAAAGACTTATTTTCGTGTTTTGTGTTCTAGACGGATCTATCATCCCATCATCCCTAAATTGATTCATATCTATCATCGAACTGATCATTGCTTGCTTCTCTGCGAATTAGCCCCTAGAGACCTAACGCTTTTCCCTCATTGCTTTACAACTTCGATTTCTTAGCTTTAGTATTTAGTTATTAGACAACCAACCAATCATCCTTTATCTTATTCTAGCTTGATCCGAACTCCATAGATTTAAAGTGTATTCATTTTAGCCAGTCCTTGTGTTCGATAACCCGTACTTCTACGATCTGTGCACTTGCAGGATTTTAAAAAGTCGGTAAAACCTGACCACACATCATGTACTAGTCAACATCTCCTTGAGCTTCCCAAAGCTCTCCTCGCACTCCGGCGACCACACAAATGGCACATCCTTGCCTGTCAACCTCGTCATCGGCTGAGACATACTCGCAAAGACCCTGACAAACCTCCTGTAGTATCCTGCTAAACCCAGAAAACTCCTGATCTCGGTAGCACTACTCGGTCTAGGCCAATCTCTGATAGCCTCAATCTTAGCCGGATCCACAGACACTCCCTCTGCAGAAACGATATGGCCAAGAAACCCCATCTCTCTCTGCCAAAAGCTGCACTTGCTCAACTTAGCAAACAGCTTCTGCTCTCGAAGCTTCTCTAAAACAAGCCTCAAGTGAGTCGCATGCTCCTCTGGACTCCTCGAATACACTAAGATGTCATCAATGAAAATGATAACGAACACGTCCAAAAACTCCCTGAACACGTCGTTCATCAATCTCATGAACGCTGCCGGCGCATTAGTCAGCCCAAAAGGCATGACTACAAACTCGAAGTGCCCATACCTCGTCCTGAACGCCGTCTTGCGAACATCTGCCTCATCTATCGGGATCTGATGATAACCCGATGCCAAGTCAATCTTGGAGAACCAGGTAGCACCCCTAACCTGATCCAACAACTCATCAATCCTAGGGAGTGGATACCTGTACTTCACTGTGACTCGGTTGAGTCCCCGGTAATCGATGCACAACCGGAAACTACCATCCTTCTTCTTCACAAACAACACTGACGCTCCCCACGGCGAAACACTAGGTCTGATGAACCCTTTACTCAAAAGGTCCTCTAGCTGCTTCTTCAGCTCTGCCAGCTCCGCTGGCGCCATCCTGTAAGGTGTCTTTGATATTGGAGCTGTCCCGGGCTCTAACTCAATCGTGAAGGGATCTGACCGAGATGGTGGCAACCCCTTCAGTGACCGAAACACATCCTCGAACTCCCGGACAACCTCAATATCCTCAAGAGCGACCTCACCACTAGACTCCGACATCACTACCGTCGCCAAATACGCCTCACAGCCTCGCCCTATCATCTGCTCAGCCTGAATAGCCGAGATCACAAGACTCCCCGAAGTCGGTCTCACACCCTGATAAACCAACCTCCCTGCATCTCGCTCAAACACGACTCTGCCTCTGAAACAATCCAGATGAACTCTGTAACTCGACAGCCAATCCATCCCCAAAATCACGTCATACAGTTCCACCGGACTGATGACCAAGTCTGCTGGCATAGACTGCCCTGCAATCTGAACGTCGACTGCTCTAGCACGACCCAAAGTAGTCAGGAAACCTCCACCGGCAACCTTGACAAAACCCTTGCGCTCACCAGCGCTACTCTGGATACCTCTACTCTCGGCACACTCCGGAGTAATGAAGCAGTTCGATGCTCCCGAGTCAAACAGCACGTGAGACTCAACACCACCCACTAACAAAGTCCCTACACATTTCACAAGTGTTGAGAACCCTAAACACTATCACAGTAAAATAAAGAACAGACAACCACACCACAATTCTACACTAAGAATTTACGAAGTCTGAATCAGAATTTTTACCTGTGATCTGGCCTGACTGACTGGTCTGGCCCACCTCTGCCGAAGAGTACACCCGCGGCGCTGCTCCCAACTGCTCCACCGTCTGCACTGCTGCAATCTGCGCCACCGGCTGAACCGACGCCACTGACACCTGCTGCAACTTGGGACACAAGGGCTTGATGTGCCCCGGCTCCCTGCAGTGAAAGCACACTCTAGTATCCCGAGACGCACTACTCTTGGGACAACTAGCCACCCGATGCTCCAAGCTCCCACAACTGAAACAACCACGCACACTCTGGCTGCCTCCAGCAACCTCCTCAAGTCTCCTCTTCTGACCCTGCGCAGGCTTGCCGCCCCTGCTAGAACCAGAACTGAAACTCCTACGCTGATGCTGTTGCTGCTGGCCCCTCGGCTGGGTAGCAGGAACAACCGCAGCTGGCACCACAACTGGACCAACCTGCTCATGAAGGTCCTCCTCAATGGACGCTGCTAGCTCCACCAACTCTGCCCTGGTAGAATACGAACTACCTCTGCACTGAGTCCTGATGCTCGATCGAAGACCCTGAAGGAATCTCGCCATCAGACTCCGCTCACCCTCAAGACCGTAACCCGAATACGCCACAAGTCTGCCAAACTCTGCGTCATACTCTCGCACTGACCTATCTCCCTGGGTCAATGCCACAAACCTCATCTGGAATCTGTCTCTGGCCTCCTGAGGAAAATACTTGGCGTTGAACTCCGCTAGGAAGTCACCCCAAGTCCACACTGCTCTCCTCAACATGACAGAACGCCACCACAAATGTGCATCCCCACCAAGGTAATGCACCGCCAACTCCACCTGGTACCCCTCTGGACACCTGACTGAACGGAAGTTCCGTTCCAACCTCTGCCGCCACTCATCGGCCTCCTCAGGCCCACCTCTACCCTCAAAGAAAGGCGTCCCGATCCTCTGCATCTCCCTCATCATCTCAAGATAGGAAGGATGCCCAACCACTGCAGCACCATGCTGCCCAACAAAAACGCCCTGCTGTGCCCCCACCACCGGAGGAACTCCCGGAGCCTGCTCTGGAACTGTCTGCGGAAGACGTGCCAAAATCTGCGTCAGAACTCCCATCAACTGGTCGCCAAGACCATGAGCCGGGGCGGCACCCGCACCTGGGGCAACCCCAACTCCCGCGCCCACACTAGCGCCCAAACTGGCCTCACTCGCCATAACCTGAGTCTCTGACGCTGTCGCCACACTAGGCACTGCACTCTCACCGGAATCCGCCTGAGCTCCACGACCACGACCCCCGCCACGGCCTCTGCCACGGCCTCTGCCACGGTCTGCACCACGGCCTCTACCACGACCTCTACCGCGACCTCTAGCTCCTGCATCCATCTCACTGCACTACCACAGCACAGTAGATGAGCAACTAGACAACACAAAAACAAACCACAAGATAAAACACACAGCTTACCGCGGAATCACTGAAGGCCGAGAGGATGATACTAGACTACTACTGACTAAACACAATTAATCAAGTAAACACATAGTCCAGTTCACCCAATCTAACAGTCCTAAAACCGTATTCGCTCTGATACCAAAATGAAACAACCAAGCTCTTTTTTTTTATCAAGTGCGGAATTCTCAATAAAATAAACTTCAATAAATAAATAATTTGAACAACCAAATTCAATTCCAGAATAATATCAAAATATCTAGCAACCTAAACACCAGGTTTGCAATAAACAAATAACTCAAAACACCAAGACAATCCTATCATCCTCTCTTCGGCCCAATTCCGCGATCACACTTTCTTTCTACCTGCATCACATTAGGGAAAAAGAGATGCATAAGTATTTAATAAATACTTAGTGAGGCAATCACCCCGCCTACAGGCCAATTACGCAATTTAACAATTTTCATCAATATTAATAATTACCACAATTATTAAATCCTTCACTTTAATTAATAAATAATTACCACAATTAAATAATAATTTTTAAACACTTTAAAATAATTTCCACAATTATTTTTAGATCACTTAATTAATTAATTTCACCAATTATTAATTAATTCTCGAATTAAACCATTTAATTACAGTTAAACCGGATTAAACCACTTAATCCAATTGATTTCTTAATCCGCCAGATAACTGGATTAAACCGGACTGTGTCGATCGACACACACTTGTGTCGGTCGACACCATGCCCGTTTGGTGTCGTCCGACACCGATCCAGGAGATCGACGCCTTACACGATTTTCAGCACAGAAACATCCAAATCATGAAATCGACACACCACACGCGATTCAACCCGCGAATATCACACAGAACAACACGAAAAACCACATAACTCTACCAAATCATGATTCACAATTCACAAATCCTCTTATCTGCGAGCCTACGGTCATGCACTCACCTTGACAAAGGATTAAGAAGAAGGAAGAGATGAAGAACAGCACAAATCCACCACGGATCAACCACAAAGCTCCAAAATCACCACTTTTTCTCTCTGCCTCTTTTTCTCCTCTAAAACCCGAAAAACGACAAAACAATGCGGCCACAACCTTATAACGCGACTTAGGGCTTCTCCCACAAAACCAGCCCAAACCGGAACTCAAATCGAACCGAAATCGATTTTAACCTTTGGTGTCGACCGACACTACCCCTGGTGTCGATCGACACCGCTTCCCAAAAGCGATAGATTGGTTTACGGATGTTACAAGCCTCCTGCTGCCCAACAACTGCAGCACCATGCTGCCCAAAAATTGCAGCACCATGCTGCCCAAAAACTGCAGCATCCTGCTGCGCCCTGGCCACTGGAGGTGCACCCGAAGCCTGCTCTGGAACCGTTGGCGGAAAACGTGCCAACAACTGCATCAGCAACCCCACAACCTGGTCACCATGACCCTGAGTTAGAGCCGCGCCCCCACCTAGGACCGCCCCAACTCCCGCGCCACTACCGACGCCCAAACCGGCCTCCCTCGCCAAAGAAACTGACTGGGTCACTGACGCAGTCGCCACACTAGGCGCTGCAGTCTCTCCCGACTCTGCCGGTAATCCACGACCCTGACTCCGGCCTCCACGGCCTGCCGCTCGGCCACCACGGCCTGCCGCTCGGCCACCACGGCCAACTGCTCCGCCCACACGGGCACTAACTCTACCGCGTCCACCTGCGCCACGACCTCTAGCACCTGCGTCCATTTCGCTGCACTTCCAAAGAACAGGAAATGAGCCAGCTAGAAAACCAACAACAAAAACTCCACACAACACAAAACACAAAACACTACTCACCGCGGAATCACTGAAGGCCGAGAGGATGATACTAGACTACTAACTGACTAAACACAATAATCAATTAAACACATAGTCCAGTTCACCCAATACTAACAGTCCTAAAATCGTATTCGCTCTGATACCAAAATGAAACAACCAAGCTTTTTTTTTTTTTTTAAAAAATAATTAAGTGCGGAAATTCTCAATAAAATAAACTCCATAAAATTAATAATTCAAACAACCATATTCAATTCCAGAATACCATAAAATAATCTAGCAACCTAAACACCAGGTTTGCAAATAACAACATAAACCAAAAACGATAAACAACAAAATCCTATCATCCTCTCTCTGTCCCGATTCCGCGATCACACTTTCTTTCTACCTGCATCACATTAGGAAAAAAGAGATGCATAAGTATTTCATAAATACTTAGTGAGGCAATCACCCCGCCTACAGGCCAATTACGCAATTTAAAACACATTTAAACAATATTAATAATTACCACAATTATTAAATTAACTTCATTTAATTTTTAAACAATTTTTCTCAATTAAATAATAATTTTTAACCCTTAAAATGATTTTCACAATTATTAAATAATTTCCACAATTATTATAATAATTTTCAACAAATAAAATAATTCCCACAATTATTATAACCACTTTAATTAATTAATTATCCACTAATTAATTAATTCCGGCATTAAACCACTTAATTCCAATCAAGCCGATTAAACCAGATTTAACCATTAATTAATTCAATTTAATCAATTCGCCAGAAAACCAGGTTAAACCGGACCAGTGTCGATCGACACAGCTTGTGTTGCTCGATACCCGGCCCGATTGGTGTCGAGCGACACCGGCTTGGTGTCGATCGACACCGATCCAGGAGATCGACGCCCAAATCGATTTCTAACACAAAAACACCCAAAACACGAAATTGTCACAATCCAATCGATCAAAGGCACTAATAACACATAAACCACCACGAACAACACATAAACTCATCAAATCAACAATTCACTTTCGCAATTTCCACTATTTGCGAACCTACGGTCATGCACTCACCTCGACAATCGGATTGAACAAAAAGGAAAAGGAGAGAACGATGAACAGTGCCGATGAACAGTACGATGAACAGTGTTTCCGACTTCTCTAAAAAATCGCCTCTTTTCTCTCTGGAAACTTCAACCTCGAAAATTGTGTCAAAAACAGGCGGCTGCACTCTTTTAAACTCGTTTTTAGGGTTTACTTCCCTTAACCAGACTAAACCGACAACTTAAATCGAACAAGCTCGATTTTTTCTTAACCGGTGTCGACCGACACCAGTTCCTGGTGTCGGTTGACACCACCTGCCGAACCGCCAGAACCGCACAAACACCAGTTAAACCGTAATCGATTCTCGATAACCGGTCGGTGTTCTCCGATACCACTTCCAAAACAACACTTTCGGTTCACGGATGTTACAGCCACTCTATCCATATTAAATTAATAACAAAAAATAAGATATTAAATAATAAGAAACTATTTTTAGTAAACTGATAAAATCAAGGCACGGACCTATTCCTAGTAAACTTATAAAACCTGGATTAACTAGCTTGCTACAGATAACGTATGTCGCTATTTCTTGCATGTTTACTACTCCCTTCATTTCATTAAATGACATTTTAATATTTTTTTAATATGTGCAAAAATTCCTTATATAATCGGCATTTAAAATGAAATGGAAAGGATATATATATATATATATATACTGCTAGGAGAGTGACATTGCAACATTTACTCATCTAGCCGTGGGAGTTAACTGTCAATCCGTTGAAAGTTGGTTATGGTTGCATCTCTAGCCCACCCATTACTAATTGGTAAAGGAATGGCGGATTTTTTTTTTTTTTTTTTTTTTAAAGACATTGTGGGATTTTCTTTATACAAATCATAAAAATCAGTAATTGGTTGTTTGGTTTTAGCTATTGACAACCCATCACTATCCATGGCTGTGTAGTATGAGGTGTTGTCACTTTTAAATTAGTACCATTACTGTGGTCCGGAATTTTACTTAGCTATCTGGAGCTAATATTCGTATAATACCAGTCTGATGATTCTCTTTCAGCAATGTGGGAAAAAAAACTTTAAATACAAACCTAAGATCCATGCGTGCATTTACTGAAATAATGATGCCGCATATGAGATCTTTGAGTATTGTTGAAGAAGCTTGTAACTATTCAGACACACACCAACCGATCTCTTGATTAGGGGACAAATATACTGAAATTGTTTCTGAGTTTGCCTATATGAAAAAAGACAAATATTTGTAAAGATAAATGCACGATATTATTGAAGACTGTCAATAAAAATTTTACACTACTAAAAATTTGCATTTTAGCCAACGATCTTTCCATGGCCAAGGATCAAAATCTGTGTCTACTTCAACTTAACCACAGTTCGCTGCTGAAAAAAATACTTGCCTAAAACGCTCAAGGTAAAAACAAATCCATAGAAAAATTATGTCGTAAAACGCTTGTGGTAAAAACAAAACTATGATAAAAAAGTCACCAGTGAAATTTTGTTTCTCATGTGGCTAAATAGTCACGATTCGCTACCTCAAAGTTGCTAAAATTGGTAACGACAAAAATGAAAAACAATGGCTAAATTAGGCACTACGAGGCCAGTAATTTTCACCAGAAAACTATTTTCATATGGCTACAACCAATATATATGTGGCCAGATGACCATTGATAGCTTGTGTATACCGGTGACCATATACGACAACGGTTTGGCTACTAATTTTGTAGTAGCAAAATTACATACGACAACGGTTTAGCATCAAATTAATATCATAATCATTTTGATCTATATTTAATAGATACATTTAACTTATCTATATTCGCGAAGATTGTCAGCTATGTATTCGACCATCGAGTTATCGTTTTCATACTACATGTGAATACAGAAACATCCAGTGAACAAAAGTATGTCATTCTCATGCCAGTTACAATCTATTGGTTGCTAAAAATTCAAATCAAATGAAAGGATCAGCAGCAAAAATCCAAAAAATTAGAAAAAGAAACACAGAGAATCGGCAATTGATGTATGCATGAGCCACAGAATACAAGTTTAACAGAATTTCCATAACCTTACAAGAATAAGAACAAGGGAGAATTAAGTGAATATCGTCGGATGAATGCAAATCGAAGAATACAGCAATAATACTTGATATTTAGATCGGTACAAATGTCAGAAGAAAATTCTTCCGTAATTGCCCCTATAGGCGACAGCGCGTGCGTTAAACGCAGTTTAACTCGAGGAGACAACGCATTAAATGGGCGGATACTCGGGGAGATACTAAAGAGATTTTGAAAATTTGGTGATGTGATGAATTGTTATCTGCACAATAATCGACGAAGCTGCTGCAGGGGGCAACCATAGGAAGCCGACAGGTGTTACACGAAGTTTTTGTTGCAGAGATAGCGAAGTATATGATCCCCAGATAACGAATAGGAACCGGTTGCTAACAAATTTATTAACAACAAAATGCAAAGAATATGTCACGATCCTTGTTACCAAGGTAATATATTCTTTGTTAACAAGATAAGGGGGAATTTCATTTTTTGTACCCAAACATTTTTTTTTTAAAAAAACTATACCCAATATGACTCTTTAACCAAAAGTGTACCCCAAGGGGTGTAAAAAGACCATTTGGTCTTTCATGAACAAACAATAAACGCGTGCTGCAAATGACCATTTTACCCACGTAGGTGAAGTCTACAGCAGAAGTTTACGAAAAGTAGACTTCTAAACGAAGTCTACAACAGATTAAAATCTTAAATTTAAATTATAAAATTAAAGAAAAATATTTAAACCAAACAAATTATACATAAATAAGACATTGAAGTTTGGCATCTTTTAAAAATAATTTTACTTAGAAATTAATTAGCCTAAGTAAAACAAAGACAAATTAAGCCACAAAGCTAAAAATTTATAGAGAAGTCTACACATGAAGTCTACAAACTTGCAAAATCTTAAAATTTAATTTAAAAATTTATAAAAAATATTTTACCAAATATTTTTTGCTAGTAATTTAAGTAAATACAAAGGTCATCTATATAAAATACAAACTCATTAAAATGTATAAGTTTATAAGTTTCATGAGTATTTGGTTCAATAAGGTTAGAGTTTAGGTTTAAAGTTTAGGGTTTGATAGTATGACTTGTTAGGGTTTAGACAAATATTTTTTGAAAACATAGTTTACATATTGTATAATGATTTAAGGTTCATATATCTTTGTTGTTTATAGTGTAAATTGTGTATATGCAAAGAAAACTAATATATGCTATAAGTTTTTATGTAAAACATTCGATTTAGTGTTTAGGGTATGGAAGACTTCTCTTGTAGACTTCCATTGTAGATGTCGTGAAGAAGTCTGCATAACCGGAATTTTAACTAAACCGAAAAAATTGTCTTCATATATAAATAAAATTTAACCTAATTGTATTAGAAAGAAAACATTTCTCTCTCTCTAATCCTGCGCCTCCCTCTCCTCTCTCTTCTTCAACCTCCCCGCCTTTCCATTTTTCATCTCTATTAAAATTTCAACATTGATTTCGTCTCTGATTCTTCGATTTTTTTAGTTCTGATTGCTATGGGCGTTACAAGAAACGGCCTTGTCTTGCATCATCATCGTGTCTGAGGTTTCGGAAAAACCCTAGCCCACCTCACTATCTCTCTCTTAGATGCGGCGACCTAATGCTATGTGCCATCCAGTTATGCCACCTCCGTCTAGCTTCGAAGTCGTGGCCGTGGCCGTCGTCTCGTTGTCGTCGTTCCGTCGTGCTCCTCGCTGATGCTACCGTCGTCGCGTTCTCACCGATACTGCCATCGTCACTGGTAAGCTCTCCTTCTTCTCCTCATGTTAGATCTGAGGTAGATCTGTTCAATTCGAATGAACTAGATCTGAGACAACTCTAGCTGAAACTCATGAAAACCCTATCTTTATGATTCTTGCCTAAATCGATTTTACAGTTTTTGTTTTGGGATTGAAGTTAAATTTCTCAGATTGTTTAGTAGGATCTAAAAGATTTCAAGGTTTGTGGGGGTTTCAATTGTTCTTTGTGATTGGATAAAATTTGTCGAACATGGATCATTAGATTTTCGGATACCATGAGTGCCACAGCTTTCAAGCTTTAAACATGTTTTACTGATGCATTGGTGGTTTTCAATTTGGTTTTTGTCTTATGTACCACTAGACCAAATGCCCTGTTTCTTATGTTGTTTGAGTTAATGATTTCATTAAGAGAACTGTTGCCATTTGCATATGTTTTGATGGTTTATCAAAATTATTTTGCTGTTTCTGCAGCTTTTCTTTGTGAATCCGTCAGCTTACGAAACATGATGGTCCTCCTTAACTAGATTTATTGATTGGATGTGAAACAATGGTATGATTGGATGTGAAACAATGGTTTGCTGTCTCAGGCCATTCAAGAAGAGATTTTGCCTCCACCTGTGCATATGACTACTTCAAGAACATAGCCTAATGGTATGATGATTCAAATTCTGGATATCTTTACCTCATGTTGTTACAAAAGTTTTTCCTTTTCTTTTTTTATAAGCTTGTTGATAGATGGTGATTTTTGTATCAGTTCATAGAACATGGAACTCCAGCGCAGAGTGAAGAACTTATGAGACGGTGGCGTGGCGGTTACTGGACTATAGATCAACCAGATCTGCCGGACTCTCGCTATAGTCCTCCGTCTATCTCATCGTCATGTGCCATCGTGAAATCCGTACAGATAATGGCTTAAGCTTGAGAAAAAATGAGTTTCTTGTAGGCATATATCTACGGTGGAAAGCATATATCTCAAAGCCATGTAAGTATTTTGAGAGTAAATGAGTTTGTTTGTCTGTGAGATGGATGTTAAGCTTGATTCATTCAATCTGTTTCTTGTAGGCGCTTGATCTGCCTCACAGGGGTTTGGTGTCTCCTCTGATCATATCCGGCCTCCTCCTTCCATCGCGAGTAGACTTCTCGTGTAAACTTCACGAGTAGACTTCTCGTGTAGACTTCACGAGTAGACTTCTCGTGTAGACTTCACGAGTAGACTTCTCGTGTAGACTTCACATTATTTTTAAAAAATTACAAATTCAATGTTCACTGATGAATCTTGAGCATGTATGGGTTGTTAAAGTTAAAGGTTTTCTCGTGTTTCTTTAGTGTTAAAGCTAGAAACTGATGTTTTGCAATGTTCACTGATGAATCTTCTCCCTCTGTCTTTTATGGTCCACTAGTGATTCTCTGGACAAAGAAGAAAGTCTATAAACTGATGTTCTATTTTTTCTTTTCGCTTTCAGCCTAATCTCCGTGACAAACGTGAGACGCTTTGGTGTCTTGTACGTGGGAAGAAGTTTCCTGTGATAACTGATGAGCTTGTAACCTTTAATATCAAAGGAAGATGTGACTTTGAACAAGACTTCGTAACCTGTAAATTATCAGTTTTTGTTCTCGTGTTGCTTGTCTTATTTTGTGTTTTGTGTTTCAACTTGAGTTTCTCTGTTATCTACGTGTTTGTTGGGTCTTTTACTTTCCTTAAATCTGTTTTAATTGTTTGAAAGACATTGATCTTTTTGTTGGTCGTCATCATCTGTTTTAATTAACCATAACTTGATGCGTTATGTTGATTTGTTAGGCTATTCCCATGATACTTTTGAGGGTCTGGAAATTTTGGTGCTTTTATATTGGGTTGATATTGGCTTTTTTTGTTTTAGATTGCAGCTATTGTCAATGTACTTCATAGCAAAACAGATGAGGATTAGTGTAAGAGCTATATTCGTCGAAGCCGTTAATGGTGGTTATCTTGAAGAGATTTGATGAGGAGAAGCCCATAGTTTCTCCACGGCTTGTCTCTGATGTGATGAGGATGAGGAGAATGAGCGGCATTGTAGAAGTAGATGCTAAGTGTTGTAAAACCAATTAAAATTTAATGATATACATATTGTAGATTTCATTAATAGACTTTTCGTGTAGACTTCACATTTTTTTAATAAAAAAACTCACATTTTTTTCACTGAGACATGAGTTCATCCTTGCTTCCAAAACGCTGGCCGACCGTTATGACGGCATCCCGATACTTATCAAAACGTCTTCCATCATGATAACAACGCCCTTTAAGCCGGATATCGTCAAGTGGAACCTTTTCCTCACGCTCATCTTCGTCTATGACTCGCCCAAACATACTGTAATCAGCGTCTGTGTCATCAATCTCAACTTCACTCCCATCCGTTTTTGTCTTGTTATCTCCATTGACATTCCTATCAACTTCCCATTCATCTTCTGAATATGAATTCCACTCCTCATCATCAGAAGATGATCCCCACTCACTATCCAGACCTACGTTACCATCTCCAGGTACGTCGTTGTTCGCATGATTCCTCTGTTGGCTCGACACACACAAGCGTAATACATGGGCTCTACTAAGCTCAATCAGACTTTGAACTTGCCTATCATTCGTTACAAACGTCGGAGGAGAATCAGTGGGTAGATGACAGAGAATATCAGCAGGAAGTGGGTATGCTATCTCTATAAGGTCAACATTCGTATCAACCCCATAATCATCTTTTGCCATTTCAACAAGCTCGCCATGGGTTAAACCATCTCTCAGTGAGAACAGTCTCCCCCCTTTTCCGTCATCAACTTCAAAAAACCAGGATCCGTCGTCTTTCCTGACCCATTTTCCATAAACGGCAGCTACGTACACCATTTTCTGCTCTTCAAAAGAAGACAACACGTTATTAGTTGAGATATCGAATAAGTAGACATCAGTAAGAAGTCTACAACATAATCACCTACTTTAGAACAAAAACAAGAAAATTGATTTCCTTCTAAATATAATGATTAAGCATGTCAAGATGATACACAGGCAAGTAAACATGTTAACACAACTTATTGTATAAGAAAATTTTAACAATTGGCTAGTCATTAGGCACAAATATCGAATTTAAAAAACAGCAACAAAGTAAACTTCCTAAGGAAGTCTAAATGTAGACTTCATAAGGAAGTCTACTGTAGGGTATAGATTTGCAATTGACCAAATCACGACTTTTTGGAGAAGTCTACAGCTGAAGTCTACTGATCAAGGGGTACAGATTTGCAATTGACCAAAGTTGACTTTTTAGAAGTAGACTTCTTTTACCAAAGTAGACTTCAATACGAAGTCTACTTTATAGAGTAGACTTCAATATGAAGTCTACAGATGAAGTCTACTCATCAGGGGTATAGATTTGCAATTGACTAAAGTCAACTAAAGTCAACTTTTTCGAAGTAGACTTCTTTTCTGTATGTAGACTTCATCGTGAAGTCTACTCGAGAAAGTAGACTTCATAGTGAAGTCTACTCGAGAAAGTAGACTTCATGAAGAAGTCTACATACACAAAAGAAGTCTACTTCGAAAAAGTTGACTTTGGTCAATTGCAAATCTATACCCCTGATGAGTAGACTTCATCTGTAGACTTCACAGACAAAAGTCTTCGTGTGGTCAATTGCAAATCTAGACCTTTTCCGAAGAGTAGACTTCTTAGGGAAGTCTACAAACGGGACCCACACTTTTTTGTTGTCAAAGGAAAAATGTAGACTTCTTAAAGAAGTCTACAAGCCCGAAATGTCAAAAAGTCAATTGCAAAACTATACCCTGCGTTGACAAATAGACTTCTTCAAGAAGTCTACTTCTCGCCGGAGCTTTGAAATTCGCGAAAAACGAACGAAAAATCACCTTAGAGAGCTCTTCGGTGTCGTCTACGGCGGATTGCTTCTATCTGAAGCTTCAATAGAGAAGCCCAGCCGTCGCCGTGAGCTTGGTGACCGGAAATGGTATCATACAATAACTTGAAATTTTGAGAGATGGATTATAAAGTTTTTTGTGATGAAATTGGAGAGAATAAGGTAGATAAGAAGGTTAGAAGTGAATAGAATGAGATTTAAGTGGTGTAAATGGGAAGAAGAAGCATTAAAAGCTTGATTATGGGTGAAAATGGTTGTTGGATGAATTGAAGTGGATGGCATTTTCGTGAATAAGTGTAGGAGATGAGGTTGGTTTGGACATTATCATTTAAAGTAGACTTCATAAAGAAGTCTACTTAATGGCATTTTTGTGATTATGTTAGCAGGGTAAGGATGATATAGGAAAAATGGGGTGTAAGTATTTTAAAAAATGAGAGGGGTGTAGATCTGCAATTCGGGAAATGTTTAAGTGTAGTTTTGAAATCACCCCACAAGATAATGTGATGTTTGTTTGTTTTGCGTACCCAAAAAAAAAATGAGAAGTTTGTTAGGTGTTTGTTAGCAAGGTGACGTAACATGTATTACCATGCCATGTTAGCGTGGCAGCGTGTTGCTAAGCCATCGTGCGTTACCGTGACAACACAGTGTTTTCAAAAGTTCCCCGACACCGAACCAGGCCTTCCATGGTTAGTACGATAACATATGTACGATAACAGTGACAAAACCCTATAGCCTAAACCCTAACCACCACCACCCCCAAAAAAGTAAACCCTAAACCCTAAACCCTAAACCCCCCCCCCCCAAACTAAACCCTAAATCCTATAGCCTAAACCTTAAACCCTGAACCCCCCCCTCAAAAAAACTAAACCCTAACTCATATAGCCTAAACCCTATCCACTCTCCGCCTACACTAAACCCTAAACCCCAAAGCCTCAACCCAAACATGTATTACAACAGCAGTTAACATGTCGTCATATAGTTATCATGCTAATGTAGATGTATTACAACAGCAGTTAACATGTCATGATATAATTATCATGCTAATGTAGATGATGCTAACTTTGGTAACACGCCAAATACAACTACTGAGTTCTGTATTGAATCTCGGATACATAGTTTTCTAAGACTTGGTTTACACTTGGCCATTACTCGTAAGTTACAGTAGTAATCCTGTAGTTATCATGCTAATGTAGATGTATCACAACAGCAGTTAACATGCTAATGTAGATGTATTACAGTTAACATGTCATGATAAAATTATCATGCTAATTCAGATGTTGCTAACTTTGGCAACACGCCAAATACATGCACTGAGTTATGTGTTAAATCTCGGATACAGTTTTGTAAGACTTGGTTTACACTTGACCATTACTCGTAAGTTACCATGATAATTCGTTGTTGGTAACATGTATTACCATGCTATGTTAGCGTGGTAGCGTGTTCAGGAAAATATCTCCTCACACACGTTATCTATTGTCCACTAAGCAATACTTACTCTCACTAAGAAATTGGTTCCTACACGCGCTGTGGGTATAGGGATTATAGAGTAATTTCTTTGACTTCTGCCATTGTCAGAAACACTACTTTCCTGTCTACTAATTTTGCGGTTATCCATGTATAGACAATGCAATTACTCTAAGAACAAACGTCTATTGACTTTTCCATAACCTTAATTAGACGAACCACATCATATATCTATTAACTATGCCAAATCGTTGATAAATTCCGGTATACATTGAAATACATTTAATAATAAATTTGGAGACTACATTTACATTTAACTTATTAAGTAATGCTAATTTAGAACAAAAAAAAGAGAGAGTTATATTGCTTAATGAACATCTAGACAATAATTAGTATATTAGATAATACTAATTGGAAAAAAAAACCCAGTAAAGTAGCATATCAATTTTTCAAGTAACATCACTTTTGGTTATCTTCGTCGAGTTTTATAATCTTCCATCAATATATGATACGTTTTTTCATTTGTGTTTGGTACCGATGAATAGATAGACGATGAATCTTTTTGT
The DNA here is from genome assembly GCA_026724425.1 of Erythrophleum ivorense. Taxonomy (NCBI): domain Eukaryota; kingdom Viridiplantae; phylum Streptophyta; class Magnoliopsida; order Fabales; family Fabaceae; genus Erythrophleum; species Erythrophleum ivorense. The sequence continues at coordinate 620,123 of JAIUCV010000087.1, forward strand.
CTTGAACCGTAGAAGTCGTGAAACATGCAAGATTCATCAAGAAAGAGAAGTATGACTGGGAAATAATTCATTCATTGCCATTAATTGTTGTGATGTGGAATAGAAGAAGGTTGTGAAAGTTCATATTTGTGGATAATATTTATGAGAACGAATAATATTTATAACATGTTAATTGAATTAACAAAATGAATGATAAAACTTGACAGAAGTACTATAGGATATTGTGATATTTTTTTCTAAGTTCAAAAAGTTAGGTACCTAAAGAGATCACAACTAGAGATGAAAGTATTATATGGGATCCGATATCCATTCCATCGACTCCAGAAATTCAAATTTTCAATATACGTTCTTATATCATGATTAGTATATATCATGATTTGTGTCCAGATCTACTTAATATATTAAAATATTAAAATATACATATTATGTGTTCAACAGTTTTTGTTTGACAAAAAAAAAATCATCTAAATTTTTAATTTATGTTTTTTGGTCAACAGATTCACTAGTCCTTTTATAACCCTTTCAGGTGAGGTGGAATCAAACTTGCCGAGGTGAGACTGTCATTTGCCTAACGAATCTAAACTATCGAAAACTACATGTATAAATTTTAGTTTCTTTCGGATCTGTAGTTCGGTTGTCTACATCCAGATCTGAATAGTTGTAATTAATATCTAGCAGATCCATTACATAAAATTTTCATGGTGCTATTTACAGTAATTTTTTGTTTAATGTTTTTTCTTTCAAGTAGCCTACTCATTCAATTACAATATCACATGGCTGAATACATTTTCTAAATAAAAGTATCTAATATGTGGATCTAAATTTGTGTGGTAATTAAGCTAAAGTACTACCACAATTGTGTAAACTATTGTGGAAACTCTATAAATTAATACTCGATAAATTAATAACTCGATAAATCAATAAAAAATTTTGGTCTCAAACTAAGTTTTTATTCAAATAATCTATCGATAAATTAATACTTTCCTAAATTAATAAAATATCATGGTTTCAATATTATTAATTTATAGAATGCACATCCATGGAAGTTGTCTTTTATTTCTCCTTTTTTTATAAACAAAAGTGAATGCGCATCCATGGAAGTTGGCTTTTATTTCATTAGTTGAATATACATAAACATAGCTTTCAGTATCTAAATAGAAGAAGAAAAAAAATACTTCTAGACTTATTACTGACTTGAGAGGAAACGATCTAGCAGTCTCTACATGCAAATGCTATGGTTTACTAAGAGACGGTGGATTGTCTCCCCAAATAAGAATACGACAATAATAGTTTTGGTAGGTTTTGTACTACCGCTTTTGTTAGTAAAAAAAAAAGAAGGGGGAATTTCATTTTTTGTACCCAAACATTTTTTTTTTAAAAAAACTATACCCAATATGACTCTTTAACCAAAAGTGTACCCCAAGGGGTGTAAAAAGACCATTTGGTCTTTCATGAACAAACAATAAACGCGTGCTGCAAATGACCATTTTACCCACGTAGGTGAAGTCTACAGCAGAAGTTTACGAAAAGTAGACTTCTAAACGAAGTCTACAACAGATTAAAATCTTAAATTTAAATTATAAAATTAAAGAAAAATATTTAAACCAAACAAATTATACATAAATAAGACATTGAAGTTTGGCATCTTTTAAAAATAATTTTACTTAGAAATTAATTAGCCTAAGTAAAACAAAGACAAATTAAGCCACAAAGCTAAAAATTTATAGAGAAGTCTACACATGAAGTCTACAAACTTGCAAAATCTTAAAATTTAATTTAAAAATTTATAAAAAATATTTTACCAAATATTTTTTGCTAGTAATTTAAGTAAATACAAAGGTCATCTATATAAAATACAAACTCATTAAAATGTATAAGTTTATAAGTTTCATGAGTATTTGGTTCAATAAGGTTAGAGTTTAGGTTTAAAGTTTAGGGTTTGATAGTATGACTTGTTAGGGTTTAGACAAATATTTTTTGAAAACATAGTTTACATATTGTATAATGATTTAAGGTTCATATATCTTTGTTGTTTATAGTGTAAATTGTGTATATGCAAAGAAAACTAATATATGCTATAAGTTTTTATGTAAAACATTCGATTTAGTGTTTAGGGTATGGAAGACTTCTCTTGTAGACTTCCATTGTAGATGTCGTGAAGAAGTCTGCATAACCGGAATTTTAACTAAACCGAAAAAATTGTCTTCATATATAAATAAAATTTAACCTAATTGTATTAGAAAGAAAACATTTCTCTCTCTCTAATCCTGCGCCTCCCTCTCCTCTCTCTTCTTCAACCTCCCCGCCTTTCCATTTTTCATCTCTATTAAAATTTCAACATTGATTTCGTCTCTGATTCTTCGATTTTTTTAGTTCTGATTGCTATGGGCGTTACAAGAAACGGCCTTGTCTTGCATCATCATCGTGTCTGAGGTTTCGGAAAAACCCTAGCCCACCTCACTATCTCTCTCTTAGATGCGGCGACCTAATGCTATGTGCCATCCAGTTATGCCACCTCCGTCTAGCTTCGAAGTCGTGGCCGTGGCCGTCGTCTCGTTGTCGTCGTTCCGTCGTGCTCCTCGCTGATGCTACCGTCGTCGCGTTCTCACCGATACTGCCATCGTCACTGGTAAGCTCTCCTTCTTCTCCTCATGTTAGATCTGAGGTAGATCTGTTCAATTCGAATGAACTAGATCTGAGACAACTCTAGCTGAAACTCATGAAAACCCTATCTTTATGATTCTTGCCTAAATCGATTTTACAGTTTTTGTTTTGGGATTGAAGTTAAATTTCTCAGATTGTTTAGTAGGATCTAAAAGATTTCCAGGTTTGTGGGGGTTTCAATTGTTCTTTGTGATTGGATAAAATTTGTCGAACATGGATCATTAGATTTTCGGATACCATGAGTGCCACAGCTTTCAAGCTTTAAACATGTTTTACTGATGCATTGGTGGTTTTCAATTTGGTTTTTGTCTTATGTACCACTAGACCAAATGCCCTGTTTCTTATGTTGTTTGAGTTAATGATTTCATTAAGAGAACTGTTGCCATTTGCATATGTTTTGATGGTTTATCAAAATTATTTTGCTGTTTCTGCAGCTTTTCTTTGTGAATCCGTCAGCTTACGAAACATGATGGTCCTCCTTAACTAGATTTATTGATTGGATGTGAAACAATGGTATGATTGGATGTGAAACAATGGTTTGCTGTCTCAGGCCATTCAAGAAGAGATTTTGCCTCCACCTGTGCATATGACTACTTCAAGAACATAGCCTAATGGTATGATGATTCAAATTCTGGATATCTTTACCTCATGTTGTTACAAAAGTTTTTCCTTTTCTTTTTTTATAAGCTTGTTGATAGATGGTGATTTTTGTATCAGTTCATAGAACATGGAACTCCAGCGCAGAGTGAAGAACTTGTGAGACGGTGGCGTGGCGGTTACTGGACTATAGATCAACCAGATCTGCCGGACTCTCGCTATAGTCCTCCGTCTATCTCATCGTCATGTGCCATCGTGAAATCCGTACAGATAATGGCTTAAGCTTGAGAAAAAATGAGTTTCTTGTAGGCATATATCTACGGTGGAAAGCATATATCTCAAAGCCATGTAAGTATTTTGAGAGTAAATGAGTTTGTTTGTCTGTGAGATGGATGTTAAGCTTGATTCTTTCAATCTGTTTCTTGTAGGCGCTTGATCTGCCTCACAGGGGTTTGGTGTCTCCTCTGATCATATCCGGCCTCCTCCTTCCATCGCGAGTAGACTTCTCGTGTAAACTTCACGAGTAGACTTCTCGTGTAGACTTCACGAGTAGACTTCTCGTGTAGACTTCACATTATTTTTAAAAAATTACAAATTCAATGTTCACTGATGAATCTTGAGCATGTATGGGTTGTTAAAGTTAAAGGTTTTCTCGTGTTTCTTTAGTGTTAAAGCTAGAAACTGATGTTTTGCAATGTTCACTGATGAATCTTCTCCCTCTGTCTTTTATGGTCCACTAGTGATTCTCTGGACAAAGAAGAAAGTCTATAAACTGATGTTCTATTTTTTCTTTTCGCTTTCAGCCTAATCTCCGTGACAAACGTGAGACGCTTTGGTGTCTTGTACGTGGGAAGAAGTTTCCTGTGATAACTGATGAGCTTGTAACCTTTAATATCAAAGGAAGATGTGACTTTGAACAAGACTTCGTAACCTGTAAATTATCAGTTTTTGTTCTCGTGTTGCTTGTCTTATTTTGTGTTTTGTGTTTCAACTTGAGTTTCTCTGTTATCTACGTGTTTGTTGGGTCTTTTACTTTCCTTAAATCTGTTTTAATTGTTTGAAAGACATTGATCTTTTTGTTGGTCGTCATCATCTGTTTTAATTAACCATAACTTGATGCGTTATGTTGATTTGTTAGGCTATTCCCATGATACTTTTGAGGGTCTGGAAATTTTGGTGCTTTTATATTGGGTTGATATTGGCTTTTTTTGTTTTAGATTGCAGCTATTGTCAATGTACTTCATAGCAAAACAGATGAGGATTAGTGTAAGAGCTATATTCGTCGAAGCCGTTAATGGTGGTTATCTTGAAGAGATTTGATGAGGAGAAGCCCATAGTTTCTCCACGGCTTGTCTCTGATGTGATGAGGATGAGGAGAATGAGCGGCATTGTAGAAGTAGATGCTAAGTGTTGTAAAACCAATTAAAATTTAATGATATACATATTGTAGATTTCATTAATAGACTTTTCGTGTAGACTTCACATTTTTTTAATAAAAAAACTCACATTTTTTTCACTGAGACATGAGTTCATCCTTGCTTCCAAAACGCTGGCCGACCGTTATGACGGCATCCCGATACTTATCAAAACGTCTTCCATCATGATAACAACGCCCTTTAAGCCGGATATCGTCAAGTGGAACCTTTTCCGTGAGAACAGTCTCCCCCCTTTTCCGTCATCAACTTCAAAAAACCAGGATCCGTCGTCTTTCCTGACCCATTTTCCATAAACGGCAGCTACGTACACCATTTTCTGCTCTGCAAAAGAAGACAACACGTTATTAGTTGAGATATCGAATAAGTAGACATCAGTAAGAAGTCTACAACATAATCACCTACTTTAGAACAAAAACAAGAAAATTGATTTCCTTCTAAATATAATGATTAAGCATGTCAAGATGATACACAGGCAAGTAAACAGGTTAACACAACTTATTGTATAAGAAAATTTCAACAATTGGCTAGTCATTAGGCACAAATATCGAATTTAAAAAACAGCAACAAAGTAAACTTCCTAAGGAAGTCTAAATGTAGACTTCATAAGGAAGTCTACTGTAGGGTATAGATTTGCAATTGACCAAATCACGACTTTTTGGAGAAGTCTACAGCTGAAGTCTACTGATCAAGGGGTACAGATTTGCAATTGACCAAAGTTGACTTTTTAGAAGTAGACTTCTTTTACCAAAGTAGACTTCAATACGAAGTCTACTTTATAGAGTAGACTTCAATATGAAGTCTACAGATGAAGTCTACTCATCAGGGGTATAGATTTGCAATTGACTAAAGTCAACTAAAGTCAACTTTTTCGAAGTAGACTTCTTTTCTGTATGTAGACTTCATCGTGAAGTCTACTCGAGAAAGTAGACTTCATAGTGAAGTCTACTCGAGAAAGTAGACTTCATGAAGAAGTCTACATACACAAAAGAAGTCTACTTCGAAAAAGTTGACTTTGGTCAATTGCAAATCTATACCCCTGATGAGTAGACTTCATCTGTAGACTTCACAGACAAAAGTCTTCGTGTGGTCAATTGCAAATCTAGACCTTTTCCGAAGAGTAGACTTCTTAGGGAAGTCTACAAACGGGACCCACACTTTTTTGTTGTCAAAGGAAAAATGTAGACTTCTTAAAGAAGTCTACAAGCCCGAAATGTCAAAAAGTCAATTGCAAAACTATACCCTGCGTTGACAAGTAGACTTCTTCAAGAAGTCTACTTCTCGCCGGAGTTTTGAAATTCGCGAAAAACGAACGAAAAATCACCTTAGAGAGCTCTTCGGTGTCGTCTACGGCGGATTGCTTCTATCTGAAGCTTCAATAGAGAAGCCCAGCCGTCGCCGTGAGCTTGGTGACCGGAAATGGTATCATACAATAACTTGAAATTTTGAGAGATGGATTATAAAGTTTTTTGTGATGAAATTGGAGAGAATAAGGTAGATAAGAAGGTTAGAAGTGAATAGAATGAGATTTAAGTGGTGTAAATGGGAAGAAGAAGCATTAAAAGCTTGATTATGGGTGAAAATGGTTGTTGGATGAATTGAAGTGGATGGCATTTTCGTGAATAAGTGTAGGAGATGAGGTTGGTTTGGACATTATCATTTAAAGTAGACTTCATAAAGAAGTCTACTTAATGGCATTTTTGTGATTATGTTAGCAGGGTAAGGATGATATAGGAAAAATGGGGTGTAAGTATTTTAAAAAATGAGAGGGGTGTAGATCTGCAATTCGGGAAATGTTTAAGTGTAGTTTTGAAATCACCCCAAAAAAGAATCTAATTTTGAAAATACATTTAAAATAATTGAAAAAGGTGTGTGGGTGACAGAATGGTGTGATTCCGGTAGTTTGTGTACTATTTTTCTGTTATTATGAAAATATTTTTTGGTGTGTGTGAAAGAGCGGTAGATAGATTATTTATACTGTTTTGTTGGATAATAAATCTAATGATGTCTTAATAATTATTGACAGATCGAAAACTCGTTTGTACGTTGTCAGCCACATGTGGGAATCCTCAGTGAAGAACATTCTTTAGTATCTAATATATGACCCATAAAAGGTCGTGGAAGAGTCTAACTAGTTAATATGTATTGTAAGGCGATAATTTGCGGATGAATGAACGGCGTGAAATATTATAATTATGATAATGTAATATTGAGTTGTATTGAGTTGTCTACTTGTCTTTATAAACCAAACATATATTGTACCAATTGTACTAACTTTTTTTAGTATTTTTCTTTTCTTGTGAAAATATTATTGTGTGTCTGTGAAAGAACGGTTCTAGGCCATGGCATTAAACATGCAACTTAAAGATTTTTAATGTGCAAGTTGAAAAAAATTCAAACACGTAATCTCATGTCACGTGAAACCAGTCAAAGTAAACCATCTCTCACTTATAAATTAAATATTATCTAGATTGGTCTACTTAAATTTTGTTTTGGTCCAGTTATTAAAAGTCTTAACTTTCAATTAGTAAGCTACAAAGTTGTATATTCAAAATTTATACTCTAAACTAAAGTATAACAGTTCTCATAGTTTGTAATAAAACAATAAATTTGTGTTAACAAAAAAACTAAAGTAGTCATGGTATCAACATAAATATGCAAACAAAAATTGTGGAAACTACCCCACAGCATCATGTCGCGTGAATTCTAAATATTTCTAATGGTTTGAAAAAGTTATACAACCTTGACAAAAACGACGTTAAACAGAATATATGACATGTTTGGTTCCTTAATATTTCTAGCGAGCCATGCATGGCCTTGGACTTGTTTTCATGAATAGGCTTGTTATTCCTCTAAAAAAAAAAAAATGAATAGGCTTGTTAATTTGTACTTTGACCTTTCCGTGGACTCACATTTTCATATTTCAATTTAACACTATATAATGGAGAAATATAAATCTTTGTATCATCCAAGAAAATGTCAGAACTTAAGAGATATATATTCAAACTCTTTAAAGTCTGATCTTTCTTTAGCTTCCTAGATTCGTTTTTCTTCACTAGAGCTCTTAATCTATTAGCTTTTTAATATATTTTTTTCTCAAAAAAAAAAAAAAAACTCTTTAAAGTTTTTATATTTCACAATTCATGGAAGAAACATTCTGCTAGGCCGATACTTGTGGATCCTGTCGCCCTCCAAGTTTTCTGGACCATCGAGAAAATCTTTTAAGTTACATATCAACGATTTCAGCATTTCACATGATAAATGACAAAAATTAAAAAAGAAATATAGCATTTCAGGACTTTATCAAAAAAAAATTTATAGCATTTCAGGAGTTTTCAGTTCAGTCAAGGTTGTTGCTTATTTTATCTTCCCATTCAGTTCTTTAAAATTGTTTTTCTTGATGTGAATTCTTAATTAAACAATATTATTGTTTAATCTGAATAGATCATCAAACCGATTAAATCCAGCCACAATTAATTGGTGAAACAATTGCTCGGATGCCACAAAAGAGCAAACCGGTTGCCAATTTACCACATTTTTAATATTAATTTCTTTTTCATTTTTTTTTTAAATCCAAAAACCGAGCAAATACAAGTATATCCTTAACTTTTCTCTATATTTACCAACCCAACCAACCATAACCCACCCAAACTACAAAGAAATGGATACAAAAAAATAAAATAAAGCCATTTAACTTAAAATCTGATTTTTTCAATTCTTTTAATTCTGTTTTTTTTTTCTTTCTTTTTTTCTTTTTCTTTTGGATTTTCCTCTCTTTCCCTTTGTCGACGAATTTGATCTTCTAATTTGGTGTTGCTTACCTCCAATTGAGATTTCTTGTGCACTTTCTTCTCTTCTCCATTTCATTTCCCCTTAGATTTCGTTCATTCACCCTTGTGTACTTGGTGGACCTTTCTTAATTTATGTAATTCATGAAGGTGGTGGTGATGAATCGACGGCGGTTATGGTGAATTAAGATCGGGAAAAAATATAAAGAGTCAGATCTCATACCTTCTCATGATTCTTGTTGTCGCCAACTCCATAACTGGAAGCAGATTCTCCTTCTCCTTCACCACCACCACCTCCTCCTCCTCATTTGGTATAACTATGGCTCGACGAAGCGTCGGAGAACGACAAGCCGAAGCCTTGGCGCTTCCTCTGGGCATGTCACTTGCGGCTTTTGCCAATATGGTAAAATCAATTTCCAAACTTTCGTTCCTTATATCAATCATATGGCTCTGTGTATTAGAGAATGGCTGAAGCAGCCAATGGGCGTTCTCAAGGCTCAGATTCTCCTCCCCTAAAGTTACCTGCTTTCGTCACCAATCTATTTGCCTTTCTTCAACCTAAGGCTCATGCAGCTGTTACTGATGTCGGTGTTCCCAAACCCACGGATGTCTCCGGCGAAAAGGATCCTCAAAAATCGACTTACGAGACTGTCTCTTTCTCTTACAATCCGCCCACGAACACCGAGCCACTGAAGGTTGAAGCGGAGGTCAGCTCCGGCAAGACTTCCAACTCCCTCATCATTTGGCAGGTGGATTTTTCTGCTTATTAGATGAACAACCATGGAATAGTGTTTTGATTTGATTGGCTTTCAATTCATAGCTTTTTCAAATTTGGTGAGAGGTACAATTGGAATTGGTAGGAACCCATGGCAGATGTTGATATTGTTATCTCTGTGATTTCGATTAGATTATCGCTTCCCCTTTGCTTGAAACTGTTATGGCTTTTTCTCTACCAATAGGCAATAAGCTAAGGAGACTCGAGGCCTTTTTAGGCCTTTCTTCGACTGTTAAGTCAATAAAACTTCGTTAACTTTCTCTTTAGGCATCTGTGTCCTTTAGTCTTCTACATGTAAATCATTTGACTTCTCGGTTTGCAAAACTGGCTACAGTTTGTTAACGTTATATTGTGAACGATGAAACTGATTGCAGCTTTTGTTTTGCTCCTGTATATATATACTATTAGAACGCTATGGAGGACCTATAAAGTTAACTGACTGTTCTGTCTTCACGGAGTAGTTAGCTGCCCATTTGTAAGAGTTGTATATGTTGATAATCTTGCAGTGGTTAGTAGTACTAAGAACTTTCAAATGATATTCTCTCAGTTTGATCGATCTCTCTTTCATTGTAGTTTGTTGTTTTGGTAATAGTAACACAAAGTTTCACTGATTATGCTCTGCAGATTTCTGCTTCCGCAGTGAGAGAATCACAACTGGATTTTGGATTACACATTGTGGATTAGTGTTCAAGTGATTCATGAAGTGGGATGAGGCTGAGTTTTTGTTTTAATATTTTTTTGCAAACATTTCATTTTTGGTAGAAGCTTGAACAATAACATGTTTTCAGAAATCCCATGTGAAAAGAAGAACATATGAATCACATTTGCTTTTTATATGTTTTGTCTGCATATTTGTTTCAGTTTTGGAGGTTTATCAAGCGTATTACTAGGTAGAATTTTTTTAAGGAAGTATTAATAGGTTCAACTACGTACGTATTACTTAGTTCAATTATGAACTAAATCTATGTTTGTATTTGCAGTATAATGAGTTTATCAGGTACAACTAGTATTATTGAGTACAACTAAGTTTTGAAATAAATCAAATTGTTTGCCAAAAAATGAACTAAAAAACAAAACAAAAACAGTTGTTAGAAAAAGACTGCGCCGTCACAAAAAAAAAGACACCAGATTTAACACGTGGCCCCCACAAGCGCCGTCATAAACCATATAGTTTTACTCAAATATATGTACATAGTTGTACCCTCGCTAACGGTAGAACCAAAATTGGTAATAGTTGTACATTTGCGAATTTCGTGTTTTTCTAGTTGAACCATACCATAGCTTGTAATGGTACAATTGAACAATTGATATTTGATATTCTTTTATCATTCTAAACATGTTTATGTCATCATTGAAAAAGAATCTACTATTGTTCTTAATTTGCTTCATATCATGGACATATTACCTATATGTTCCATGTATTGTAAAGGGTGTTTGATGACTAAACCATTATCTACTACTATAATTTTGTAATTCCAGTTTAGAGATCTTTTTATTAATTACTAAGATATGAAAATTTATTTATCTTACTTCATTGTATGAATTGCATATGAAAAAATTATTTATTTATTATTACTTGTTTTAATATTTTTAGAATGAGTAGTCGAACCAATGTGAACCAGTTGTACGAAATGAATGAGAAACCAAAATACGTCCACATTCAGACGTCCACATTCATACACGAAATGAATATTTGGAAATACAAACCCATGACCGTCAACATTTGTACATACTCGAACCTGGTAGAACCAAAGAAAAAAAGATGGCGCCGTAAAAAAAAAAATTTGATCTGATGTGGCGCCTCCAAAAAACACGTGGCGCCGCCAAAAAACACATAGTTGTAGTATAAAATCCAGTTTAATAGACCCAGTTTAATTTGGTAGTATAAAATCTGGTAGTATAAAATCGAGAAATACAAACTCATATTTGTTAATAGTTAGACCTACTTTAACTTATTAATACAAACTCGGCATATACAAACCCATAATTGTTCATAGGTGGACCGGATTTAGTCCGATAGTACAAACCCGAGAAAAATAAATATACACACAGGAATTACGCTTTACATCTACAAATACACAACAAGACATGAAAGCTCAACATATTCATGTGTACCATCCATATCTTATCTTGAATCATAGATCATAGATATGATCTTCTTTTGAAATCCATTGATACACTTCTCCGATCTTTGAATAATATCATCTGTATCCAAAATATATAGTTCTTGAAACGGTTGTTGCTCACTATTTCTTGAAAACATAATAAAAATATTTATTTAGCAATTACACAATGTGTCACACTATATTATCATTTGTATCAGTTATCATATATCTCTCAGTTGAACCATTTGTACCAGTTATCCATTATCTTTTAGTTGTACCATTTGTACCAGTTGTACTATATATGCAGATCTGAAGATTTTGAGTTCTAATCAATTTAAGAATCTTTGCGATTTAACAACTAAAATCGATAAATTACATCAACAAATGCCTAATATACCCATAAAATATGATTGCCAATCCATTATACATACTGAAACATCCAAATTTTGTATCCATTCCTCAAATTGTGAATTCCCAAATAACTTCATAGCTTACGGAAGAAATCTGTTGAAACTTCAACAATGGTGGAGGAGAGAGAAGAAATTGATTGCAGAAGGAAGAAAATAAGGTAGAGGTGATGGCGGATCTACGCCGGCGGAGCTCCACCACGAAGAAGTCGTCAACGGAGGAGGAAGAAGAAACGTGATTTCAATTTTTTTTTTATTTTTTTTTTTGACAAGCAAAAAGAAAAAAAAATAATGTTTCTTTTATTAAATTGATTTTTTTAGTTAGATTTCAGTAAGGAGAAAATTGTAATTTGGCATGGGTTTGAAATAGTCAAATGGCATTAGATTACATGGATGGCATTAGATTATTTTTTTCTGAAAAGTGGCAAATTGGCCTCGCGCTCTTAATTGGTTGATGCTGTAGCTGTAGTTCTCTTTTTTTTTGTGTAGAATTTCGACGGTAGTTTTTTTGTTGTGGCTTTAGGATTTTGGCTATGAATTTTTAAAAATGAAAGAATGACTAGTAAATATTAACAATATTTTTTGTATAAAATACACTTGAAATAAACAAAAATGTATTGACAATATATATAATATATACTAATTTTTAGATAATCTGTGACATTATATATATGTATATGTACATGTTAGATTTGAGAAATTACAAGTTATTACATATGTATATATCTAACATGTTATGTGTATTTATTTAACCTTTTATGGACAGAATAAAATAAAATACTATGCTATATATATATATATATATATATATATATAGTTAACATAATTACAAATATATGAATATATAAATGCTTTTTTTTTTAATGGAAAAAACACATTTTTGCATAGAAAGGATTCGAACCTGTGACCTTTCCACCGCAAAGCAATGACACAGCCACCGCGTTATTAAAGAAACTTTTAGGGCTAGATTTGTTCACCCGCTACCATCCGCAAACACAGCTTTTGCGGAAAGTAGCGGTTATTGGCGTTTGACAACAATCATCACAAACGCTTTTTACCGCTTCCAACCGCTCCAAATCCCTCAAGATTCCTCAAAATCAAAAGCTCATTCCCAGCAGCTTTTGTGGTTGTGGGCGGTTGCAGGTGGATAATTAAAAAAAAAAAATTTATTTAAAATCAGAAAATAATAATCTTTATTAAAAAAGAATTTTAGATATTATAATCATAATAAAAATGAAAATATTTGGTATTTTTTTGGTAAAATTCATTAAAAACATATCATAATTTTATATTTCTAAGTTCTAGAAATTAAAGTTATCTTCATAAATGTTCACTTCATACTAATATATATATATATATATATAACAAATAAAATGGTAATCTAAATTTAATTTCCACAGTAAATTTTAATAGAAATCACATTTTATCAAAATTATAGAAATTAAAAGATTAACATAAATATTATTTTTTAAAATTTTTTATTATTAATTATGTTGAACTATAAATTTATAATTTTCAATATAATATAGTTTTGATGTTTTATAATTATAAAATGTGTTTATATTGTTAATTTATTGTTTAACCGCTATTTCATCCTCTGGTTAACCAGTAAAAAATATTCCGCAAATGCATCCGCTCTCAATCGCTATACCAGTCGTACAAACAGCTTAATTACGCGTTTAACCGCAAACTCCTACTTCCGTAAATTCCTGCAACCGCAATCGCAATCGCAGCGTTTAAACCAGTCAGGCCCTTAGTATATAAATGCTTTTTACGGAGGAGCAGAGAGCGAGAGATAGGTGATAATAGGCTTTTTTTTTATCAACTAATCTTAAGCCCACTAGTCATTTTATTGTAGTACTTAAGAGTCAAACCAAATAGAAGTTGTGTAAGGAGGAAGGCAAAGAAATGCTAAACTTCAAGAGAAATCAAAGATTTGAAAATGTTTGTAACTTGTAGGTAGCGATTTTATGAAAATGCTAACTTTGGAAAGATATAAAAATGCAAACTTTATGAACTAATGGTGAAAAGAGGACCTTTGGGTGAGTATCTTCTGTCAAGGCTTCCTCAACACAAGAGATCTAGATCTAGAGGAAGAAAAGTTCGAACTTTATGCAAAGGCTTAAGCTAAATTAGCCACTCTCATGGTCTAGTCACTTTACTAGGTTAAACCCAAGAACTAGCCCTCACTAGTGTGTTTAAAGCAGCAAGCTTGATGAAGAGCAAGCCCTAAATTGCATGCATGAATAATGTCCCAACAACCAATCTCTTAAGTTGGGAACACTAAACTCTATTACTAGTCGATTGAGGCATTTCTACAAACATCTTTTGGGTGGGAACTGCCTTGAGGCTTAGCTTTAAGCGATCAAAGAAAAGCTAAGAGATTAAGAGCTCTAGTGAAGAAAAACGAATCTAGGAAGCTAAAGAAAGATCAAACAAGTGCTAAAGGATAAGCCTTTCTCTAATTCACCCTTGAATCCTCAAGGAAAACTACTCACTACTCATGTTGAAATCGCAAGAAAAGAAGAAGAGAAATATTGAAATCATGTTTAAACAAGATTAACAACTTAAAAATACTTCTTAAACTTAAACTTAAAAGATTCAACAAAAGTCTTAAAAAGATTCTCCAAGAATAAAGATTTCTTTCTTGGAGAGGGACATCGGTTACAAGAAAAATAAAGACCGCTTGCCTAAAAATTAGGTCTTAAGAGTTTTTTATAGTAAGTGGGAAGGAGCTGCCTTGGTCAACGTTTCTGCTTTGACTTTGCCTATGTTCTTCTTGCTCAAGTCTCCTGTTTTGCAATCTTCCTTGAACGCCTTTAAGCTCCGGTCAGCTTCCAGCTTGTCTCCGATCACCACCTCCGTTCCTCTCCTTCGCTTAGAGCTCCGAATACCTGATAAATACACTCCAAATGCAATGCAAATGCATTATGCTAGCCTAAAAGCTAGATATCCCTAAGGAGATGAAACCTACACTAAATGGCATGGAATGAAACTCAAATATATACAAAACTATGCAGAACATGATGCTAAATGTATGCAATTGTTGAGTATATCAATGGGAGGAAAATTGAGCGAGAGCTTAAAATTACGGGCTCTAGAAAATATGATTTCTACGGCTAAAAAGGGAGAAACAAATATTTTGGTTTTTGGTTGTGAGTAAAACAAAGAAATCTAGAGCTTATTTGGATCAATTTAAAGGCTGTAGATTTTTTTTTGGCTGTGGACAGCCTCCAAATCACTTGTTAAATGCTAATCAGGCCCAAAGACCGATATGCTACTTATTATACGGTTATAATTTAATTTATCAAAAAAAAAAAATTGTTCAAGATCTCTCAAGCAGCGATTAGCGATTTTTCAAAAATCGCTAATAAATCCGGAATTACTCAATGTGTAATTTTTGCTACATTTTTATATATTTTTAAAATTATATATATAAGATATCAATATAAAAACTCATTCAAAAGATTATATTAAACAATTTTCCGAATTAACATCTAATACAAAAGATAAAATAGTTCCACGCACAAATATATAAAAGATTATATCGATTCACAATGATTTGAGCTTAGTTTGTGGTCGAAGTGGAAAATATTCAGTGTGTTAATCGTGGTTTAGGGTTTAAAATAAATTTCAAATCGAAATGTCGGGGAAGATAAGAAGTTTGTTTTGGAAAAATGGGCCAATATGGGCTTCAATTACGAAATATGTGGCCTAATTTGGCCAAAATAAATAACACGACTCAGCGGATTTCCGAAAAAAAACCGGCGATTTTTAAAATTTTTGATTAACTCGGTCAAACCACGGTTGACTGGGTTATTGCCTTTGATTAAATGAAATCGCTACGGTAACCAACCGTAATCGGCCGGTTAATATGAAAAATAGCCGATATTTAGAACACATAAAAAAATATATGGTTATAATGATTAAATATTTTAATATCCAAAAAGTCATAACTAAAACTAACCAAAAAAAGAAAAAGATAACATATACGGAGACTTTAATTTTCCTTTAAATTGACTAGATTTATTGATTAAAGACTAATCTGATTGGAACAAAAATGTTCCAAATGGATCCATGATATAGTCAAATTTACATTGTTACTATTTTATAGAATTAAGAAATTTGAAAAGCCTTACAATAGTGTAAGGTAGCAAGATATTAAAAAAAAGACGATTACATACCATCATAATTAACAATGCACACATAAGTTTTAGAATAAGGAGTGCACCAGAATGTCGGATAAAGTTTAAAGAGCTTATTTACGAATGTTGATGGGTTCATAAAGAGCCTTCTTAATGTCTTGAAGCATCTCCGTGTCCGAATCATAACGATTCTTCTTGTTGAAGAACATCTCAAAAACTTTGCAAACAGACATATGAATATCTTTGCATAGTTTAGGCAAATCACTGAATTCATCCATTAGAGCATGCTCCACAAAATCTCTCCTCTTTGAATCAATGATCTTCTCAATATAAGAAATCGAATCCTCTATCTCAAGACTACAATGGCTCCTCATGTGGAGCAGCACGGAGTTGATCTTGCCTTGTTCTTGTTCCTTCTGCAAATTTCGATATCAAAAGTTTACTCGTCTAGTACAAGTGAGCATTTCATAAGCCTAAAAAGATAAGACCTTACCTAAATTATTAATTTTATCCAAATTTTATATTAAGAAATAACCTAATCAGTAATTAGAATCCCTACCACTTATTGTTGAATCAGTTCCAAAAAGGTTTTGAAGCGTTAAAAATCTGAGCTTTTAATTGCCTAAAAGTTCAGTTCACGTCCTATTCTTATAGGACATGGTACTCTAAGTAAAATAAATACTCATATATAAAATATAGATACAAATATAAATATGAGATTCATATCACCTGGTAACTCTGTAGATCGTTAAGGAGTCGGGTAACAGTCATGAGCAATGTTGTTAAGTTATCGTAATTTCCGGGTTTGAGTTTGTGTTGGGGAAAACAAGATTCCATGAGACACGAAATGGGAAGAACAATGGTGTGGGCTGCGATTGAGATCATTCCGTTTCGAAGATATTCTTCCATCGACGGAATGTGTCCCTTCTTACTCCATTCGGCTTCACATAGCCACGACTCAAATGTTTCTCTCCACTGCATTTGTAACATTTAAAAATCAAATCCTAAAATGGAGATTGAGGTTAAAGAAGGCTAGCTATATGCTTAACACATGAAAGTCGATCGTCAGAATCTTTTTTTAGAGAAATAGCCGTGCAATTACCCACATAAATTGTTTCAATTAATTTTAGAAGACATACTATGTTGCGAAGATGGTCTGTTACGTCGGATCCGTGTAGCTTACGGCAAGTCTCTGCAGTCTCTTTTACAATATCATCGAGTGCTCTAAATATGATTTTGCCGTAACCTTTAAGCTTTTCTCCTTCCCATCTTTCATATAAACGTCAAAAATAATTTAATAAAGAATCTAAAGAATATTTAGTACGATATCAAAGTGTGTCGATAGATAATTAGGTTATTATGAATGTTTCTTACTACACCTGCTTAACCGATTTTTTTAACTAATGTACCTTAGAACAGCTTTAGTAAGAGCTTCTAGTTCATCAACAGAACCTTCTTCGTCAAAGAAATCATCAGCAACTGTGATAAGGATGCCACTTTTTGCCATAAGTTTACGAACATTTGTTGCGGATTCAAAAGGCAATGAAGTACTTGAAGAAGCTGCAAAGTAACAATATGCTGTCTTCTCTCTTCCAAATCCGATATCGTCAAGTCCCCATGTCTTCACCCACCTGTCTCAAATTAATTAAAATATCGACATTTAGTTCGATGATTGATTAAAAGAATGAAATTGGTTTGTGAGAAAGTTTATAGGATTTATCTCAAAATATTACTTACTTCACCAAGTCCTCCATCTCACATCTAAATACTGCTTGTCGAAGTTCGAAATTTCTTGAAGCAAGATGAGTAAGCTTGTCGCTATATATACTGTTTAATATGATTCAATGATAATAGAAAACCCAAGTGAGCTTTGTAGTAGAAAAAAATATAAATTTAATATTCCTCTGAAAATATGCATATTTAACATATACCGAAGCAAAGAGGCTTTTCCAACTGAGAAAACATTTGAGTCCTTGTCTTCAATCCACATCCTATGATCAAGGTGTTTGAGTCGAGCCATCCATGGGGTACTGATTTCATGTTTAATGTGAAAACTAGGCACCATTTTCTCATTGATAAATTCACTTTTCTCGAGTAATTTCCGGGAAAATTCTCTTGCTTCTTCGAGCTCACACTCTCCCGGAAACATGAGATCAGTTGCTCTGTAAACACTAAGCATCACAAAGAATGAACATTCAATGTTTGTCTTTAAATTCTCTTGGATTTCTTCGTCATTCAAGAACCAGCAAAAGCTCCCTGCATAAAATTTGTGTAAAAATAAAATACTGAATAAAGAAAATATTGAATATAGGCTTGAGAATTAGTTCTTTACTTGGCAAAACATTAAAGCCACTCATTCTTAACATTCGAAATTCTAAAGAGGCTTTGTGCAACTGATCTACTTTAGAACATATGGGCATTCTCTCGACATCCTCGTTTCCGTAGTTCCTATAAGGATAAAAAGAGTGGACTTAATCCAAATTATTATGTACATGTATAGTAAATTACTTAATTATAAAGAATGAAAGCTCATAAGAGTATTTTATCTTCGCTCTCACTTGTAAGTTTCATGAAGAAAATGATCAACCTCTTCACCGAAATACTCTCCTAAACCGTAATTATCCATTATATTGACCATAGAGAGCTTGATGAGTTCTTCATTCAAGGGGTATATTTGAGGCACTGTATTTAAAATAAATAAGCATAAGCAAAAAAAAAACAAAAAAAATATATATATATCAAGCATTTAGTACCTAGCTATTTCCTGATTTAAAGATTAAAGGGTTTTAAAAAAACTTAAATAACCTCCATGAGCGCATCGTTTTACAAGAGACTGAAGATAAGCCAGACACTTTTTATTGTGTGTGAGCATAAGTGCTGCTGCAGTTGCTGAAGGTGATTGAAACAAAGAACCATCCTGATGGTTGAGTTTATCAACTATGTCTTTTTGAATTTCAGCGTACAATGTTGACGGCAATACTTCTAGATATGCAAGTAGAGGCTGCCGGTTGAAACCAACATCGAGTAGCTTTTCTCTAAAGAACATATTAATTAATCAGGTAAGTGTTAATATAAGAATCTCACATCAGAAGTGATAAAAGGCTACCAATAATATATATATTGAAATAGGTCGATTTCCACTCAATTTGCTGTTTATTTTTGAGTTAGAACTTATGATTTTAATATGTGATTCTTCACTTTTACATGTATATATCGTCATATCGATTGGCTCATATGAAGATTAATTTATAATTAATTTATATTGATTAGTAATTGTAACGAACCGGTCCACAATATCTTGGCGTTGGAAGAACAAGTTGTTGATCATTTGCTTAGCTCGAGTAGAGAAGAAAAGGTGTAGGCCACGTTGTTGAGCAAGCTCGAGGAGTCCAGTGAACATGAGGACGAGCCAACGAGGACAAGATCCCTTCTTATAATATCTCCCAATAATATTCTCTGTATTTTTTTCGATGTATCTCTTCCCTTAAAAAAAAAAAAAAAAAAACAAGTGATTTATAATATTTTCTACTTAATAATGTAAAAAGGAATAACATTATAATTACAAAATTTCAGGTATGTAATTAAAAACGCACCACGTCTGTGAAACGTACGTAATGCATGTAGCAATACAAAAACGCGAAAATGAGTCAACGTAACAATTACCTTTGTGGACAAGAAGACTTCCCATGTTCCATTTGCGAAGTGCTAAAACACAAGCAAGTGTCGATGTGAGAGTTTCGTCTCCATTTCCATCTACGTGATTCCCCCACAATCCTTCTTCAACGTTCTGATTGCTCAGAATCCAGTCTAAACAACCTTGAAACATCGGTTTTTGGGTATTGAGATCTTCGATCATGGCTAGCCACGCTGTGTCGTAAGCCGAGGGCGAGACAAATGAGTAAGGATTTATATTAAAGCTATCCAATTCAAATGTTTCTCTCTTGATCTCCTCTGCTAGAGCGTAGAGATCAGAAGAAAAACAATTCTCGAATTTCATTCTATCTTTTTAAGTTCTTTCTTTCCTTGAAATGTATGTTCGTAGACTAATACGTTACTAGCTATTAGATATGTGTCTTTATATAGAGTCTAGATAGCTTCGATTAAATTTCATAAAATGTAATTAATCGATTATGTGGAAGAAAATACAACTAGAAAGCCTACAAAAAAATGTATATATATATTGTCGAAAACATATTGT
This sequence comes from Erythrophleum ivorense, assembly GCA_026724425.1. Classification (NCBI taxonomy): domain Eukaryota; kingdom Viridiplantae; phylum Streptophyta; class Magnoliopsida; order Fabales; family Fabaceae; genus Erythrophleum; species Erythrophleum ivorense. The sequence continues at coordinate 640,235 of JAIUCV010000087.1, forward strand.
CCTTCCCATGTTTATGTCATGTCTTAATGTTGATACAAGTTTGTAAAATCTGAGGACGACCGAGAAGGCCAGAACCACATACTTTTGCAAGCTCTTAATAGTTGCATACAAAATCATTACGTACGATTGTTGTCGTTATTGCATAAAGCAGATTCTACGGTTGGTAGGAAACAATGTCTAAGGTCGAATATAGATTATACCAATGATAGAAAACCGTGTAACACGTAGAACAATTGTCGAACAATTCTACTAACTCGTAGAACATATGATATTTAGCAGAAGACAAATTCTACGACGGTAGATGACTGAACAGAAGGTAAAATTAATGTTCTACTACAGATAGATGTTAGAGCATGTAGTAGAAGACATATTCTACTTTGAAAACCAAACTTGGTAGAACCAAACTTCATTTAATTTTATGAACTTCAAATTTCAAAAAACAATTGTGAAAAAATTCTCTAAAATCTTCATATAATATTATTACATTTATTTTAAAAATTTGTAAAAAATTTAAATTGTAAAAATATTTATTTCATATTGTTAGTATATGTAAGGTTATTTGAGTCCAAATTTGTGAAATTTCAAAAATGGTGTAAGAGGACAAGAGTTCTCATATTTTGGGTATATTCACAATTCTCCCTACTATTATCGATAAAATGCAACATTTGATTGCAAAGATATAGTGATCTACCAAAACCATTCTATAAATACATATTTCTTAATTATCTTACGAGAAGTCTGATTCTATTGCAGTTTGAGCTCGACTATCCAAACGAAGTGATCACATGTGTAGAGGGGACTTTTAAAAGATTTGGGCCTGGCAAGACGAGGGTTACATCATTGATTTTGAATTCATCAGAAGGGAGAGCCTCTCCGACATTTGGAATCGTGTCTGGTACCAAATTTGTGTTGGAGAGTAAAGGTTGTGCTGTGGTTGGGTTCCATGGACGGCACGCCGATGATCGTGATCTTGTTGCCATTGGAGCATATTTTTCTCCGATGCAAAGAAACTACAACCACAACGTGGTTTTAGAGGAGATGTATGGGATGATGGTGTTTTCGAAGGTGTTAGAAAGTTATACGTAGGACAAGGTAATAATGGTATCGCATTCCTTAAGGTTGTGTACGGCAAGGACACTCTAACTGTTATTGGAGAAGATCATGGAAACAAAACACCACTTGCAATAAAAGAGGTCAGAATATTTTACTTTAAAATACCCACTAAAACAAGTTTATGATCCAAAAATACATTCTCTTGTTTATTTTTCTAATATTAACAATAAATAGTATTTTTTCTAAGAATACCAAGAACATTAAATATGATTTTCAAGGGTTTATAATTTAGATATTTGAGTTTGTTGACAATCATCCTTTATCAAAAAAAGGTATTTGAGTTTAATTTAAGTATGGGTTTAGAGTTTAGTTTTTGGATCTATTTTTGAAGTTTTAGGGTTTAAAGTTAGTTTAGAATTGTCTTACTTTTGGATCATAATCTTATTTTTGTGGTATTTTTAAAATTGCCGAAATGTATATATATATAAAAAATGTCCGGGTTTGAGTTTAAATTACATTGACATATATATATATTCAGAGCCGTGCTTCATGTCTATTAAAAAGTGCATTTGTACTGAGCCCCCGAAATATATAATCTTTTAGAGGCCCCTAGTTTAACTTAAGTTATAGTATCATAGTGGTTTCAGCATGTTACAAGAAAAGGCCCAACCCGAGTTCGAGTAAAAAATAATGATTTTATGATTTTTTTTTCGTTTTTGTCGTTTTATAATCATTTAATAAAAAATAATTATATTGCATAGGCCCCTATTTTTAAATTTGCCATAAGCCCCGATTAACCTTCGCACGGCACTGTATATGTTTTGGCAGTTTGAGCTCGAATATCCAAGTGAATACATTACCGCTGTGGATGGTTGTTACGACAGAGTAACTGGAAGTGAAGTCGAAGTTATAACTATGCTTAAGTTCCAGACGAACAAACGAACATCTATACCCGTTGGATTTGAGACTACCTCAAGATTTGTAATCTACGAAGAAGGATACAAAGTTGTTAATTTCCATGGAAAATCAAGTAACATGATTAATCAACTTGGGGTCCATGTTATGCCCTTGAGCGAGTGATATTTGGTGTCCGAATTGGTTTCTTTGTTCTCTCTTACATTACAACAAAGCATAAAGATTATTAAACATTATTCTTTTTTTTGTTTTCTCTTGGACATGATTCTTAACGTGGAATTTTGGCAGATTCGTCATTAGGCTTGACATGCAATTAAGTAACAATTTGCTCAAGCTTGGGATATCTATTAATTGTTTGTAATCTATTTATGTCCCTTTTGGTACGAAGGAGAAGGAAAAGAGAGAATTTCTCACTGGACTAGAAAAACTCGGGACCATGCACATATTGGCATATATTGCCAATTGATGTGATAAAATCAGAAATTCATTGGCTGTCAAAAAAAAAGAAAAAAAAAGCAGAAATTCATTGGCTCTTCCATGCAGCCACGTTTTAAATTGGATGTAAATACCAAATATAAAGGCAAAATTTATTTGTCTGATTATAGAGGCAAAATTTATTTGTCTGTTATAGACATTTTTAGGAAAAGATTTGTATTTTTAGTCTAGTTGCTGGTTTAACCGTGGACCAGGAACATAATATTAATTATGAGATCCAAATTTAAGAATAGACATTTGATGATTAATTTGAATTTTTTTTTTTTAAAATGAATTTGAACTGTTGTTTATATATATACGAGATAAGGTTGTCTCTATTAAAAAAATATACACTTTCGAATGTTATGTTGAATATAATGTAACTATATACTTATGGTATGAAATGAAACTAATTAATGAAAAAATTGAATAACATGGAATTTGTAACAGTCCGTCTCCGGGCCCACTGCCCACGGCACTGCCAGCGCTGCAGCACTATACACCCCAACCCCTCTGGTGTACACGGCCACAGCCAGCTGTACCAACCTAGGTTGTTGGTGAGGTTCGAACTCCTTACCTCACCCTTTAAGTAGCCTTCCCACATGGAAGCTACCACCAATTGACCTGCAGATCAATTGGTGGTAGCTTCCATGTGGGAAGGCTACTTAAAGGGTGAGGTAGGGAGTTCGAACCTCACCAACAACCTAGGTTGGTACAGCTGGTTGTGGCCGTGTACACCAGAGGGGTTGGGGTGTATAGTGCTGCAGCGCTGGCAGTGCCGTGGGCAGTGGGCCCGGAGACGGACTGTTACAAAAAAGTGCAAATTGTAACATCCGTGAACCAGAAAGTTGTTTTGGAAGTGGTGTTGGACGATGCTAGGGGTTCGGGAGTAGTTGGCACATGCTCTGAGAGGTGTGAATTGAGGGTTGGCTGTACATGTTCTTGTTTGATTGTTGTGCAGTCGGTCTAAGGTTCAAGCATCGCGAAGAAAGTGTGTTAAATTCTTCTGAACGACTAGTATCGATCGACACCCGAAGGGTGTCGATCGACACCGGTTATCGGGTTTGATTTCCGGTTTAAGTCGATCGATTTGCAATTGGGTTGGTTTTGGTCGATGGGTGTCGACCGACACCAAGGAAGGGTGTCGATCGACACCGGTTATGGTGAAATCGACCGGTTTGATTTAAGTCGGTTGGTTTTGTCTGGTTTAAGGGTTTTGGAAACCCTAAGTCGCGAATAAAGTCTCTGGCCGCGAGAGAAAGTCACTTTTTGAGAGTTCTAAGTTAGAAAAGGAGGCAGAGACTTTTCAGAGGTGTTTTTGGAGTTTTGTGAAGTTTGGAGGTTGAATCAGAGGCTTTGGGTTGTTGTTCTTTCTCCCTTCCTTCCTTTCAATCCGTTTTCAAGGTGAGTGCGTGACTGTAGGCCCGTTGATCAATAGAGATTGTTTGATTTCGAGTTTTGGTTGTGTTCTTGAGTTGTTTATGCTGGATTTCGTGTTTTGATAGTATTGGGGCGTTGAAAACCTCTAGATTTTGTGTTATTGCGATTTTGGAATGTGATTTTCGTAGTTTCTGGTTTCTGGGCGTCGAGCCGGTGTCGAGCGACACTCGATGAGTGTCGATCGACACTCGGGAGGCTGGCGTCGATCGACACCATAGAGGTGTCGGTCGACACCGACCTGGGTGTCAGGAAACGTGGGTGTTTCCTGACAGGGAGTTCATGTTGTTGTGGTTTATGTTGAGCAATGTTATTGTTATTGATTATTGTGATGTTTTGTCTACTGTTTGACGTAATTGGCCTGTAGGCAGGATGATCCACTCACTAAGTATTTATGATAATACTTACGCATCTCTTTCGTAATGTGATGCAGGTAACAGCAATGTTCTTCCGCGGAAAGAGACCGAGAGAAGAGGATGATGAGATTAGGAATTTGATTTTGGCATTGTTGTTGTGGTTGACAAGGAATTCTTAGGGTGTTAGTTTATTTTAATAATGTAGCAAAACCTGTTTAGGTTGCTTATTGGTTATTGGTTTTATTGGTTTATTTCTTTATTGGTTATTGTTGAACGGTTATTTATGATTTAATAATATTATTGTTTTCTTCCGCATTGTGTTGTTGAATTAGCTGTTGAGGATTAATATTTATGGGAATATTAATCTGGGCTAATTATTTAATAAAAAAAAAAAAAAAAATTTGGTTGTTTCATTTTGGTATCAGAGCCAGGTTGGTTTTAGGACTGTTAGAGTTGGATGAATTGGACTATGTGTTTAATTGATTATGTGAGTTAGTCAGTTAGTGGTTTAATCTCATCCTCTCGGTCTTCCAGTTTTCCGCGGGTAAGTGAGTTGGATAGTTGTGTGTTGTGTTTTGTGTTTTTGTGTTTTGACCTTTGCTCTTTTTCTGTACTTGGTGGTAGTGCAGAGAGATGGACGCAGGTCGTGGTCGTGGCTGTGGTCGTGGTCGCGGTGCAGCCCGTGGGGGCAGAGGAGCTGGTCGCGGTGGGCGAGCAGCGGGTCGTGGAGGTCGGGGTGCTGGTCGTGGAGCGCCAGAGGCTGAGGCCTCAGTGGAGAGTGCGGCGCCTAGTGTGGCGGCAGCGTCGGTGACACAGTCTGTTTCGTTAGCCGGTGGGGCTAGTTTGGGCGTCGGGGGTGGCGCAGGAGCTGGAGCGGTTCCCGGTGGGGGCGCTGCTTTAGCTCAGGGAGAGTTGATTGTGGGGCTACTGACGCAGTTGTTGGCACGTCTTCCTCAGGCAGTTCCACAGCAGGCTCCGGTTGCACCTCCAGCGGCTGGGGCACAGGTTGGTGCCGGGGCACATGTTGGTGCCGGTTTTGTTGAGCAGCAGGAGGCTGCGGTGCAGCAGGGTGTTGCAGTTGGGGTTTCTCCTTATCGTGAGATGATGAGGGAGATGCAGAGGATTGGCACGCCTACGTTTGAGGGCGGGGTTACTCCAGAGCAGGCTGATGAGTGGCGTCAGAGGTTGGAGCGGAACTTCGATTTTGTTCGTTGTCCGGCACAGTTTCAGGTTGAGTTGGCAGTGCACTACCTTGGAGGTGATGCACATTTGTGGTGGAGGTCTGTTAGGACCAGGAGAGAGGTTTGGACTTGGGTTGACTTCGTCGAGGAGTTCAACCACAAGTTTTTCCCTCAGGAGGCTCGTGACAGGCTGCAGTTGAGGTTTTTGGACTTGACTCAGGGTGAGAGGTCTGTTCGAGAGTATGATGCAGAGTTCTGCAGATTGGTGGTCTTTTCTGGTGGTGAGCTGATCAGTGAGCGGGCATTGACGTCGCGGTTTCTCCAGGGGCTTCGGAGGAACATCAGGACTCAGTGCAGAGGTGGTATGTACCACACCAGAGCTGGTTTAGTGGAGTTGGCAGCGTCCATTGAGGAGGACTTGCGTGAGCCGGTGAGTACGGCGGTTGTTCCAGTTGCAGTTGTTCCTGCTACCCATCCTCGGGGCCAGCAGCAGCATCAGCAGCGCAGAGGTCACAGTTCTGGTTACGGCAGGGGCAGTAGGCCTGCGCAGGGCCAGAAGAGGAGAGCAGACGAGATATCTGCTAGTAGCCCGAGTACGGGTGGGTGTTTTGGTTGTGGGGGTCTGGATCACAGAGTTGCGACTTGCCCCAAGAGGGCGGGATCCAGAGAGTCGACAGTGTGCTACTACTGCAGGGAGCCGGGGCATATCAAGACAATGTGTCCCAAGTTGCAGCAGAGAGCAGTGGCAGCGGCGATTCAGCCGTTGGCGATTCAGTCAGCAGCGCAGGTTGCGGCGTTGCAGTCAGGTGGAGCGCCGAGAGTTTATACTTCGGCAGAGGTGGGCCAGACCAGTCAGTCAGGCCAGATCACAGGTAAAATCTTGACTCAGACTTTTAAATTCTTAATGTAGAATTGTTGGTGTTGTCTGTTTCTGTTATTTTACTGTGATAGAGTTAGAGGTTCTCAACACTTGTGGAATTGTGTAGGGACCTTGTTAGTTGGAGGTTTTGAGTCTCACGTTCTGTTTGACTCGGGAGCATCTAATTGCTTCATTACTCCGGAGAGAGCTGAGGGTAGTGGTATTCGGAGTAGCGATGGCGAGGCTTCAGGCTTTGTCAAGGTGGCCGGTGGTGGTTATTTGGCTACTTCGGGCAGAGCTAGAGCAGTTGATGTGCGTATTGCGGGGCAGTCTATGCCAGCAGATTTGGTCATCAGTCCAGTGGAGCTGTATGACGTGATTTTGGGGATGGACTGGTTATCTCTATACCGAGTTCATCTGGATTGCTACAGAGGTAGAGTGGTGTTTGAGCAGGATGCAGGGAAGTTGGTTTATCAGGGAGTGAGACCGACTTCGGGGAGTATAGTGATTTCAGCTATTCAGGCAGAGCAGTTGTTAGAGCGGGGCTGCGAAGCCTATTTGGCGACAATCACTATGACAGAGTCCAGTGGTGAGGTGAGTCTGCAGGATATTCAGGTTGTCCAGGAGTTTGAGGACGTATTTCGGTCGCTGAAGGGATTGCCACCATCTCGGTCAGATCCTTTCACGATTGATTTAGAGCCCGGGACAGCTCCGATATCGAAGACACCTTACAGGATGGCTCCAGCAGAGATGGCAGAGCTGAAGAAACAGCTAGAGGACCTTTTGAGTAAAGGGATCATCAGACCTAGTGTTTCGCCATGGGGAGCGCCGGTGTTGTTTGTGAAAAAGAAGGATGGTAGTTTCAGGTTGTGCATTGATTATCGGGGACTTAACCGAGTCACAGTGAAGAACAGGTACCCACTTCCGAGGATCGATGAGTTGTTGGATCAGTTGAGAGGGGCTACTTGGTTCTCCAAGATTGACTTGGCATCGGGATATCATCAGATTCCGATAGATGAGGCAGATGTCCGGAAGACAGCTTTTCGGACGAGGTATGGGCATTTCGAGTTTGTGGTCATGCCTTTTGGTTTGACTAATGCGCCGGCAGCATTTATGAGGTTGATGAACGATGTGTTCAGGGAGTTTTTGGACGTGTTTGTCATTATTTTCATTGATGACATTTTGGTGTATTCGAGGAGTCCAGAGGAGCATGCGACTCATTTGAGGCTTGTGTTGGAGAAGCTTCGAGAGCAGAAGCTGTTTGCCAAGTTGAGCAAGTGCAGCTTTTGGCAGAGGGAGATGGGTTTTCTTGGCCACATTGTTTCTGCAGAGGGAGTTTCTGTGGATCCGGCTAAGATTGAGGCTATCAGAGATTGGCCTAGACCGAGTAGTGCTACCGAGATCAGGAGTTTTCTGGGTTTAGCAGGCTACTACAGGAGGTTCGTCAAGGGGTTTGCGAGCATGTCTCAGCCGATGACGAGGTTGACTGGCAAGGATGTGCCGTTTGTGTGGTCGCCGGAGTGCGAGGAGAGCTTTGGGAAGCTCAAGGAGATGTTGACTAGTACACCCGTGTTAGCATTACCCGACCCGGGGAAGCCATATGTTGTGTACACAGATGCTTCAGGTGTTGGACTTGGTTGTGTTTTGATGCAGGAGGGCAGAGTGATTGCCTATGCTTCGAGGCAGTTGCAGGGCAGTGAGCGCAACCGTCCTACACATGATCTTGAGTTGGGAGCAGTGGTTTTTGCACTCAAGATTTGGAGGTCTTATCTTTATGGTGGTAGAGTGCAGATCTTTACAGATCACAAGAGTCTACAGCATATTTTCACTCAGCCTTTGCTGAATGCGAGACAGACGCGTTGGGTGGAATTTCTGGCAGACTATGACCTGGATATTGTTTATCATCCAGGCAAGGCCAATTTGGTGGCAGATGCTTTGAGTCGACGGAGGGTTGATTCAGATAGAGAGCGTGGTGTTGAGGCTTTGGTCAGCGAGATTAGTACATTGCGTCTTTGTGCTATTTCAGAGGAGCCTTTGGGTTTAGAGGCAGCTGATCAGGCAGATTTACTCAGTAGGATCAGGGTGGCGCAGCAGAGTGATCAGGGTTTGATCGATGCTTCGCAGGCGGTTGATTCTGAGTATCAGGTCTCTTCGAATGGGACTATCTTGGTTCGTGGGCGAGTTTGTGTGCCCAAGGATGAGGAGTTGAGGCATGAGGTTTTGAGAGAGGCTCATTCGAGCAAGTTTTCGATTCATCCGGGTGCTACCAAGATGTACCGTGACCTCTGATAAAAGATCTTTGCAGTGTAGTAAACAATTCGATCCAGAGGACCAGCGTTGCACAGTGAACTTATGAGACAAGAAATAGAGCTAAGACAATGATATGGTTTGGTTGTGATATAGTAACAGTAACGGATGTAAACAACGATTAAAATTCAATAAAGACAAGCACTAGACCAAGGTAATTCGCAGGAGAATCAGAGAAAGCAACCGAACGACTATTCAGGACAATGATTAAGTACGGGTTTCAAACTCGAACATAAAATTATGCAAACCCACTGTCGTGGCGTTAACAACTTTACTAATCAACCTAGATGTCTAAACCGTCGTTTGAATCTAGCAGTTGAAAGCAAGCAGTAAAATCAGGTTCGATATGTTCACGATCCGCCTTAGCATCAACTCTCGCAGGCTAAGGACGGATCGCTCACCAATGATTTATCTAGCACCCTATAACACTTTTGATGAATAGGAAACCTAGGATCTAAAACTGAGCGATCAAATCAATCTTAGCATTAAGATTATCAAAGGCGAAAACAAGAGACTCTTTTCATCAAGGATCCCGAGATACGACGATCTTAGCTGATGGTCGAAGTTGCCACAATCCGAAGATTGGGATTCTCGTTGAGGTATGTATCCGAAGACGCACTCTAAATGATCCTTGATTCAAAGACAAAGTATCCTATCTGCATTCAGTTATCTAAATCATGAAACTCCTTTGAAAAACCTAGATCTAGCAAGGCGACTACTCAGACATGATCAAGCAAGCAACGACAAAAGATGAAACAGTTTTCATTGAAATAAGGAATAGTAAACAAGAGGGTTCAGAAATCTTCTCCAAACTGTCACAAAGGATTCAGAGATCTTCTCCCTCAGATCAACAATGAAAAAACTGACAAAAAGCGTCTATCCTCGAAAGAACTCCGAACAAAGTGTAAAAAAACAAAACGTCTCCTTCCAAGGCTCGAAAACAGAAGTAAAATAGGTCAGGAGATCTGCGGGCGATCGAACGGTCGAGATCGGATGAGGATCGAGCAGACGATCGAACGGTGCAGGGAACACGTCGATCGATGGGCTTCGATCGCCGGGTCAAGTACATGGGCCTCGATCGACGGGTGTGATCGCCGGGTGCGGTCGCCGGATCAGGTCGTCGGAGGGGTCGCCGGCTCAGGTCGCCGGAGGGGTCGCCGCTCAGGTCGCCGGATCAGGTCGCCGGAGGGGTCGCCGGCTCAGGTCGCCGGAGGGGTCGCCGGAGGGGTCGCCGGCTCAGGTCGCCGGAGGGGTCGCCGGCTGGGTCGCCGGCAGGATCGCCGGCACAGGTCGCCGGGACGGTCGCCGTGTAGCTCGCCGTGATGGCTCGCCGGGCCGGCCGGTCGCCGGGGTGGCTCGCCGGGCCGGTCGCCGGGGTAGGTCGCCGGGCCGGTCGCCGGGCTGGTCGGTTGGTCGGATCGCCGGGTTTTTGGCCATTTCGACTCCTTTTTGCTCCGTTAGCTCATCTTGCTCCTCTTTGTACGGAAATTCTCCTCTGAATGCCTTGATACCTGAAAAGACTCAATAACAACTAAAAAGACTCGATAAAACACGTGAAAACACTTGTTAGAATGCGCTAAAACGCAAGACATCAACTCCCCCAGACTTAGTCTTTTGCTTGCCCTCAAGCAAACATAGTTTCTAAGAACGGTGAAGAGGTTTGAAAACACAGGAACTCGCAAATCATCAGCAACCAAACTCTGAGGGAAATTCATTAGACTTTAAGAAATAACGCTTGGTCAGCGCATAATCACTGTCGTACCCTCAGGGTCTCGCAATCCTGATCCCTTCGTGAACTCCACCCTGCAGAAACTCTAGCTACACATTGGTCAACTCTCTACATTCATTAAAGATTGGCGTGAACTTCTCATTTGGGGCACTATCTAAATGGAACGAGCTTTCGAAAAAAAGGGTAGGCCATCTCGTGTAATAGTGACTGAAGTGTTTAGAGAGAGGTGTACAGGGAGTTACCATCATTTTCTGGTAGGGCGGTGCAGGATGTCGCACAAAATGGTAAGAGAGGATGGACTTGTTGATGTCCGCAACCTCTAATCACTCTCCTCTTTCATTGACTATCACCTTTCAGACTTCACTTCTTCTTCCTCGGGGTTTGTCTCGTGCTAAGGGACACATGTATTTTGATTTTCGAGACCCTTTCCTTCATCCTTCGAAATATTTTTTTTTTTTTTTTTTTTTTTTTTTTTTTTTTTTGAATGAAGGGGGCTCTATACGTATATATGTCCCTTAAAACACAGAGTATGAGACAATGGATGACGTACCCCAAACAGCTAGACCGCATGAATTTTCTTGATGGTCCGCTAAGAGCGGATGTTCCTGTTACGAGTGCAGGTGCTCTGTCCACATTTCTTTTCTCTTCTAACCACGATTGACTTCAGCAAGAGTGAGTTAGAGGTTGCGTCAGTCCTATTCTCTCCGACCTTTTTGCACACATCTGCATATAAGAGAAAGATTCAAACATGGGTCGAGAGGTGGTTAGGCTATTCAGGATCAGCAAGAGTGGAATAAAGGAGAAAGAAGTCCTGAATATGTATGGTGCAGCTCGCTCTACTATCTAGTGCCCAAATCAAGAAGCATTTAATGTTCAATTTAATCCAGATAAAAATAGAGTCAACCAATGCTTCACCAAAGATTTCTGCAAAATGAAAATTCCTGGGGGAAGTCCGACCAAAAGGGCATTTCAGCTTTTTGCACCTAACAAACCCTGCAAAATTGGTCACTAGATCGAAAATATTCAAGAGCATAAATGGTTGAAGATCATCATATGATTCGGTCCTTATTCCCAACAAGTTTGACTCAATAAAACAACGACTCAAGAAAAACATCAAAATGACTCAAGACATAAGAGAAAACAAAAGAAAAGAAAAAGGTATTAGTACACAAAGACCCTCCCCCAGACTTACTTCACACCGTCCCCGGTGTGAAAATAAATCAAGGGAAGAGTTAACAGACTCAATGAAATAAAATAAAAGGAAAAGAGAGAAAGAAATGATATGTTACAGTGGTGGTGGTGATGAGAGTTGTTGTGGTTCTCAGCGGTGGCCACGAATTATGGCGTCTATCTCCGCGTCCATACTCTCCCGAGTGTACTGTGGGATGGAAGAGGAGTCTGCGCCGGCGGTGGTCTGGTGCATGTACTGGTCGGCCGGACCGCTTGGATACGGCGTCGAATGATCCGCTGGCCTCGCCGCTCTGGAAGTAGTAGCACATCGCCTCAGATAGGCATGGTCCTCTCGATCGCGTCTCTTCCCTAGTCGGGATTCGTATGATGAATGACGCGGTGCGTCTGGAGGTGGCTGGCGAGGAGGGGGATCCTGATCTTCTGTGATGTCGTGTTCGAGCTCTTCTTCGGAGACTTCCAGCGGCGGATGTGCTTGGACGGGTACTGTGCTTCTCCGGACAGCCGCTGAAGATGTGCAGCTCATCATGTTAGTCAATGCCTTTACCTGATTGCTTAGCTTTTTTACCTTCCTCCGTAGTTTGCTGGCGAGCGTGTTTGATGCTTTATCCTGGCACTTCTGCCAGCGTTGGAGTGAGTTGATATGCTCGTGCGCGGCTCGGAGTGCAGCGCTTTGAGTCTTTGGCACAGTGGTCTCCTCGAAGTGGAAATGGTCAAAGTCAAACAACGTGTCGCCTGCTTCCTCCGGCGACTTGGATCTGCGGTTCTGGTAAACTAATGGAGTCAAGGGGTCTGAAGCGGTTGGATGTGCACGTGCGGTCGGGTGGATGACAAGTGCTGATGGTGGCGGGTTGAAGTCGACATTGGCCCCACCTCGGAGTGAAGTGTACGTCGGGTTAGGTAGTCGAATACGTGAACTTCCGAGTAGTCGATGGGTAAATTGGTATATCAGGTCGTTCTCTTCACTGGCTGCCGTTTTCTTCAAAACCTGGCAGTTCTGCAGATACTGAATGTCTAGCTCTTCTGGCATGGCGACGATCTCATTCATATCAGGTATAAACCCGACGGCGGCCAAGATAGGCGTCACAAGTCCTCCCATGCGTAGCTCGCACCTGGTTCTATTACTCTCATTCTTCAACGCCCAGCTTTGGTAGGAGATAAGCTGCTCTATCAGCGCTCGTGTTATCCCTCCGTTCGTTCGACTTCCCTGCAACCTCGTTCCATTGCTCAGACGAGGCTGAATTCCGGTAAGTGCAACATCTATCATGGTTATCTCGGTAAGATGGACGTTTCCAGTCGTTTGCCTCGGGTTGAGTACGTTTGCCAGTGCTTTGTGGATGTAGCGGATCGACGGGCTTCTAATTTGAGCCGATTTGCATCCCGAAGTGAACACTCCCGCTGCAATAGTGTCCCATAAAGCGTCAATCTCGCCTCTGTCTACGTCGAGGCCGACTTGGTTGCTAGGAGGAAGGAAATGCACTCGGTCAATCTCCTGGAAAGAGAGCATGCGTCTCGCGCCGCCGGTCCAGAAGGTGATATAGCCATCACTCCCGTCCTTCGTGAGCTGGTCAGGGGCGCATAGATGAAGCTCAAGGGTGGCGAGAAAGAGACAAGTCGCTTTCTTGTAAGACTCATGCCTTCGGTACATAAAAGCCCCGATCCCCAGGTGGTGTAGCATGGCGTCTACATCCTCAGTGATGCCAAGCTTATCCATCGTCGCACGATCTGGGTATCTCGTTCCCGCTAGTTGCATGGAAAGGAGAATTCTAAGGCGCTTGACCTCCAGTTCTGTTAGACCGTCGACAGCTGGCTGGGCTCTCATCTCTATGGGTGACTCAACCTCTTCCATCTCGTCGTCTTGAGCGAAGTCACTATCAGACGAAGCATTGTCGGACTCAGCACGCTGCTTTCCTCTTGATATCTCTGCTCTCCTGCTCGAGTACCCTTCCCTTCGACCTGTGTTCCTGAAATTCACGTGAGTGATAGACAAATTAGAACAGCTTCATCTCTTCAGTATAACGAATGCTCGTCGAGCAGTTTAAGATCATGGTCAATTAAGCACAATTCATCTAGTCACTCAAAGTCATCACACAATTCAATCAACGCAATATAGCACACGGCTGGTCAGAAAAGATTTCTGTCCACAACATTTTGCAGCAAAATCATCATCAATCAGCAGTAAATGTCATCTCAACACAACAGCGACATTTCAGCTCAAGCAAACTCAGCCCAAAATGTCACGGAATTTCAGTCAATCAAATGAGATCACGCGGAACACATCCAGGATCGAGTTGACACGGCTGCAGGATTGAATGAGGAAGAACAGTTGTTCGGTCCGGGAAAGAGTAACCCTCGCGGCTGTGAGTAGACCGTCGATCGACGGATATGGAAAGGGCAGTCGCTCGACGGCTGGAGATAGCTCGTCGCTTCGGTCGACGGCGCTCGCTCGGGTGGTGGCCGCTCGACGGGTGGAGAGCCCGCTCGACGGAAGATGGAGCCGTCGGTCGACGGCGCTCGGGCGGGGGCCACTCGGTCTGCAGGGTGATCGGAGGGATCGCATAGCCTGGTGAAGGAACCGAGCGCTCGACTGGGGGTATGAACCGAAACCTGCACAACACAGAAAAATAACAGAGGAAGAGAGAGATATGTCTACCTCCTCATGGTTATGCAGTTGAAGATGAGTGAAGAGGATGATCTTTTTCGGTGATGAAGAGATAGAATGGGGTGGGAAGGAGTTAGGAAGGATAAGGTTGGTGATGTGGGGTGAGTGTGTGGTTTGTGAGTGCGAGTGAGGTGTGTGTGTGCGTTAAGGGTACTTACCTGGTGGGCCCGCGAGCGATCCACCTGTTTTTTTTTTTTTTTCTTTTTTTAAAAAAAATAAATCAAAACCGAAAATTAGTAAAACAAATCAAAATTGAAACGGTTATGTACACTTACCGGTGGGTTGCCTCCCACCAAGCGCTTGGTTAAAGTCACTAGCTTGACTTGGACGCTTATTAGGCTGGAGATGGATCGCCGAGAGGAACGGATTCACTCTCCGTGATGTCAGAATCAGCAAGATACGGCTTTAAGCGTTGCCCATTTACAACAAAATGTCCACCTGACTTGTCCCATAACTCAACAGCTCCATACGGTCGGACTTCTTTAATTGTAAATGGCCCAGACCAACGAGATTTCAACTTGCCAGGAAAAAGCTTCAACCGAGAGTTAAAGAGTAACACTTTGTCATCAACCTTGAAGTCCCGAGGAATAATTTTCTTGTCATGATAAGCCTTCGTCTTCTCCTTGTAGATCCTGGAGCTCTCATACGCATTGTGACGAATCTCATCCAACTCTAGTATTTGCATCTTTCTCCTCTCAGCTGCAGGCTTCATGTCGTAGTTCATCTGCTTCACTGCCCATGCAGCCTTGTATTCTAATTCGACTGGAAGGTGACATGCCTTACCATACACCAAATGAAATGGAGTCGTTCCCAAAGGCGTCTTGTATGCTGTCCGATAGGCCCATAATGCATCGTCTAACTTCGCTGACCAATCCTTCCTTGTAGTGCTTACGGTTTTCTGCAGAATGCTCTTGATCTCTCTGTTGGACACTTCCACTTGACCACTCGTCTGGGGATGATATGGAGTAGCGACCTTGTGCTTGACACCGTTCTTCTTCAACAGAGTTTCAAAGGTTCTGTTGATGAAGTGGGATCCTCCATCACTGATGACTACTCTCGGCACGCCAAATCGAGGAAAGATCACCGACTTGAACATCTTTAGTACTACCTTTGCATCATTCGTAGGACTGGCCAAAGCCTCTACCCACTTAGATACATAGTCAACAGCGACCAAAATGTATTGGTTCTTAAAGGAAGATGGGAATGGTCCCATGAAATCTATGCCCCAAACGTCAAAAACTTCTACTTCCAGAATGAAATTCTGTGGCATCTCGTTTCTCTTACTGATGTTCCCCTGTCTCTGGCATGTATCACAACTAGACACGAACCTCTGTGCATCCCGAAACATGGTAGGCCACCAGTAGCCAGCCTGCAGAACCTTGGAGACAGTCTTGAACGTAGCAAAATGCCCAGCATAAGAAGAGCTATGGCAATGGAACAAGATCCCTGGTATCTCCTCATCAGCTACACATCTCCTGAAAACTCCATCTGAGCATTGCTTGTATAGATACGGTTCATCCCAAAAATAGTGCCTGATGTCCCTCAGGAATTTCTTCTTCTTGTTCCCCACGAATCCTGTCGGTTCTTGCTCAGCAGCAAGGTAGTTCGCTATCTCTCCAAACCAAGGAAAACTTCGACGGTTGACATCGTCGATGCTGCCAACAAAATCGCAGCTAACTACGTGATCAGGTGCTCCGCCAAAGTCAATCGCATCGACTGCATATACTTGCTCTTCACGTAGGCTGTCATCGAGAGGGACGTCTTCGTCAATCTTCAGCCTGGACAGATGATCTGCTACGCCATTATCGATCCCTTTCTTATCTTTAATCTCCAGGTCGAACTCTTGAAGCAGAAGAATCCACCTCAACAGTCTCGGCTTTGCATCCTTCTTAGTTAATAGGTATTTCAGCGCAGCATGGTCTGTATGGACAATCACCTTCGACCCAACAAGGTAGGACCGAAACTTCTCAAATGCAAACACTACTGCAAGCAGCTCTTTCTCAGTTGTAGCATACTTGCACTGAGCTTCATCCAGTGTTCGGCTGGCATAGTAGATCACATGCAGCTTCTTCTCCTTCCTCTGTCCCAGAACTGCTCCCACAGCATAATCGCTAGCATCTGTCATAACTTCGAAGGGGAGATTCCAGTCCGGAGGCTGAACAATTGGAGCACTCACGAGAGCTCCCTTGATCGTGTGAAAGGCTTCCAGGCATGCACTGTCAAAGTCGAACTTCACTTCTTTGCACAACAGCTGCGTCAAAGGCCTGGTGATCTTGGAAAAGTCCTTGATGAAGCGTCTGTAGAACCCGGCATGCCCCAGAAAACTTCGGATCTCCTTCACCGTTTTAGGCGGCTGCAGACTCATCATCACTTCGATCTTCGCTCTGTCAACCTCGATTCCCTTCTCTGAAATTTTGTGGCCCAGAACAATTCCGTCTCTCACCATGAAATGGCACTTCTCCCAGTTTAGCACGAGATGTCTGTCCTCACACCGCTGCAACACCCTGCACAGATTAGACAAACAAACAGAGAAAGAGCTTCCATAGACTGAGAAGTCGTCCATGAAAACCTCCATTATGTCCTCAATAAGGTCAGTAAAAATTGACATCATGCACCGCTGGAAGGTCGCCGGTGCATTGCACAGGCCAAACGGCATTCTGCGATAAGCAAAAGTGCCATATGGACAAGTGAATGTCGTCTTCCCCTGGTCATCAGGGTGGATCGGGATCTGAAAGAAACCTGAATAACCATCTAAGAAACAGTAGTAAGGATGGTTAGCCAATCTCTCAAGCATTTGATCAATAAATGGAAGAGGAAAATGATCTTTACGAGTTGCAGCATTCAGTTTGCGGTAATCAATGCACATGCGATGACCAGTGATAGTCCTAGTAGGTATCAGTTCATTCTTATCATTTTTAACAACAGTTATACCACCTTTCTTAGGAACTACATGAACTGGACTAACCCAAGTACTATCAGATATGGCATAAATCACACCAGCCTCTAGAAGTTTCATTATCTCTTTCTTTACAACATCCTTTAGATTCGGGTTTAACCTCCTCTGATGTTCTACAGAAGTCATCGACTCGTCTTCTAGATGTATCCTATGCATGCACAGATCAGGTGATATTCCAGGTATGTCATCTAGTGAATATCCTATGGTTTTTCTATACTTCCTAAGCTCACAGAGAAGCAAAGCAGTTTCAACATTATTCAGTTCAGAATTCACTATCACAGGGTATGTCGAATTAGGTCCTAGAAATGCATACCTGAGCCCCGCTGGAAGTGTTTTTAGTTCGAGCTTGGGAGCTCTCAACTCACTCCAGGGGCTGTTGATGGTGGTTTCGAGGACGGGTGCCTTGTCGGTTTTCTGCTTCGGCGAATCCTCTTCGTCATCCAAACTCATGTAGGCAACCAATCTCTCCATCCTTTTCGTCGCGTCCATCATTTTTGCCAAACCGTTGGCTTCTTCATTCAGATAGCTGAACTCTCCTTCAGCTCTAGTCAAAGCGACCTCCAGAGGGTCGTCAAGAAGCAGTTCTTCTCTTACTTCTTCTACCAAATGCGGGCCATCTTCTATGACAAACGTCTGCCCGTCTAACATTGGTCTCTTGAGGAGTCTGTTCATCTCGAACCTCATGACCATGTCTCCCAGCTGGAGATCAATGATACCTCCTCTTACGTCAATAATTGCACCAGCTGTGCATAAGAAAGAACGCCCAAGGATGAGAGGGTCCTTCGGCTCTTCATCAGTCTCGAGGACTACAAAGTCTGCTGGAATGAGCGTATCGCCTATCTGCACATGTAGATCCTCGAGTATACCAACCGGGAACTTCGTCGACCTATCAGCAAAGACCAAGGAGATCTTTGTAGGCTTGAACTTCGTGAATCCCAGTCGCTTCGCCACAGAGTATGGCATCAGGTTCACACTCGAACCAAGGTCGCAAAGAGAGCATGCGAATATCATCTTGCCAATCTTCACTGACAAAACAAATCTGCCCGGATCGCTTCTCTTCTTCACCACCTTGTTCTGTAGCACAGCACTACACTCCTCAGAGACCAGCATCACATTTTCCTCCTCAGCTACTTTCCCAGAAATCAGCTCCTTCATGTACCTCTTCAGCGCAGGAATCATCTGTACAGCATCAGATAGAGGCAACTTCACAGTCAGGTCCCTCAACATCTCTTTACACTTCGCTTCCTCCAGACTTTTCCTCGACTTCTTCGGTGGAACTGGATAAGGCACCTTCGGCTTGTAGATCCGTGCAGGTACAGCCTCTGCAGCTACAGGTGTAGGCTCGTCAGACACAGGGACGGGTTCCTGAGAAGATGAACCTTCGTCTTCAGCTCGATCCACTCTAGTCAGATCAGCTTGATCGTCTTCGCTCGCTTGTCCTTCTGTTTCAAAGACCAGGTCCTCGTCAGCTTTCTCCTTCCCTGTTCTCTTTGCAGGAACTGGTGTAGGTGTCAGCTTCTTCCCACTTCGCGTCTCTACCACGGCAACATACTCATTCCTGGGATTTGTCTCTCCTTTCCCAGGAAGTGTTCCATGAGGCCTCTTAACAGCTTCGGCCATCTGAGCAACTTGTACATCAAGCTTCTTGACATGAGTCCACACGGCTTCATGCTTTCCGTTCAGATCATTGTACATCGTGTCAATCTTCTGGTTGATCTCTTCAGAAGACTTCTGCTGGTTCATCAACATCTGCTGCATCATGCTTTTCAGCTCGTCGTTAGAATTGTTTGATGAACCTGAAGCTTGCTGCTGGCTACTGAACTGCACCTTCTGCTGACCAAATGTCTTCTGGTTCGGAACGAAGGTCTTCTCCTGGAAGGTGTTAGAGTAACTCTTCTGCTGGTTTTGGCTCGACCGTGGCGGGTAGACTTGATCTTGCGGATTCTCGACGTTCGTGCTCCGATAGGACAAGTTCGGATGCTGCCGGTAGTTCTGGTTGAAGCTACGGTTTTGGACAAAGGCTTGCCCGTTCACGTAGTTAACCTCCATCTGATCATCTTCTTCTTCGCCTACTCCAAACTCTTGAGAGACAGGTGTATCATCGCTCTCATCAACGAAGTGGACAGACTTCTGCGACGCCTTCAGCAGCAGATTCACCTTGGCAGTCAGCTCATCAATCTTCTGCGCTTCTACACCGCTTCCCTTGGCGGACACACTACTCACAGTTCGGTCATATTCGGCGCTCTTGTTGCTCGAGCTTGCAGCCAGGTTCTCGATAAGCTCGAATGCTCCTTCCTTGGACTTTGTCATGAAATCACCATTGCTGGCTGAGTTCAAAATGTTTCTGTAGTCCCAGTTGACTCCATCATAGAAGATTCCCAGTATCTGCTCATCAGTGAAGCCGTGATGAGGACAATCTCTCCGGTACTCCTTGTACCTCTCCCATGCTTCGCAGAAGGCTTCTCCGTCATACTGGTGGAATGAAGCAATCTTGGTACGGAGAGAAGCTGTTTTAGACTTCGTATAGAAGTAGTCCAGGAACGCTGATCTGCATTGTTCCCACGAAGTCAAAGACCCTGGTGGTAATGACTTCAGCCAGCGAGAAGCTTTATTGGCGAGTGAGAATGGGAACAGCTTGCACTTCAGGAAATCGGCTGGTACCCCATTCGAGCTAGTCGTGCTGCATATCTCTTCAAAATTCTCGATGTGGTCCATCGGATTCTCAGCAGGTAGGCCATTGAAGAGGTGCGCCTTGACTAGTGAGATCATGTTGGGGTCTATCTTGTAGTCTTGCCTCTGAATTGGAGGAGGAACAATCGCAGACCGGTTTTGGTAGAAGGTATGCGGATTATCTCTCTCTCCAATAGAAGCTTGAGGATGCGGTTCTCTATCTTGCTGAGCCTTCCGCATTTGCTCGATCTGCTGCTGGAGCTGCTGCATCTGAGCAGCCATCTGAGCAGTCAGGTCTGCATTGCCTTGACCAGCCATCTGAACGGGTCTGGTCTGTCTGTTTTCTCGTTCTCTTCTCGCGAGTTCTGCGTTAGACAGGATAACAAGATCTTCGGTGCGGTTGCTCCTTGTAGATCTAGTGGTCATGCACCTGAAACACGCACGAGAGACAAGAGAAAGAACAAGTTAGTAAAATTCTTAGACTAAATTTCCAATCAAAATTCAGTGGCAACGAGTTGGTCCCCGTCGCAACGGCGCCAGTTTGATAAAAGATCTTTGCAGTGTAGTAAACAATTCGATCCAGAGGACCAGCGTTGCACAGTGAACTTATGAGACAAGAAATAGAGCTAAGACAATGATATGGTTTGGTTGTGATATAGTAACAGTAACGGATGTAAACAACGATTAAAATTCAATAAAGACAAGCACTAGACCAAGGTAATTCGCAGGAGAATCAGAGAAAGCAACCGAACGACTATTCAGGACAATGATTAAGTACGGGTTTCAAACTCGAACATAAAATTATGCAAACCCACTGTCGTGGCGTTAACAACTTTACTAATCAACCTAGATGTCTAAACCGTCGTTTGAATCTAGCAGTTGAAAGCAAGCAGTAAAATCAGGTTCGATATGTTCACGATCCGCCTTAGCATCAACTCTCGCAGGCTAAGGACGGATCGCTCACCAATGATTTATCTAGCACCCTATAACACTTTTGATGAATAGGAAACCTAGGATCTAAAACTGAGCGATCAAATCAATCTTAGCATTAAGATTATCAAAGGCGAAAACAAGAGACTCTTTTCATCAAGGATCCCGAGATACGACGATCTTAGCTGATGGTCGAAGTTGCCACAATCCGAAGATTGGGATTCTCGTTGAGGTATGTATCCGAAGACGCACTCTAAATGATCCTTGATTCAAAGACAAAGTATCCTATCTGCATTCAGTTATCTAAATCATGAAACTCCTTTGAAAAACCTAGATCTAGCAAGGCGACTACTCAGACATGATCAAGCAAGCAACGACAAAAGATGAAACAGTTTTCATTGAAATAAGGAATAGTAAACAAGAGGGTTCAGAAATCTTCTCCAAACTGTCACAAAGGATTCAGAGATCTTCTCCCTCAGATCAACAATGAAAAAACTGACAAAAAGCGTCTATCCTCGAAAGAACTCCGAACAAAGTGTAAAAAAACAAAACGTCTCCTTCCAAGGCTCGAAAACAGAAGTAAAATAGGTCAGGAGATCTGCGGGCGATCGAACGGTCGAGATCGGATGAGGATCGAGCAGACGATCGAACGGTGCAGGGAACACGTCGATCGATGGGCTTCGATCGCCGGGTCAAGTACATGGGCCTCGATCGACGGGTGTGATCGCCGGGTGCGGTCGCCGGATCAGGTCGTCGGAGGGGTCGCCGGCTCAGGTCGCCGGAGGGGTCGCCGCTCAGGTCGCCGGATCAGGTCGCCGGAGGGGTCGCCGGCTCAGGTCGCCGGAGGGGTCGCCGGCTGGGTCGCCGGCAGGATCGCCGGCACAGGTCGCCGGGACGGTCGCCGTGTAGCTCGCCGGGATGGCTCGCCGGGCCGGCCGGTCGCCGGGGTGGCTCGCCGGGCCGGTCGCCGGGGTAGGTCGCCGGGCCGGTCGCCGGGCTGGTCGGTTGGTCGGATCGCCGGGTTTTTGGCCATTTCGACTCCTTTTTGCTCCGTTAGCTCATCTTGCTCCTCTTTGTACGGAAATTCTCCTCTGAATGCCTTGATACCTGAAAAGACTCAATAACAACTAAAAAGACTCGATAAAACACGTGAAAACACTTGTTAGAATGCGCTAAAACGCAAGACATCAACTCGCGCTAAAACGCAAGACATCAACCTCAAACGGTATTATCATTGGGTTGGGATGAAGAGGGATGTGGCAGATTGGGTTGCGAGGTGCAACACTTGTTCTTTGGTCAAGGCAGAGCATCAGGTGCCTAGTGGTCTTTTGCAGAGTTTACCCATTCCAGAGTGGAAGTGGGATATGATCACTATGGATTTTGTTGTGGGATTACCTATCTCACGGACATTCGATGCGATTTGGGTCATTGTAGATCGCTTGACTAAGTCAGCACATTTCTTGGCCATCAAGAAGACAGATGGAGCAGCTGTCTTGGCTAGGAAGTTTGTGCGAGAGATTGTGAGGCTGCATGGAGTGCCAGCCAGTATTGTGTCGGATAGGGATCCGAGGTTTGCTTCAGAGTTTTGGAGGGCGTTTCAGACTGAGATGGGCACTAAGGTGCATATGAGTACCGCGTATCATCCGCAGGCAGATGGGCAGTCAGAGAGGACTATTCAGACTTTGGAGGATCTGCTTAGGATGTGTGTACTGGATTGGGGTGGTCATTGGGCTGATCATCTGTGTTTGGCAGAGTTTGCCTATAACAACAGTTTTCAGTCTAGTATTGGTATGGCTCCTTATGAGGCTTTGTATGGGAGGCCATGCAGGACACCCTTATGCTGGACCCAAGTGGGGGAGCGCAGCATGTTTGGAGCTAGTTTTGTTCAGGAGACGACGGAGAAGATTCGTGTCTTGAGGCTGAACATGAAGGAGGCTCAGGATAGACAGAGGAGTTATGCAGATAGGCGGCGACGTGAGCTTGAGTTTCAGGTGGGAGATAGAGTTTATCTCAAGATGGCTATGTTGAGGGGCCCTAACAGGTCCATAGCAGAGAACAAGCTCAGTCCGCGCTTTATGGGTCCGTTTCCAGTGGTGGAGCGAGTTGGGCCAGTGGCTTATCGGTTGGATTTGCCACCGATTATGAGCGCCTTTCACAAGGTGTTTCATGTTTCTATGTTGAGGAGGTGTTTGCGTCCTTCAGAGGAGGTTGTGGTTGAGATTCCAGAGGATCTCCAGCCAGATATGACAGTTCCGGCAGTTCCTGTGAGGATTCTTGAGAGGAGAGTCAAGGTTCTGCGGAACAAGAGGGTGCCATTGTTGAGAGTCTTGTGGGACTGTAGTGGCACAGAGGAGCAGACTTGGGAGCCAGAGGCAAAGATGAAGCTGAAGTTCAGAAAGTGGTTCGACAAGCAGGCTGTGGAGTGATTCATCTTTGTGGTTCTAGTCTTGTTTTTGGTTTTGTTGTTGTTGGTTTTGGACTTATGTATTTTCGTTTTGTTGTACGATATACATTTTTGGAGTTATATGAGATGGAGTTTTTGCCTCATATTTTTGGTTATGGTTTGGATGTTACAAGTTTCTTTGGCCGGTGGGGTCATTGAGAGTTTTTAGTCACATGTTGGTACGCGTTTCAGATTTTATTACTCGTTTTGTCTAGAGGCGGTGGGCCTTGTAGACGGTGGTTCTATTTGTGTTGGGACGTTAGGTGCCCAACGGACTTATATTGGGGGTCGCTACCTCGATATGGGTTGTTTTAGTGACAGTGGGTCACGTTTTGGTTGTGACAGGGATCACATTTTGGTTGTGACTTCGGGTCACGTTTGGTTTTGTGACATTGGTCACATTTTGGTACTGGACCGTGAGTTGCAGTACGGATGTCATAACTGCGGTTATGGCATTGAGAGTAATAATATCTTGGAAACATGCGTATAACAAAGGACTAAAAATTTGAGTTTTGAGGTCTTGGAGAGACGTTTGTGTTGGGATTCGAGGACGAATCCATTTTAGTGGGGGAGAATTGTAACATCCGTGAACCAGAAAGTTGTTTTGGAAGTGGTGTTGGACGATGCTAGGGGTTCGGGAGTAGTTGGCACATGCTCTGAGAGGTGTGAATTGAGGGTTGGCTGTACATGTTCTTGTTTGATTGTTGTGCAGTCGGTCTAAGGTTCAAGCATCGCGAAGAAAGTGTGTTAAATTCTTCTGAACGACTAGTATCGATCGACACCCGAAGGGTGTCGATCGACACCGGTTATCGGGTTTGATTTCCGGTTTAAGTCGATCGATTTGCAATTGGGTTGGTTTTGGTCGATGGGTGTCGACCGACACCAAGGAAGGGTGTCGATCGACACCGGTTATGGTGAAATCGACCGGTTTGATTTAAGTCGGCTGGTTTTGTCTGGTTTAAGGGTTTTGGAAACCCTAAGTCGCGAATAAAGTCTCTGGCCGCGAGAGAAAGTCACTTTTTGAGAGTTCTAAGTTAGAAAAGGAGGCAGAGACTTTTCAGAGGTGTTTTTGGAGTTTTGTGAAGTTTGGAGGTTGAATCAGAGGCTTTGGGTTGTTGTTCTTTCTCCCTTCCTTCCTTTCAATCCGTTTTCAAGGTGAGTGCGTGACTGTAGGCCCGTTGATCAATAGAGATTGTTTGATTTCGAGTTTTGGTTGTGTTCTTGAGTTGTTTATGCTGGATTTCGTGTTTTGATAGTATTGGGGCGTTGAAAACCCCTAGATTTTGTGTTATTGCGATTTTGGAATGTGATTTTCGTAGTTTCTGGTTTCTGGGCGTCGAGCCGGTGTCGAGCGACACTCGATGAGTGTCGATCGACACTCGGGAGGCTGGCGTCGATCGACACCATAGAGGTGTCGGTCGACACCGACCTGGGTGTCAGGAAACGTGGGTGTTTCCTGACAGGGAGTTCATGTTGTTGTGGTTTATGTTGAGCAATGTTATTGTTATTGATTATTGTGATGTTTTGTCTACTGTTTGACGTAATTGGCCTGTAGGCAGGATGATCCACTCACTAAGTATTTATGATAATACTTACGCATCTCTTTCGTAATGTGATGCAGGTAACAGCAATGTTCTTCCGCGGAAAGAGACCGAGAGAAGAGGATGATGAGATTAGGAATTTGATTTTGGCATTGTTGTTGTGGTTGACAAGGAATTCTTAGGGTGTTAGTTTATTTTAATAATGTAGCAAAACCTGTTTAGGTTGCTTATTGGTTATTGGTTTTATTGGTTTATTTCTTTATTGGTTATTGTTGAACGGTTATTTATGATTTAATAATATTATTGTTTTCTTCCGCATTGTGTTGTTGAATTAGCTGTTGAGGATTAATATTTATGGGAATATTAATCTGGGCTAATTATTTAATAAAAAAAAAAAAAAATTTGGTTGTTTCAGAATTGATTTGAGTAACTAGACTATGCAATACACTACAACAAAAGAGACATTTTTCGACGGCAGGATACGTTGTAAAAGCGATGTTAATCGTTTTTTACATCGAATTTTCATCGATTTTCAAATCGTTGGTAACCGATCAACGTTAATTCAAAATCGTCGTCAATTGCGACGACACAAATGTCGTCGTTAATTCAACGTTAATTATCATCCTAAATTCGTTGTACAATTTACAAGCAATTTACAACGAACAAGAGTAGTCGTCGTTATCTCGATTTATAATATAACAAGCAAATTACGACGAAAATGAATTTCAATTCACGACGGAACTAAATCGTCGTTAACAGCCGGTTAAAATACCGACGCATATACGTCGGTAAATAACAAATTAAATTAGAAAATCTAATTTTTAAGTATTCGTTGTAAACCAGTTGTTTCCTGATGCTCTTTTGTAAGGTCTTTCTCTGCGACACCTGATTCTCGGGCCACCGCTGCAGCCTCTCAACGACGTTTCTTGTCTCTCAAGAGCGCTGCAATATGTGGGTTTTCCATAGCCATGATCTTGAAAATGGCATCGTTCTCTGTACGTTCTTCTTGCATAGACAGGTCAAGATTTATAATCTTGGCCCGCAGTCGGACCGGATCATCCTCGGGTCGTCGGCGTTGCAGAGCAAGTGACGAAGCAACAGGAACATGGCGAATTGAACCCATCCCAATAGTTTTACCTTTATTCTTAGGGGCAACATGCTATTTTAAAACATTAAATTAATATTAATAAAGTTTAATTATAATAAAGTTTAATTAATGTTAATAAATATATACATACATATATCGAATCATATATAGTAGTACGTACCTGTTCGAAGATGCGTTCAATATCGGGGGTGCTCAACTCCACTGATTGAGAACCGCCTGGGGATAACTGTTGAGAGCGTTGTGTCTGTTCCTCGGTGACTCTTGCGTTCACATCGTTCCATATTTCCTCAGCTCTCGGAGTTACATAACTTCCGTTTTCCTTGTTTGTGTCCTCTGAAAAAGTTCCGTCAATGGAGGGAGCACACCTCCATTCTCCGAAGCCTAAACATTGATTTAATTTGTTTATAATTCTTTAGTTTAGTTTATATTTTTGTATAAGTAAAAAAAAATTATATTACCATTTGTAAACGTATTCTAGTAAAAGGCGTATGGCCAGCTGTGTGAGATACGACCTTCGGTTTGCCGTCCGCACCAACATTTAAACGGGCAGCAGGGCATTTCATCGACATCTCCACAGAGTGTGGTTGAATCCTGAATCGAACCAAGCCTTCCCAAACTCAGTTATTGATGTAAATCGGCTTTGCGTCATTGCCCTTTGCCCAGAGTGGAAGTGGGATATGATCACGATGGATTTTGTGGTGGGATTACCTATCTCACGTACGTTTTTATGCGATTTAGGTCATTGTGGATCGTTTGACCAAGTCCGCGCATTTCTTGGCCATCAAGAAGACAGATGGAGATGCCCTATACTCTTCTCTTGGAAAAATACTCTAAAAAAAGAGAAGAGTTGTCCTTATACTCTTTTTTTTTTTCAAATCTTGTCCACTTACACTTTATTAAATTTTAAACCCAATTTTAACCCTCAAATCACATTTTAAGTTAATTCATAATTAATAAATAATTAAACAATTAAAATAAATAAAAAAGAGTTTAGATAAATGAAGAGAAGAAAGAGGGAAAAGGGAAATCACGTTTTTTTTTTTTTTCTCCTCGCCGTTCTTCCTTTCTTCCTCTTCTCTGCTATTTCTCCTCACCGGTCTTCCTCTTCTCTTCATCTCTTCTTTCATCTTCTCATCCTTCTTCCTCGTTTACATTTTGAACTGGATCCGTAAAAGTCACAAACAACTGTTTTGACGCTTGTTTCATTATATATCCAACAAAAATTTTCAGTTGACGATCATTGTCGATTACTACTCGGGGAGATGTTGTGTTATTGATCAATCCGCTAGGAAAATAACTGAACTCAACATTGAACCCACTTTCGATTGAGTAGTCCTCCAACACCGTCGTCTTTAGCTCTTCAAAGGTAGTTATAGATTCCAAAGCAACTAATCTTGCTCCTTTTGTCTCATCAGCAACAAAATTCCAACCCTTGATTGCATTTGATTTCCATGTGCCACTGGTTACATAGATATGCAACATAATAACCAAGACAAGAAAGAAACTGAAACACAAAATCTAAGAGAAGAAAAAGTAAAAAAGAAGAAGAAGAAGAAGAAGAGTATCGTGGAATGTAGGTTTTTTTTTTCTGAGAAAATATATAAAAGGAAATATAGTTTTTTCAAAAGATTTTTAAATATTCAGTTACCATTTTCGCTATATTTTCTCAGATTTTCGTAGAAGATGAATTCTACCTTTCTGTAGAAATAAGTGTCAACGGTAGAATGGTGTTTCTACTTATGGTAGAAGACGGTGTTTTGAGTAGAACACATAATCTACGAGTAGTAGAATACATTATTTTTGGCAGAACATGCAATCTATAAAATGTAGAAGAGAGTGTTTATGGTAGAATACAGATTCTACGGTTGGTAAGAAACAATGTCTAAGGTAGAATATAGATTATACCAATGGTAGAAAACCGTGTAACACGTTTAACAATTGTCGAACAATTCTACCAACTCGTAGAACGTATGATATTTAGCAGAAGGCAAATTCTACGACGGTAGATGACTGAACAGACGGTAGAATTAATGTTCTACTACAGATAGATGTTAGAGCATGTAGCAGAAGACATATTCTACTTTGAAAACCAAACTTGGTAGAACCAAACTTCATTTAATTTTATGAACTTCAAATTTCAAAAAACAATTGTGAAAAAATTCTCTAAAATCTTCATATAATATTATTAAATTTATTTAAAAAATTTGTAAAAATTTTAAATTGTAAAAATATTTATTTCATATTGTTAGTATATGCAAGGTTATTTGAGTCCAAATTTGTGAAATTTCAAAAAAATGTGTAAGAGGACAATAGTTCTCATATTTTAGGGTATATTCACAATTCTCCCATTTAAATATTAACAAAGGCTCTTTAAAAACAAAGTCAAATTGAAATTTTTCTCTCTCTTCCTACAAGTTTGATTGGTAGAACATTTATATTTTATTAAGAGTGTTATATTTTTTTGTCATCCAATCAAGATTTTTAGGAAATGATGTAAGAGCACATGCATCGCCGAGCCGTTTCTGGGTTTAAAAAAAAAAAATATATATATATATATATATATATATATTTTTAAGTTTTCGTAAAAAAAAATAAAAAATAAAAAATTTGACGAACCGTGTGCCGATACGTGTCGAATTCGTTTCAGAATCGACTCCAAAAGCTCGCCCGGGAGAAGCGATTCTGATGTCCAGTCTCTGCCATGTCATCATTTTTTTTTCTTTTCTAGAGAATTTTGCCCGAGCTCAGCGATGCATGTGCTCTATAAGAGCATTCCCATCAATATATCCAAAAGGGTTATCAAACAACACTATTATAATAAAATTCAAGAAATACAATTAAATTTTAACATCTGCAAATAAATGAGCCAATTATATAATTTTATAATCTTATACTCCCTCTGTTCCACTATATTTGATGTTTAAGGTTTTTCACAAATATTAAGAATCATTTAATGTTTTATTATTAATGATTTTTCTTTTTATATCAACTATTTTTCTAATATTATTAACCAATAGTAATTCAAGTATTCAATTACTTTTAATTATTTTTTCTTGAAGTTTGGAAAAAGTAGCATTTATTAATAAAAAGTAACCTTAAAAATCTTGAACATCAAATAATAAGGAACAAAAGAAAAATCTTAAACATCAAATATTAAGGAACAGAGGGAGTAACTAACTTTTATCAGTTGACAGAAAAAAAAAACTAACTTTTATCATTAATGTAATATTTATGGAATAATAATTAAATAAAATAATAATTGAATAAATTTAATTTTAAAATGAAATAATATTTTTAAAAAAATTATAAATGGTTTATGTTATAAATATAATATATATATTACATGAGAATAAATATCAACACATACTTTCAATATCTTCATGTAATTTTATATATAATTTTGACGAATCAGTTTTTAACGAAAAAAAGTAATTTTATTTATAATTACTAAGCCAATCATTGAAAAATATACATTAACGAGAGCAGTTTCAACAACATATTGCTAATGCTACTTACTGTTAATACTCTACTATGAATCATACCAATCAAGCCAGAGTACTGAGAAAACAGCGACAAAATCAAATAAAGATAACAAATTTTAGGGTTAAGTGGTTAACAATAGACTTAAAATATCAACCCTAATTAACACCTAGAATAAGAAAAATTCTATTGGGAGTTGCAATTCTTTGGAGTGGGGTTTATCACTCCTTCCAAACCCTACTTAGGTTTATCTGCGTGTTGCCCGGTCGTTGGCTCACACAGCAATTTTTTTTTTTTTTTTTGAACAAACTCACACAGCAAATATGAGAGATTCGTAACTCAATGATCCTAATATTTTATGTATCGATATTGATATACATAAGTTTGTACAAATTGATGAAGAAACAGAACCACATATATATTACGTCGACCTTTCATTGGCCCTAACTAATAGTGTACGATATCACTACGATCGATTATCTATAGGACCGCGAAAATCCAGATTGAAAAATACGAATAAAAATCTTATATTATGGATATTAAATAGTAATAAAACGATTGAAAACACCTTTAAGAAAAGAGACGAATACGTAGAGGCGAGATTTGATCTATTTCCTTAACTCAATAAATCTCCCGCAGTGTGGCGGTTTGATGAGATTGAGAGTCCCAAGATACAACTACGTGAGACTATAATCGCAACACTCGACTATAGAATCTGCGAACTATTATTCTACGCTATACTCTCGAGACACTTACGTTTAGAGAAGAAGAAGAGAGATGTAGGAGATTTGCTGGAGAGAATATTTTCGAGTGAATGAATAATGAGAGAGGTGAGACCATTTATTTATATTTGAGAGAGGCTTGATCCGCAAGGGATATGCTCTACGCGCAGGAAAAAATATTCGGAGAATATCCTTTTTTACTTGGCATGGAAGCGAAGCAGCCGACAAGGAATATGGATTTATCCCATATTTATTTTCGTGTTAATCAAACCGATAATCCGAACTCAATCTTCTAGAAGTTTCTGGAAGATTTATTCTCGACATTATGCGATTTCGTTTTGGGCTTTAAAAAAAAACGTTGATAGGAATTTGGCCCAAAATGAATAGTCTTCGTGGGCGAAGCTCACATTCACCAAGACCCAAGACCAAGCCCGAGCCCGAGCCCGGCGGCGGCGGGCGCGCGCGCGTGAGTGTTTTTGCATAATGGCCCCCTTTCTCTCAACCTCCATAGTCTCCCACTAAAGGCTATTGAACCTTGTTTAGAAATGTCTATATTTAAACAAGAGGAAAAAGTTCATACTTTCCAATGTGGGACAAATGAAGTGCTCCTTCCTTTAACTCACTTAATTTTTTCATTTATTTTACATGAGCCAAAACCCATTTCTTTTCACATTTGTCCACAATTTTATTCATCCCATTTGGTTTAAAAATTTGGTTCCAAGATTATCATCATGTGGGTTTTATAAATGTGGGAAATAACTTTTTGAATGTTTTTATTCTGAAATTTAGGGACCATGTAATTCGTGATAGGTACTGAGTTTCAGAAACTAAGAACATCTCCACGTGGAAAGAATATGATCGTACATATAGATTCCTTTCCTTAATTTATTTTTTGGTTTGTCCGGGAAAATTTTCCATATTGTAACTTTGGTTAGTGATCATCAAGATCACGTGAATAGTATTTAACATCAGGCTAAGCTACGTTTTCATATAAATAAAATAATGGAGTGATAGTGAGATAGATATTTGTTTTTGTAACCAACAAGTTTCAAAATCATCAAGATCACGTGAATAGTATATAACATCAGGCTAAGCTACGTTTTCATATAAATAAAATAATGGAGTGATAGTGAGATAGATATTTGTTTTTGTAACCAACACGTTTCAAAATCATCAAGATCACGTGAATAGTATTTAACATCAGGCTAAGCTACGTTTTCATATAAATAAAATAATGGAGTGATAGTGAGATAGATATTTGTTTTTGTAACCAACAAGTTTCAAACCTTAAATTTTTTCTCTATTTTCAATGACTATAAGGCTCTAGGCAGTATATCCACCCATGACTACGTCTAAAACCATGTAATATAATTGTTCTTTGGCGAGCAGAGACCCCTCTCAACGTGAATCGAACATGTGACATCCTATACTGCAATGTTTAAGTTGGTTTTGTGACCTCTCAACGATAAGTTGGCCTAATGGAGCTTAACCATTAGGTCACCTTATCGTTGGTATCAGACCTCAAATTAACTAGATATACTGCAATGTTTCTAAAGGTAATCAATCAAGTTGGAACATCCACTATGAAGAAAATATATTACAAGCTGGTTTAATCTTATCTTGATATGTGCTTTTTGCAGGTGAATGGCGAGAAGCAGAAGAAACGGGAAGAGGAATACACTCGAGTTTGTGTGTATATGGGCTTCAGATTCTCGAGGGCCCATCTTTCTCCATTCTTTTGTCACTCTTCGCAAGACCAATACCACAAAAGCCCAACTTAAACGAAAATTTACTTGAAGCTCCAATAAGAAAGTAGGGAGAGCAGATGCTTCGTTAAAATGTTGGTACATTTATTACTTTTTTTCTTTTCTTTTAATGACTTTGATTTTGCAATGTTTTAGAAATATACCATGCAACGCTCTTTTTTTTTTTTTAATTATATCATTTTACATAGACACATAGTATTATACATAATACTATGCTTTTAGTTTAAATCACGTCTAAATTGATTTACAATTTTGTCTTGGTGTATATTTATTGCATTGCATAGTCATACCGTCAATAAATGTCATATACCAAAGAATAGTGAAGAAAAATAAATTGAACCAATATTTGCAATTAAAAATAAAAGACAGATTGATGTACCTGTTGATGATTGCACAAGACCGTTTTCTTCATTCTCCATGGGTATGGATTCCTCTATGGGCCAGAATAGCATAAAGGCTTGTCAATAAACCAATATTTAAGAAACAAGTTTTTGCTAGTTAACAAATTTTTGGCTCCAGGCCTCCACCAAAGATCATCATCACCTCTTCTTCTTTGGAGAGCCACCTCTTCTTCTTTGGCTCTCCTGTTCCAGAGTACTTTTTGATTAAGGCTTCAACATCTTTCCAGAATAAACCCTCAACAAGAACTCCATCTTTAGTCGGCCTGAATATACATACACAAAAACCAAGCTTCAAAAAAGCAGTAGGCGCTAAGCAGCAGACGGTGAAACTTAGCCTAATGCTTAAAACGCCTAATCGGGGCCTAGGCGATTTTGTAGGAGGTTTACGCGTTTTTTAATAATAATAAAATATATAAATATTAAATATATATCATTAAATAATTCAATATACAAAAACCCCTTGTGTTACTCCAGCAGCTGACACATCAGCTTTTTCAAGCAGGGAAAAGTTGACAACTCAGCAAAAACAATGAGCCAATCAGAACATTCTAAATAATACCAGTCAGCATTTTCACTGGTTTATTTGCCACATATTTGGTTTGGTTTAATTGATATTTTCATATCTACCGATCCGGTTTCGTTGCATTTCTCTTCTTCCACGAATGTTTCTTTTTCTTCTGCCCGCCTAATAACCGCTTTAAACCGCTGAATGAGACATCCGCTTAACCAGGGCGATTTACATGAAATCCAATCGGGTAAGCTACGCATAACGCTTACGCTCCGCCTAGCTGGCCGCCTAATCCGCTTTTTTTAACACTGACAAAAACAAACAAATTAGGCAACGCAAGGGAGCAGCGAAAGCAGCGATACTCGCAAACACATCAGCAGCAGTGTTACCCAACATATAAAACAAAGCAACTAGCCAAACACCTAACGCTATATAACCCAAGATCTTGAAGCAGTAGAAGAATTTGAGGTAATCGAAAAACCCATCTGGTGAACAAACCGGGTTTGATTTCAAGAACTCTCATTGATCAGCATAACCTCTGTGCTCATGTAAACCAGAGCACAATACAGTAGTGTCACCACTCAAGCTGTTATTGTCAATTTCGCTCATATGTCGACAAATTACAGTAACATCAACGAAAGATATATTCTTTAGCAAGGGGTTGTTGAGTATATCCCTCTCCTCAAAGAAGAAGAAGAAGATCACAGCGCAAAGTATTGGAGATATCTTGGTGAGCAAGGCGAACCAAGTATTGTGGGCCATCAAAGCCCGATTATGAAGTGAAACCCGTGAAGCCCAACCGAAAAATATACCATAGAATCCTATTGTGATAAGGATTAGGAAGATTTACATTATTTGGTGTTATCATTATGTTAATGTTAAACACTATATATATGTGTCTTATACTCTTGTATCAATAACACAACTCAATAATATATTCCTTTATATTTTATTTCACATGGTATCAGAGCCTTCGATTTTTGGTGACCTAAATTAAAGCTTCTGCATGATGACCGGTGTAGAAGAAGAGTCCGACGAAGACGATCCGGATGATGACGTGAAACTCTCTCACGTTATTCTCTTTCTTTAGTTTTTTTTAAATTCAATAGGTTTTTCCATTATGGACTTAGATACTTACGTGTCTTTTAGGTTTTGCGATATGAATTTCTGGTTTGATGCAAGAGTTAGAGTTATTGAGAGAATCTTTTGGTTAAAGGGTTTGTGGCTTTCACGGGGTTGTTAGTTATATTTTTGAGATAGATTCTTAAGTTTAGAATTTCTCAAGATTTTTGGTTTCTCTTATTACGGGGGAGTTTGATTATGGTTTTAGGGATTGCTATTGGAACGCTCATGTTTTTAGGTCATTTATTTTTAGTCTGATTTATGGACTGTCCGGAACAAGGACAATTATGATACCATATTAGTAATGGGCCTAACTCACACCCAAAAGCTAGCTCAAGAGTGGAGGATTGCCACATCCTATATATATTGTCCACAAATCTCCCATACTTCCGATGTGGGACAATTCTAACACACCCCCCTCATGCTCAGGATGGACATCTGAATCGTGAAGTTTGTGGGACTGGACATCCACGGGTGTGCGCCCAATCGAGAAAGTTGGGTTAACCTTGGGCTCTGATACCATGTGAAATAAAATATAAAGGAATATATTATTGAGTTGTGTTATTGATACAAGAGTATAAGACACATATATATAGTGTTTAACATTAACATAATGATAACACCAAATAATGTAAATCTTCCTAATCCTTATCACAATAGGATTCTATGGTATATTCTTCGGTTGGGCTTCACGGGCTTCACTTCATAATCGGGCTTTGATGGCCCACAATACTTGGTTCGCCTTGCTCACCAAGATATCTCCAATACAAAGCCCATTGAAAACCCCTCGAAATTTGGGATTGCTCGAGCTATACAGAAAATTCACAGCTCTCATTTTCAAAATCCGAACTTTGTCTTCTATCAAAACACTTAACCACTCATAGATCATGCGACAATAAGCTAAAAAGGGACAAGGCTTCAACAAAAACTAAGAATTTTCTGAAACTTAAGAATCTGGATTTGATCAGACGAGATTCAATCAAAGGTTCAGGTGCTCACACGATACTAATCGACGTGGTCTGTGAGCAGGAAAGCGTGTTCTCCTCCGAGAATCGCGAGATACAAGGAGAAAGAGATGGAGATCGCGAGTGAGTCCGAGAGATAGAGATTCGCGAGAGAGTGATAGAGATCGAGGAGGAGAGAACAAATCGTTTTCTGAAGTAGAGATGGAGAAAGAGATTGAAGGAGAGGAGATTGATTGGTTTCTGATTTTGGTAAAGTAAAAAATTAAAATTGGTTAACCATCTCAATCCATTAAACCAATATAAATTAAACCATTACAAACCAACCCATTTTACCCATCAACCCAATTGACCCATGAATCCATTTGTATCCAAATTTTGAATCCATTTACTCTAATGGATTGGATGGGTTGGAATGATCCATTAATTTGGATCCATTTTGACAACCCTAGATGTACCCTCCATATTCAGATGTGGCATATTTAATTTAACTACTTATCTTAGGGAAATATATACTTTTATGTTTGTAATTAACCAGCTTCTGTTATCAGTATACATCTTGCAACCAAGTAGTAAAAAGAGACGTATACACCATTCTTGACGTAAACAGATACGTATACATATGTGAGATCGTGTCTATATATATTCATATAATGTATGTGTAAACTATGTAATATTATGTGTGCATAGATACATACATATCTATCGAGATTATGAGTGCCAGTTCATGTTAGGAAGCTGAAACGCCTGTCTTAAAACCCCGTGATCAGTTGTATCAATGACTCCATTTCCGTGAAACCCCGAACTCTGAGGAATCTCACTAAGCATTGAGACAAAAGAGACATTGTAGTTGTCATTGTTGATATCACTCGTATGATGAAACCTCTTGCTAGATAAGAAAGATCCAAATGAAGACGATCCTGAGGCCTCGTGACCCATCCGATACTGACCACATAAGGAACGTTTGTCCGAGGACACGACCATACCATCGAAAAAGTGTTCTTCGTTATTATTATTGTTGTTGTTGTCATTGTTGTCTAAGACCGATGTGGAAGAAGAATTAGCAGATGATTTTGAGAGCATTCCTTCCATTAGATCCTCTCGTAGTAATACTCTCTCCATTGTTGGTCTTTGTGAACTGTTCTTCTTATAGATTCTACAAAGAACCCAATCGTCTAGCTGCAAAATATTGATTTATGGTACATTAGTCAATACACCAAAGCATATAAGTAAAAATTAATAGCGTGTTAGTCACGTTCACTCAACGAGTAGGTTATCTTGAATTTTACCCCCAAAAAAAAAAAAAAAATGGTTTGAGCTTCCGATGTGAAACAATGTTGTACACTAATAAGATAAAATTATAGTTGCAATCACAAAATTGAATTGACTTGCGTATACATTGAACTACAAACTTAGATTTATTTTATAGCACTAATTAATTATGAGGTTTGCTTATAATATCTTAAATTTCATTACTAATTAATTAACGTACAGAGACTAAAATTTGATGATCCCAAATTTGTTAACATATATACTAAAAATTAATATATATTACTGATCAAATACGGGGACTCAAATTTGATGATCCAAAATTTGTTAGTAGCTAGATGTTGATCATTTCACATACCCGTAGTGAGTTTTTTCTTGTGGTGGCTGAGTCAGGTGGCTTAGCTGCGGCGTTAAGGTTGCCATCAGTGAGACGATACTCATGCATTATCCAATCCGTTTTGATCCCTTTAGGAGGTTTACCACCATAGAAAACAAGCGCCTTCTTGACGCCAACTTTGTGACTATTGCACGTAAATATCGGTTTATCGGTTCCCGTAGCTTTCCAATAACCGGAAGTTGCTGCCCGGTTTGGTCTAACCCCATTTGGATACTTCCGATCTCTAGGACTAAAGAAGTACCACTCGTGCTCTCCAAAACTTGCCTTGCCTAAATCATTCAAATTAATCATTAACCAAGCGATCATCGCTATATAATCAACTTAATTATACATTTTAATCAAAACACCAACACATAAATTAGGATATATATATGTAGAAAAAGCAAATATACTTGGAAGCTCCCAAGGATCGAATTTGTAAAGATCAATCTCGGCGATGATTGAGACCGGAAGTGGAATGGAAGCAGCTTTCTTCTTGAGGTAGTGAACAACCAGTTCCTCGTCGGTCGGGTGAAACCGAAACCCGGGAGGGAGACGTGGATGGCCCGGTCCTATGCTTGAATCCCCCATATTTTCCAGTAGCTCGATATTTTTTTTTTCAAATTTAAAGAAAAATTACGAAATTAGTGTCATGATCTTCAAGAGAATGTGTAAGAAGAGGATTTGAGATTTTGGAGAGTGAATGTGTGTGTATGATATAAGATGCAAGAAGAAATATAGGTGTTAGGTTTGTGTGTGCATACGAGTACCGAACTGGGTCCCTCGACGAGGAAATGACACGTGGCGAATCGTGGGGCCCAGAGTTAGCGGCCAATGGGCATTAAATTTTGGAAAAGGCAGGTTTTTTTCGAACTGCCTTATGTCATGCCTTTCTTATGCTACACATCACGCACATACCTCATTTTGGTTTTTGTAGAAGATTTGTATTAAATATGTAAAAGAAAATGTGAGAATTTTTTATTTATATATAAACTAGAAAAAAGATCTTTAAATTATTCTAAATTATTTTTAATTAAATTTAATATAATTTGATGTATTTTTGTTTGATTAAATTTAGTCATTAAAAATATTTAAGATTTACGTGAAACAGCTTAATTTTTGAGCTATTGCATATATAATCAAATGAAAAACAAATATTTACCTAAATTTTATATTTTTTAGAAAAAACTTGTAAAGAAATTTCATGGTAACTTAGTAATTATTGTTCTCCTTTCAAACATTCAATCTTCGAACACTTTTCACTTATTTTCAACTATATACAATCAATTGGTCTCTACTTATTTTGTATGTGGAAATAATACAAATTTTCAACTTTTTAAAACTAAATTGTCAAAAATTATATTTATTTACAAAGAATTATATAATCTCAAATTTATGTAAATCACATTAAAATTATTTATTTTTGTATTCCATAATACATATTCTAATTTGTTTTTAATAGGATAAATTTTAAATACAATTTTCTTGGTTAAAATTTTAACTATATTAACCTTTTGAAAATTTATTCGTAGTTTTTTTATAGCTCTAATTAACTTCATATTAGAACTGTTTTCTTTCTATGAAATAAGATTACGAATAAATTAACTAATTTCTTTCAGATCAAAGAAGTTAACAATATTTTAGTTAATGAACGATAAAAGAAAATACTATGAGTGTTAGTATTTGTATTTAGTAAATGTGATAAGAACATTGCGGAAAAATCCCGAGATAAAATCTCCAGTGCAGCAGTGCTGCAGGTTGAAG
The DNA here is from genome assembly GCA_026724425.1 of Erythrophleum ivorense. Lineage (NCBI taxonomy): Eukaryota > Viridiplantae > Streptophyta > Magnoliopsida > Fabales > Fabaceae > Erythrophleum > Erythrophleum ivorense. The sequence goes on from JAIUCV010000087.1 coordinate 678,414, forward strand.
TTATCGGGTTTCTTGTCCGCTTCCTACGACATTATTAGGCCAACAATGAATAGTGAGTTTTAACAAAAAACAACGAATAGTGAGGAAAAGAGACATTAATTTCCATGCAGAGGAAATTTGATAGAAATAAATATTATATTTTCTGAAATAAAAGTTATTTTCTATTCAAACAAAAAAAAAACATTTTCATTTTTTTTAAAGTGTTTCTGAATTTATTTTGATTAGTTTAACATAGAGAAAAATCACAGAAAATAGATATGAAATTTTACTACTTAGAGAACTACTCCATTAATTTTTTTTTTTTTTTTTTTTTTTTTTTTTTTTTTTTTTGGGGTTAACTACGAAGGGTTTGGGTCTAGGTTCTAGTCCCTTCCCTGGCCGATCAGCCTTTGATAATCCTACAGTATATTAAAGAGGAAGCTATTTTGCTGATGTGGCGAGTCCACATATTTTTGAAATTCTTTTATTTTTATTTTTTATTTATCGGATTTTGGCTGACCCGTTTACGTTACACGCGGATCCTATTGAAACACTCGGATCTTTTAAAAATTTGGAATTTAAAAACATTTGGGCCGACAAAGTTATAAAAAGATGTTGGGCCTGATATTTACAATTTTTTGTTTGTCGTCTTGCCAAAATCCCGTTAATTATGCAAAGATATTTTATTACCAAAAACTGAAAAGCTTCTTCAAGTTGTTTTCGCTTTCCTTACTTCTCACCATTGCATAATTACATTTTACTGAATTTCCTAAAGTTAGTAATCCGTAATAAATTTACATATTAACTCGATTGTTGTAATTCCTTTGTTGAAATCACAATATTACCGAAGTTATACTAATCAAATATTGAAAATGTGCAAAGTTATTATATTACCCAAAAATAGAAAAGCTTCTTCCTCAAGTGTATCAGCTTTCTTTACTTGGCCATTGTAGAATTAATGGTGAAACCTAAACAGAGAAGTTGTACCCCCTTTCTCTATATAAAGGACTTCTTCTCAATGTAAACATCTCACCATTATTGGTTATCTTAGTCCATTATACGTCCGTTATTTGTTAAAGCGATTGATCAGTTTTTATGTGTTGGAAATCGTGGAGATTGGAATTCATTGGTAGATGTAGAACAAGATTTAGCAGAGCTGGAGTTCGAATGAAGGTGCTTCGACGAATAATCTGATCTTTGGTGTGCATAGATTTAAATATCGAGTCTTTCGGTGCGTCATAGATCTGATGAATTGAGGATTTTCGGCCATAACTTAATGGTGTGATCTGCAAATGGAGTTGGAGATTGGAATCCAAAGAAAGCTGGGTTGAGTTCCGCTTTCAGCCAAGATGAAGATGATCTGATCTTCGATGCCGGCGACCTGCGACGGCGGAGCTAGGTGGCGGCTCACCTTTTCCACATCAAACCTAATATAAACACGTGTAGACACATGTTTGTTTTTTTTTTTTTTTTGGTTTTAAGTGTAGACACATGTTCTTTTGTGAATATCGTTATCTCAATGTTGAGATTAGCGATTGGGGTTAATGAGCTTTCAATTTCAATAGTACTAGCCTTTAGGCCTTTAGTGAAATTATACTTGGTCGATTTTAATATTGCTAGACATTAATCTTGGTGTCTTGTGAAAGGTTTTGAGATGTCGTACATTCAAAGTGAAATTCTACTTATTTAGACATGTATTCTAATTCTCTTACCTAAAATTGTACTTTAAACTATCAAGAATAGTTTGCTAAAAAAATATTACTGAATCATATTTTTGGAAAAAAAAATATATTTGGAATCAGGTTTTCAAAGTAAAAAAAAAAAAAATGGAAAATTTGTGGATTTGTGTTGCACAAATTCATTGCAGAAAATTATCTGATTCATATTTACGGCTGAAATTTTGAACATAGATTTATTTTGGTAAGAACTTTTTGGAATTGTTTGATTTAGAGACTGTTTTTTTTTTTAAAAAAAAAATCTTATACACATAAAATTATTGGTTGCATTTTTTTGAATTTGTACTTTTGAAAGGAAATTTATGGAATCGTATTTTTGGAAAAAAATTTAGAATTTCACTGATTCATATTTAAGTGTAAAAATTTGTGGAACATATTTTGTTCGATCGTAACTTTGCGGCATATTTTGTTTTAACGATTTTTTTTAAGAAAATCATACTTTTGATGTAAAATTTTCTATGGAAATATTATTAAAAGGAAAAAGATATGATGGAAGTAAAATCAAAATAATATTTTAAAGTGTTAATCAAAGTATCACAAAAAAAATCTAACCATCAAACAACTAAAATATTTCAAGATATTAAACATACAAATGATTTACCTAAAATTGGAAACTTAAATAAAAGCATAAGATTTAAGAAAATATATGAATATAGTAATTAATTTTTAAAATATCAAAGACAACAAAATCCTGCGCATTAGGCGCAGGTAATCACCTAGTATCTTATGACATGGCGCAAAGCTGAGGCCCTACTCCATTAATCATTCGTCGTAAGTATGTTCCCCAGCTAGATGCGGATGAAGCTGAGACGATTCCTAACATTTTTGTCGATAAACTTAACATTATAAATAAATTTTTCATTAAAGAAGAATTTGGTGATCAGTGGCGGATCCATTTGCATCATGAGGGTGGCAATTGCTCCCAGTAAAATTTTCATTTTTTGTGTAGTTGATTGAAGCCAAATTTGTTTGCCCCCATTAAAAAACTATTTTCTGCCCCCATTAAGTTAGGCGGGAAAAAAAAATCGATAATCAACTAATTTGATTGCAATTATTTTCTCAAAACTCAAATTAACCGGTAATTTTTCTTTATTGAAAAAATAAAAACAATAACCCATTTACTTTTGTGTAAAATGGTAACTCTTTCCTTTTTTCATCTGATCAAAATTCTTATATTTTCCTTTTTTCTCAACATAATCTCATTTTCATATATTTATGCATATCTGAATTAGGTTTATAACTAAATTGAAAATTTATACTTTACTATATGATTATTACTTGAAAAAAAACTATATGATTATAGCTTATATTCTTAATATTTATATATTGTTTGCCCCCACTAATTTTTTATCCTAGATCCGCCACTGTTGGTGATATAAGAGTCTCTTCCAAAAAAAGGAAATTAATCTCTCCTAAACAGAAAACTTTTCTGTACGACAAAAATTGTTGTAAATTAGTATCTATGTTACAGAATTATAATAGGAGATGATACTACAAAATTTAAGCTGTCACACATATCATGTTATTATTATTAAAAAAAAAAGATGTTATTAACTTTGTTAAAATATTAGAAATATAATAAAGAATTTTAAAATATGTAACATGTCATTTATGTCAATTAAAGAAAAAACAATTGAAAATAATATCTGAACAAAAATACTATTGTTATAGATTAAACTTATATCAGCAACGCTTAATTTATATTTATCTAGTGCATCAACGTAACATTTACGAGTACTATTTAATTATTTATTTTTGCGATGGTGACCGCTTCAAAGGATGTTGTAGTTCTTTTTTTCTTCACCGGATGTTTTAAATAAAACATAGGAAACGTAATAAGAATACTTTTTGATATAAAGTATACATACGTCTTTGAAGGTTTTTTTGTTTTTTCTTCAAACTACACGAGAGAAACAAAATGCATGCAAGTCAAAGAGAAATAAACTTTCACTCGTCTCAAATGTACTTGATCTCCAAGCTTTTCAAATAAGCAAGAAATATTTTCTTGAAGTCCAAATGTTAGAAAACGAACTTTGAATTCTTCCTTGAATACTCGCACGAGAAGGACCAGTATTCTGAAATACTTACATACCATTATATATATGGACACATATAACTATTTCCTACCAATCTAAAACCAGTTCTTTTTCTATTACGAATTCTACTTCATATACAAAATAACAAAAATAAGATAAAATCTGTTCTCTTTATCTCTAAACCACTCCTTTGGTTGTTCCGATTATTTCGTTTCAAACTCTTTAATTCTAAATTGCTCCATGCAACGTTTGTTAGCATCTTGTTCAAAATTCGCATTCACAAGATGCATAACAAACCCAACCCCACCTAACCCACCCCCATGTGATATTTTCATCAATCATCGCGGGAGCGATACCAAGAAAACTATTTCGGGTCTATTATATAATCATTTCACTAGGCTACGTTTGAATTCTTTTTTGGATAGTAAGAGTTTGAAGCCCGGGGATAAACTTTTCATCGAGATCAATGCAGCAATCAAAGAATGCAATGTTGGTATCGCTGTTTTCTCTCCTCATTATTGCGATTCTTACTTCTGTCTCCATGAACTCACGATGCTCATGGAGAACAAGAAGAGAATAATCCCTATCTTTTGCGATGTCAAGCCATCGGAACTCTATGTCAAGGACGACGGGACACGTCCGGCTGCTGAGATCCGGAAGTTTCAATTGGCCATCGAAGAAGCAAGATACACCGTAGGACTCACGTTTGATACATCTAGTGGGTATGCGCTCTTTCGTTTCCCTAGTCAATAATATTCATTTGTGATTTCTAAACAAGTATATGGAATGTATGATTTCATTAATGTTTACGAACGTAAATTAAAATATTTCTGATAGCCTTGAAAGAAACCATAACACTTTAATTGGTATTATAAACCGTTTTGTATAACTCATACATGTACATTCTCATACTTGAACCTATGTTTTCACATGGCGACAATGAAATACAAATTATTGAATCCTAAATTAACTGTGATTGTTGTTTTCTTGATTGGTTTCTTTAAAACAATTGTGTAGAGACTGGTCAGAGTTCTTGGCCATGGCATCGGATGCAGTCACGAAGAACATGTTAGACGTCGAAGAGGGGAGACTAAGGAGCATCAACCCCACGTACAAGCACATATGACCTATCTACTTAGGTCAATCAAATAGTCCAATAATAAAGCGTGTTTTCTCTTCTATATTTGTTTCAATTAATTTAATAGCTAATTCATTATTTTCTGATGCTGACTAATCATTTTTTCTGTTAACTTCATTCTTGTAACTTGTAAGAAGTTAATTCATTGTATTGATTCTTATGTCACAAAGTGGACTTATTTTGTAACCAATGATCATACAAAATATAACAGATTGAATCATGTAACCTTTTCCAATATTCTAATGTCCTAAGTTGTTTATGACATGTTCGTCTCAATACAGTACTTTTTTGTTTCTGGTCTTTTTTTTTTTGGCAATTATAATATTTAGTGTTTTAATCTTTAGACTGTCTTATATTTAACAACTTGGTTCTCGATGTTTCGGCGGCAACTTGGTTCTCGATGTTTCGGCGGCTCCCTTACTCTATAACCCTCTAATCCTTTTTGTATTTGTTGTCTTTTTTGAGATTTTGTTAATAAACCTTTTTATGATATAACATAATAAATATTTAGAAGACAATTTTTTGTTTTAAAATTAGTTTTCACGTAGTATTCAGTTGAGTGATTTAGTCCAACGTATAATTACCAGCTTAAAGATCATTTACGGTGGAGTAAAAACAAGAAGAAAAAAACTTCTTGAGCATGGGAAATGTTTTGTAGTGTCATCGAGTAGAAGGAACTCTTTTGCCTCCTTAGATTTCTCAGAAGAAGGCATATATCTCACCATTTCCTCACACTCAGAAAGTGGCCAAGTTGCTTGTTTTCTTTCTTAAAAAAAAAAACAAATTTGTCACAAATTTTCTGTCACAATATTATGACAAAATAATTTGTCACAAATCGTATTAATTTAGTTACCGGATTTCATCACAAAACCGTAACAATATTTGTAATTATATATTTCATAACAAATTCGTCACAATTAGTGACAAATATTTGTTACGTTCGTTTCAGTCACAATATTATAACGAAATTGTTACGTTCTTATGACCAAATAACTTCGTCACATTTTCGTATGTAAATCGTCACATTTGCGGTTTTGGCGGGAAAACGCGATTTTGCGCTTTTGGCGGGAAAACATGATTTTTGTGGTTTTGGCGAAAAAACACGATTTTGCGGTTTCGGCAGAAAAACGTGATTTTGCGGTTTTGGTGGGAAAACACGATTTCACGATTTTGACAAAAAAAAATAATTTTACGGTTTTGGCGGGAAAACGTGATTTCACAATTTTGATAGGAAAATTCAATTTTGCGGTTTTGGCGGGAAAGTGCGATTTTACGGTTTTGGCGGGTAAACGCGATTATGTGGTTTTCACGGAAAAATGCGATTTCTCGGTTTTAGCGGAAAACATGATTTTTTGGTTTTGGCAGAAAAACGCAATTTTGCGGTTTTGCCACTACAAGAATATTTAGTTTTAATAGCACTATAAGATAGCGTTTTATGTGGTTTTGCTATTTTTGACTTACTCTTCACTTTTTTATAGCGTTTCTTAATTGATAAACGCTATAATCTCTTATTGTTGTGAAAAAATGTATTCTCGTTTATTTTTTAACTCTAAGTTTAGGCGTCAACTTATTTTGCATGTTTTGCGTTAATTTTTTTAAATTTTGTGGTCTTCTTTTAAATAAATAAAAACCCTAATTTCACCAAGTCTTCTTTCTCCCCCAATCCCGCCCTCATAGATCTGCCGCTTTTGTTCATTCCCTTTTCCTCTTCTTTCACTCACTCTCGATGTTTCAATCTCTTGTCCTCCCTCGAACTGTCTTTCTCTCTTCTTTCAATCTCTCTCTCCCTCTCTCTCTCGAATCTGGCATAGTTTGGTCTGAAATCGACAATCTGTTTATGAATCAAAATAACCCCAATAACTACGCCTCCTCTATCATCTCTCACGTTCTCATCTCTCTCATTTTTGGTAAGATTTTTATCAGTTTTGGTTATACTTTGCTGATTTTTGCTAGATTGAGAGTCCAGAGCTTGGATTAACTTTATATGAGGTTTTTTGTTCTTCGTAAGTTACTGAGGCGAGGTTTTGAGAATTAGGGATTTCTAAGGTGTTGGTTTTGAGCTGTTCCCTCAAATCACGGTTTTGATCCTTTCTTTGTCATTGTTTGATACAATATTTTGTAGATCTGAGTCATTATCCGCCGATTTGGTCGGGCTCGTGAGGGATTCCGCAGTGAAATTCTCTTTCGTTTTGGGATTCATCTTTTGCTGTTTAATCGTAGAACCTGGGTTTGAATCGATTTGATTGGGGTCAAAGTGATTTATGGATATGTAAAATTTAACAACTTATGATGGTTCTGATTTCATTCCTCCTGTTTTTTTTACTCGAGTTTCATTTTCAACAATGGCTAGGAAGAAGATCAAGGAGTATGACTTAAAGAGATTGGTGAAGGAACAGTTTATACTTTGCCAGCTTCCCATCAAATACGTCAAGGTTAAAAACTTTTCGCTCATGTTGATTAAATGTCCTGCTTCTTCTCCCTCCCTCTTTTGTCAATGACTGATTTTCTAGACAAAGAAGAATGTTTCAAGACTGATGAGCTATTTTTCTTTTTCGCTTTCAGCTTGATCTCCGAGTTAATCATACCTTCCCTCATCAAGGATCAATTCTTCTGGGTGAGAATACATAAGTGGTAATCATGAGCTGTTTCAACCACGATTTGTGTACTCTTACTGCATGTTTCTTGACTTGGCCATTTGCAGCCAGGACCAAACGATTTTGAGAGTGGCTGTGAGGAATTTGCAAGAAACTTGTGCAAGGATTTAGGTGTTGAAGATCCTGCTATAGTGAACACACTTCCTCGAAGATTTTAGGACTTGGCATCGAGACACGAATAGTTGGGTGTTTCTCTCGGGTTTTGAGTTAAAAAAAAATCTTACTTTGTTAAATAGATTTTTGTTCTTCATATGAGATATCGTAAACTTCTGTATTTAGATTTTAGAATGACATAAAATATCTTTGTAAGTTATTATTATTAATAAATATCAATATATATTATTGTGTTCTTGTAAATTAAAATTTGGAGTTTTGGGATTCAAAATTTAAAATATAAAATTGGAAACCAAATTGCTGTGAATAAACATTAATAACAAAATTCAATTGCTATTGTAGAATAAACAATATCAGTTAAAGAAACGCTATATTAAATAATAAAACGATAGCAATATAAAAAACCGCTATCTAAAGTGTCTGATCTACTATAACGGGCGATGATAAAGCGCTTGTAAAAGCGCTATCGTATCATTAGATAGCGTTTTTCAGATGCTAAGAATACTCTTTTTTCCTGACGTGATTTTGTGATTTTGGCGGAAAAATGTGATTTTCGGGTTTTTGCGGAAAAACATGATTTTACGGATTTGAAAGGAAAACTTGATTTTGCGATTTGGCGAATAAAATAAACTTGATTTTTTCGGAGGATTTTGATTTTTATTTATTTTAGAAAAAAATAGATCTATAAATTTTTCAGGTATAAATTAAGGGTATAATCGTCATTTGCATTTGTGGCTGAACCATGTTCATCCAAATGATCCAATTTAGATCAGTCAAATGATCCAGCTAGATGTTAAAAATTTTGCCTAAAATTTCAAACTCATTCAGATGGTCCATTTGGATGATTTGCATTTTTGTCACTAAACAAACATCATCTAGCAGCTTTATCCAGCTGGATCAGCCAAATGATCAAACGAACAGCCCTTTTGTTTTATTGTTTCGTTTGCAGGAAACAAACAATGAGGACTTATGTTTCTTTGCCGTGATGAAGAAAACACACTAGAAGGTGGATGGAACATACGTTGATTAACGAGCACAATTGGTTGCAGAAACGTATGAGAAGCATGTACAAGAACGCGTGGGAAAACTCCAAATTGATGGGGAAGAGAATGTGACAGATGAAAATTTTGGCCTACGTGAAAAAAATGAAATTTATGTCAAGGTAAAGCTTTAAACCTGATCCTTAATTGATTTCTCTATGGGTTTTAGGAACATGCAGAACCCAACAACCTATGGCTTCATTACTCTTCTGCAAATGAATTACTCTTTATTCGCTGAAAGTCTGACTACTCTATTCGCTGAAAGTCTCTCTGTATTCCTGTGAGTATACTTCATTTGCTTTTGTTGGGTAATAGAAATCTGCTGCTTGTTTGGTCATTTTTATTGTCTTGGTAGTGAAAGAGACTTTGATAGCTAGTTGATTGACTAATGAAAAACTTATCTCCAAAACATTCTTTTTCATTGTTTTATGTTATATTGCTTCTTATCTCCAACGAAATGATAGCTAGTTGATTGGCTAATATATTTGGTTTTTTTCTTCTAGGCTGCTACTGGTGTATCTAAACAAGGCATCTTTGGACTTGGATCACTCTGTAGTGAAGTTTTACTAGCTGGCGAAGCTTCTTTGAATGCACCACAACTTGATGAACCAGAGATGTTTCCACAAAAGATGCAAGAGATGGAAACAGAGCTGAAACAAAACCGTGAAGATAATCTGCAAATTCAGAGAAGACTTGAAGCTTTGGAGAAGAAACTTGAGAATTTCGAACGTCAGATGCCTAATTCCAATTCCATCACCAAAACCATTCACGTTTCCATTTAGCTTAGGATTGTTTTTAAGTTTGTTTATCAAGACTTTCTTTTAAATTATGTTATTAGGATTTCTCGTCTTTCGTAAGCTTTCTTTGTTTTGAATATTGTATTTTAAGTAATATTTTCAAATAATTAAGTATTTTCTACTTTATATGATTTTTTATTTTTAAAATTTTAAATTTTATCTTCTATTTTATAATTGCGATGAATGTGTAGTTGGTAATAGTTTGTCACAATTTGGTAAGAAAAAAATGTCACAATTAAAAACAACTAGTGACGATTATCTGACTATAATTTAGCCATTAATTGTAACATATTTGTAACACTTTTTCTAGTCGCATTTTGTAACACTTTAATGACTAAAATATGGTAATAATTTGTGACAAGTATGTGACATATTTTTGTCACATTTTTGTGGCTTATTTGTGACAATAGTTCGTTATGAATTGTGTTATTTATGTGACGGTTAAATTGTGTCACAAATTGTGATAAATTGTTACCACTGGTAATCGTCACAAACATTTGTGACGTTTTTGAGACTAAAAAGGATTTGTGACCATTTTATTGTGACGTTTTGAAATTTGTATCAATTTTGTCACAACAATTTGTTTGTGATGAAATATTATTATATTGTGACAAAAAAAAATGGTAGCAGTATTTTTTTTTAGTGGCTTGGATATATAGATTATCTTGTGTTTTGAATTTTGTGTTCTGATTGTCCTTTAATTATGTGATTATGGATTCTTGCATCCACACGTACCAACTTCTCGCGGCTTGTTTCCTCTGTAGAGTCCTCAAAAGTTTATCAAGAGCACAACGCAAATTACCTAGACGGTCTTATTCTTTACCACTTGGTTCTCGGTGTTACGGAATAATTAATCAATGACTGAGACTCCAAGTGGTCTAATCCTTTTTGTATTAATTAATTGTTGTTTGTCTTCTTCTTTTTTTTTTAAAGATTTTGTAACAAAACACCTGGTCACCCAAATTTATAATACAACATAATAGATATTTAGAAGATAGTCTTCTTTGAAAAAAAAAAATGGTTTTCACGTAGTATTCAGCTTAGTGATTTAGTCCAACTTATATTTACCAACTTAAAGATTTTTCACGGTGGAGTAAAAACAAAAAGAAAAAATAAGCCTGTTTTGTAACTAGTTTAAGCAGCTCCTATCACCATTATCTCAGCTCAGAAAGTGGCCATTGCTTGTTTTCTTTCTCAAAAAAAAAATATATATATATTTTTTTTGTATTAATTAATTGTTGTTTGTCTTCTTTTTTTTTTTTTAAAGATTTTGTAACAAAACACCTGGTCACCCAAATTTATAATACAACATAATAGATATTTAGAAGATAGTCTTCTTTGAAAAAAAAAAAGGTTTTCACGTAGTATTCAGCTGAGTGATTTAGTCCAACTTAATAACTTATATTTACCAACTTAAAGATTTTTCACGGTGGAGTAAAAACAAAAAGAAAAAATAAGCCTGTTTTGTAACTAGTTTAAGCAGCTCCTATCACCATTATCTCAGCTCAGAAAGTGGCCATTGCTTGTTTTCTTTCTCAAAAAAAAAAATATATATATATATTTTTAAAATATCATTTACTTTGATATTGAAAACTCAAACCAAAAATGGATAAGAAACAAACAAAAAAAAACTATATATACAACACCGTCAGATAATCTTCTTTTCATTGTCGGCAACAAATAAAATCGTTAAAGCAGAAATTCCTAAAGTTTTAAATGAGACGTTGTGATGATTTCGTAACGCTTTTCTTTCAAGTTGACTTTCTTTTTATGTTTTGACATTTTTGTTTAATGACTAGATTAGATGAATTAGGAAATGAAAAAATGATAATAATGAAAAAGACGACGACGAGGAAGAGCATAAAAACATTATTGATGGGGACCACTAAATAATATTGGTCAGTCACTAACCCAGCCATGTGCCCAAGCTTAACTCATCCCTTGCTGTCACCGTAAGCTTCGAATCCCAAATATAAACTCAAGTCAATATGTCTCCTTCACGTCTTCCCCTTTTTATCTTCTTCTTCATCAGAGAAGAAGAAGAAGACGTCACTAATCTCTCTCTCTCTCTCTCTCTCTCTCATTCTTTCTCCTCCGAAGCTATGGATTCAAGAGCAATTCTCGATTCCGCTTTGTTTCAACTAACACCTACTCGCACAAGGTCGATCTCGCTTCTGATTATGCTTTTGATTGACGATTGATCTTCTTTTGATTGATTCAGTGTTTTGATTTTTTTTTGTTTTGGATTTTGGATTGTGAAGATTCGATCTGGTGCTTTTCTGCGGGAGTAAGAAGGAGAAATTGGCGTCGGGGATTTTCGAACCGTTCGTCTCTCATCTGAAATTCGCTAGAGATCAGATCTCTAAAGGCGGTTACTCCATTTCTCTTCATCCTCCTACTTCTCACTCCTCTTGGTTCACCAAATCCACTTTTGATCGGTAAAATTTCTATTTTTGGGGATTTGAGTTACGTTTATTCGAGTAGAAAATATGTCAATTTCGTTAATGGAGTTTCTAGGATTCGATCTACGACTGTGTGGAAGATGTTGAAACTGGTGTAAAACAATGTGGATGCTGCTGCTTAGTGACTGATCTGGCTCGAGTTTTGCTGATTCTGTTTCTTCATTTGGCAGGTTTGTGAGATTCGTAAACACGCCTGCGATTATCGAGAGATTCGCGACGCTAGAGAAAGAGATCTTGCAGATTGAGAATTCCATTCAAGCTAATGAAATTGCCGCCAATGCTGCTCTCGCTGAGCAAATACAAGACGGTATGCATTTTCTCAGGCGGCAAATTCGACTTGCTAAAGATGGTTTTAACAGTGTCTCTAACACTGTTTTTTTTTTGGCTTATGATGATGATTTGCAGGGAGTAGTGTAAAGAAGTTAAATGAATCTTCCAAGGTAACTTGTGATTTCAAGTGCTACTGTGTTATATAAGTAAGTGATTTGGTCAATTGAGTGTTTCTCCTGTCAATGTATTACACAGAAGGAATCTGAGAATGGCAATGAGGCTGCAGGAGAAGAAACCTCCAAGTAACTCTCCTCCTACCTATGGAACTATACACATTCTTTTTGGCGCATTTTGCAATTCAAGGACAAGTCTTGGTTGACTAATATTGCGGTTTTTTGTTTATCAGAATTCAGCTTCAACGTCTTCTTGAAACACGAAGAACATTGCTTCGGAGAGAGCAAGCAATGGCCTACGCACGAGGGGCTGTTGCTGGTTATGAAATTGATAGTATTGATGATCTCATACTGTTTGCTGATGCTTTCGGGGCGTCAAGGTTAAGGTATGTAAATACAGTGTGCTTAACCATTTCATCCATTTCTTGTGCTGTAAAAGATAACCTTTTTCTTCATTATGCAGGGAGGCATGTGTACAGTATAAGGATTTATGGAAAGAGAAGCACGGAGACGGGCTTTGGATGGCGGAATTAGCAGCTGTGAAAGCAATTGCTCCGGCAGACATGTCATTGTTAGGTTCCTCAGGGATCATCCTCACCAATGAAGGTGCTGCTGCTCTTTCACTTAATGGGACAGACTCATCTAATGCAAGTTCTGAAACTAAAGGTACCTTGTAGTATCTTATTCACTGCTAGTCTGCTGGATGGCTAAAATGTCCATTTCTAATGTGAAGAAGTTTTGATTCATGTAGATGACAAGTCAGTTAATTTGGACCAACACCCGCCCGGTGTTCCAAGCTTTCAAGCACCACCAATGGGATGGCCAAACCATATGCCTCACTACTACTATCCGCCTCCATACCAAGGCTATCCGTATCCACCAATGCATCCTATGCCAAACCAAAACCAAGGAAACATGCCGTGGCCTTCAAAGGGAAAGACTTCCAAGAAAAAAGGCAAAGGGGATTCTGATAGAGATGTGTCCAGTGGATCAAGTGAATCTAGTGAATCTGATGACTCATGCAGTGATGATTCTGCTTCATCTTTGGAAGAACAAGGTAAAAGACACTCTCGGAGATCGAAGAAAAACCGGAAGAAGAAGTCGTCTAAAACTGTTATCATCCGTAACATCAACTACATAACACCTGAGGGAAGAAACGGAGACATGGAAGGGAATGAGTTTACGGAGAACGGTTCCATCAAGGAGACTGTAGATGCTGCTGTTGGATTCCTCAGGGAAAACAAAGCTTACGAGGCAGAAGTTTCTGGTTCTGGTGATGAGATTCTGAAAAGTTCGGCTGAAGTGAAAAAAAGCAATGAGAATTGGGATTCTTTTCAGAACATTCTGATGAGGCACGACGATGGCTCAGATGTGCAGTCAATGGATGTCGTCAGTGAGGAGCATTTCACCCACAGAGGCTCGAATGGTTTGCAAGCAAAGAACAACAATGCCTCGGGTGATTCGATCATCGTAGCACATAAACACATAGAAAATGGAGGAGGAAGGACCTTTGATCATTTTGAAAGTGAGGATGGTGCTCGTAGGGTTACAAGAACGAGAGACTCAACTGAAGAATGTATGTTACTGCTAAAAAGATCAGACATGTTAGGAGGAGATGAGAGCAAAGACATGTATAATGGTACAAATGGTGGATCGTTGGTGAAGAAGTCAGGGAGTGGAGAGGATTGGTTTACTTCCGGCGCCGGGAAACCGGAAGGAAACTACGGGAGAATGTCATTTGATGAAAGCTGCATTTTGACATCTGAAGGTTCTGATCATAAGAGCAAGAAGCAAGAATTCGTCGATGATTCTTTCATGGTACATTCGTCGTCGCTCACTGGTGATGATCTTTACGATTCTCGGTGGAGACCGGACATGTCTGCAGATATTGCTTTAGCCTCTGACGTCGAAAACGGTCAGGCAAATGAGAAGCGTGGCTCGTGGGAACCGAATGATCTTTGTATGATTCTCGAACGCAATTCTGGAGACTCCTTGGCTAATAATGATTACTCGATCGACTTCTCTGCTGAAGCGAACGCAAGGCTATCCAGTAACGGAACAACAGCTCAGGAGAAAGAAGAGAAGACCGTCTCGAGCGGCGAGAAGAAGAACCCGGAAGCTCGTAAGTCGAGAACTCCTATTAGAACCAGAGGTGAAACCATGTCTAAGACTGCAAAGAAACCGACTGTAGCTAACAGAACAATGGCACAGAAGAACAAGTTTGAAAAGGTAAGTGAAAAAATCTTTGAACAAGCGTTTTCTTTCGCGGATTGAATTTGTTTCTTACCGAGTTTTTTCGCGTTGGGAATCGTTAGGAAGAAGAGATGCGGAAGAGAATAGAGAGTCTTGTTTTGGAAAGGCAGAGAAGAATCGCTGAGAGATCAGCCGCGACTGCGTCTCGAAAAGCTTCGAACAGAGCTCCCTCTGTTCGTGAAAAGGCAGCAACATAAAGAAGGTGAAGAAGGGATTCTGTTAAAAACCGTTGGAAACAAAACGCGGCGTTTTGAGATAATGAAAACGCTTTGTTTTGGTCAATTCAAATATTCTTTTGATACATTCATAAATAAGTCAGGTGGTGGTGATAAGTTTGATAACTAGCTCTACTTGGTTTTGCTTGTGTCACGATTTTTTATTTTTTATTTTGTCAAACTTTTTATTTCCCTGATTATTGATTTGTAATTTTTTTTGGGTAAACTTATATATTTGTACTTTGGATTTGTTATACTTATTATACTCATAGTCATAAGTTAAAGTATATTCAATCTCATAATTCATATTAAAAAAAAAAAAAATTCGCAAGCGCACAACCCTTTTATTGTAATTTCTTTTCGTGTTGTAAGGACTTATCCACAACACGTTTAACTATATTTGAATGGTCCACCAAAAGGAAATTTAAAAACTATTCTTACAAGTTGAACAAAATAAAAAAAACTATTCTTACAAATACAATTGGATGCATGAATAGTAGCGATCTTATGCCTTTTCTGTCTATAAACTTTGACAAAAATTAAGAATTAAAACTTATAAAAAATACTCCCATATAAAATCAAATAAAAAGAGATTATTAATTTACAAGTTGATAAAGGCTTTTTTCGCATCTTATAAATAAACGAAGAGATTTGTAGTTACACAAAACATATGTCATTACGATGCAACCAACATAAATAACTTAGGTTATGTCTTGCAACATTTTAAACGACAAATGATATATCATGGGGTCGAACAACATGTTTTTTTATGAAAATATATAATTTTTTCAATGGATAATGTGTAATTTTATGGATAAATATTTAATGAATAGCCAGTTAGAAAATAGTTAGGTTAAGTTAATTTAATTTCTTAGACAGATTTCTATCAAATTAATTTAGATTAAATATTAAAAATTCATGGAAATATAAAACTACTAATACATTTTCTCTTTGATTATTCTAACTAAGAGTTTTAAAAATTATTATATCTATACTTTTTATGTTCAAAACTATAAAGTTCTGAGAGGTAGCCGTTAATTGTTTTAACCAACTTTACGTCTTATATAGTAGTTATATGTTTCTATCATATAAATAAAAAGAAATAATCTTATATATAACATTTACAGCCGTATGAGATTTATTTGGTTTATTGATAAGATTTTTAACCTTCTATGGTACAATCATACTATATACGTTTTGTGAACGAAAATGAGTTTGATATATAATCGATGGATATATAAACGTCATTTGTCCGATACGCGACATTTGAAGAATCTGTATACTAGTTTGTAGACAAGAATCTTACCGTCACTATATCTGCACATCATGTAGAGAGGTATGCGAGTATTATTTAATTTCTTACCTGTATAATAATATATATCTCTGTTGAGAGAAACTTCTGATTTGAGATTTATTAAGATATGAATGTTAAAGAGAGATAAGCAGTCATATCACTTTGATTTCTCAATCCCTGTAATTATGCTAGTCTGGGATCTATACTTCTATATAACATATCACATTGATTTCTCAATCCCTGTAATTATGCTAGTCTGGGATCTATATTTCTATATAATTACTCTGGTATCTCTTCTTACTCTGCATATTCAATATCAATACATAACATTCACAATTCAATAGATTTTCTTTTATTTATTATTATTATTATTGAGGCACCGGCGCATTGTAGGTTACTAGGTTCTTAACTACTATAGGTTAAAGTTTTGTTTTCATTATGTGTTACTGAACAAGCTAATATTTTGTTTTCTGTTACAAGTTAATCAGAATAGAAAAAGGTATAATCCTTCCAGTAAAACAGAATAGGTGTAACAATAAAGCATAAGTAGAGGTAAGAAACAAGATGGGATAGAAAGAATTCTATCGTTTTTAACAACTTTCCCAAAAAAAAATTATATAATTAGTAATCACACAGATAAAAAAAAAAAAAAAAACAGAAAATAAAAATAATCTAACTAAAAAAAGAACATATAGGTTTAGGAAGGGGTTAGAGAATTTTTGCCCTTAAAAATGACAGATTCAACATTTGTTTTCCTTTGGCTCTCTCTTTCCCGAGAAAGTTCCTTAAGTCCCACAGCAAAAAGATTTCTCCTGAATCTCAAACCCTAATTAGATTTGCTCTGCACGATTCTGATTGTGATGTTTTTCTTTATAATAATATCTTCAGCTATAAGGCTTTGAATAAGTCTGTAAATATTCATTTTTATTTTGATTTTTTCAACAGAAACTCCAAAAAAATGGTTTTTTTTGTTTGACACAAGACATTATAAAGTTGGAGTCGCCGGCAACTAATGACAGCCAGAGGCTGTTTTGATATTCAGACAATGTTGTTCGGTCGTAAAACATCGAGCAAGTTACAGGTAAATCTGATCTTAATTTTCTTGATTAATAGTATGTTAAAGTTTTGTTAATTTATTTTGATTATTGTTTATTCACAAAACCATTTCATATATATTCAGGAAATCGTTTAAATGATTCAAAAAGAAGACTTATGATTATATGAATCTTAGGGCATACCATAATTCTCATAAATTCTTCATATTGTTTATGTTAGATCATTCTTGTTCATATACACCATCATAAAGTTTGCATCTTTATGCTCATATATTATCATATAATTGTTCATTTAATCACTCTAGATCTAGTTTTTATTATATAAATTTTATAAGCTTCTAACTCCTTTTTTCTCTGTTTTCTAGTTTGTTATGATGGTTCTTGAAACTTGAGTGAATCTCTATGATGATTAAACATTAAAGAACTAACATTTTTTAAGAATTACATTTTTCAGCCAGTTAAATCTCAATCATCGCCCAGAGTTAGCAAGATTAGCAAGCAGGATGTTAAATCTTCTTCATCACCTAAATCTTCGTCTTCACCTAAACCTTCTTCTGCACCCATACCGATTAGATCATCCAAGTCAATATTGTCCTCGAGCAATCTAACTTCATCAAGACGTGCTTCTTCTAATTCTTCGCCTATAAGCATCATCAAGAATGTATCTATTAAAGAAACTAAGAGCCCCAAGACAAGCAGCTCGCCTAAATGGACAGGAAACTTCATTCTTATGGTCGAGCTTCGCAGGAAGATATTTACCTTTAGAGACATCATTGATCTTCCTACTATCGACGGTTCTCCTTCCATAACCGATGTGCGTAAACCCGAAAAGTTAATCATATCCTTCTTAATATAATATTTTATATGTTAACTTTTACTCAATTTCTTGTTTTGTTTGGTAGATGGTGATGCATACAATGAAAGATCTCAAGAATCTTTGTCCTGAGATCATCCATAGTTCACATATCTCTGAAATCAGACGCGCAAATGTTGACAAGGTAATCAAATTACTATCATCCGAACATATGACTTCATGTTTCTTAAAATCTGATCAAATGTTTTTTTCTCAACAGGTTCTTGATCATTTCTTTAATGCGTTAAAGTCCATTGGAGATTCTTGGATTGATAATCCCGAATGGATAGCTAAATCCAAGTATTGGAGCAGCAGCGTTGGAAAGAATCAATCCGATCGATTAGGTAACAAGAATTAACAAAAAGACTATCTCAGCATATTGAAATGCAACGCTCTTTAAAACGTTTTTTCTTTCTTTGCAGTGGAAAAAGTGTTAGCAGCGTTAGATGGACTAATCAAGATGTCAAAAGAGAGGTTCGATATGATGGAGATTGATGATGAAGAAGAAAAGAAAGAGCTCATTAGTCCAAGAACCACCAAAACATCGAGCAGTCGAGTTTTATCTCCATCTGAATCTTTCTCCGATAGCAGAAACTCGTTTTGCGGGTCACCAATCACTCCAAGATCGGTTTTACCAGAGCCAATGATGGGCTCACCGGGTAAAACAGGAGACTTTGCAAACTCCGCATCACATCTTCTGTGGAATATGAGAGTGCAAGCACTCGAGAAACTTAGTCCTATCGATGTTAAGCGACTTGCTATCCACATTTTGTCACAGAAAGAAGCTCAAGAACCAAACCAGAGCAACGGAGAGGATGAGGTTAATGTTGTTGAAGAGATTAAGCAGAAGATGGATGAAAGAGCGATCATTGATGTGAAGATGGAGTCAGAAGAAGAATCTGTTGTTCTTGATGAGAAAGAAGATACTATCATGGAGATCTCTTCATCAGATTCAACATCGGAATCTAAACTCAATGTTTCAGAGAAATCTGCAATTGTGCCTGAATCTTTTCCACCACAACCTCTTTCCACCGTAAAAACTTCATCTTTACCTTCTCAACCGCCACCTCCTCCTCCTCCTCTTCCTCCATCACCACCACTGACTTCAAAGCCATCTCCTCCACTACCGCCACCGCCTCCACCACTGCTTATGCCTTTACAAGGCTCTGCTCCACCACCGCCTCCTCCTCCACCTCCAAGAACTTCAGTGGCGCCACCACCGCCTCCTCCACCTCCAAGAACTGCATCACCGCCGCCACCACCTCCTCCTCCACCGATGCAAAACAAAGCACCACCGCCACCACCTCCAATGCCTATGACGAATAAAGGAAGTGGTCCACCACCGCCTCCACCACCTCCTATGCCTCTACCTAATGGAGCAGCACCACCTCCGCCACCACCTCCTATGCCTATGACGAATAAAGGAAGTGGTCCACCACCGCCTCCACCACCTCCTATGCCTCTACCTAATGGAGCAGCACCACCTCCGCCACCACCTCCTATGCCTCTACCTAATGGAGCAGCACCGCCTCCACCACCACCTCCAATGGCTATGGGAAATGGACCAGCACCACCGCCTCCACCACCTCGAATGGGTATGGTGAACGGAGCACCTGGCCCACCACCACCGCCTGGAACAGCTGGCCCACCGCCACCACCAGGAGCAGCAAGAAGCTTGCGCCCCAAGAAAGCAGCTACAAAACTGAAAAGGTCAACCCAATTAGGAAATCTTTACAGAATCCTTAAAGGGAAAGTAGAAGGGCGTGATCCCGAGGCGAAAACGGGAGGTGGAGGAGGAAGAAAAGCCGGAGTCGGAAGCGCTCCCGCCGGTGGAAAGCAAGGAATGGCTGATGCTCTCGCTGAGATCACAAAGAAGTCTGCATATTTCTTGCAAATACAAGCAGATGTTGCCACATACATGAAATCAATCAATGAGCTCAAGATTGAGATCACTAAATTCCAGACCAAAGACATGACTGAGCTTATTAGCTTCCACCGCCGCGTCGAATCAGTTCTTGAAAAACTAACAGATGAGACACAGGTCAGTCAGAAACATTTGGTTTCATGTTATTACTCTCATCACCACCTCTGTTTCCTCTGTTTTTCTGATTCTTGATTTGGGAAAAAAAAATGGATTTAGGTTCTTGCGCGATGTGAAGGGTTTCCACAGAAGAAACTAGAAGCAATGAGAATGGCGGCTGCATTGTACACAAAGCTTCACGGTATGATCACTGAGCTACAGAACTGGAAAATAGAAGCTCCATTGAATCAGCTTCTTGATAAAGTCGAACGTTACTTCACAAAGGTGAGAAGTTTAATTGCTTCACTCAGATCCTAATATTCAAACCATTTCAACAACATTTTGTTTACTAAAAAACATCCACAACTGATTGAATGATCAATTAAACAGATCAAAGGAGACATTGACACGCTTGATCGAACCAAAGATGAAGAAGCTAAGAAGTTCCTGAGCCACAACATTCACTTTGACTTCAATATACTTGTTCAGATCAAGGAGACAATGGTTGATATCTCATCAGGTTGCATGGAGCTTGCATTGAAGGTAACTAACAGCTAGAAATATAACCTTTCCTTTTCATTTGTTAGAATTTTCTTAACTGAAACTGTATCGGCTCGAAAACAAATTTACAGGAAAAGAGAGACGAAAAGCTTGTGTCCCCTGACGCGAAACCGAGTTTGAAAAAGACAGTGGGATCTGCTAAAATGCTGTGGAGGGCGTTTCAGTTTGCATTCAAAGTCTACACATTTGCTGGAGGACATGACGATCGAGCTGATTCTTTAACCAGAGAGTTGGCTCATGAGATCCAAACTGATACTACTCAGAACCCATGATGATTCCATTATTCATATCATCACAAGTTACTACTACTCCTTTTTGGCCTTTTCAATACCATAAAAATGTTCGTATTTTGAACGATAAAAGACTATAATATTTATGTACAAGATTTAACTTATTGTTTTGAGTTTGTAAATTTTTGAAGCATCACCCCAAAAAAATTTAGGATTTATAGGTTTCATGGGAGCTCGGAGATGCAAAACTTTTGAGTTGAAGGCTTTAAATAACTTTCGAGCCAAGCAAGACCTTTTGTGTTGCCACAATATGTAACATTGTTTTATTTGGTATAAACTTTTTCTTTCTTTATACTCTTATTTTTAAAGGTCAAAATGATAACGACAAAAATTTGCAGGAAAAATGATATTATCTTAGGTAATTTTCCCTTTACTCGTATGAAGAGAAAAAATGATAAAGTATAGTCACTGACATTTTCTTGGTTAAAATTGCAAACATCTAGTGGCTACACTATGTCTAGCTATTTTATCTACATTTCCACATCTCAACTAATCTTGATTTGCAGTTTATTCATCACTTGTATTCTCCAAATTTTATTTCATTAACCAATTTTATTTTTCTTACCAAACAAAAACCAACGTGAATAGCGCAAGATCCAAAGAAACGGCGATGTTGTGATCAACCCACTCTGGGAAAAACCAATGCGAATGTATTCAAAATAAATAAATAAAAGTCTATCATATTATATCTTCAGTTCCCTTATCTATATATATATAAGTGACATCTTCTTCCCTATAGTATTCTCTCTGCAAAACACAATTGTGTCTAACTATCTGTCTCTTGAAAAAATGAAACTCTTTCCTCGTTTGATCTCAACTGTTTCCCTATTGTTCATGCTGCTCGTTGCCATAGGTTCATAATTCATATGATACATCTATTATCTATATACATTTCTTGTTATATATTCGTCATTTCGTTATGATCATATATTATTAATTTGTTCTAATTTCTAGGAATGAGTCCGGTCACGGTAGAGGCACGCACATGTGAGACGAGTAGCCAGTTGTTCAATGGACCGTGTCTGAGCGAAACCAATTGCGCCAATGTTTGCCACAACGAAGGTTTTTCAGATGGTGACTGCCGTGGAATCCTCCGTCGCTGCTTTTGCACCAGACCATGTTGATAGATTGAATATTATAATTTTATAAAGAATGAATGTTCCTAATTAAGCAACATAACTACCATCTTCTCTGTCTCTTCGATCATTTTCTGTTGTTCTTTCTTATCGTTAGTTTGTCTTTGAAACAACAATATGGGATCTAATAATACAATCTAGTGAGTGATTACTAAGTTTTTTTTTTGTGTGCTAAAATGTGATTACTAAGTTCTATAAACTCTTTGTATAGAGACTGCTGGGTTTATAAGATCGATCGGGACTTTAATTGAATTATCTTGACTGCATTAAGAAAATCTATTGCGAACATTATGCGTACCAAGGCCTCGTGGCCCAGTGGTAAAGGGGTCACAGCTGTGACTTCCGCCACCTGGGTTTGAGTCCTCTTGGCCACTCGGGCTGCCTTAAATGGTAAGAATACGTGGACTGCCGTGAGCCTTGTGGGATTAGTCTTTGGGCCTAGAAAGCCTATAGGATCACCCACGGTTAAAAAAAAAAAAAAAGAACTGACCGGTGAATAAGAACTTATATGAATGAGACTTTTTGAATCAAAAATCAAACCGTAACAGCTTAACATATAAAATTAATTAAAAAGTAAGATTAGAAATAGAAAAATTAAAATTAAAATCAAGTAATACTAAGAAGAAAATTTCCGATAGTCCAATTTTCTAACTTTCGATAGATGAGTTTTCCAATTTTAGAAATAATTTTACTTTCACAAATGATCAGATTTTATTTTTCCATTTCTTAGTATTTTCTTACACGGGTTAAAATATATTAAACTATAATTTTGGCGTATAGACAGAACCTATTCTAGTCTATAATAGTTAAGTAATTATTTTGTTTTTGTTGCTTCTTTTTGTTGACAGTGGCAAGTGTATGATACTAGAGAATCAAAAGATTCAAGCTACTGTGTGTATGATAAGGATATCGCAACGAATCTCAGAATCGGAAGAATCGATAGTCATTATGCTCAAATACTACAAAAAGAAGCAAATATGTAAACAGTTAAACAACTTATTTTGTACTATCTTATGAGTGAAAATGCAATTCTACACCTTTTTAAAAAATGCTGCATTCGAGTGAAATGTTAATGCAACTGAACAAGCAGAATAATTAAAGCATGCTTAATTTGTGGACAAATAAGCCTCAGATGAAGTGTCGAGTTAACATCTTTAAGAAAAACCGACTAAATATTCTTAATGTTATATGTGTTAAATACTGTGATGAATAACATATCCAACAATTTTTAAAAATATATTAACGGAGTATGATATTATATCATTCAGTGTTAAAAATAAATAAAAATCAATTTGAAAGAAAAAATAAAAAGCAATCTTATATATAATACGAGAGTTTTCTCTCCTCTTATGATGTCCACCTGAGCAAATGTTCATTAAATGTTCACCAAATTGCTTTTAATTTATTTAAATTTTCATTTAATTGTTACATATTTATATTTATTATTGTCTAAGATTAATAGAAAATTGAATTAAATTCAGAACACAAAAATTAATTTATTTGAATCAAATCAGTAAATAAAAAACTTTAGAATATTATATTCGTTATAACCTATGTTGTTCTAAATAAGAAATATTTAATTTATGCATTAAAAGATAAAGTAAAAATTAAGTAACCATATAATTCACGGTCGTACTAAACACGAAAAAGCTAGCACACATGAGACATTTCTACACAACTATCCAAGAGATATGTATCTTTAAGAAATCACCATTTGAATTAAATGATTTTATCCCAAAAAAATTGAAAAAGTGTTGGATCTAAGATATGTTGTTATAACATATAATTAATATCTCAAAATACAAAATCAACACTAAACGAGTAAACGCATATGAGATAACTGAAAGCGTAATGATACTATTATTGATGGAGATAAGTTTTCTTGTGAGATATCGCATATGCTATGGCGAACAAAGAAGCGCCTTTTAAAAATCTATAACCATAGTAAAACATTGCATCATGTAATATTTAAAAGAAAATGTATTCGAAAAATCGTGTGAGATAATTGTTATCGATTAGAATTATTTTATAATTTTAGTCACTTACATTACCACATATTTTTATCTTTTAAATTGAAAAATAAAACATAATGATTAAACCGTGTTTTTATCAAACCTGCGCAACGCGCGGGTCACATTTCTAGTAAATAAAAATTTGATAAAGTTATAATCCCGGGTCATTTCTCTAGTATAATAAATATGGTAACTGAATACTATAGAACTAAAACTGTAATTTAATAGAGGACAATTTAACTATTTAAAAGAAAAACGCTAATTAGAGTATTAACTATTTTGTAACATAAGTAAAAGATCTATAAATAAGATACCATGTAGTCATAACTTTACAACTAGAACTCAAAGCGACTAACAAAATATATATTTCTCTTTTTTTTATAAAAAAAATATTAAGGTTTTTCTGCTGAAAAAATGAAAACAATTGTTTGTTTTATAATTCTTTCAATACTTGTTTCATCATGTAAGTTTATTTTTGGTTACTTAGAATATCATATATTTTATTTTGTAATACTAGTTTAATTTAATCATTTGATATTTTTTTTAACATGTTTTAGGCATATCCAATACCATGGCAAATTCTTCATCTTTTAAACGTGCAGAAAGTCCCCAACTCAGCAAAGCTGATCCTGAAGTTATGTTTTGTCGTGAATGTGTGCACCATTGTATGAGAAGATCGTCACGCGTTTATTATTGTCATAATTTTAGTTGTCGTTGTTTTCCCACATATGGATTTAATGGTTAAAAAGAATAAAAGAAAAACGATATAAACTTATACAATATGCCATATTTATATTTTAATAAAGAGTTTTGAGTTCCATGATTCCATCATCGATATATAATTTTTCGTATTTAGTATTTTTCTTACCCACTTGCATTGAAAACCTTTGGATTAGGCTGTTAACTTTGGTTTTACCATACTACCAAAGTAGAATAGTAATAATTTTGTGCGTGGGAGATAAATTTAATTAAAATATTGGAAATTCCCTTTTTACCTCTTGGCAAGTTTCCTTCTTCCTTAGCACAGTGTGTTTTTAACTTTTTTCGCCTCGGCGTTATTACCCAGAAACAGTGTCGACGAAACAAGAAGAAGAAGACGAAGGAGGAGAAGAAGAAGAAGATAGTTTCTGGATTTAGGTTTCTTTTGCTGTTTCCTCTGACTTCAGCTGCTATGGCTTCCGTGTTGCTACTTCTTCCAGTGTTCGTCTGTGATATCATAGCTTTTGGTCTTGCTGTTGCTGCAGAGCAGCGAAGAACCACCGTCAGTTTCTCTCTCTCTCCCTATTGAGTGTTGAATTACTTAACATTGTCTCATATATTTGATTTGATTAGTAAAAAAGTTGAGATTTTTTGTCCTGTTTTGTGAAATCCAATTTGGTACTCCGTCAGTTTCGTAGAAAAGCTGAAAACTTTGGGGAAAATGTGAGAAAATTAGATGCTTTTCTCAATAATCAGATGAAATCAGTCGAAACCCTTCAAATATGATTTGTAAAAAAGTTCAGATTTTGTCCTCTTTTGTGTACATTGTGTTGTTCTTCCTGATTTTTTTTCTGTTTGTGTTGTTCTTCTGTGTTTTGTGCAATCCAATTCGTTTCATAGAAAGCTGAAAAATTTGGGGAAAATTGAAAAAGATTAGATGCTTCTTTTTGACAACCAGAGTAAAGTGAATCAACAGAGATGAAATCAATCGAAACCCTTCAAAATTTTTGTCTGTTTTGTGTACATTGTATTGTTCTTTCTGATTTTTGTGTCCGTTGCTTCATTTTGTTTGACAGTGGCAAGTTTCTAGAGAATCAAAAGATTCAAGCTACTGTGTGTATGACAAGGACATCGCAACCAATCTCGGAATCGGATCTTTCTTGATCTTATTAGCGAGCCAGATCCTCATTATGGCGGCGAGCCGATGTTTATGCTGTGGAAGAGCCTTGACACCAAGTAGGTCTAGATCTTGTGCTACTGTTCTCTTCATCACCACCTGGTAAAAAACAACTCTTTCTCTTCTTGCATGAATCTATATATGATGAAAGTAAATGACTCCAATGGTATTGTGATGATTTGTTGCAGGGTGTTCTTCATCATAGCGGAAGTGTGTTTACTCGCGGGCTCAGTGCGAAACGCTTACCATACAAAGTACCGTGTCTACTTTGGAAACACCACAGCTCCTCCTTCTTGTCACTCACTGAGGAAAGGTGTGTTTGGAGCTGGAGCTGCATTCATAGTGCTCACAGGGATTGTCTCTGAGCTTTACTACGTGAGTCTTACGAAGGCCAAAGAGTTTCGATCTCCTAGAGATCCCGGTATTCGAATGAGTAGCCTGTAGAAACTTAACACAGCCTCATTAGTTGATTTTAGACTTAGAAAACGTTTTAGGCCATTGTTGTTGTGATCATATTGTTGGTCTTTAGAGTGTTCTTGTTTTGTATATGAGAAATAGATTCAAAGTGCTAAGCTTTTGTGGTTTATGATGTTTCTTTAGCACCTTGTTCTTGGAGATTCTCAAGCCTTGTGTCTACGAATTTGCCACTTAACGTTGGGATAACTAACTAAAAAACCTAACTTTCATGCGCACATTCACATTGATTTTACAACATGCACTTGAATTGTGAGCAGTGTGGTTGCATTTGGAAATTGGAAACCAAACCTTGTGTGCTGCGTTTGGGATTAGCCAAACGCAAAAGACCGATTTACCCCTGATATTGGCAATAAATAACAAACAAAACCAGACTACTGTATACACAAACTACACATTGCCTATTTGTATGGCTCCTTAAAATGGCAGATATGTCAGCAAATCTGTATGTTCACACAACACACACAGATTTGTCTTTTGTCTCTCTCTTTCTTCTTGTAGAAATTTACTTTACATGTTCTGTTTTTTAACTAAGAATGTAAAGAAGAAGAGTTACAGAAGATGCAAGAATCAGACATGAGTTGATGAATGATACTTCCCTGTTCAATCTTTAGCTTCTTACTCTCTCTGTTCCAAAGATGAACAGCGAAGCTATGCTTACGTAAATGTGTAAGCCTCTTCCTTGACCAATTCGACTCGCTCTCGTTCGTGGCTGCTCTGTAAAACCCTCTGATTCTAGTCCAATCCACCGGATAAAACGCAGACGGTGGAAGAACAGAGAACCCCAAATCCGAGGAGGAAGAAATGTTGAGTCTTGCAACGACTCGAGAGACTAAGTATGGACCGTTGTGACCCCATTTGTTACCGTTGAAGGTTCTTGCGAACTCGTCGATGAATCTTTTGAGCAGAGGATGGTTCTTGTCGAAGATGAGCACCGCGTTGTTGAGCCTGCTCCATTTTCTTGTAACCGGATCAACTGTTTGTGCTCCAATCACGTTGTGAAGACTTGTGAGAGGTTTGATGATGATCACGTCTGTGTCTAAGTAAATTCCTCCGTATTTGTAGAGCAAGACTAATCTCAAAAGGTTAGAGAGGTTTTGTTCTAATGGAATCACTCCTGGACTGAACATTCCTTTCTTCAATCTCTCGAACCATTTCTCTGCTGATGTATCTTTGAAGATGTAAGCGAAGTCTGGTTTGATTGGAAGCACTTTAAGACCTTTGTCTGTAAAGGGTTTCAAGATTAGGGCTCCTTGGTCACTGTCAAGTGTGTTTGAGATCAAGATCAAACAGCTGTTTGGGTGAGACTTGAAGAGGCTCTCTATGGTGAATCTTTCTCTATCACCGAAAGATTCAATGGATGAGATCCAAGTCATGAAGAACAATGACTCGCATGAGGATTTGGACAAGAAAGACTTGATCCGAGTCTTGAATCTCTGTCTTGATTTGCCTTGTGACCGCTGTGTTATCGCGGATGTTTGCTCGTTTCTTCTCTTCGGTCTCCTCCGGATCTTTTCCTCTGTTCTTGATGACGAAATGTTCTGCTTCTGTATGAGCCCTAATGAGGTTTCTTTCACCACAAGCAACAACGAAGAATCTGACTCGGATGATGATTTTATTGGTGATGTTGTTGTTGAGGTTGATGATGATGGTTGATGATGATGATGAAGAAGAATTTGGTGATGATTGAGTGAAACAGTGGATTTGATTGGTGGGATTGAATCAAGATGAAGAGAGAAAACAGAGAAGCTGTTGTAGAGTAAGAGAAGCATGAGAAGGAGACCGAGAAGAGATATGGGAAGACAACAAACAAAAGAGACGACCAATCTTTTCAAGCTCTGCAAAAACAGAACTTGTTCTGTTCTTCTGCTCTGTTCCATCTTTTGATTTTTCTCTTCAAAACAAAATTTACAAAAGACAGAGACTTATTCTGAAAAATAATTTTTCTTGTTATGACAAGAGTGTGTGTGTGTGTGTGTCTTATGTGATAATTGTTGTTTGTTGAGTAAGAAAATGAAACAAATAATTTTTAATCTTTTTTGTCAAACAGATTATATACACGTATCATGTATGTATATATAAATCATCAAGAAAATGGTGAAAGAGAAAGACGACCTATACAAAAGATAGTATATAATAAGTGCAACGGATTATTAAACTAATCATTTAAAGAATGTGGTTAGAGTTTTAGTTTTGGTTTATCAATTTATAGAATTAATGATAGTATTATGTTAGGTTGTAAATAGTTTAATGAGGTTACTCTCTTTGTTTACATAGACAATTATTGGTCACTACACTTCTACTTATGATTTATGAATCATATAAGTTGTCCAAAAAATTATAATTCTTGTTAGCTTATTTCTAATGACACATGCAAGATAGTGTCCAGGCGTGGTCACGACTTTAATCGGTTTCTTGTGCAATTTGATTTTCTTTGATTTTTGACAGCGGTTTCTTGTGCGATTGAAACACTAATTATTGACTAACCATATGCAATAATATGGTTGTTAGAATGTAATTTAAAATTCGGTGTATATTTTCTAGTGTGACTGATGGATAATAATATAGTTAAGAAATTATTCGTATAAAAAATGTATGGCATTATATTGATAGAGATTGTTTTTGGATTTAATCGATAAGTCAACACTTTTGCTTGATTTGTGTTATGAGTAATTTGTTCCAATAGTATGCAATTCACATGTGTACATCGGTATTAATACAAACTAGTACACAATAGCTAGAGTATAAAATCTTTTTTTGGTCAAAAAAATATATAAGATAAAAAAATTTCCCGAGAGAAATGAGAAACATAGGATTTTATAGGCCAAAACACAGCAACTTAGCTTGGCTTGTAAGAAAATATTTGCTTCGATTCAGATTCATGATTGAACTTTGAAACTTGTCGTTTTGATTAGCTTGGGACGAGTGTGGAGACTATGGTTCTCCCTCTTCAGCTTCTGCAGCAGCTCAAAGCTACAATTTTTTCAGATCAGGAAGAGAAGAAAGTTGAAGCATCTCCAAGCCATTTTGATCTTATATCCTTATGTTCCGTTAAGCTAATTACATAAATTTGATCAATCTCTCTTCTGTTCTCATTTTTTTTTAATGTTGTTGCTGCTTTGTTTCCGATTAGAACAAAAAAGAGACAATTTCAGGTACAATTAGAATAACAATTCTGCTACAGTTCTGCCACAAGTAACCATCCTTTTCCCAGTCTCAAGATTTCTATGTAACCTGTAGTTTTGTTCCTATGCGAAACTGATATTCTCATTATCTTTTTCCAGTTGGTGGATGCTTCCATTATGAAGAGAGAGAGATAGTATAAGTTTTTGATCTAATGGTTGTTTCCTTTCATGTCAATAGAAAGCAAGAAGTTTTCGTTAATGATACTCATAACTCATATGATATGCAAATGGATAACTTAAGCAATATTAAGTTACAGAAGAGTAAACCCATGTGAACAAAAACATTTTTGGTCAAAGTTCAAACTTGAACCAAAGAAATAAGAAAGTCTCTGCAGGTCTTTGTCTACTTCACCGTTGACCTATTCATTACCATAGATACAAGAGGAAGATGGATCTGGGAGTCTGGAGGATCAAGCAGAGGGTGAATGAGTGAGTTTACAGGACAGAGCCACATGGTTCGAAAGGAAGCCGAGAGCGTTAGACCCATGGCTTGCTATTCTTAGGATTTATAATTGATAATGACTAATTTATTTGTTTTTTTTTTATTAGTTAATCATATTTTTTGACTTTTTTTTTTGTCACAAATTTTTGATATTTAGCTGAATAAAATCATCTTTGTTATTTTATTTGGTTCATGTTTGTTTTTAAATTTAGCTCACACCAAAAATAGAATATCTCAAAATCTATATCTATACTATATAAAAGTTGAGGCTAAATGCTTCTAAGGGTGTCCACATCAGCTTTTAATTTTTTTTTAACCAATTAAATTATGCCAAATCAGCATCTCTAAAATTAAGAAATTTTCCAAATTTTAAACAACCAATAATATTTTTCTATATCATCATCTAAGATTAAGAAATTTTCCAAATTTTAGATTTGGAATATCGATAGATATAAGAAAAACATATATAAGTTTTTAGTAATACCAAAAATCTACTTAGATTTATATTAGGAAAATTTCTTAATTTAAGATAATGGTTTTAATTATATAAATAATCACTGAAATTTTTTAACAAATAAGAAAAAAACAAATCAATAAAGCATATATATATTTTATATATGGACACTCTAAATAACTTATGGATCGATATCAAAATAAAAAAAAAGCTTATGTTAAAATTAGTTTACAAATTACAACATAAAATTAATATTTTACAAGAGGAATGAAGCCATGTAGAATTTTAATTGTGGAGAATAATCTAGACAAATAAGAAAGAAAAAAGGTTGAAGAAAAACACAGACACAAAGAAGAAGAGTAAGAAGATAAAACCGAAGAAGAGCGAAAACGAATATATTGAATTGCTAAGACAAAATAAAAACCAAAGAAGGCAAAGATGAATAAGAAAAAACCAGATAAAAAACTTGCGAAGAAAAATTTGAAGAGGAAATCGAATAAGAACGAAGGAGAAGAAATCAAACAAAAACAAAAAACTTGCAAAGACTAAAGAGGAAAGCGAATAAGAACGAAGAAGACGAAACCAAAAAAAAAAAAAAAGAATAAAAAGAAGTGCAAAGACGAAGAAAAGCAAACGCAAAGATGAGTGAAAATGAAGAAGATCGATGTCTTGGCAAGAATGGCAAAAAAACACTTGATACACAAGTCAGAAATTTAACCTTCAATGCTCAGTATACCAGTGATTTCGTCGATGAATCTAATAAAATTCTGAGTACAACAATTACTTGTGACTTACTCCATGGGACTTTTATAGTTATCTTAGAGCGTATGAAGGACGCAAGTTACCTCCTTGTCATCGGAATATTCGTCAATGGATTGCTAAGGCTGATGGGATATATCGTAAAAGTGATAATAAACCAATGGTGTTAGCACGTTATTGGTATAAGAATAATATGTTTCTTTTGTTGTTTGTTTACCTATAATAAACTAATCTATTAAATATACTAAGGAGGTGTTATTGAATAGTGTATATTAAAAGATTTTAATGTATTTGGATTTGTATGTATTTTGTTGGGTTTTAATTAATTCACACAACTCATGATGGGTTTTGATGTATTATTATTGTAATGTGTTTTGATGATTTCGAAAACGTTTTCTTTAACTTGTAATAAAAAAGCGGAAGGCTTGCATAACCTATGAGAGGCCATGGCGAGTTCTCGAGTTCTACAGTAGAATCAGTAGAACGAGACTCTTTAATGACGTTTGAATAGAAACGTTTGAGATCAATTATGTTGATAATTATGTTTGTCAACACAATTTCGCATATCGTCACATTCAAAGCCTCACTGCTGCCAACAGCAAAACAATTGGAAAAGGTTAAAAATTTACTGAACCCAACACTAAAATTGAGCAAGAAAAGGCACTAAACTAAAGAATTGTTTATTAAAAAACTACAAAATTGTCAGTTATAGAAAGAGTTAGTTCGTGAAGAATCTGAAAACTGGTTTTGTCTGTAAACTTCAAGAGAACGAACGATGAAGAAGATTGAAGGAGAGAAAAAAAAAAAAAAAAAAAAAAAGGGGTTTTGTCCAAAACATTTTGGATTCTCAAATCCGAATGAAAAATCTAGTATATGTTTTACTCATGTTTTAGGCAAAATAATACATAGAAATCCAATATTTTAGAAAAAAAAAAAAAAACAAATTGCTCTAAACATTTTGAGTTACAAAAACAAAAAGATGTAGAAAAAAGAAATACCAATAATCAGTTTTTAATAGAAGATGATGAAACACTGAGACATGATAATCAGAGAAGACCTCTCCTTCTCTTGTAATCACTCACAGTCAACGTAAGTCCATGTCTCTTGCCATCATTCTCAGCAACTCTGCATCCCACTGTTGCTTCAGTCATCTGTTTCCTCGCCATGTACGCTTTCTGCACTCCTTGAGGTCCTCCATACTTCTGCAACGCCGTTAGCGACAATGGCAACTCAAAGTTATGAAGGTGATTGTGTTCAGCTCCTTGACCCAACGGAGCTCTCGTGTCTATCAGCTTCCCTGCATCCGCAGCTGCTTCTAAAGCAGCTTCTGTCGCTTCAACACCGTTCTCTCCTCCTGCTTCTGCTCCATTAGCCTCAACCGCTGCTGCAACCGCTGCCTCGTTCTCTTCTCCACTCCTTTTCCCGTTGTAGTAGTTAGATGATCTTGTCCATCTTCTTGAAAACGGATCGTAACCAGCTTCACCGGCTTTGAGACTAGCAGTGATCGACTTAACCTCAGATGCGTTCTTGAAATTCTCGGCTCTGTTCTTCTTGTTCATCTCAGCAAGCTTGAGAGCCTTTTTATCAACCTCTTTCTTCTTCCGTGATGCATCAAGCTGCTTGATCTTCGCTTTGATCCTCTCCACACCTGCTTCGTCGTTCTTGCTCTGCGCAACTTCCAACTCTCTTCTAAGCCGGTCTTTCTCAGCCGCCACATTCATAGGCCTGACCGAGGCTGATTTCTTCTCCTGCAACATCTGTTTCACAGTCTCTGCAGAGTAAACAAAGCTGTTTATTCTATTGATAGCTTCTTTCTTCTCTGCTATATCTTGCTTTGTAGGCATGCGACCATTCGTTCGCTCAACCTCTCTGATCCATTGCCTATACTCTTCCTCCAACGGATGCCCATCTGAGATCATTGCCATCTGCCATCTTGCAGCCGAGGATTCATTCCCCCATATGACATTAAGGTACTTGTGTGTAGTCTTGTTCTCTAACTTGTAAGCCTTGTCAGGTTCCGTTGCATCTACATTCCTCACCAAGCAGAGCCTGTAGATTGGACCACTCTTTGACCTTCCAATCCCAACTCTCACAAAGCAACCGACGATAAGCTCTTCAAAGAAAGGCTCCATTAGCCATTTAGCAAGCTTAGACCGCCTGATAGTGATCTCCTTAATATCCTCAAACGTAGGCACATCAGACCTGTCGTCATCACTGTCAAGCATTCCTCCATTAGAGCCTTCATCGTCACTCTGAGACCTGTCACTGTCACTTTGGCTGGAGCTACTCAGATTAGAGGAAGCTAACGGTTTCCTCTTCATCGATGAGAAATCTCTGCTACCTCCTGAACCACCACCTTTCGATGCATCTTTGAGCTTCCTGAGAGCAGCTGGATCTTGCTGCTTCATACGCTTTGCTCTCAACTCGTTCAAAGCATCGTCCTTTGCAGCCGCTCTGTCTGCAGATCTAGCAGATGACCGCACACCACGAGAGGCCGCAGGAAGAGGAGTCTTCTCGTTTTTCGAAACAGGAGTCGTCTTCTCGTTCTCCCTCTTGGATCTAAGCTTCTCGGTGAAGCTCTTGTCGCCTTTCTTATCGGCACGTTCAGCCAAAATCATCTCTCTCTGAAACTCTGTCAAACCAGCAAGCTTCTGCCTGTCTTCCTCATTCTTGTAAAGATCATCACCAAAATCAGATTCCTCACTACTATCATCACCTTCACGATCAGAAGCACCACCACCGTCACCGCCGCCATAACCGCCTTCATCACGAGCAGCTCGGTCTTCTCTCTCAGCTTCCAATCTCTTCTTCAAAGGCACTTGAGAGCCAGACGGTTTCCTACTTGCGTACCCGCCACGGTCTTCATCAGAATCTTCCCTTGAATCGCTGCCACCATCTGAGTAAGAACCTTCACGTCTCCTTGATGATGGAGGACGAGAATGGCGGCCTTTCCCAGTTGCGTTCGTCCTCCCAGCAGCTTCCAAAAGCAAGTCATCTAAATCTGCCATAGCTTCTGTGGAGGCTAACGATTGGAGAATTTCTTCACCTGAAAATATCATTAGACGTTCAAAGTTAGAGTAGAAACAAAAAGACTACTTTTTTGCCCCAATTAAGCTCATCCCTAACCTGCAGAGAGGACTAACCAATTGGAATTTAAGAATTCACTTGGAAGGACAAGATATCAAAAATTGTGTTTTTCGTTTTCAGGAGCAAGAAAATTAGACAGTCGGAGAATTGTATGCGACGAGTTAATCAAAAAGCCAATTAGCGATTTTGCGAAACCTATCTTGAGTTCTGAGCTAAAATCTGGCGAATTCAGAGACGGAAAACGATCGATCCATTAGATGGGTCTCAAATTGGATTTGAATAGGTTAGGCCGGCGGTGACCAGAAGCCAGAAGCCGTCACTTCTGGTTCGCGGCGGAGAAAGAGGAGAAGGAAAGAAAACAATTTATAACACGAAAAGCTGAAGAAACTTACTCCGGAGGAAGAGGAGATATCGCCGGAAACTGTTGCAGAGATCGACGGGCGGCGAAAGTAGAAGAAGGAAAAAGGTCAAAGAATGAAAGTATATGTCGATTGTCGAGGAAGCAGATGATACTCGAGAAGGGAAGAAAACGAGACAAAACAAAAATAATAAGGAACGAAATTAAATATATAATTTTTTTTTCCTATATATTTTGCGTATTTTTGTCAAAAACCTTTGACTGTTCAATTTTGTTTTTGGGAAATGTTAAATTTATTTCAATGAGACAAAATTTAAGAAATCAGATGAATAAAGGAAAATGATACCATCTATGTTGCAAAAACTCGTCTAATGTGTGTTTTTTTTATATTTTTTTCCGAAATCGGAAACTCTTTAAAATTTATTGAAAATTCATTTTTCCATATTTCCTAAATTTTCCAGTTTGGAAAACTGAATAATTTAATTTTTAGAATAAGTTAATGATTAATTTGATTAGACCATTCTTAGCATTAGTGAATTTGAATATTTTTCTCGTTATGAAATTCAATACACAAAACCCCTATGTCAATTCAGGTGATGACACATCAGCGTTTTCAAGAAGGGAGGAGCTGACACCTCAGCAAAAACGTCTGACCAATAGGAACATTTCAAATAATACCAGTCAGCATTTCATTACTACACCTCAGCTTTTTAACCGGTTTGATTTAAGTGAAATAGAAATTGGTTTAATTTGTTATTTCTTATTCCACCGAACCGGTAAAATTGATTTTATCCGTAGAAATAATTTTGACGCGAATTCAGAGGCCAATCTCTTCTTCTTCTCTGTGTCGAGTTTCAACGAGAATTAGTTGCGGGAGAAAATGGATTTGATTTATTGTTTCCGACCCATTCAGTCTTTTCGCAGAATCTCCGTTATGCCTGATTTTAGCATAAGCAGTATTCCCGTTCGATGACGAGTCTTCATTTTTGATTTTTGGCGCCGCCATTTAACCAGTCTCCGAAAATTTCCATCAAGACTTATGCAAAAGAGAGTAAAAAGCAAACGATTATCGTTGAACCAAAGAAACAGAACAAAGTCGAAAAATCACTAAAAAAATTAAGAAACAAAAAAGAAGAAGAAGAAGAAGAAGAAGAAGAAGAAGAAGAAGAAGAAGAAGAAGAAGAAGAAGAAGAAGAAGAAGAAGAAGAAGAAGAAGAAGAAGAAGAAGAAGAAGAAGAAGAAGAAGAAGAAGAAGAAGAAGAAGAAGAAGAAGAAGAAGAAGAAGAAGAAGAAGAAGAAGAAGAAGAAGAAGAAGAAGAAGAAGAAGAAGAAGAAGAAGAAGAAGAAGAAGAAGAAGAAGAAGAAGAAGAAGAAGAAGAAGAAGAAGAAGAAGAAGAAGAAGAAGAAGAAGAAGAAGAAGAAGAAGAAGAAGAAGAAGAAGAAGAAGAAGAAGAAGAAGAAGAAGAAGAAGAAGAGGAGCAAGTTATTCTCGAAGATGTTCTAGACGGTACGTCGTCCCTAAAAAGAAGATTCACACAGTCAATAGACAGCTCACACATAGATAATTAAAACATGCTACATACCCAAACTATTTTATTTCACATATATTTAATAATAAAATGATGACCAAGATTAAATAAAAATATAACAAAAAAAATACCGCGGCGTAGCGCGGGTCTAAATCTAGTAGAGTTAATGATTCTTGATGATATAGAGTTAAAGATTAATTTGATTAGACAATACATATGACTCATTTTCTTCTTTTTTTTGATGTGATTTCTCAAATTTGGTCTCATTGAAATAAATTTAACATTTCCCAGAAAATAAAAAAAACGATCTTTAAAACCTTTTGCCATTGAAATAAATTAAGTTGAAATAGCTAGTGTTTTCTTTTGGCCTCTATTGGTAATTTGACAACTATCGGATATCTCATAAGCGTGTTTTGTTTTGTCAACAAGACAAGAAAAGTAGCAAAATCAGATAAAGCTCGGACCGTATATATCTTTTTCTGTTCTTCCTTTGTACGACAAAAAGTAAACAAAAGTAGAAAAGAATGGAGCCTGAATTATATAAAACCTAAGCCCAACCAGAGAACCAAAACCTCTAAAGAACTAAAATACTCTCTACATTTGTAAGTGTCTTCTATATTACACATTTGAACAATGATCATTGTGTGATCACTACCGTATAAGTTTTGGATCAAACCCAAAGTTTTGCAGAAGCTGTACACTGAAAAGTCTCATTTTTTTCCGATCTATGGCAATTTGCACGACTCGATAACTTCCATCACTGCTTTATGAGTCTCTGGAGGTATCATGTCCAGTGTTGTATGAAAAGCCTGAACCACACAACACATCAAGAAACAAGCACACAATCGAATCACAAGGTCTCAGTCTGCATACTTCAAAGGGAGCCAAATACTGAATTAGAAAGAGTTTACAGAGACACATACCACGAATCTATCCAACACTGGTACTAGAATTGCAAGGTTCCGTTTTGGGAGATAATCTCTGATGGCATTGCGTATACTTCTACTGCTAAGAATAAAGAGATTATGTTAAAAGCTTTTCAAGAATTAGAACACCTGAAAAAGGTAGAAAGGAAGATAAATGTAAATAACCTTTCTGTGGACAGAAATGCGAGTAAAAGGGCAGAATATGCCTCCACGATCATCTTTTCTGCTTCCTTCTCGCTTTGTAGAACAGCTTCTTCATCGTCCTGAAACATTAGGAAAAGGCAGGTTTGACATACTTTCTTCTAAGGGCCTTTCGAAATCCATCAAGAGTACAATTTTATATTCCTAACCAAAGTGAAAGCAGTCGTTTCTTCTTTGGCGTCATCGGATCCTTGATTGGTGAGAAAGATTGAACATAAAAGAGGAATCATGTCTTGTTCACTCTCTTGCAACCCTTCTGGATTGGTGATTGGAACGCTAGCTGCTGCAAGCCGTGACCTACAACAAAGCAATAACTGATTAGAGAAGATACATGAGACATTGGCTATGACTAATTGACTATGAGTCAGATTATAAATAGAATCATGAAACCACGAGTTCCCTAATTTGCTAGAAGACAACTTGTGACTATGTTTGCCCCTTCTAAGGCCTTGATGTCAATCTTGACAGTAGACACTCTATGTTCACAACATAAAGCGGAGAAAGCAGATAGGTTGGTACCTGTTTATTCCGTCTTTCTCCACCAAGTTTACCAGTAACCCCAAAATGGCAACAAGAAGATCTAATTCCTGGTCTGTGAGATGTTTATCTTTCTGGTTGCACGTCCCCGGCATTTCCATCTCACTGAAAAGGGGAGATCTGGTGAAGGAAGGAAAGTGTCCAGCAATTAATTCAGCCATGCTCTCCAGTCCTCTGCAGGCAGCAACTTGCCGACAACCAACAGGGTTATCATTCGTTAAGTTCATTAAAACCTGATAATATGTTCATAGCATCAGAAAGAAGTAAGGATCACAAGTAGAATATCTCAACATATCTAAAGACATTAGCATAAAAAGTGAGATTCCATTCTGTTCCCAAGTTAGTTTCATTCCAGCTGAGGAAATTTGCTACAAAACAGAATTTATTTTGGAAGAAGACTGTACATTACCTTCACGGCTGTTAGAAGGCAATCAGATAAAAGACAGAGACATTCTTCATCAACGTCATATGTAGAAGCAGGTTGCTCTATTACATGGCGATCTCTAACACTTGATTCTTCCTGAGAATTTAACCCATGGTTTGATATCTCCTGGCTCGACAAGAGCTGATGTGAATATTCATCTTCAATATCTCTGTAGCCTTTCTTTCTCTTTTGAGCTTTAGATTTCTTTTGCTTTCCTAATACTACAGCCCATTTGGAAGGTCCCGAATCTTCAAAATCAAATGCAAAAGGATCTTCACTATCCTCCAAGGGTGAAAAATTTTCAACTTTTTTACAACTGGGTTCTCTAACTTCACTATTCCTTGCATTGCTTCTGGAGATGCCACTACCCAATGAGGCTAATCTACCTGCAAACGACCCAGTGTTGGAACCAGCTCTAGTCTTGAGCGTGCATGGATCATTTATTGACGTTACACTTGATTGAGACCGGAACACAGATTGATCTCTCACAGATACGGTCCCACTTCTCATGGAGCTACAGCTAGTGATAGACCAAGTAGCTGAAGAAATTGTCACAACCTCCTTGTTAACTGCAGAAGATGTATGTAGGTGAACAGAGAGTAACATACAAAGCCACAGAGTGATAGAGAGACCCAAAATTAACAAAACATACAAAGCCACAGAGAGATAGAGAGACCCAAAATTAACAAGGGTGAAGATGCATTTGTGGCTATTAGAATGATATACCGTTACAATCTGCTCCCAAAATAGACTCACGATTGACACCATTTGCACAGTGAGGTTGTGGTTGCTTTTCGTTCCTGCGAGCACGTAACTGAAGACCTGGTGTAATCAATCAAACCCGCCGTCAGAATAAGAGATGATAACATGGGATTAAGTCATGGTAAAAATACAAAACTAGGCATTGTGTACCCGAAAGCATCTTGATGATACTGATCATGTGCTCTGTGGAAGACAGTTGGGATCCATGAGAACCCATACTTTTATTAAATCTGAGCAAATGATTCTGAAAGAAATAATGTTAACAGTTAATTTTTCAGGTGGAGAGCTATTTCAGTACAAGCTATCATGAAGCTAGGAATCCAAAATATATAAAAGCTACCTGGTTTTCTGTGCTGAGGAATGTAGCATTCTCCATGATTTTCAGACATTTTAGAAGCAACATCAGACTCTGCTTATTTAGGTCATCTTTTATATCCTGGGCAGAGAGAATATCGTATGCCACCCAGCGCTGCACACAATATATGTGTTAGATATTCGTACTGAATATAGTTCCAGCAACCATTGACAGCTTAAATACAGAGTCCGCAGCAAAAGCATTCTAGGCCCAGTCACAATTACACTATACAATTACACTAGACCGTGTTACATCATTAAGTGATTCCTCTTTAGATATATCAGCAACGGACAAGTAAGACACCTTGACTTGCAATTAATTTCAGTCAAAAGTTGGATAGAAATAATATGTTCCTCAATAATCTATGACACTTTCTACAAGTGATACACTTCCTAGTCAAACAAAGACAGGAGTACTAATTATTAAAGAAAATTTTATGCTGATGATAAAGACAGGGATAACAAAATCCCCAAAACATACAGGTTCACACCTCCATTACTGCATGACAATCCATAAGAACGTCAAAGACTGCATCAAGTCCTCCAAGTTCTCGCAATTTCTCCTTGAACATTCCTCCAGTTTTTTTCACAGCAGCTGAGGTGTCTGGATGGATGAGGAAAAACATGATAAATAATTAGCAAGAATCAAAAGAAATCAATAATAATCATTTTTTAAAAAATAGTTAGCTCGACATTGTTTCTAAGAAAAACAGGCAAGAAGATGAAGTACCATCAAAAGAGATTTTCGACAAGCAGGCCTTTTCTATAGCCAACAAAGCTACCCATTTCGTACTT
Source organism: Erythrophleum ivorense (assembly GCA_026724425.1). Classification (NCBI taxonomy): domain Eukaryota; kingdom Viridiplantae; phylum Streptophyta; class Magnoliopsida; order Fabales; family Fabaceae; genus Erythrophleum; species Erythrophleum ivorense. The sequence goes on from JAIUCV010000087.1 coordinate 718,665, forward strand.
AGCTCAGGCCTCATCTTTTCAATTTCATAGCTATCAATCAATCTAAACTCCTTGCAATTAGCATGGATTTCATGAACTCTGGACAGTACATCACAGGAGCTTGAATCATGCGTACTGGCTGCATCACGTGCTGCATCTACATCCTTGATTACTGATAAGAGCCTAGATCCTATATTCCGCGGCTTCACTTTAGCACTGACGGAAACCACAGGTTTCAACAGCTTTATCAAAAACTGGATGCAGTTGGGTGACTCCATAAAGTGATCATCTTGTGCCTAAAATCATGGAATTGAAACGGTAAACAAGAGAAAAGAACACTACAAGTACTGTATATTTCTCAATGCCAAGAATGTGTGAGTGGCTTACATCAGCAGTTAGAACAAAGAAAAGGGTAGCTGCAGCAAGATTGCTTGGTATATCATCAAGGCTGAGACCCAAAATCGCATCGATTATGGATTGTGAGATCCTGAAATAACAAACCCCCATAGGGCAAAGTTTTTGTGAGACATTTTGTTTATGACTTCTCATCTACTGAACCAAAACAAATCGATTGTCCAATGACAAATCTTTTGACATATATAACATGTCCAAGGATGCAAAAGAGAGAAATTGCCACACACACAAAAACAGGAAATGTACCCAATTGTGCCCTAAATCCACACTATTGGAGAATACCCAAAATGTAGAGAGCTCGAACAAACCTCTAACACGAAACCCACAACCCAATTCGTAAACTTTCCACGAATTCGAAGAAGAAAAAACCCTAGAAAGCACAGAAATTGAATATCCAATGTACATAAAGCTGACGTACCCTTGAGCCCTCAAAGAGCGTCGCTGATATTGGGATGCGCAAATCGACAGTAGAGACGAAAGTGCACCCCTTCTGATCCTCACTTGATGCCCTTTCTTCAACCCATCAAGCGCGAAATTAACCTCGTCCTCGTTCTCCATCAATTCGCCAAATTCCTGGGTTTCCAACAAAGTCGAAGTCAAACCAAATGCTCCACCGTTTCTGGGTTTCTTAGCCCTCCTTCCTCCGCCGCCATTCTGAGAAAAATCATCGTCCAGGAAAGTGGATCTTGAAGAAGAAGGATTCCAGAGAGAAGATGAGTCTTGACTGGAGAAAGGGAAACCGGTGAAATCACGTGGCTCGATTTCCGGAGACGAAGACGAAGAGAGATACTCCACCCGAGAAACGTCGTCGCTTAACGAGTCGGAGAAAGTCCTAACCATCCCCGGTTTGCGGCGGCCGTACGTTCGCTCCATCATCGCCGAAATCTTCAAACTTTTTCTGTCTTCGCCGATCTTGGGTGAGAAAATCAACACAAGGGTATTGTCGGTATAAATGAATAAAAGTTGTTTTATTGATATGTAAAAATAAATATATAAATTGAACAATGTATGTAATGACCGCATAGCGCAGTGGATTAGCGCGTCTGACTTCGGATCAGAAGGTCGTGGGTTCGACTCCCACTGTGGTCGTTTCGTGTCCTCCATTTTGTTATTTTTTTTCCAATACGTTTGGAGATTTCTTCCCCAACCGGATTTTAGCCTTTTTTTTTTTTTAGGGTTTAAAGATTTTAAGATCTGCCCAGTTTTATCTCGGTGGTTATTTTCTCTCTAGTGAAGGAGAAAGAAATCGAACAGTGGCTTCTTCTTCTTCTCTGAAGAGACGAGAGCAACCAATGTCACGAGATGGAGACCAGCTTATCATTACTCCTTTGGGCGCCGGAAACGAAGTGGGTCGTTCCTGTGTTTACATGTCCTTCAGAGGCAAAACAGTTCTGGTCAGTTTCCGTTCAATTACTTCGTGTTTTCGTGTAAAGGTGTTTACTTTTGGTGTGGGGAATGTATTTATTGTTGATTTCGTTTGGGTTTGTGCAGTTTGATTGTGGGATTCATCCTGCGTATTCGGGAATGGCTGCTTTGCCTTACTTCGACGAGATTGATCCTTCCACCGTTGATGTCCTCTTGATTACTCAGTAAGTTTAACGAAGAGATTTTCACAATGTTATGAGAAAAAAAGGAGGAAACTTTATGTGAAACTTGTAGTCCTGATTCAATATAGAATGATAAATTTGGAGGCTTCTAGAGCAAAATCTTCAAAATTTTGAGTTTCTGTAGACTTAAAGAAGAGCATTATGTGTAGAGGAACCCTGTCTTTGATTACGATTGGATGATGGTTATTGACTTGCATTCTTCTTTTTGTACTAGTAACCAGTAACCACTAATCGATTATTGGTTTAACGAAGAGATTCACAATGTTTAAGAGAAAAAGGAGGAAACTTTGTACGAAACTTTTAGTCCTGATTCAATGTAGAATGATAAATTTGGAGGCTTTTAAGAGCAAAATCTTCAGAATTCTGAGTTTCTTTATACTAAACAAAAGCATTATGTGTAGCCCTGTCTTGGGAGCTTTGTTCTTTGTTTTTTTGTTTTTGTTCTTTGTTTAATCTATTTCTCTAATCTTTTCTGGGAGCTTTGTAACTTTAAGCTAACAAACTATGTGTTGATGCTTTGTGTTGCAGCTTTCATGTGGATCATGCAGCATCCTTACCTTATTTTCTGGAGAAGGTTTGTTTCCTCTACTACCGAATGATTTTTGTTATCAATGCCTTTTAAATTTAGCTGGAACTAATACAGAATTTTGTGTTTCTTTAATATTAGACAACATTCAAAGGGAGAGTTTTCATGACACATGCCACAAAGGCTATCTACAAGTTGCTACTTACGGATTATGTCAAAGTTAGCAAAGTCTCAGTGGAAGATATGTTGTTCGACGAACAAGACATCAACAAATCCATGGATAAAATTGAGGTATGTGTACTATACAGCAATTCACATCTTAATTACAACTTGTTCTTGCATTTGAGATGATTGTTTGATTCCTCTGTTGTAGGTTATTGATTTCCATCAAACGGTTGAAGTGAACGGCATAAAGTTCTGGTGCTACACGGCAGGTCATGTGTTAGGTGCAGCCATGTTTATGGTTGACATAGCCGGAGTCCGAATCCTCTACACAGGCGACTATTCCCGCGAGGAAGACCGACATCTAAGAGCAGCCGAGCTACCTCAATTCTCCCCTGACATATGCATCATCGAATCCACTTCCGGTGTCCAGCTTCACCAGTCTCGCCACATCCGCGAGAAACGCTTCACCGACGCAATCCATTCAACGGTTGATCGGGGCGGGCGTGTCCTGATCCCGGCTTTCGCACTCGGCCGTGCTCAGGAGCTTCTCTTGATTCTTGACGAGTACTGGGCCAAGCACTCGGAGCTACACAACATCCCAATCTACTACGCATCACCGCTCGCCAAGAAGTGTATGGCCGTCTACCAAACCTACATTTTGTCCATGAACGACAGGATCCGGAACCAGTTTGCGAATTCGAATCCTTTCGTGTTCAAGCACATCTCTGCGTTGAACAGCATCGACGATTTCAGAGATGTTGGTCCGTCTGTGGTTATGGCTAGTCCCGGAGGTCTTCAGAGCGGTTTCTCGAGGCAGCTCTTCGACATTTGGTGCTCGGAGAAGAAGAACTCTTGCATCATACCTGGTTATATGGTGGAAGGTACACTAGCGAAGACGATCGTCAACGAGCCGAAGGAAGTCTCTCTTATGAACGGTCTCACCGCTCCTCTCAACATGCAAGTCCACTACGTCTCGTTCTCTGCTCACGCGGACTATGCGCAGACGAGCACGTTCTTGAAAGAGCTCATGCCTCCAAACATCGTTCTTGTTCACGGGGAAGCTAACGAGATGATGAGGCTGAAACAGAAGCTCTTGACGGAGTTTCCAGACGGGAACACGAAGATCATGACTCCGAAGAACTGTGAGTCCGTTGAGCTCTACTTCAACTCTGAGAAAATGGCGAAGACGATTGGGAGATTGGCAGAGAAGACGCCTGATGTCGGCGATACAGTGAGCGGGATCTTGGTGAAGAAAGGCTTCACTTATCAGATAATGGCACCTGATGATCTCCATGTTTTCTCACAGCTATCGACAGCGACTGTGACTCAGAGGATCACTATCCCGTTCTCAGGAGCTTTCGGCGTGATCACACATCGCCTCGGGAAGATTTTCGAGACCGTGGAAGCTTCAACAGACGAAGAAACAGGGCTTCCTCTGCTGAAAGTGCACGAGAGAGTGACAGTGAAGCAAGAGTCAGAGAAGCATATCTCTCTTCAGTGGTCATCTGATCCGATAAGCGACATGGTTTCAGACTCTGTTGTGGCTCTGGTGCTCAACATCAGCAGGGAAGTCCCTAAGATCACTGTGAAAGAAGAAGAAGAGGCTGTGAAGTCAGAGGAAGAGAACGGGAAGAAGGTTGAGAAAGTGATTTACGCGCTTCTTGTGTCGCTTTTTGGAGATGTGAAAATGGGAGAGAATGGGAAGCTGGTGATTAGGGTTGATGAGAACGTGGCTCAGCTTGATAGAGAGAGTGGAGATGTTGAGAGTGAGCATGAAGGTCTTAAGGAAAGAGTGAGATTAGCTTATCAGAGGATTCAAAGCGCTGTGAAACCAATCCCTCTCTCAGCTGATTAAAGAGTTTTATGTTTATTTTTTAATCCTGTTGTTGTTTCTTGTTTCCAAGTTTACTAATGATGATGGTTAAAGTGTAATGGATGTTGTTTAGAATGTGTTTTATGTTTTTGTAAGTTCAATGTGATGGTCATTAGTGCAATGGATGTTATAACAAAAGTGTTCTTATTCATCAATATTTTTATTTCAGTTTAATAAATTTCGATTTTCATAGGAGTAGATTGTGTTTTCTTGGTTTTTAAAAGTTTATTGTTTGAATGCTAAAATTACTAATTTAGCTGCCGTTCGTATAGTCTTTTCTAATAATGTTAAAAGGAGAAACATGAAATCGCTGTTTTGAAACAAGCATAACACAAGCTTATAAATTTTAACATCACAATGAATGTAAGATTTTTGTTTGTTATCTTTCTAATTTCGACTTTGGTTGGATAAAATTTTGGAACCGAATCAAAATTAAAAAATCAGAACCAAAATTTTCAAACTTGAATTCGATCGAATTATAAACAATATGAATAGAATATGAAATTGTAAACCCAAACCCAAATTTTGTAAAGCCAAATCGAACCTAAAAAGCAAAATTTATTATCAAATGAATATTTTAATTAAATGTATAGAAAAATAGAATGAATATATTAATTCTCTATCATAATTTAAATCAATTAATTATTTTTATTTTTTTATTGTATATTAAAAGTCGAATCAAGCTGAACAGTTGTGCGATTTTATCCGTTGTTAGAGGAGAGAAACTTTCGGTGTTATTACAACTCGAACATGAAAGGAAGACAAATATATGGGTGTTGTTACAGAGAGGATTCGAACGAAGAAGAAGACGAAATGGAGAAAAAGTGTTTTTATTATTTCTGATAATTTCTCAGTTTACAGTGATACACCTTATATAGTTCCGGTACATTAATCTAATCAGTGTAAACCAATCAGTGTAAACCAGTTCTATTGTATCATACTTAATACCCCTTCTCAAGATGGCGAGTATATAGACATTAAAGCCATCTTTGGACATAAGAGCATTGAACTGATTGGGAAACAGAGGCTTCGTAAATGCATCAGCAAGCTGTTGACCAGTCTTGACATGAATAGTCTTGATGATGCCAGCAGCAATTCTATCACGAACCTGATGACAATCGGCTTCTATATGTTTCGTTCTCTCGTGAAACACAGGATTGCTAGCAATGTGTATAGCAGCTGTAGAATCACAGAATAGAGCAACAGGTTTTGATTGTGGTGCCTGCAACTCATTCACCAAGTTACGCAGCCAAACCACTTCTCGAGAAGCAAACTCCATGGCTCTATATTCGGACTCAGCAGATGAATTTGACACCGTCTGTTGCTTCTTAGACTTCCAGGAAATGAGAGAGTTTCCAAGAAACATGCAATAACCAGATGTGGAGCGTCGAGAATCAGGACAAGACATCCAATCAACATCAGTGAAACCCGTTAGAACCAAATTGGAATCAGCTGAGTAAAAGAGACCAAGTCCCATAGTGCCTTTAAGATAATGAAGCACCTTGTAAACAGCCTTAAGATGAGACTGTTTTGGAGCTGAGGCAAACTGGCACAATTGGTGACGGCGTAGGTGATATCAGGCCGAGCAATGGTCAGATACATCATCTTGCCAACAAGCTTACGATAGAGCTTGATATCTTCAATAACCGGTTATGTTGAGTCTTGAACTAATTTGATACTCGGATCCATCGGAATGCTTGAAGGTTTGCAAGCCAACAGGCCTGTATCTTCCAATAGCTCCAAAATGTACTTGCGTTGGCAAACAGAAATGCCTTTCTTAGATCTTGCAATCTCCAAACCAAGAAAGTAACGCAAATCACCCAAATCTCGTAGACGGAAAGCCTTCGCCAAATCCTCTTTAAGCTGAGCAACTTCGTCATCATTATTGCTCGTGATGATGATATCATCCACATAAACAAGAACAGCCAAATACTTTCCATCAATATTCCGCACAAACAGTGTGTGATCAGCATTCGATTTCTTAAAACCCAAGTTCAATAAAACAGAACTGAACTTCAAAAACCACTGCCTTGAAGCCTGTTTTAAGCCATATAAAGACTTCTTCAATCTACAGACTGCATTAGGAGGCAAAGTTTCACCTGATTTGGCAGTGTAACCAGGTGGAAAAGTCATATAAATTTCTTCATCAAGATCCCCATTAAGGAATGCATTTGAGATGTCTAGTTGGGTAAGACTCCAATTCTTTGCAGCAGCAACAGCCAAAAGGGTCTTGACGGTAGTCATTTTTGCAACCGGAGAGAAGGTGTCAACAAAATCTACTCCTTCTCTTTGTGTATAGCCTTTGGCAACTAGACGAGCCTTATACCTTTCAAGACTCCCATCAGCATTCGGTTTGGTTTTATAAACCCAACGACAACCAATCGCATGTTTGTCATCCGGTAAAGTACAGATCTCCCAAGTATCTGATTTCTCCAAGGCAATAAGTTCCTCATTCATAGCCTCTAACCATTCTTCAAACTTCTTGGCTTGAGCAAAGGAACTTGGTTCAGCGTGTATATTGACCGAGCAAATGTAAGCCTTGTAGTCAGCAGAGAGTTCTGCATAAGAGAGATAGTTCGCCAGAGGATACGGTATCTCAGCATTCGACATATTGCAATAATAGTCTTGCAAATACGCGGGTGGTTTTGAAGATCTCTTCTTCTTATCACCTTCGACATTATGCAATGATTCCTCCATAGGACCAGATTCTGTAGTAGTATCATCATTCACAACTACAGGAGTCTCACCACTCACAACTGTAGGAATTCTACTATCTACAGAAGTAGTACTAGAAGATGAAGAAGAATCAGGCATAGTCGAGAAAATATCAAAGAAAGACTCACTTTGATCTGTAGCAAACGGGAATATCTCCTCATGAAAGACCACGTTGCGGGAAATATGAATCTTGTTTGTTTCAAGATCTAAAAGTTTGTATCCTTTATATCCAGCTGGATATCCAAGAAAGACGCAGGGTCGAGCTCGGGGCTGGAACTTGTTTCTGTTCTTTGAGGAGGTAGAGCAGAAAGCAAGGCAGCCAAAGACGCGCAGACCCTTATAGTCAATCTTCTTGTCTATTAAGACTTCAAAAGGTGTCTTATCTTTGAGCAATGGTGTTGGAAGACGGTTGATTAAGAAGACAGCCGTGAGAACACAATCACCCCAATGCTCCAAGGGAATTTTAGCCTGAAACATAAGAGATCGGGCAACGTTGAGTATGTGTTGATGCTTCCTCTCCACAACCGAGTTCTGTTCTGGAGTCTCAGGACAAGAATGATAAGCAACGATCCCCTTTTCCTTGTACAAAGCATCAAATTTCAACTCTTGTGCATTATCCGATCTCACACCTCGGACACGACACCTATACTGATTCTCAATCATCGTCAAAAAGTTAGGAAAGACGTGGAGTACCTCATCCTTCGTTCGCAGCAAATAGATCCATGTCACACGCGTGTGATCATCGACAATAGTAAGGAAGTACCTATTTCCATCAACTGTGGGAACAGAGAAGGGACCCCATATGTCAATGTGCAAAAGATCAAAGGCATTTACACACATATTATTCTTGGAATCAAAGGAAAGATGCTTCTGCTTAGCAAGAGGACAAATAGCACACGGTAAATGTCTTTTATTCTTTTGTTTGATCCCAAGTACATCAGTGACAAAATCTGTCTTATAACCTGATGGATGACCAAGTCTATTATGCCATAACGTAGAATCAACAACAACATTTGAGGAGAAAGTAGTTTGTTGAGATGGAGTCTTCATGATTGAGGTAACATCCAGCACATAGAGGTTTGAGATTTCTTCACCCTGACCAATCATCAATCCCTTGATAGGATCCTGTATAACACAAGTAGAATGATCAAAAGAAACCCGATATCCCAAGTCTTTTGTCAGCTGACTGATACTCAGTAGATTAAGACGAAAATCTGGAATGTAGAGGACATTATTCAGAATCAAGTAATCTGTCAGTCTGATTTTGCCTATTCCTGCAATCCGAACACCTAAACCAGTAGGTAAGGTGACTGAAGTGTTCGAAGCAGTAGAAATATCCGCAAATAAACTCTTATTATGACAAACATGATGAGTTGCACCACTATCAATTATCCAAGATGCTGAGCTAAGTATATGTCCTGTAGGTCGCATAGCACCAACAAAATGCAGTGTTGAGGAGGAAAATGCCATACCAGGGAGAGCGGTGATCATTCCTCCAGAAGTAGATGCAGTCGTGGAAAGTTGATTGATAGACGGTTTTAGCTGAGAATTGAAGTAATCAATGACTCCTTGAATTTGATCTTTAGAAAGAAGCTTCAGTGTATCAGAAATGTTCTCAGAAGTTGCAGAAGGAGCAGAGACTTGAGCAACAACAGGTTTTGAATCCTGAGGAAGTTTGGCAGACAATGTCTTCTCAGGAGCATTCTTCTGATACTTGTGTTTAAATCCAACAGGGTAGCCATGAATCTTGAAACATGTCTCAGCCGTGTGACCCGTGTATCCACAATGACTGCAAATAGGCTTGCTCTGTTTCTGAGGATAATGTGATGCCTGAGCTGCGTTAAGTGAGATTGGTATCGGATCAGGCACAATAACATTACACGCAGAGGCATTCTGAACAGGTAAGATGCTCCGCTGACTATGATCTTGATCAAACAGATTATATATCTCAGATAACATCGGGACATGTTTCTTCATGATTATTTGACTGCGAATGACGGCATAAGATTCATTCAAGCCAGCCAAAAACTTAATCACTTTAGTGTGCTCAGCTTTAGTATCCGTAGCTTTGCAACACTTACAATTGTGACAAGTTTCCTCACAAGTTGTACCATCCAATTCATCCCAAAGTGTTTTCAGCTTTGTATAGTAGGTTGATAAATCCATCGAGCCTTGATGTAAGGACCAGATTTGCTGAGATAGTTGATAAGATCGCGGTAAACTGGTGATGTGAAAACGAGTTGAAAGATCTTTCCAAATTTCAGAAGCATCATTGAAGCGTAAGATGCTTTTGTAGATCTCCTTAGAAACAGAATTCAATAACCAAGATTTCACCATCGAATTGCACCTAGACCATATCCGGAAGTATTGATCTGATTCGCTAGGTCTAACTATAGATCCATCGATGAATGCGATTTTATTTTTAGCATATAAGGCAATATTCATCGCTATTCGCCAATTATCATAGTTAGAGCCATCAAGTACCTCAGATATGATAGATAGTCCAGGATTATCGCCATTGGTGAGGTAAAACGGTGAATGGATGCTATCCGGTGAGATGTTGAAGAAACCAGGAGAGATCGGAGTTTCAGGTGCCGAAATCCATTATAACAAAGATCCAAGCTCAAATCGAAGATAATACTGTGAAATTTGCGATTTCCGGCAAAATGACCGAATAATCTTTCACAGAATAAGAAAAAAATAAGATCGGGAGAATCACCGAACAAATTGAGGTCAAATTAGAAGAATCGTTCGAGGTTTCTGCCTCGAAGCTCTGATACCATGTTACAGAGAGGATTCGAACGAAGAAGAAGACGAAATGGAGAAAAAGTGTTTTTATTATTTCTGATAATTTCTCAGTTTACAGTGATACACCTTATATAGTTCCGGTACATTAATCTAATCAGTGTAAAGTGTAAACCGGTTCTATTGTATCATACTTAATAGGTGTCAAATAAGATTGGTGAGACCAAAGCGGTGTCGTGGAGCAAGGTCTTAGCAGTAGATCATTTAGATTTTTATTTGACTGCGGATGGCAGAAGTTTCCTTGTCGACGAGGAGAGAAAAGTCCTCGTATGTTTTTTTTTTGGAAGTCAGTGTATACATCGTTGGATAGGACAATAATGTCAGAGAATACGAAGCTAGTCGCTCATCGTCTCCGTTATATTTGTTTAATTACGTGCCAAGTTTGACTCAAATCCAGCAAGATATCGGAGGCAAAAGAAAATGAGGCGACGAATAATGTTTAAGCTACAAGCAAACGATACTTGTTTCAGACCATTGTTTAGAGAGGACTATAAACTTAGACAATGATTATCATCTATGCCATTTTTGTTTAATTTTGTTCCAAGTTTGACTCCGATCCAGCAAAAGGTATCGGAGGGAAAAAAAAAACAAGGCGTTGTCGCGTTGATTAAGTAAACCTTCATTTTTTTTTTTTTTTTTTTACATTAGTATACACAGTTTTTAAGTTTGATGTCAAATTATGTTTCCTTGGATAAAAAGAGTTATATGTTTCAGTTTCAAGCTTTCATAAATCTGTGGCAAAAACACTTCATAAAGCGTGTATGTATACTTTACAAAGCAATACGAATTGAAATTCACGGAAGAGAATGGGAAGCTGGTGATTAGGGTTGATGACAATGTGGCTCAGCTTGATAAAGAGAGTGGAGATGTAGAGAGTGGCATGAAGGTCTTTAAGGAAAGAGTGAGATTAGCTTTTCAGAGGATTCAAAGAGTAAGGAAACCAATCCCTCTCTCAGAGGATTAAAGAGTTTTTATGTCTGATGATTAACGTCTGATGGATGTTAATTATTAAGAATGTGTTTTATGAAACTTTTGATTTCTTTGTAAGTTTAATGTGATGATGATTCGTGCAATGGATGTTGTTGTTACGAAGGTGTTCTTATTCATCAACATTTTATTTCAGTTTTATAAATTTCGATTTTCATATTGTGCATCTATGCATGCATGGTTTAAGGAGGCTGCAAAGAAAGAGTGTGTAGTAGCTATTTAGTATTGAGTTGTGTTTCTTTTGAATCAGAGAAACATGAAACAAGCATAACCCAAGCCTCTAACTAATATCACTAGTCAATGTAAGATTTTTGTTTGTTTTCTTTGTAATTAGACTTTTTCCAAAGGTTGGACAAAGTTTCCAAACGTAATCAAAATTCAAAATTCCAATCCGAAGTTTTCAAACGTGAACCCGATCAATTTTTTTTTTTTTATAAAACACCTGTAAACCTAATTAGCCCATTATGAATGAAACCAAATTCAAATTTTGGCAAAAAATCATTTTTTAATCAATTCTTACAAAGTTTTGGAGACCCAAACTAGTGGAACAAAATTTACATAATACACAGAAGATCTCGTGCATGTAAAAAAATTTATTAAATACACATATCTCTCTTTGGTTAATCTATGAATATATTAAATCGTAATTTATTAATACTTTTATTATAATATCGGTCCAAAGTCTAATCAAACCGAACCAAAATAATTTAAACCGAATAAAACCAATATTCTAGAACCTGAAAAACTTAAAATCCGAGAAAACCAAACCAAACTGAACCGAACACAACCCAAATAGTAATGTATCATCTCATCTGTGCACACTGCGGTCTACCACTTTCGAATGCGGTGCCCTTCGTATAGGCGGGAAAATCAAGAGCCTTTTGTATCGCTTCCCTTTTCGTTTGTTCCAATTTCCACATTTTGGTTTCTCTTCTCTCAGTCTCTTCTTCGAATCCAGAACAAACAACGAAGCCGAGATATCTAAGCTGACCAACCGAAAACTATGTCGGCCTACGAGTATCCAAAATTCTCTCGTTCCGACATTATCACGGTGCTCGCGGAGATTCAGATCGCCACCGTTACGGACGCCGATCTCAAAAACCCTAATCCCGACTTGGTGTCAGAGCTTTACACCAGACTCCTCATCTATCTCGACATGCTCAACGAGTATGCCTTCTTTAATCTCCTTAAGCTTTCGACTGATTTTCACTGTCGATTTTGGGTTTTTTTCGAAATTGCTTCTGATTCAAGCTCTGGGTGATCGAATTGTGCCAACAATCATTCAATTAAGTTTGTAATCATTGCAATTTTTGAAAATGAGGCTAATCGTTTGAAAAACCCTAATTTTTCAATTTGGGGATTTTCTGCTGATGCTTCAATTTTGTTTGTTTTTTTTCAATTGATTCTTCTGATGATGTTTCTCTTCCAATTTCGAAATCCATGGCAGAGAAGACAAAGGTCAAGTTGATTTTGAGGCTCTTGAGCAATTAGAGAATCCAGATCACCATGCGACCTCAGTACAAGCTATAAATCTTTATAGCAAAGTGAAATATATGTTAGATTTGGTTGAGTGTCCTCTGAAGTTTACTTTCAAGGATCTCTTACGGCCTGAATCATCCCGTACCGAGTTTTTCATCAGCGCACTCTTGAATTTCGGTCTACACAAGTACCTACTTCTTGCTTATGCTCCTAGTTTGCTCATACCTTAGCTTAGTTTCTCTATAGTTTCTGCTTCAAGAAGATGACTTTTAGGAGTTTGCAATGCGCACAAAGTTATAGAGAATTGTGAAAAGTGGTTGACATTCAAGATAAGGATATATATATATATATAATACTCTTTCCCCGCAAAATTGTACAGTTTGATGCTCTCATGATTATTTACATCTTCTCTTCTGTTAGGGATTCAAAAATGGAGCAAGTAAGATCAAAGGCAGAGGAGTTGACTCTTCTTGATGAGCAGCGGAAGCAGTGGGAGGCGAAGATTGCTCAGGTAATGCAAAGAAAAAGAACATGTATCTCATAGATATTAGATGGCGATTATCTTCTTTTATCTAAAGGCTATTCCATGCAGTTGAATGCAGAGATTGCAGAGTTTGATGAAGCCTGTGAAAGGGATTCGCCGTTTGTGAAAGAGCTAGAAGTGAATATTGAAGAGCTCAATCAGAAAATATTAGGACTGAATAATCAGCAGCTGTCACTGCGAGCAACGTTCCATGATATGAGAGAGAAGAGTACGGAAATGGATAACAAGGTAAGAAAACTCAAAACTGCAAGATATGGCGTTGAGAGCTCATTCGTAAAACTAAATTTGGATTTTGTTGATTTTGAAGTTACCTTTGTTAAGTTTGACGAAAAAAATAACGTTCTCTCTCTACAGATTTCCAAAGCAGAATTTGACCTTGTACAAGCTGTCCAAGAAAATGCAAACCTCCGCTCACAAATTGTTCAATCCCCAGACAAATTGCAGGTATGTTTTTGTTTCTACTAGCAGCGGATCGGTTCCAAGATAAAAAAAAAAAATAGTTTGTGTATACAACACTGATTCAAATGTTTGTTGTGGAGACAGGGGGCTTTAGAAGAGAAGAAGATAGTGCTCGATGAAACAAAGAAAGCTGAACAATCAGCAATCGAAACTTTCCAGGAAAAGGCTGCCATTCTTGAGGTGTATGAAAAGGTATATTATAAAAACCCTAGATTGATTACTAAAACCTATTGGCCGGCACCATATCTAAATGCATTTGTGACATCCTTTGCAACTTGATGGTTAGCTGTTAGAAACTTTAAAGTCTTCAGTCATTGTAGATACTGTTCTCAAACGATCTGGTTAGAGAAATATGATTCTTCTAAGTTTGTTGTTTATTGCTCTAACCCGCTGTCACTTTTATTCATACTTGATACTATTTTGGTGTATAGTGGATGAGAGTGAATCCATGTTGGACATTGTTTAGATTGAGACCTTATTGTATGCTGTTTAATTCAGAAATATTTTTTGTTTAGCCTTACAACAGTTTTGTGATATCACTGTTTGAGCTTAATAGGTGTACCATCAATGTTTTTGCAGGCATTCAAGAAAATTTCAAAGTCATCTGCGCAACTACAGTTAATTAACGAACAGGTGACCAATGAAAAAAAATTTCCTTTCATCTTTCATTGCTTGTAAATTGTGAACCATTACTGCATCTTTAGCATGTGGCAAGAAATAGACCCTTCCAATTGATTTTGAATGAGATGTAAATGTCTCTTTGGATTTATTCTTCATCTGATGTGTGTTTGATGATGTTACAGGTAACCAATGTGAAAGCAATTGAGAAAGATTTAAAAGCTCAGAAAGCTAAGCTGAGTGAGGATGAGGCAATGTACAAATCACTTGAGGCAAAAGTGATTGAGCGGGAAAGAATAGGCAAGGCTTGTTGGTTTATCTCTTCCCTCTTTAGATATTGTTTCTCCATTTGTGTAACTTTCTATTACTTCAACAGTCGAACAGTTGCACAATTCACTAAAGCAGTTAGAGAAAGAGAAAGGAGTCATGTTTGATGATTGGACGAAACAGTTGAACGAATTAAAACTGGAAGTCGAATCCAAAAGACGTGGTCTTGAAGCCAGGCAAACGGATGTTGAATCAGTATTAGCCTTGGTTAAGGCTCCATTACTTTTAGAACATCTAACACTATGACAATGATTTATCTTCGTGTTAAGTTTTCTTTGTTTTTTTATATATATCTCAACAGGCTGATGCCAATACTGCCAAGACTGACCAGGTGAAACAGTCAGGAGAAGCTAAAGTGAAACGATTAGCCGCTAAATACGAAGAGATCGTGAAGCAGGTTTTATTCTCATTTCCATTTTTGTCACTGGTCTCTCAGTGTTATGCTGCATCTAGATTCTTTTGTAAAGATATGTATTAAGACTTTTCTTTGATGTTTGCAGTTTCATAATTACACGGTGTCGTTTGAAGAGTTACTGCCTAAAGAAGGAGAAGGCAGGTTCGATGGAGCTAAGTGAAGAACGTAGAGAGAGAGAGATTGTAATGTTCTTCACATGGTCAAGAATCGATGATTAGATGATTAGCTAAGAGCACAACTAAATTTTCTATTGTGATTGTATCAAACTTGTTTTTTTGAGTTTGTTCATATACATATTTTTCATTTCTCTTGATGGAATTGCTTTTATTTAATTAGTTTGAAAAGAGAAAAAGGTTTAACAAATATAAAAAATGTGCAGGGAAACAAAACTGAAAATTATGATGGTCTGGGGAGTCGAACTCACGTCCTCACGAGTAATGTCTATTAAAAAGTCACCAGCTACGCCAGTAGCGCTAGAGATTTTATCCAGATATCGAAAATGTGAACAAACAGTATAGAAAAGTAAAACTTCCCTTCACGGTGTTTTCAATCATTTCAATCTTCTGTGGATTTGGTATTCTTCTTCAATCTCACAGAAGGAGAGGAGGAATCAACGATGCTCGCTGCGGAGTGATTTCGAATTCGATGTCGACGCACTCCTTTCGTATAAGCAGAAAATTCTAAGAAGAAGACGAAGAAGTGCAATATGGATCCGGAGCAGACGTTTATTAGGGTTCAGGAGAGGTTTTCGCAGATCTTAACGCCTAGGATTAGGGCGTTCTTAGAGTATACCTACCTCTTCGTTGCCATCACTTTGTTCTGCATCCTTGTTGTTATGCACGCCAATTATGTTCAGCAGGTAATTTGACTCTCTTTTGAATTATTTTTTCCCTTTAGGATGCTGAGCTTTTACTTAACTTCGGTGAAGGAGAACGATCCAAAATTCTTCTTTTAGAGTTAGCTGGTTGGGGCAAGGTTTGGCGGATAGGTTTAGGTCTTGAAAATGTTGTATATGATTAACCGATTATGTAGAAGATTAAGGTGGTTTACCAGAGAGCTTATGGATCCTTTATACTGTGAACTGCCTGTAATTTGCCTCTGATAGTAACTTCATGCTTGAACTTAAGTATAAGGTACTGATATCAGAGTAAGATGATGTAGCAGTTTCATTTGGTAGGAGATGCTACATCATTTTCTGTGTGTTCGTAGCATTTTTCTCGCTTAATCAGATTATTGGATTTATGTTAATATGAAAATTGTGGAGCTGAAGCTATACAATTAGAAGGTTTTGGCATGAGCTTGGTTTGGAGTATACTGTTTGTATCTTCTCTAAGTTGCAATGGTCATAACTACATAGAATCCATCGGAAGGCCTTTTCTAATTTCTTTATTTGTTTTGTGTTTTCTTTCACGTCAAATGGCATATTTTCTTACACGCATACTTCATGTTTTGATGTAAATACTAGTATGATCTCAAATATGAAATACTTCCCATGCAAATGCATTTGAATGCTTCTAAATTTACAAATTTAGTCCTCGACTTCAAGAGTTTAGTGTAGCCTGCATGTCTTCCCAAGATATTTCTTGCTAGTGTTTCCTAAGCTTTTTTTTATCTGAACTTTATTGTTTTTCTCTAACAAAGTTTTGTAATTTTTTTGTTCCTTACAAAGCCTGGTTGTTCAAGTGAGCTGACTGGAGTTGAGCTAGCTGAAGCAGAGCTTTTACAAATAAAGGTATGTAGCTGATATCATTTCTGATGCTAGCTCGCATAATTAGTGAAAATTTCTAGATTTGCCTTGCCCATAGAGTCTCTTAGGGGAACAAGTTAGCTATTAATAAAATTTGTATTCATCCTTAGTTCTCTACAACATATATGGTACCAACTTATTTCTGTTGTATAGATAACAAGCGCCGGGTTGTGGTCACGTAATGATGAAAGTACTGCTGCAGATGTTCCTCATGTTGAAGCTGCAACTGACCATTTAGAAGTCTCGAAGACTGATCAAGGTGATTGTTTATCTTTGGGAGTAGGCTGTGGTTAAATTGATTTGGAACGACTGCAGGTAGTTGTAAGAGCTAAATACCTCTGAAGTTTGCAGGGGCTGATGCTGTCTTTTTTGCAATCATACAGAAAGCTCTACAAGTGAAGAGAGTGCTGATGATATATTTGTTAAGGTTGATAAGGAAGAGCCCCGCACTAGTTTCTCAGTGTCTGCAAAAGAGACTGTCAGAGCAGCTATTCTTCGCTTTCTCAAGAAGTGTTATAGGCGCATATCTTTTGTTTTACAGAATGCAGCACGGATCCTCAGGGGTGTTAGAAAAATATGGGTGAGTTGTCTCTTAAATGACTTTATAATTAGTTACGCTGTCACCTCTTCGTTTCATTTCCTCTTGATTCTCAAATTCTGATTTAGATATTGCTTATGGCTGTCGTATATAGACGTTGTATCTCCTCTGCGAGGTTTAAAGCATGGTTCTTTAGTAGTGTTCGTATGATCGTAGTTATATGTTACTGAATAATTTAAGTGACAATTGCTTAATTGTTAGGGTGTGGACAATCTTTAGTAGTTTCTCCCTTTATTTTGTGAGGAAAATAGACTTAGGTTCAGCTACGAAATTTAGCTCCTTACAGATAACTGTATTTTGGTGCCACAGTACTCATGTCATCTGCTGGGTTACAATCCTGAGTATTTATATTTTGACTAAACCAATCTTCAAATTTTAAATGCAGGACATCATCGGCATACCGTTGAACCTTGATGTGCCTAAATTGTTGCATGTGCTGTATATGGATAAGGTCAACTACTATGCAGGTAAAAGCCACCCCGAGAGAATTATGTTGTATATTTATAGTGGTTTTGTTCTTCATCATCTAAATGAACCTATCAGACAATGATGGCCGTTTACGCAAATGAAAATTGAATCTAGATCCTTTTGAAAGCAGTTTTTCTTTTTTTTTGAAAAACAGAAACTACCAAATAAAGTTGCTGTTTAAGGGCCTCTTCTTAATAACCTTTCTACTATTATTAATTTTAAGAGGTTTAGTTATGAGAAGACTCACACATGTTCGTGTTTTTCACTCTGCTTTGGGTGGGGAGATGTCTGCATGAACTGCTATGTATAAAAGTAATTTATTTGTTGATTTTTTGTCAGTTCAATGGCTTGAGAGAAGAACTCAAGAGTTTGAGCCAACATATCTATATACCATGGAAAAGGTAAATAGTATTCTGCGTTAAGTATGTAAAGCTGACTAGTGGAAGATGCTCGAGCATCTTATACCCAAGCAAAATATATTTTATGAAGGAAAGATGTGAAAATGAGGAATTCTTCAGTTGAGTTTCTGGTTTGGTCTTAAAACTGCTTCGCTCTTTGTTCATATAGGGTTACTTTCTGCTGCCTGATGAAGCAAAGTCACGGCATAACATTCGCACTGCAAATGTCAGCATATCGGCACGGCATCCCTGCTTTGGCAACAGGTAGTATTCATCTTAGTGGCTCGTTTTGGAAACAATCAATTTAATTGGAAAGGCTGTATCCTGATGATAAGCTTCTTAAATGAATTACTTTTGCAGGTGGCAGCAACTTCTTATAAACAGAGTTGTAGGATACGATACTATTATAATGAATAGCTTACAGAACTCCGCTGGTCAAGGTAGGTATTAACTGTTTGCCTGGTTGATAATGGCCATGACTAGGCATAATGTACCTAGAACATGATTTTTTTCATCAGTCTATGTCGGCTGCTCAGCTCCCTGTGATTGTTTCAATCTATGTGATATTGTGAAAGCTGCAGTTTGCACTCCATATGACTGCCAACTTCTTCCATTACAGGTTATCTATACAACTTCCAAACAAGAGAGTTTTACAATCTTAGTTACTCCCAAGAACTTTCTGAAGGTTCTGCACAATTTGGAGGTTCGTAGTGTTCTCTCTCGTGAACAGCATATGTTGATACGCGTAACTCTAGATTTGGAAGATCTCACCAATGCTGCTTTATCGGCCTTGCAACTTTCTCTGTAGCTCAGTATAAGCATTTGCTTTAAATTATTGACTAATATTATTATTCTGGGCGTATGCAGACTACTTGGTAACAAAATGTGGAGTGCTAATGATGTCACTTTTTGTGTTTTTCACAACTACAATGTCTGTGTCGTTCACATTGCGAGAGACACAAACTCGCATGTTGAAGTTCACAGGTTAGTCTTTCTTCAATTCCAAACAGCTGATGGTTTCTCCCATCTTTGCCTCTCAACAATCATTTTTGTTTCGATATCAATTCGTTGCAGTGCAGCTTCAACACCATGCTCAGCATCGGTTACCAACGTTTCAGTTGATCTTTGTGCACGTGATTGAATCCCTCGTCTTTGTTCCGGTACGCATACACATCCCTCGTTCTTTCTCATTCCAATATTTCAGAGGATTCTCTTAACCAACATTATATAATAACTAATTGAAAATGAAAATTGCAGATTATGATTGGGATTCTGTTCTTCCTGTTTGAGTTTTACGACGATCAGCTATTGGCTTTCATGGTTCTAGTTCTAGTCTGGCTATGCGAATTATTCACCCTGATAAGGTTTTGGTCTTCTCTTTTGCCTCCAGTCACTTCTCTATCAACTACGCTCTCTTGCTTGTTATGATCTCTTTGTTACTTAACTGTATAATGGAATAGTAACAAATTCCTATCTTCCGAATATTGCAGTGTCAGGACACCAATATCGATGAAGTTCTTCCCGCGTTTCTTCTTGCTCTACTTCTTGGTGTTCCACATTTATTTCTTCTCGTACGCATATGGTAAGTACTGTGGTGTTACCTTAAATTAGCTACTGCAATCTCAGCTGCATTATTAACTGTGTAAGTACTGTGTAACTCTCAAATAGGCTTTTCTTATCTCGCCCTTATGACAACCGCTGCGTTCATGCAACACTTGATTCTATACTTCTGGAACCGTTTTGAGGTACACTTTTGATTCCAACAGCTCGAAGATTGGCCCAATCAAGAGAAGCCTCAATTATAAGTTTTTTTAAATCGAAAACCGAAAACCGCAGGTACCGGCTCTTCAGAACTTCCTACAAAGCCGACTGTCACACCTTCAGCAACACCCAGACTTCCACATCACTTCCTCAACAATCCTAGCGTCAACTCTTCACATCACAAGGCTGAACAGAACAACAACAACAAGAAACCAACCTCAAACTGGTCCCAACAACACAACACCTAACCAAAACACCGAAACAACAAGATCTCCAGCAGCAGCGGCGGATGGAGGAGTCGAGAATCCAATGCGACATCAAGAGCAAGAAGGGAACGCAGCAAACAACAACACCATTCCCGCAGGGGCTAACCCGCAAGCAGGCGCGATGAGCTCGTTCAGCTCGATGCTGCTGTGGATTTTAGGCGGCGCTTCTTCAGAAGGACTTAACTCGCTTCTTTCAATGTTTAGAGACGTTAGAGATGAAGATGAAGCTCAGGTGTTTGCAGATACTTCCCCTCAAAATAATCCTCATCAAGATCCTCTCTCAGTTGACTAAAAGTTTATCCCTTTTGTTTGCTGTATATTTGTATTCCTTTGTTTGTTCCTTGTTTGCTTGTATACTGTATAGTCCACTTGCCAATGAAAAACAAGCATTTGAGATATTATTAACAAGGTGAACAAAATTTGGTAAAGAAAAGTATACGACATTGTATAATTATCAGTGTTAAAAAAAGCGGTAGGCGCTAAACGGGCGGTGACCCTTAGCCTAGTGCCTAGAACGCCTAATCGGGGTCTAGGCGATTTTGTAGGCGGTTTAGGCGTTTTTTAATATTAATAAAATATATAAATATTAAATATATATCATAAAATAATTTTAATAAAATGATCCAACTATAAATATAAAAGTTAAATTAAACATTTTAAAAAATAATTAAATCCGCCTAATCCGCTTAAACCGCCTATATCCGCCTAATAACCGCTTTAAACTGCCTATATCCGATATCCGCTTAATCAGGGCGATTTACATGAAATCCAATCGGGTAAACTCCGCCTAGCGCCTAGGCGCCGCCTAGAGGCGGTCGCTTTTTTTAACACTGATAAATATGTTTCTGAAAAATAGTCTTCACTTTGCTTTCATCAAGATGACATTTTTTTCAGTGAAATTAGATTATGAAGTTTTTATGTGTCAACATAGCCCTAATTGTTTGTTTGCATTTGTGTTCATATTTTCCTAATGACAAACAAATAGAAAAACATTTGTTCAAAAGAATGAAAAATGTTTATATTTTTTGAAATTTCAACTTTTTATTAAAAAAAAACTTATGCACCGTCAAAAATAAATTGTGTTTGTAATTAGGAACGGAGAAATTCAAGAAAATGCAATTTTGCACGTTGTCCCCTTAGTGAATTTTAGTATTTCCCACAATCAGAAATTTATTTGCAAGAGTTGTACGGACATGGCGATGATGAGGATAGATTGCGTTTGCCACATCACCGCTACTGCTACGGCTACTGCTCTGCTTCCATCTCTCTACGACGGAACACTCCTTCGCCGCCGCTCCCTCCGTCTCCGTAATGGTGATTCTCGAGAACGGAAGCTTCAGCTCCGGTGCGTCTCGGCTTCTGATTCGTTGCAGTTTGATTTCTCGCCGCCTCCGATCGATCACGATCTCCTCGTAAGCTTCTTCTCCCGCGACACTCAATTTCAGCCGCAAATAACAATTTCTCGAGCATAAAGTGTGAAATTAGTCATAGTTTTTGGGGTTTTCATATGAAATGGCTGTGACTGAGTACTATAAGCATGCTTATGCATTTCCGATTTTTTGTTTATGGACTTGCGAAGGATACAATTAGTGTTGCTGGAGGAAAAGTCTCAGAGGATGGTATCGTTGAGAGTTTTGAAAACGATGATGAGGCTTTGAGTGCTTTTGATAATGGAGTAGTGGTATGTAACTTTAACTTCTCTTTCTTTGTTTTAGTTTCACTTTGGAGCTCTTTGGCTGCTTTTTGCATTCTGATTTTTTTTGTTTGAATCATAAATTTGATTATAGGTTGTAGACCTCTCACATTTTGGTAGAATACGAGGTAAATGTCCTTTTTCTACATGGAATTGGTTCTAATTCGCTTATAGCATTTAGATTTTTGCTTTAACTTTTCCTATGCTAACTTTTTTGCTACATTGTTCTTTCTATTGCCATCAAGTTAGTGGAGATGATCGCGCTCATTTCCTTCACAACCAAACTACCGCAAATTTTGATTGCCTTAGTGAAGGAGAGGTGAGTCTTTTTGTAGGGATGTTTGCATGGAGTGTATGTTGTTGCTTCTGTGACTAGTAACTACTTGTGAATCTATTTGCTTGTTTCTTTAAGGGATGTGACACTGTATTCGTTACCCCAACAGCACGAACGATTGATATTGCACATGCTTGGATCATGGTAATATTAATACTCCTTCCATATGGGAGTAAGATTAGTTTGGATTCACTTTTACTGGCTTAGATATTTAAAGACTCCTTTTTTTTTCTTCAGAAAAATGCAATAATGCTAACAGTTTCTCCAACGACTTGCCAAAGCATAATTGAGATGCTGAACAAGTATGTTAAATTGTTTCATCCTTGCTCTCTCTGGTTTCGTTAATATTCAGGCTTTGTCTTTTGAGAACTATGACATTATTTATTAGTTATTCTTATCTTTGTCTTCTCAGGTACATATTTTTTGCTGACAAGGTAGAGATCCAGGACATTACCAAGAAGACTTGCTTATTTGCTTTAGCAGGACCCAAAAGCAACCAAGTAAGATTATTCTTTAAGCAGAGTGACAAATCCTTGTCGATATTTCTCTGTTTATCTTGTTTGGTAGTTCAAATCTATTGTTTTTTATGCTAATGTAAAGAATTTGAAACAGATTATGTCTAAACTGAATCTGGGAGATCTTATTGGGCAGCCATATGGCAAGCATCAGCATTACAGTGTAAGCCTTTTTTTTTTTAATCTCGAAATAGATCTTATGAAGTGACATGTAGTAACAAGCTCCTTTCTTTTTTCAGTTTGATGGAATGCCAATAACGGTTGGTGTTGGAAGTCTTATTTCAGATGAAGGGTTTACCATGTTAATGTCACCAGGGGGTGCTGCTTCAGTCTGGAAGACTCTTTTATCTGAAGGTGCCATTCCAATGGGCTCTGTAGCCTGGGAGAAACTTAGAATCACTCAAGGTTAGTAAAACTATTGTCCAAATATAGGAGTCTTCAGTTCGTTACTTAAACTTAGAATCACTCAATGTTAAAGGCATGATTGTGTTATATATCTACCTAATATTGGCAAGAAGTTCACAATTATGCTCTCAGATTTGGAAGCAGTGTTGTAGAAAGTTGATCACACAGTACTGTTTATTTAGTGATAAGCAGAGTAGATTGTATGTTTTCTTAGGCCAAAACCATTGATGTTTTGCAGGAAGACCAGCACCTGAGAGAGAACTCAGCAAGGAATACAATGTTTTGGAAGCGGGTCTATGGAACTCGATCTCTCTGAACAAAGGTACTAAAGAAGCTTTGGCTAATGAACTAAAAGTGATACACGAACGCCTTGGTTAAACAAAATTCAAAACTTCTCAGGATGTTATAAGGGGCAGGAGACTATCGCAAGACTCATAACATATGATGGAATCAAGCAAAGGTTATGTGGACTTGACCTCTCTGCACCAGCAGAACCCGGCAGCACCATCACATTCAACGGGAAAAAGGTTTTTGAGCCTTTCTGTACATACTTTAGTAACTCGAAAACAAAGAAGAGCATCTGCATTTTCTTCTATAATTCAAGAAACATTTTTCATTTTAGGTTGGGAAGCTGACCAGCTACACCAAGGGAAGAAATGGGTCAAGCCATTTTGGTTTAGGCTACATCAAGAAACAAGCAGCCTCGATTGGTAATGAAGTGACTGTAGGAGAAGACATTTCTGGGATAGTATCTGAAGTCCCTTATCTATCCCGGCAACATCCTCCATCAAACAACCCGAGTTCTTGAGTAGAACATAAAACGCTATGATGCAAAGAAACTGCACACAGATACACACACTGGTACTTAAAACAATACTTTCTTACATATTTATATTGAGATGCGAGTATGTTATGATATTATGGTTCTCGTTGGAAACTGAGACATTATTGTTTGATAGATAGGAAAGTGATTAGAACAATAGTTTTTTTAGGGGAAAATCATGTTAGGACAACTGCAGCGACGCCTGTTGTTAGGTTTAGGAGTGCAATTGCCGGAGACTGAGCTGATACGTGAATCCCATGTACGTTTTAAGTCACCTAGACATTGTTGTCCTCCATCGCTTGAGCATGAACCTTTGAATATTTGCTTTTTCAAAGGGCACCAGTGCCTTTTCTCCGTAGCGATCAAGCTTGGTCCTTCACCTAATTCACCAACAACAACAAAAAAAAAGTTAAATCAAGCTGGTTTGGGTTTAACCGGAGTTACATGAGCAAAAATTGTTATATGAGTAGAATGATAAGAACCTTGTGAAAGGTGGCTTGGAAGATGAGAGAATAAGACACAAGTAGCCAAGAAGATTGCAGCCAACTTCTTTTTTTTTTTCTTTTGCTTATATGTTGTTATGACTTGTGTTTTATCTCCAAGCAAGCACTAATATAGGACACAAGTACATTTGAGTATCATTAGTTCTGTATCGGTTGGATTCTTGAGTTTTTTTTGCCGTTTTGGGTAAAATCACTTTAAAAGAAATGGAATCTGTGTTTTTATGGTAAGCAATCGTTTGTTTAATTTGTCTTTTTATGGTAGGCTTATCTATAATTTGTTGTATCTTTGTTTGAAAAGATAATTATAACTTTTGCCTTTGCATTAATATTGTTTCTTCGTTTTAATCATTTCATGGCTCACTTTTATACACATGCTAGTGGACTCCAGTCTTCATCATTTCAACCCCTTACTAAAGATTGATTGGATCCAGATATTTTGAATTTCAGGGTACTCGGATCAGGAAATTTTTGATCTATATCTATAATCAAACATAATATAGTAAAATCAACTAACAATATTTTAGGTAATATTTTTGTTATATCTATACTATTAAAACAGAGTAACAACTTAAGGATTTCAACTTAACAAAGGGGATATCCCTGTAGCCAAACACCACTAAACACGAAATTTTTAAAAAAACCCAACAGGAAACGGGTCGGATCCAGTAAAAAGACAACAAAACCAAAGTAATTATAAAGGAATGATTTTTTCGAAGTGGGCATTTTTGTCCGAAATATATGACAGAAACTAAGCTGTTTGGAAACAAAGAATCTGATCCGACCCGTGCTCCATCATACAAAACACGCGGATCTAAAAGTTCAGCAACTAATTCCATAAAAGTTCCTGATTTAATGACATACCAAATATCTTTCTCAAAATCAAGTTAGCGAATATTCTACATTCCCTTCAAGTTCCTCATTCAATGAGATACAAAATATCTATCCTGTAATCAAGTAAGTGAATATACTCATTCATAGCGAGAAGATAATGGCAATCAAATCTTTCTTCAATATTAGCTTAGCAGGATATTCGCACGGGTTGTTGTAATTTTTGTTGATAAGTGTTTCTGGACCTGAATGTACTTTTTTTTTCTGCCATTTCTTATTAAATCAAACTTTTGATAACGTCAAACATTTATAAGACAAGTCTTAATCTATACTTAATATCTAAGACATGGGTTGGTTTATTTTATGTGTCAAAACCTAATCAACATTAGTAATAATGTAGACAAACGTCTAAGAAAATCGAAGGCAATCTTGAACTGATATTAGAAATCAAGTATAAACTGTGTAAAGCAGACCTTTAATAAATATGACATATCATGCACCTACTCGAATAGGTTATCATCATTTTTCAACCGTCACGTCAAAACAGGATAGTTTCCTAACTGTCGTTATATTTAGATACGCAAATATCTACAATAAATAGTAACCATAATTAACAATTATGAATAACAGAGCAATTTTCAAGAAAAGGTAATTATTAAGATATTTCCAAATATACGTTAAACAGCACCCGATTCGTTGCATAACAAAAGACAACCCTAATGTTAAAAGCTTATATAAGTGTAATCCTACAAAGAAACTCATCACAATTCAGAAACTAAATAAAAAACACAGAAAACAACTTAAATGGCAAGGGTCGTCAAACTCTCGACAGTCACACCAAATCGTGATGATTGGACCATTTTTGTGAAGGTTTCAAAGAGGTGGGATACACTGGATGTGGAAAACGGTGAAGGTCTCAGCTTCCTCTTCATAGACGATGAGGTTTGTCCTAAACTTATTCATACAATCAATTTAATAAACCCGACCCTATCTAAAATCAAGTGATGTTGTTTTATAAACTTGAACAGGGCACAAAGATCCATGCATTTGTGGAGAAAGATGATCAGATAAGGAGATTTAAGAGACTTCTTCAGGAAGGAGATTGGAAAACCATATCTGCTTTGTCAGTTAAAGTTGTTGAAACAGAGATTCGTTTGACAAAACAGAGGAAAGTGATTGCTCTCACGTCAAACACTCAAGTTGCAGAGGCGGATGACTTGGATTCTTTTATTCCGCTAGATCTAATCCCATTTAAAGATGTTAATGACGAATCTGTTCATGATGGCACTTCTTACCCTAGAGGTTATTTTCTCATCCCTAATCATTTTTTGTTGCTAAAACTAATAACATTATATTTTTGTGCTAAGTTATTAAACTGGTTGACCTTTGTTTTTGGACTTTTTTTGTTTAAGACTTTCTAGGTGTAATAGCAAGCGTTAAAAACTACGATCTCTCCGAAGATCCCACTCTTCCTAGAAACATATGGAATACTTCTCCTAAGACGACTCCAAAGATTGACTTTGTGCTTGAGGACAACGAGTAAGTATATCTAAAATACTAATTATAGGTTCTCTAATGTATATACGGTTAAATGATATATGATAAATAAAGATGGAACTGTGTTTTTTTAGTGGAAATGTGCTTAACTGTCGTGCAAAGGGAGCTTTAGCTGTGAAATTTAAAAACTACTGGCTAAACTTTGGTCAAACCGGAACACTCATTTGCCTGTTAACTGATTGGCGTGTTGTTGGAACAGATGGTAAGTAATGATTCATATATTTAATCTTCCTATGTCCGTTAACTAAACTGGACTAAATAGATACTTGCTAAACCTGATTAGTAAATATTGTTATGTGTATAGGTGAGATACAAGTTGAAGATGCTGGAGGAATTTCCACTTTTGAAATTGATCCTACGGGACACGAGGAGGTGGAACATTTCACAAATATTCTGTAAGTATTTGAAATTGAAAATTGAGAGTTTCCAAATGTTTCTTATAAATTTTACAAAAATCTGACCTATTCTTTTGTAGATGCCATGTGTATGAAGACAGCGAGGAAGGAGAAGACTATCAATGGATGTTTTAAGGAACTTTGGGATTCAAGAAGTGGTCAAAGTATGGATACATACTTTTCAGGATTGATCCAACTATCTTTGTTTTATTTAAACTCTTTGAATTTATGTCTAATCTATTCTACTTATTATTACAATTTAGTCACGTCTTCACAAATTTTAACCAGATCAACCATGAATCATTATCTATTCAAATTAAATCTATAGCAGTAGTATCATGCAATATTTTTAAACAATTCGCTTGCTATGGAACAATCTAGCACTGTAATTATAAGAAAGATTATTAAATCCTCCAAACGGAGAATCAAAAACGAATTTCAGCATTGAAGAAACGATTGTTAATGGGTTTATATTTACCTAAGGCGACGAGCTTCTTTTTGGTTTTGTCGATCTTCATTTACAACGGAGAGATCTTGACCCGTGTATAAACCCATTATCCAGCACTGTAATTATAAGAAAGATTATTAAATCCTCCAAACGGAGAATCAAAAACGAATTTCAGCATTGAAGAAACGATTGTGAATGGGTTTATATTTACCTAAGGCGACGAGCTTCTTTTTGGTTTTGTCGATCTTCATTTACAACGGAGTATCCTTGATTCGTTCCATTACTCATCCCCCAGAAGACATACAGAAATAGTTTACGAATCAGATAACGCGAATCGGATTTATCTGTTAATTAAATATCAAAATCAATGCAATGAAGATGAATCTGAAGAGCACCTGAAGCATCTCCCCAAATGCAATATTGAAGAACTCCGATATGCTGAAATCGCCTTTCGGTTGTTGTTGTTGAAATGGTCTTCAAGAGGAATTAAGATCGGCTGTCGATCGGAGAAATTATGATTGTTTTTGAGGTACATCTGACATATGAATTCTTTTTATTTCTTTATTTATTATTACAGAAAACCCTTCAAATGGGCTCATGGACATTGGGCCTCAGCAGAGGAAACAATGATAAATGTGCCAGTGGATCGGGTTAGAATTGGCTTGGCAGGCCCAGGCCCAGGCACGGAAAAAAACAATGTCAACAAGTGTCTCGACTGAAAAAATGTCTAACAAGTGTCTCGACGGAAGAAATCATCGGCTGGGCCCAATAACCTTCCGGCCCAATAGTTTTGTTTTTCTACGAAGCACAAATTATCAAACACAAATTTATGTCACATAGAACATATAACATATAAAGTTTATTAACATAATTGAATACTTAACTACAGTGTTAATATATGAAGTTTATATAACAAAAATTACAACAACCCGTGCTTCTTAAGCACGGGTCCAGGACTAGTAAAACCTTAAAGTACACACTAGTAGTTGACCCATGAGATGACATAATTTTGTTTAGCAAATTTAGCTTAAGACATCAACACAAATATTGGCTCCCTTATTTATTTTCATAAAGCCGAATTTACAAGTGGGATAAGCCAATATCTTTTATATATTTGTATATAATAGGCCAAAAGCTGCAACTGCAACAGTTGATTGGATCTGAAATAGAAACTTTCTAGGGGCAAATCAGATTGGGACAATGGCAGATACGCATACGCTTATGCTTATGATGAGGAATGCAATCGCAGTAGATTGGGCTGAGCCTTACACTTGAATCCCATGTACTTAACAAGTCATTTAAACATTCTTGTCCTCCATCTTCGTTTGAGCATGAACCACCGAACACTTGCTTCTTCGATGGACACCACGGCCTTCTTTGCGTCAAGCTTGGTTCTTCACCTCCTAATTCATCAACAAATAAAAGAAACGAAATTAAACCAAGCTGGGTTGTGTTAACGGAGCTCAG
The DNA here is from genome assembly GCA_026724425.1 of Erythrophleum ivorense. NCBI lineage: Eukaryota > Viridiplantae > Streptophyta > Magnoliopsida > Fabales > Fabaceae > Erythrophleum > Erythrophleum ivorense. The sequence continues at coordinate 747,784 of JAIUCV010000087.1, forward strand.
TAAGGAAAATTGTGATATTAAATATGATGAGTACCTTGTGAAAGCAGGTTTGGGAGAAGAGAGAAGAAGACACAAGAAACCAAGAAGATCGGAGCCAACTTCATGTTTTTTTTAGGTAAGTAGTTTCTTCTCTCTTGTTTTTTTTATAAGTACAATTATATGACTTTGTGATTCCAAACAAGCACAATTATTTTTTATATATATATGCACCATTAGATTTTACTGTACTTGATATTTTGTAATCTTGGTTTTTGCCGTTTTGGGTAATCAGTAATCTCATAGATGTTGAGATAAAGAAAATGGTAATTTCGTGTTTGCTAAGCTGTGTATTTGTCTGTGTTCAAAAAATGGCCGCCGTTGAATCGCTAATCGGGTGTTGACCGAGTCGATTTTCTCTAATCATTATCATAAACCGGTCAACCGTGGTTTGACTAGTTTGACCGATTAAGTGCACAAAATCAGCCGATTAATTTTGGAGCCATTTTGTTTGATTAAAAAATTAAAGCCCATTTACTTTATTTTGTTTTGCCATGTGTTAAAAAAAAATGAAACTAGCCCAAAATTAAGATAAACAATTAATAAATTACCATTTTTAGTCTACATTTATAGACAACTTGATCATTGAGGAACATAAAGATGAATAATTAGTAAATTACCATCCTTTAGTTATTTTTTTTGTATGTTCTCTATATGATCAAGACTATTTTTACTTTTATTATTATATGTGAATTGGTAAAAATGCTTAATATGATTTTTTGTATGAGTTTATGATTTTGGTATTAATATTTTATATATATATATATATATAATTTTAAAAACATATTAAAATATAGTAAAAAATCATCCTGATTTATTACCAATTTTTGAAAAATTGCTAATCGGTGACCGACCGATTAGCGAAATCTTGAATATTTGTTGCATTTACTTTTTGAACGATAATTATACATTTTTTCCTTTAACCATAATTATGTTTCTTGTTTTAATGATTTCATGGCTCACTTTTTCTACACGTGTAATATGTTAGTGACTTCACCTACCCCTTACTTTTTTTGTCGACGGTCTTCATTTTCTTACATAGATTTATTAATAGAAACCTTTGAGATCAAATAAAACAAAACTCGTACATATGTGTATATATAGCTAGATGTGTCCATATTATTTTTATAGAATATTAGTGCATATAGGACTGGATCGATGTTCGTTGTAGATGCATGAACAAATTATACGCGAGGAGCTTTGTGTTCATTTCAAGAATGCATATATAATGAATATTAGTACGTATATATCGGCATGTGATGTGATTTGCATATTTGATTTTGAACGCAAGAGAAAATACTTGAGATTAAATTGATGGAGTCTCCATCATGGAGAAGATCGAACTAGTGGTTTAAATTTTGTTTTTTTTTTTTTTTTCTGGTTTTAATGTCAAGATAAATTTTGTTGTTGAATTGTCGAGAGATGAACAATATTGATTTGAAGGTTAATTGCTTTTTTTACTGCTCAAATTAAACATTATTATTGATACATAGGAAAATGATTTAGAACAGCAGTCTCTGGGGTCTTATATATAAAAGAAGTTTCTTTACGGACAAATCATATTAGGACAAGTACAGAGACGCATGTTGTTGGATTGAGGAGAGCAATTGCAGGAGATTGGGCTAAGCCTTACACTTGGATACCATGTACTTAATAAGTCATTTAGACATTGTTGTCCTCCATCGCTAGAGCATGAACCACTAAACACTTGTTTTTTCGATGGACACCAAGGCCTTCTCTGTGCAGCGGTCACACTTGAATCTTCACCTAGTTTCATCAACCAAAACATAATTATACAAAAGCTGGTTTGGGTTACCTGGAATTAATATGATGGGTAAAATGGTAATCTCAAGATGATGGTAAAACCTTGTGAAAAGTGACTTGGAAGTAGAGAGAATAAGATACAAGAACCCAATAAGATTGCAGCCAACTTCATTTTTTCTTTGCTATGTTCCTTCTCGTCTTCTTTATTTTCTTTTGTTCTTCAATTTAGATGTTTTTTTTATAAAGTCTTTAATTTATATGTTGTTATATCTTGTGATTAATCCATGAAGATTGCAGCCATTTATAAAAGATGGAATCCGTGTTTTATGGTAAGCTATCTTTCTTGGGGGAATTGTGAATATACCCCATTTTTTGAGACCTCTTGTCCTTTTACACCTTTTTTGAAAATTCCCAAATTTGGACTCTAATACCCTTGCATATACTAACAATATGAAATAAATAGTTTTACAATTTAAAATTTTTAAAACAAATTTTAATAAATTCAATAATATTATATCAAGATTATAGAGAATTTTTTCATAATTGTTTTTTGAAATTTGATGTTCAGAAAATTAAATGAAGTTTGGTTCTACCAAGTTTGGTTTTCAAAGTAGAATATGTCTTCTACTAGATGCTCTAACATCTATCTGTAGTAGTGAAACAACCAAGTTTTTTTTTTTTTTATAATTAGCCCAGATTAACATTCCCATAAATATTAATCCTCAACAGCTAATTCAACAACACAATGCGGAGGAAACCAATATTATTAAATCATAAATAATTGTTTAACAAATAACCAAGGAAGAATAAAACCAATAAACCAATAACCAATAAGCAACCTAAATCGGTTTGCTACATTATTAAATAAAGTCTAACACCCTAAACTCATGAATTTCTGGTCAACCACAACAACAATGCCAATATCAAATTCCTAATCTCATCATCCTCTTCTCTCGGTCTCTTTCCGCGGAAGAACATTGCTGTTACCTGCATCACATTGGAATAGAGATGCGTAAGTATTATCATAAATACTTAGTGAGTGGATCATCCTGCCTACAGGCCAATTACGTCAAACACTAGACAAACATCACAATAATCAACAACAATAACAATACTCAACATTAATCAACAGTATAAACCATCCCTGTCAGGAAACACCCACGTTTCCTGACACCCAGGTTGGTGTCGACCGACACCTCTATGGTGTCGATCGACGCCAGCCTCCCGAGTGTCGATCGACACTCATCGAGTGTCGCTCGACACCGGCTCGACGCCCAGAAACCAGAAGCTACGAAAATCACATTCCAAAATCGCAATAACACAAAATCTAGGGGTTTTCAACGCCCCAATACTATCAAAACACGAAATCCAGCATAAACAACTCAAGAACACAACCAAAACTCGAAATCAAACAATCTCTATTGATCAACGGGCCTACAGTCACGCACTCACCTTAGAAAGGGATTGAAAGGAAGGAAAGGAGAAGGAACAACGAAGAACAGCCACGGATTCAACCCAGAAACTCAGAAATCACCTCCAATCCTCCAAAAATCGCCTTAAACACTTGATATCTCGAAACTTGTGCCTTTCTCGCGGCCACAGGGCTTTTAAAACACGAAATAGGGTTTCCACGCCCTAAACCAGCCCAAACCAGCCGACTTGAATCAAACCGGTCGATTTCTCAATAACCGGTGTCGATCGACACCCTCCCTTGGTGTCGGTCGACACCCATCGACCAAACCAACTCCAATTGCAAATCGATCGACTTAAACCGGAAATCAAACCCGATAACCGGTGTCGATCGACACCCTTCGGGTGTCGATCGATACTAGTCGTTCAGAAGGATTTAACACACTTTCTTCGCGATGCTTGAACCTTAGACCGACTGCACAACAATCAAACAAGAACATGCACAGCCAATCCTCAATTCACACCTCTAAGAGCATGTGCCAACTACTCCCGAACCCCTAGCATCGTCCAACACCACTTCCAAAACAACTTTCTGGTTCACGGATGTTACAAGTAGAACATGAATTCTACCGTCTGTTCAGTCATCTACCGTCGTAGAATTTGCCTTCTGCTAAATATCATACGTTCTACGAGTTGGTAGAATGGTTCGTCAATTGTTCTACGTGTTACACGGTTTTCTACCACCGATAGAATCTATATTCTACCATAGACACTGTTTTCTACCAATCGTAGAATCTATATTCTACCGTAAACACTTTCTTCTACATTTTTTAGATTGCATGTTCTGCCGAAAATACTGTCTTCTACTACTCGTAGATTATGTGTTCTACTCAAAACAACGTCTTCTACCGTAAGTAGAAATACCATTCTTCCGTTGACACTTATTTCTACGGAAGGTAGAATTCATCTTCTACGAAAATCTGAGAAAATATAGCAAAAATAGTAACTGAATATTTAAAAATCTTTTGAAAAAATATATTTCCTTTTATTTCTTTTCTCAGCAAAAAAAAAAAAAAAACCAATACACCAAATATTTTACTAACTTTTATGATATTTGAAAAAAAAACCCAATACACCAAGTATTTTACTAACTTTTACGATATTTGAAAATACAGAAATAGAGAATAATAATTTAGAAAAAAGAAGAAAAATAGATAAAAATAAAAGAGTATTAAATGCTAACATGTGCTGTGCAAATTATATTTGGTTTTTAAGCTAGTCGAAATTGGTTTTTTTTTTTCCTTTTTAGTGTTAACTAATATTTCAGATTAAAAAAAAAGTTATAAAGTTTTCAGATAAATTTATGAAGTGAACATTTCAGTTTTTTTTTTTTAACAAATTATTTATTAATTATTTAATAATTTAATTATTTATTAATTATTAAATTTCCTTAAATATGATTTGAAGGTTAAAAATGGGATTAAATTTTAATAAAGTGTATATGGACAACATTTGAAAAAAAAAAGGTATAGGGACAAGAGCTTTCATTTTTTGGTGTGTTTTGCCAAATTTCCCATCTTTCTTACAAAACCAACCATTGAATTTGATATTTTACTGTACTTCAAAGCTATGACTATAAAAACCAAAAAGAAAAAAAAAACTATTTTAACAATATTTTCAATTTTGAGAGAAAAATAATAAACAATAGGACACACTTTACATCTTTTAATTAATGTTGTCTAAATTTGTTTCTATAATCTTCTAAATAGATACCATATATCTTAGGTTTCCCCCATATCTATATCTCATGTTATTAAATAATATTTTTCTGTATCAATGACATATAATATTATTAGACATACTTTAGTTCAAATCCTGTCTTTTTAAAAAATATATAAATATTTAAAATATATATAATCCATGCGCATGGTTAACAAGTAGTATATATATATATAAAGTTATAACAAATTAGTAATTTTTCTTTTCTTAATTTAATGTTTCTATTGTGTTATTAGTGTTAATTTATTTCTTTCTTTGCTAATATATTAGTGTTGAACTTGATATCTACTACGCAAATTTTAGAATAATGATTTACGAATTATAAATATTTGATTATTTTTTCATATAAATTGAAATATTATAATTTCTACCGGTGTGAAATATAAAATTATAATTACTGGTTAGATTGAAAACGAAAAGAAACAAAAAAAACAACTAATATTATTTTATCGATCATATGCAAGATGAAACAGAGCCAGAAATGAGTTTGTTTCGACAAATTCTCATTGGTGGGAGAACACACACGCGTATCTCTCTCTTACTATTCACCACTTATGTTGAGTGTTCATGAAAAATACTAGCAGTTTATTAGTTGTTACAAGTACTCATAAACCTTGTGGTTTTCATCTCAATGTTCAAACTAAGATGCAAATATATGTAGAATTAAACCATTATTATTGAAAAGATCAATAGCATATATGAGAACAATCACTTTTATAAATCTTTAATTAGAGTACTTAAAAGGGACAAGGCAAAAATCTACAATAGCAAAGATGCTTGTGCTGGGGTTGTAAAGTGCAAGTGCAATCGGTTGGACCAAGATCTCCAACATCATCCCATGTTTTTCTTAATTCATCAAAGCATTGTCCGAAATATCCTCATGTACCATCAAATACTTGTTTTCTTCTTGGGCACCATGGTCTCATCTCCGCAACGGTTAAGCTTGGGAGAAGGGAGATTAAGACACAAGAAAGCATCAAAATTGCAGCCAACTTCATCTCCTTCTTTTTTGTTTACTTTTGCTTATATTTGTGACTATTGACTAATTGGGACTTTTTACAAATAAGTACTAATATTCTATAAAAATAATATGGACACATCTAGCTATATATATACATATGTACGTTTGACCGTACTTAATTTTGCATCTTGGGTTTTAGCAAATGCAATAATGTTGAGACTTTGAAAGGAAATCCGTGTTGAATAGTCAGTTAATTTGTCTTCAAGTAATTAATTATACAGAAATATTGCCCAATTTGTTAAAACTAGTCAATATATTCATGTATTCTTATCGAAACAACTTACGAGCTAAGAAAAATTTTCATGTCAAAAACTGCAAGTCAGTTCATCCACCTCAAAATTCATCCATAATATAGCCCTCGCATATACTGATAATGTGGCATTATCATATGTCTTTAAAAAAAAGGAGTTTTGTGCAAAAAAATCTCAAACTAAATTATTTTTGCAAAAATAACCCTCATGTTAAAAAAAAATACAATTCAATCCACTAAAATCAAAAATTATATGAATATAATTTTTGGCGTAATATTCACTCATTGGTTTTCAACCAAACTTTTCACTGGCGTGCTATGATGAGTTAACTTTCCAATACATTTGGAATTGTTCAATATGGCCAAGTAAATTAAAAGATATTACAATTTTTGTAATTAAAGACCTATATAAAATAATCCAAAAATAGACTATGAATAAAATAAATGTAAGATGCAATTTGTTATGTTAAAATTATAGTTATTAAAAGGTTTATTAAATTTAATTCATTTAGAATTGTCAAATGAGAAAATAAATTCAAAAATTAAATTAAATAAAACAATATTAATATTATATTAGTGGAAAACTCTATTAAGTCTCTCAAGAGGACAAAATTTATAGTGAGTTGCTTACATTGTATTAGATTAATAATATTACGTTAATTATATGTTATCGATATAGACAAAATTTATATTGCGGATAACTTTCGAGTTTGATGGATTCACTTGTACTTTTTTTATGTGAGGATTTTCTTGCAAAAATAATTTATTTTGAGGTTTTTTTTTGCATAAAACTGTTTTTTTGAAAGACATTCGATGATGCCACGTAATCTATATAGGCGATGGCTATATTACGGGTGACTTTTGAGGTGAGTGGATTGACTTGCATTTTTTAACGTGAGAATTTTTTTTGCAAAAATAATTTAGTTTGAAGTTTTTTTCGCATAAAACCCATATTAAATGTTTTATTTTTCACATATATTTACAAATTTTGTTTAACACATATATTAAAAATAATTATTCGTTGTTTCTATTAATTGAATTTTATATTTATCGTTAAAGCAGCAAAAAATGATTTTGATAAAAAAAAAAAGAATACATCAAACTCATATAATAATTAAGGGAAAATTGCAAAAACAAATTAAGGAATCTTTGTTTCACCCAAAAAACCCCTAGGGAATCTTTAGGTGTAAATTAAATTAAAATCAAAGTTTTTTATTTAAGGAAAATGAAACCTCAATGATATTTTCGTTATATTACTACTAACGAGAAACATTACACACCGTTTAAAACCAAAAAAAAAAAAACAATACACAACGTTATAATAATTTAACAAATGTCATCATTTTCAGTGTGAAACATATATAACCATTAGAATATGTCCATAGAACACACATGCGTATCTCTCTTACTATTCACTTATCACTTATGTTGAGTGTTTATAAAAAATACCAGCACTTTATTGGCTGTTACAAGTACTCATAAACCTTGTAGTTTCATCTCAATGTTGATACTAAGATGCGAATATATGTTGAATTAAACCATTATTATTGAGAAGATCAAATATATCAGAACAATCGCTTTTAGGAATCTTTAATTAGAGTTTTTAATAAGGACAAGGCAACAAACTACAATAGCAACTATGCTGGATCCGGGGTTTCAATTGCTCAGTGCAAGTGCAATCCCTTGGACCAAGATCTCCAACATCATCCCATGTTCTTTTTAGTTCATCAAAGCATTGTCCGTAATATTTGCATGAACCATCGAATACTTGTGTTCTTGACGGGCACCATGGTCTTATCTCCGCAACGGTTAAGCTTGGGAGAAGGGAGATTAGGAAACAAGAAACCAACACAATTGCAGCCACCTTCATCTTTTCTTTTGTTTACTTTTGCTTATATTTATGACTTGGGACTTTTTACAAATAAGCACTAATATTCTATACAAAGTAATATGTACACATCTGCTCTAGCTATATACACACAATGTACGTTTGACTCTACATAATTTTGCATCTTGGGTTTTAGCAAGTGCAGTAATGTTGAGATTTTATAAGGAAATCGGTGTTTAATAGTTAGCTCCTTTGTTGAACAGTAATTACTTATACATAAATATTGACCCATTTTCAACAAAAAAGAAAGAAAGTGAAGATATTAATTTATTCTTATTTAAACAACTTACTCCGTCTGTCTCAGATTATTAAATGTTTTAATTTTGGGAAATTTGGCAAAACACACCAAAAAATGAAAACTCTTAATAATTAATAAATAATTAAATTATTAAATAATTAATAAATAATTTGGGAAAAAAAAAGAGAAAAAAGAGATTATTTTTCTCTCATTATCCTCGACATTTCGCCCATTCTCTTCTTTTCTCCTCCTGTTTTTTTTCTCCTTAACGTTTGGCCTGCTCCACTTTTCCTCTCGCCGTTCTTCCGCTCCTCGCCGTTCTTCCGCTCCTCGCCTTTTTTCCGCGAGTCGCCTTTCTTCCGCGAGTCGCCGTTCTTCCGCTCCTCGCCGTCCGGTCCTCGGCGTTCGGTCCTCGCCGTTCACTCTTCGCCGTTCGGTCCTCGCTGTTCGCTCCTCGATCTACTTTGTTACTATTTGCCCGAACTAATCCAAGTGAAGATCTTGAACCTATGGAAGCAATACGCATTTTCATCAGCAAAGACAATATATATGATTCTATCCCATGTCGAGGTAATGAGTTTTCGTTAATTTGGAACACTTACATTCGTTTGTTTTCGTTACTATTAAGTGTTGATTATGCAGGATATTGGGAATTAACCAATGGGAATTAAACAGTACATCCACAACACCCACACCTTGAGGTTACAATATGTTGCATGATAATTCCTGAACAGATCCTTGAGAGTCGACTTTGGAAGAACCATCCTAATTTTTTCAGTATAAACAGAAGAAGAAACATAAGTAAACGTCATAATGTGTTGCATGCTTCTATTCTAACATAAGAATCAGTTATGTTTTGTAGAGTGTGAAAATATATTTTTAAAAACATCCTTTACCCATCTTGAAAAGAAACTTCATGTTGGCGAGTGGGCATCGAGACAATACAAACAACCTTCAGCGTGTCAAACCTGCGACCAATTTTGGAGATGACCAAACTCAAAAGAAATGAGAAACATAACACATGGCAAAAACAAATAAAAAGAGAAACAAAGCTCACAACAAAAAAGATTACCAAAAGAAAATGTGAGAAAATCACTATTATAAATGAAACACTTAAACACATTAAGATCACTGAAATCAACTAATCAGCAGATAAAAAAAAAATAATCTATAAAGCTACTTCATAAGTGAATCACTATTATAAATGAATCTAGAACCTAACATATGAATGTTCCATCGATAAGGCTACTTCATAAGTCTCTTCTTCGTTGTTGCTCAAAGGCATAGCTCCAAAACTTAATAATGATACATTGTTTAAGCTTCCATCAAATGTTTTAATTTTTCCACATATTCTAAAGATTAGTCGCCTTGTTTCTATTAACTTTTAAAAATATTTTATCTTTAAAGCAACAAAATATTATAAGGTTCAAAAATAGTATAATAATTATACATAGAATTTTAGAAAACATTAAACTTTTCAAAAAAAAAAAAAAACCCAAAAACATCTACCAATTTAAAATTGGAAGACAAGACGAACAAAATAAAATATTAAGTTGGCTGCTAAATCTCTACATGGATCAATCCACTTAGTGTCCATTGATCTGAATTACAATCTCATAGTAAAATTTAGCGTGATATCAAATTCTGCAAGTCGCTTGATGGCCAAAGCCAGAGGCTTGTTGATCAAAACGGTTCCTTTCATCATACCCACCACGCAACGAACCGCCTGCAACAAAGAATAAGCCGCGGCTATACCATTGACGACCACCAATAGCCTGAAAGAAACGATTTTCGATAAAGTTTCCAAATTTATACAATTTTGGAATCGACTGATTTGATGGGTTTTTCTGGTCATGAGCTTACACAAGAGCCTTCATGTCGGTGTATTTGGCTTTCTTCTGTATGGTGAAAATCTCTTTAACTTGGGTGTCTGTAGCAATGAGAAGCGCAGCGATGAGAGCAAGGGCACAAACGCAACACCTCAGAATCAGCTCCGTGAGTCTCACTTTCCGATCGATCAGCTTCGTTTTGGTTCCGGCGGCGTTAACCGGACCGGTTCCGACTCCTAAATAATTATTCATCTTTCTTTCTCCCTAATTTTGTTTGTTTTATGAAAGAAATGATACTACTTGTGAGACAGATTGTATAGATACATTTGATTTGTTGTTGGCTGATCCTTGTTGCTTTTAAAGCATTGTTACACCAGCACCGTGTAAAAGCAACCATTGGCTTAAAAATAAATACATACATGAAATTGAAAAATTACAGAGAGACTAATGATTGATCTTGTTGAGATAAAAGGTGTAGACTGTAGAGTTGAAATCATTTGTCTAGAGACTAGTGGTTTTGGTACCCGTGACTATTCCTATACCCTTGAAACTAGTTTGTTAATCATTTGCATATTTACTTTTGACGCGTTTTTTCCTCAATCAATCTCGTTTGATGGTTTTGAATACATACATACAACAATGATACAATCATGTCAAGAATATGTGAACAGTATAATATTTTTCAGATCATCTTTTGCCGAGAGAATGAAACCCATTATTCATCTTCTTTGTTGTGTCATTCGTTAAATCTTAAAACGGTTTTAAAAGTCAACATGTCTCTAATGTCCTTTTTTTTTTTTCCACTTCGATGAAGAAAATAACATGTGTACACAAGAGATTAATTCTAATGATCATATTCATAAAGTCTAAATTACCCTATTGGAAAATATTTTTCATTGTTTCAACATAAATCATATTTTTCAATATTTTATTACATAATAAGATGAAATGAAGGTCCAAGAAAGGTGCTAAATGGCGTGGAAGAGATGGTCTTGGAACTCCCACGGAATCAAAAAACCATTGCTCATCCCTAGTCGCTTGATTTTATCTCTTGCTCGTTTGAGTTTGGTATTTTTTTCTCTGTGGCAGATTGAAAGGAAACTAATTGAAAAGTTCTCTTTTCCAAATCTCAGGTATCCATTTGCCTTGCTCTCACCTTTAAAACTTCTCTTCCCAAACTTCCCTCTTATTTGGAATGCTTTGGATCATCAAGATCGGCATGTATTGCAAGGTTTCTCCTCCCGATTGTTAGTCTCTTTTGCCCTTGTTACAGAGTCTTTAGCCCTTCGGGTTACTGTGGTCTGTGGATGCGGTAAAGCAAGAAGCTCCGGGACGTTATTTGTTTTCCGATTTTTATTTTTTATTTTATGAATTGTATCTTCAACTTATCCCTTGTTAACAGAGTCTCTTATCCTTTGAAAAACAGGATTTGCCTTTGAGTGTTGTGGAGGAATGCAAGTGTCGATGCTTCTCCGTACATATTAAGCCTGCCGGTTGGGAATCTGTCAGTAGCAAACAACCTCCGGGGTAAATGCGTGTCCCAATCTTCAGATGCAGAATTAGAACCTGAAAAGTCAGATAAAGTATCCATATGAAGCGTACGAATGTAAAGCGTGGTCTGTAATGTTATTGTCCAACATAAAGCATCCACAGATAAAATCTAAAAAAAGGAGAAATCTATATATTGTTCTTGAATCAGAAAGTAAAATAAAAAAACGGACAAGATTTACATAAGTGGAGAAAAACGTTGACTAAAAAACAGAAGAACAATATAAAACAGCAAGTCGAATGATGAAACTGAGCCATGAAAATCCCTTTCAATGAATGAAGCAGAGCCAGGAAATTATAAATCAACAGTCTGTCGAATCTATGTGAACCCTAAAATTAGGGGAAATGATTACCCAGACGAGAAAAGCAGAATCCAAATAGAAATGAGACGCAGCAAAGAAAGTAGCTTGATAATGGCGGAAATGAGAAAGAGCAACGAAAACTGATTCAAGAAACAGGATCTCCGGCGAGAAGAACTATGCCTCCGGCGAGAAAAACTAGGTCTCCGGAGCGAAGGTTTTTAACGGAAAAAATAAAAAAGTAAGAATTATGTGGTAAATATGAAAATAATTAACGCATAAGGAAGGAGTGAAAATGAGGGCAAGAGTGTAAACTCGCAAAGTGAAAATGCACCTCTGATCAAATGTCACTCTTTCTGTTAAGTGTAAGTGAAAAAGTCACCTTGAGGCTTGAGTGTAATTTTCTCTTTGTTGTATTGGATAAAAAGACGTATCCCTTGTTTAATCAACTTTTTGGTAGAGTTTTGAGCACTTGTTATCTTCCATGAAAGACTGGATTCCTTGATAACTTAATCGACGAACTGTTATCACAAAGAATCGTCATACACTTCTCCTCTGCTTGATTGAACACGCCAAGTATCTTCTTCATCCAAAGACACTGAGTTGCACAGAAAGATGCAGCAACATACTCTGCCTCTGTGGTAGACAGAGTAACGACCGGTTGCTTCTTCGAACTCCAAGCAACAGCTGCATTACTCATCAGAAAAACGTATCCAGAAGTGCTTCTACCACTGTCTACATCCCCAGCAAAATCACTGTCTGTGTACGCCTTCATAATGCCTTCCTGAAACAAGATTTTTACGTGGATGTTTCAATCAATCCCACTCATATCATCGTGGTATAAAAGATGTCAATCCATGGAGTGGTTTTTGAGACAAAATCGAATGCAAAATTATAGACAAGTCAAGAGCATAAATTGGCGATGTAATAGATGAACTGGAACTGAAACTTAAATGCAATGAAACTTAAGTATGTAAAATAGAATGAATGCAAGACAAAGTAAAATATGCAAATGTAATAATCTATATGAAAGATGTAAACTTTACGATAAAAGAGGATCTCGGGATAAGGTTATCGAATAAGAGGTCTAGGGAACGATGAAGAAATCTAGAAATGTTCAAAGCTTCTAAGTCCTAGGGAGAGAGTTCGATCGGCAAGCTTCACCCACTTCCGTGATGAGAAGCACGAAGCCGATCTTGAGTCCAAAGGAGCTAACTTTCGGTTAGTGGACTCGAGACCGACCAGCTATGAGCGCCAACTCTCTTTTACCCAACGAACCCTCCAGACATCCACTTCCGTGTGTAGGAATGGGTCCGTTTCCTTGTCTGGTCGGTCCGACAACCTCCAGCCACTTTCGGTGTAGGAGGTGCCTTTGATCGAGACAAAAATGGCCAATAAGGGTCAAGCATGAAACTCCCCCAGCAAGGAAGGACTCTAGGGAAGATTGAACACGCCTAGATCCTAAATCTATCCCTAATTACTCCTATTCTACCTTATCCCAAAAGACCCAAGAAGCTCTACTCACTCTTCATAATATGAACACCCAATCCTAAAGAGGAAAAGTGCCCAAATCGTCAATAGAGATAGAGATTAGGGAGAGACTAAGCAAGATAAGAAGATTGCTAAAGAAAATAACCAAACTTTATTAAAATCCGAAACCAATCTCACAAAAACGTGCTTAAGGATGAGACAAAGGTTTTCTTGTTGTTCTTAAGGGAAATTACAAGATAACATTCAATGAAAATAGGTTTAAGTGCTTTTATAGTTGGGTACAAGGGAGAACCCTTGGTCAACTCATTTAATCTGACTTTTCTTCCTTCCCAGGCTCACACAGCTCCAAACTCGGCGTTTTAGCTTGATTTAAGGCGGGTCAACTCGTCTTCATTTGGTCAATGCTCAGCTTCCTTCGCCAAACAGGTTCTCAACCTGTTTGGGATCCCGTTTGAGCTCCAGTCTCCACTCCTCTGTGTTCTTTGATCCATTTCCTCTCCTTTTTGTGCTCCAAAACACCTGAATGCAACTCCAAATGCACAACTAATGCAATGCAAGTCCTAAATGACAATAGTTTGCACAATGCAAGAAAGTTACACCTAAATGCTCAAGAAATGAGCTAAAATGGAAGTGAAACTTGATGAAATGTGTTCCTAAATGATGTAAAATACAGAGACATCAACTTCCCCCAAACTTGAATCTTGCTTGCCCTCAAGCAAGAAAGAACAAATCCGAGAAAAGTTGATTTGGGCGGAGACTCAAATCCAAAAGATATGCTCAAAGAAATCACCTCAATGCTCAAGTTGGGAATTATGAAATGCATACAAGTCTAGCCATTCGAATCAGATTACTCACATACTCAATTCAGCGACAAACCAACACCAGACTTTATGAAACATGCATTCATATTCACTTCACCTATTTACATTCAATTAAGCTCAAAACCGTGAATCAAAACTCATGCAATCAAAACTTGCTCATTTGGTTCAAAGGGTTAGGCTCTTTTCTTTTGGTGGTTTAATGAAGTGCAAAAGGGGGTTCTCTCAAAAATAGCCGAGCTTGGGTAAAATGCTAAGAGTAAAGACCTAGGATGGTACAAAGATAGAGTCTCATCTACCCAAGACGTAAGGTCTTTTAGCTTTTGAAGAACAAATCCCACCCAAGTCCTAACTACCCTTTTCAAGAGCAAACTTCTTTAATTCCTTTTTAAACTCAGGATTTAACACTTAGGATTTTCAGGGAGGATAAGACTTTCAGAAATACACAAGGGGATTCACTTTTGAACTTCTCGTGGCTTAAGGCTTTTTCGCTTTTATAACTTAGGCTTGGGGCTTTTCGCTTACTATTCTTTTTAGAAACTAGGCTTTGCGCCTTTTACTTAAGAACTAGCCCCAATTTACCTAACTCTTAGTACTTGTTAAGCCGCCACTCTTTTATACACTTCCCTTTTCTTCACTCCCATCCTATCTTTTCTCTTGGTTTCTTTTGACACCACTCTCTCTTTTACTTTTCAGCTCACCCTCTCACCCCCAAACTTAGAACGCACCCTAGGTCTAATCTAGCTCAAAGGAAAACGAGCTAGTTCTACATGAGAAACTAAGCTTTGTCGGTCTAAACTCAACACGTTTTACCTAGCTCAACCGAAAAAGGCCTCTCAACTCACGGTAAAAAGGATGGTTTTGAATGAAATGGGTTTGGTTTCGGGTGGAAAAATTAACGAACATGGACAAACCGAGAGGGATAAATACAAGAGAAAGATTGTCCAAGAGAGTCAAAATCCATGAGCAAGAATTTCAATGCAAGAGTATGATAGTTAGATATTCAAATTAAGTCTAAATAGTGTAGGTGAAGTTTCAATTCAAAGCAATGATCCAGTCAAGAATGAATGACGAGATGCGAGTCCTTGAGTATGAAGTTCTTTTAAGCTCAAACTAAAACCGACATGCATCAAACAATTTCCAACTAGAGCATTGAAGCGTTTTCGAAAAGCATTTCTCAAACAAGGATGGTACTATCACTGTCTCCTATGCAAATGTACAATGCAACTAGACTCAATCCTAATAAGAGAATGCAAATGATGCTTCTTTTTGTGTTATGCAGATTTTGAAATTTTTCGATTTTTTTGGTTTTTTCTATGCCATAAATGAAATGCGAATGCTATGAGACTCAAGATGAGAAAATCGAAAATAAGAAACCAAGAGGTCAAATGCTATTGACCTCTCCCCCAAACTTAAATTGCACGGTCCCTTGTGCAAATAGAAGCATGAAAGAGAGATCAACTTAACAAAAACAAATATGAAATGCTTATGAAAAACAAAAGAAAACGGTATACACAATGGAATTGGAGTTGTACCTCCTATTGGCTAAATGAGGACGAGGAAGATGTTTCCTCGCTGGAGAGTGACTGAGCGGCTTGTTCTGGAGCATGGGATTGCGCGGAGGGCCTTCTCTTCGCCTTTTCCTTCAGCTTCCTGACCGACTTGACAAGCTTTTTGATGGTCTTGTCTTGCCACTTGCACCATTCTTGGAGAAGTCGGATGTGTGTGTGGGCTTTCTTCACAGAGGGGCCGCATGTAGAGGCATCGAAAGGGTCAAATTGGAAGCGCCTGTCTCCGAGAGGGTGTTCTTCTGATGGTCCACCTTCCTCCATCATCGTGGCGTCTCCTCCATCCATGTAAAGCTCGTCTAGACATAAATGAAATGGTGCAAGATGATATTATCTCGCACCTCAAAGGACGTCTGGTATGTGTTGGGCAGGAGCACCTTCAAACCCCCGAAGTCCTGGTGGATAAAACGGTAGATGTGCTTCTCCTGTGACTTCCCCCGAAGGAACCAGCTCTTGTTCAGATAGGCGATGTCCATCCACTCCGGCTGGTCTGATGGTTCTGGCAAAGGGAAACCGCTTGCAAGCAAGATTGGCGTGACCAAACTCCCTAGACCGATGTAGGAGCTTCTGATTTTGCCTTGCTCGTAAGACACAATGGCATTCTTCATACATTGTCGGAATGAGTCTAGCAATACCATGGCCATGCTTGTATCGCATGATGTGTCTCCTACCAACTCTGTTCCATCTTCAAAGGTCTGCAGCTCATCTACCAGGGCAATGTCTAACATCTCCAACTCTCCTGTGCGGACATTAGCACACTCGTGCCTAGCAAACATCGTGTGGACAATTGCCTTGTGGGCATAGCGAATGGCCGGGTTCCTGATATGGCCCCCCCTAGCTGAGGAGACTTCATACTTGCTGGAGCTGATTGTCTTCCACAACCTTGCTAGTTCACCCTTCTCAAACCACATCTTGGTACCAAGCCCGATTCCGACACCAAAACCATACAATTCCTCTATCTTCTTGATGCTCATTCGGAAAGCTTGGTGAGCCAAGGCAAACGTTATATAACCTGGACCATCTGTCGCTATCTCCTCTGCTAGTTCGGGGTGCCTTATCACTTTCAGCGTGGTGAGGAAATGTAGTGTGGGGTCGTAATAGGCCGGTGGAGCCAAAGCCATGAAATGCTGCATCTCCATTCCTTTAAAAAGCGTCTGAACATCGTCAAATATACCCAGCTCTCTCATTGTCGCCTCGTGAGGGAATCACATTGGCAGAAACTTCATCATCTTCAGAATGTCAAGCCTGTCCTGATTATTATACGGCTTCGTGATAGCCCTCTCATTTCCCTCGCTGGCTTCCGCCGGACCCTCAGCTTTCCTCTTTGAACTCTTCCCTTTCTTCTCAACCGCAATCTTCTTTCCCTCTCTCTTTTCCCGGCGTGCTCTCTCCATTTCGTCCTCATCGCAAGTTGGGGCTTTCCTTCCGGATCTAGTCGCATAGACCATTGTCCTGCATAGACAGAGAATCTCACAAGGAAATTAGCCAGAGTTTACAATTTAAACAATTGAGAGAGAGCAAAATCCACGAGAACTCAACAATTCCAAAAACAAATTTCAAAATTGTCAACAATACCGAAATCGACTCTACTCTCTCCTTATTAATCCCCGAATGAGCAAATGCAAGAAGAAATTTCAATGAAAGGGCGAATCAAAGCTCGAATAAAGTGTAGCAAGCGAATAATTTGGAGCTAGAAATCCGAAACTCGAAAACTTAAAATTACTTGCATGCACCGATTAAATTCGTCAACCCTAGTGGAATTCAAGGCAAATCTGTCTATTTAGAACAAAAACATCAATCCTCAAGTGAAATTCCATGAGAGGAGCTTCACTAGCGAAAAGGGTTTTCAAAAGAGGCTAAATACCTTGAATTAACTTGCAAGTTGAGTTAAATGATGACCAGCTGTGCCAAATTCGGAAAATTCAGAGAGAGTAGGACTTTGAAATTCGAAATTTGGTCAAGAAATGAGAGAGATTGGATTTTTCTGTAGAGAGGAAGAAAAACGGCTTGAAAAGAGAAGAAGTGCGGGATTTTTAAGTTAAAAGGAAGGAGGAAGGGTTTTCTCAGAAAAAGTCAAAGGAAAAAGTTGACTTACCTGGGCGGGTTGCCGAAACGGGTTGATCCAAAGGAGGAAACCCGTTTGACAACCCGTTTGCGGGATTTTCTCAAACTATCACCCCTTGGTGATTTTGGGCTGAATCTCGATAACTTTTCTGCTCAATGGTGGTTCTCCATTCCCCCAGCTATATTAGTTTCCCAAACCTGATCATACTTAGTAGAAATAAAATGCAAAAACATAACAAAGATCAAATAAAAGGCAATATATACAAAAGGATAGTCATGGGATTCCCTCCCAAGTGGGCTTATTTAAGGTCACAAGCTCGACCTTCATCCCTTTTAGGCCGCATCAGCATCATGGAGAGAGACTGAACTCCCCTCTCCAATCACCAGATTCGCCATGTAAGGCTTGACTCTTTGTCCATTCACAGTGAAATCTCCTCCCGTTTTGTTGATCAACGTGACAGCACCATATGACAACACTTCTTTAACTGTGAACAGGCCTGACCAGCGCGACTTGAGCTTCCCCGGGAAGAGTTTTAGGCGTGAGTTATACAGCAGAACTTGGTCACCAGCCATGAACTCCTTGGACTTAATCCTCTTGTCATGGAATGCCTTTGTCCGCTCTTTGTAGATCTTGGAGCTTTCATAAGCGTTGAGGCGGATCTCTTCCAGCTCGTGTAGATCCATTTCCCTCTTTTCTTGGGCAGTTTTGAGGTCCATGTTCAGCATCTTGATTGCCCACTGAGTCTTGTACTCCAACTCAACCGGAAAGTGACAAGATTTCCCATAGACAAGAGAATAAGGTGTCCTCCCAATCGGCGTTTTGTAGGCGGTCCGGTAGGCCCATAAAGCATCGTTCAGTTTCGTCGCCCAATCTCTCCTAGACGAACTAACGGTCTTGTGGAGGATAGCTTTGATCTGCTTGTTGGAGACCTCTACTTGACCGCTGGTTTGGGGATGGTAAGGAGTGGCCACTTTGTGCTTTACTCCATGCTTCTTCAAAAGGTTTTCAAAGACTTTGTTCACAAAGTGTGATCCTCCATCGCTTATCACACATCTCGGCACACCAAACCTTGGGAAAATGATTGTGTTAAACAGTTTCAACACCACCTTAGCATCGTTCTTAGGAGCTGCAATTGCCTCAACCCATTTGGAGACATAGTCAACTGCCACTAGTATGTAGGAGTTTCCATGAGAAGGAGGGTTAAACGGTCCTACAAAGTCTATGCCCCACACATCGAATAACTCAACCTCTAAGATAGGGTTTTGGGGCATCTCATTCCTAGCTGAGATGTTTCCAGCCCTTTGGCATGCATCGCATTTGACCACATATGATTGGGAATCCTTGAACAAATTCGGCCACCAATACCCGGTTTGGAGAACCTTTGACGCTGTTTTGAAGGTAGCAAAATGCCCACCGTAGCTTGACCCATGGCAATGGTATAATATCTCTTCAACCTCAGCCTCGGCAACGCATCTCCTAAACAAACCGTCATTGCCTCTCTTAAACAAGTAAGGCTCATCCCAATAGAAGTGGTTCACATCCCTAAAGAACTTCTTCTTTTGATACCCACTTATGTTATTAGGGATCTTCCCACTAACCAAGTAATTCACAAAATCAGTATACCAAGGCGCCTTTTCATCATCTAAGGCGTGAACCTCCTCTAGCTTCTCTTTCAGCACAAAACCTTCCCGCAATACTCCTAAAGCCATCAGCTGCTCTTTCGGTAGGGAGTCATTGATCGGCAAGTCTTCATCTATTCTCAGCCTAGAGAGATGATCAGCCACACTGTTTTCGGCTCCCTTTTTATCAACAATCTCAAGATCAAACTCCTGCACGAGGAGTATCCAGCGTAGAAGTCTCGGCTTGGCGTCCTTCTTCGTATAAAGGTACTTTAGCGCTGCGTGATCAGTGTGAACGACCACCTTGGATCCCACGACATAGCTCCTGAATTTATCCATAGTGTAATGCCGCTTCCAAGAGTAATGGCTTTGGCATACTCCTTGGGGTTAGGGATCGGTTTTCCAGGTAGGATGCCCTTTTGGCTGTTGCTGCTCTGAGACTCCAAATGCCGAACCTTTGAGCTAAGCTCCTCTATTTTCTTAGTTAGCTCATGGTGGGAACTATCAACTTTGTTGTGGATATCGGCCAGCTTGATATGGAGATCACTTGCGCCGCTTACTTGACCCTGAAGTATCTGTTGCAGCATTTGTTTCATGTCAGAATCTTGACTTGAACTACTGCCGGACTGAGCTTGTGTGCTGCCTTGTTGCGGTGCACCAAAGGTTTTTGGTGGGTAGCCTTTCTTGTAATAGACCACTTGCTGTCCACTTGGCGGAGCTTGTTGAGGAGAAGGGTAGACTTGATCTTGAGGGTTCTCCACATTAGTAGAACGGTAAGAGAGGTTGGGATTGTTCTTATAGTTGATGAACCCTTTTTGGTATCCACCTTGATTGTTGATGTAGCTCACTTCCTCAACCTGAGTTTCCTCCTCCTCTTCGACCACATCATCCTCACAAACGAAGTGCACTTGCTTTTGCTGAACCGAAAGGAGCCTATCAAGTTTGTCATTGAGGAGTAGGATCTCCTTCTTGTGCTTCTCTTCTTGAATGGAGTTCCCTCTGTCAGAACGGTCATACACTTCATTGTAGTTGCTATCACTTGTTGCGAAATTCTCAACCAAAAGCAAACCATCCTCGACATCCTGGCCCATGAAGTGGCCATTGCTTACTGTGTCCATCAGCTTTCTGTATTCGGGTAGGACTCCTCTGTACAGGGTGCTCAACAAGTTTTCCTTGGAGAATCCATGGTGCGGGCACTGCATCTGGTATCCTTTGAAACGCTCATATGCCTCGCTGAAAGTCTCGCTGTTAAGCTGCGTGAAACCGGAGATTTCGTTCCTCAACTTTGCGGTTCGTGATGTCGGAAAGAACTTAGCCAGAAAAGTCCTCTTGCATTGCTCCCATGTAGTGACTGACCCCTCTGGTAGGGATGTCTCCCAAGCTAGTGCTTTTCCGCCCAATGAGAAAGGGAAAAGTCGCAGCTTGAACCCATCTTCTGTCACTCCATTGATCCGTTGCAAACTGCATAGTCTATCAAACTTGTCAAGATGCTTCAACGGATCCTCATCCTTCATTCCATGGAATTGCGAATTCTCCACCAAAGAGATCAAGCTCGTCTTGATTTCAAAGTTATTATTGGGGACCGGTGGTGGGGTAATTCCGTGGCGGTTTAGGTGAGAATTCGGAGTGTCTCCAGCTCCTATCTGTCGTGGGACTCGCTGCGGGTGAACTGCATGCCCGACTGCGGGATTCTGTTGTACCCCTTGTGGGTCTGCTTGTACCCCTTGTTGGTCTGCCATTGTGTCAAACTGCTGCTCGTGTTCAAGAGCCTGTTGCTCAGCCGCTAGCTGCTGTTCAGCTCTGAGTTGTGCTTGCCGTTCTCGCTTAGCTCGTTCTGCTCGATCAAGATCACTAGTGTCAAGCAAATTGTGAGCTCCACGTGATCGAGTTTGCATAAACCTGCAAAAGAAAGAAGGCAAATCCCAAACAACAAACAAGCAAACACGTTTTTATAATCCTGCAAAAGAGAAAAGCAGCTCCCAAATGACAGGTATGAAACAAACTATGTAAATGAAAATAAAAACTTGATCTTGATAATAATTTAAATCAAAATTGCTCAAACTTGTCACTCCAAATGGCAACGGCGCCAAATTGAAACAAGATTTTTACGTGGATGTTTCAATCAATCCCACTCATATCATCGTGGTATAAAAGATGTCAATCCATGGAGTGGTTTTTGAGACAAAATCGAATGCAAAATTATAGACAAGTCAAGAGCATAAATTGGCGATGTAATAGATGAACTGGAACTGAAACGTAAATGCAATGAAACTTAAGTATGTAAAATAGAATGAATGCAAGACAAAGTAAAATATGCAAATGTAATAATCTATATGAAAGATGTAAACTTTACGATAAAAGAGGATCTCGGGATAAGGTTATCGAATAAGAGGTCTAGGGAACGATGAAGAAATCTAGAAATGTTCAAAGCTTCTAAGTCCTAGGGAGAGAGTTCGATCGGCAAGCTTCACCCACTTCCGTGATGAGAAGCACGAAGCCGATCTTGAGTCCAAAGGAGCTAACTTTCGGTTAGTGGACTCGAGACCGACCAGCTATGAGCGCCAACTCTCTTTTACCCAACGAACCCTCCAGACATCCACTTCCGTGTGTAGGAATGGGTCCGTTTCCTTGTCTGGTCGGTCCGACAACCTCCAGCCACTTTCGGTGTAGGAGGTGCCTTTGATCGAGACCAAAATGGCCAATAAGGGTCAAGCATGAAACTCCCCCAGCAAGGAAGGACTCTAGGGAAGATTGAACACGCCTAGATTCTAAATCTATCCCTAATTACTCCTATTCTACCTCATCCCAAAAGACCCAAGAAGCTCTACTCACTCTTCATAATATGAACACCCAATCCTAAAGAGGAAAAGTGCCCAAATCGTCAATAGAGATAGAGATTAGGGAGAGACTAAGCAAGATAAGAAGATTGCTAAAGAAAATAACCAAACTTTATTAAAATCCGAAACCAATCTCACAAAAACGTGCTTAAGGATGAGACAAAGGTTTTCTTGTTGTTCTTAAGGGAAATTACAAGATAACATTCAATGAAAATAGGTTTAAGTGCTTTTATAGTTGGGTACAAGGGAGAACCCTTGGTCAACTCATTTAATCTGACTTTTCTTCCTTCCCAGGCTCACACAGCTCCAAACTCGGCGTTTTAGCTTGATTTAAGGCGGGTCAACTCGTCTTCATTTGGTCAATGCTCAGCTTCCTTCGCCAAACAGGTTCTCAACCTGTTTGGGATCCCGTTTGAGCTCCAGTCTCCACTCCTCTGTGTTCTTTGATCCATTTCCTCTCCTTTTTGTGCTCCAAAACACCTGAATGCAACTCCAAATGCACAACTAATGCAATGCAAGTCCTAAATGACAATAGTTTGCACAATGCAAGAAAGTTACACCTAAATGCTCAAGAAATGAGCTAAAATGGAAGTGAAACTTGATGAAATGTGTTCCTAAATGATGTAAAATAGAGAGACATCATTTCCCCATCATCTTTGTACATCAGCCCCATCTGCAGAGTTCCTTTGATTTATCTCAGCACTCTCTTAACAGCCACGAGATGAGCTTCCTTTGGTTGCATCATGAATCTGCTCAAGAAACACACTGCAAACATGATATCAGGTCTTGTAGCTGTCAAATACATCAGAGAGCCGATCAGCTGCTTGTATAGTGATGGATCTGCATCTTCTCCCTCCATGTTCTTCGACAGTTTTGTACCAGGAACCATTGGGTTGTTCACTGGATTACAATCCTCCATTCCAAAACGTGCAAGCATTTCTCTGGCGTACTTTCTTTGGCATAAGAAAATACCATCTTCTCCTTGCTCTACTTCAACTCCTAAGAAATAACACATCTTCCCCAGATCTGTCATTTCAAATTCTCGCTTCATTGAAGCTTTGAATTCTTCACACAGCTTTGAATCATTCCCAGTGAAGATCAAATCATCAACATACACACTTACAATGATAATTCTTCCTTCGGATTCGTTCTTGATGAACAGTGTATGCTCATACTCGCACTTGCTGAACCCTTGATTGATGAAATATTCTTCGATCTTACTGTACCATGCTCTTGGAGCTTGCTTAAGGCCATAAAGTGCCTTCTTCAGCTTATAGACCTCTGCTCCTCACCGGCTTTCACATATCCTTCTGGTTGCTCAACAAATACTGTCTCCTTTATCACTCCGTGAAGAAACGCACTTTTAACGTCAAGCTGATATACGATCCACTTCCTTTTTGCCGCTTCAGCTAGCAACATTCTGATGGTATCCCATCTCGCCACTGGTGCAAAGACTTCGTCGTAATCAACGCCATGGATTTGCGAGTAGCCCTTTGCCACCAGCCTCGCTTTATACTTGTCAAGCTCCCCTCTTTCATTCATCTTTGTCTTGTAAACCCACTTGACCCCAATCTTTTTCATCCCTGTTGGTAAATCAACCAGCTCCCACGTTTCGTTTTTCTCAATTGACTCGATCTCTGCGTCCATCGCTTCCCTCCACTTTTCTTCTTCTGCAGCTTCTGAATATGTAAATGGATCATCTTGTGTGACGTATAGAGCAAGATGGTGCAATCCTTCTTCTTCATCAAGCTCTTCTCCACTTACAAAATCTTGTAAATATCTAGGTGGAGCTCTTCTTCTCGTCTCCTCCGGGGCTTGTTGATTTCCGGAATTGTTCAGCTCCTCATCACCGGTTCTGATTTCGGGGCCAACAACTGCTTCTGCTACGTTGTTGTTGGTGTTCTCGGAATGATCAGCTTCCTCTTCTTCTTCTTCATTCATCACCAACACATCAGCTTCCTCTTCATCGTGACTTCGTTTCCAATTCCAGCTTTGCTCTTCATCAAAGATGACGTCCCTACTAACAATGACTTTGTTTGTAGTAGGATCAAACATCTTGTACGCCTTCGATCCTTCACTTACTCCAAGGAATATGCATTTCTGACCTCTGTCATCTAGCTTCACCCGTTTTTGGCTTGGGACATGAGCATATCCTACGCAGCCGAACACTTTGAGATGCCCAATGTTTGGCTTCGTTCCTGTCCAACACTCTTGAGGGGTCTTCTCTTTCAAAGCAGAGGTGGGGCATCTGTTTAGAATGTTAGTTGTCCAACTCGCAGCTTCTCCCCAAAATCTTTTAGGCATTCCCGTCTCCATGAGCAAACATCTAACCATGTTCATGATTGTTCTGTTCTTTCGCTCTGCTACCCCATTTTGTTGTGGCGTGAATGCAGCAGTGACATGCCTTTTGATTCCATGTGAGGCACATAAATCGTTGAATTCCTTTGAGGTGAACTCTCCACCACGATCACTTCTCAGGGTGCCAATCTTCACTCTTGCTTCATTCTCCACCATCAGCTTGAAGCTTTTGAAGAAACAAAATGCTTCACTCTTCGATTCCAGAAAATAAATCCAGGTTTTTCTACTGAAATCGTCGATGAAGGTCAATATGTACCTCTTTTCTCCAATGGTAACAGGCTGGATTGGTCCACACAGATCTGTGTGTATGAGTTGTAGCTTCTCGCTTGCTCTCCAATTAGCTTGCTTAGGAAATGTGTCTCTGTGTTGCTTCCCTTTTGCGCATACTTCACATACTCCTTCGACTTTCTCGATTTTTGGAAGCCCCAACACCATTTCTTTGTTTGATAGAAGCTGCAGACCTTGCAGGTTTAGATGTCCAAATCGTTTGTGCCACAGATTTGACTCATCATTGGAGACCTGCAGACATGCTGTTGATGGAGCATCAGCCAGCTAGACAAACATCCTGTTTGCCGTCATTGAGGTGTGCATAATCAGACCCCAATCATCATGATAAACTCTGCAGCTCCCGTCTTTTATCAGAATCGCCAATTTCCTCTCTTGTAGTTGCCCTATACTCAGTAGATTGGTTGTGAGATCAGGGACATAATACACGTTAGGCACAATGTGGCTCTTTCCCTTTAAAGCCAGCTTCACGCTTCCTTGGCCTTGCACTCTCATTCTTGCATTATTCCCCAATCTCACTGTGTGCATGATTTTCTCATCCAGATCAGTAAACCAGCTTCGATCTCCCGTCATATGGTTCGAGCATCCAGAGTCCATAAACCAAACAAGATCTCTCTTTGAACTTTCTTCTTCAACAAACGCCATAAGTAAGAGTTCTTCCTTCTCGTCAAGCTCGGCGTAGTTAGCTTTGCTGTCCCAAGTAGGACACTCAGATTGGTAATGTCCTAACTTGTGACATCTGAAGCATTCGATGGTGGCTCTGTTGCTCCTTCCTCGACCTCGTCCTCCTCTGTAACTCCCTCTTCCTCTTCCTCTGCCTTCATGTGACCCTTTCAGGACGCAGTCTTCTTCGACATCACCTCTCATACGTTGTTCCTGAACCAGAAGGCTGCTTTGAAGTTCATCTAGCGTAAGTGTGTCCAGATTGTTGGACTCTTCAATTGAGCACACTACGTAGTTGAACTTCATGGTCAGAGATCTTAGGATCTTCTCTGAAATTGCATTCTCCTGAACCGTATCTCCGTAGGCTCTCATCTTCTTCGCTATCGTAAGAACTCTTGCGAAATAGCTATTCACGGTTTCTCCTTCCTTCATCTGAAGTATCTCATACTCCTTGCGCAGCGCTTGCAGCTGTGCCCTCTTCACTTTTGTCGAGCCTTGAAACTTCTGCTTCATGCTCTCCCAGATTTGCTTACTCGTCTCAGTGTTAAGGATTGTGTCAAGAACATCTCTATCAATGGATTGATACAAGAAGTTCTTGAGCTTCAGATCCTTTAACTTCTGCTCATCGATCACTTTCTGTTCCGCCTCGGTGGGAATTCCTTCACACCTACTGATCCCATTCTCTATGAGATCCCAATACTCCTTCGAACGGATGAAATTATCCATCAACCGAGCCCAATGGTCGTAGTAACCATCGAACCGTGGAATAGCTGGAACAACGAAACCTTTTCCACTGTTGCTGCTATCTCCCATCTGAATTTCTCGTTCTTCTCACTCTTCTCGTAGAGATCTCTCAGGTCTCTTTTGTGATGTTGCTCTGATACCAATTCTTGAAATTGGATAATCAAAGATTGATCAAAGCTTTCTAATTGATAATTGATAAAACAGACTTGCTCCTTTATATAGAGGAGACTTGATTACAGGAATTCAAAAGAAAACAGATAACTCCTACAAACTAGCTCGAGCGTGAGACTCGGCACTTCTAACTTATTGAGAGCTAATGGATCCTACAAACTAGGAAACTACTTGCTTCAAACACGAAGACTTATTCAAGCTTTGACCAGTTCCTAACAGAGGTCTTTTTATCTTGATGAAAATTAGCTGTTCGTCCCCGATAACCTTATCATCATCGACCACACACGCTCATATACAAGATGAAGCTGAGGAGTTTGTACGTTCAACAAACTCTCGAACGTGAGAACACACACGCGTTTCTCTCTCTTACTCTTAACTTAACCAATATGCAATAACCGTACCTTTAACCTGGTTTGGAATCAAATAGACAAATATCATAAACCTTGTATTTTTCATCTCAATGCTGATACAGTGATACTAAGAAGCGAATATATGTTGAACTAAACCATTATTATATGAGAACAATCGCTTTTAGGAATCTTTAATTACATGCTAGGACAAGGCAAAAATTTGCAATAGCAAAGATGCTTGTTCTGGGGTTGAGGAGTGCAAGTGCAATCGGTTGGACCAAGATCTCCAGTATCACCCCATGTTCTTTTTAAATCATCAAAGCATTGTGTGAAATCTCTTTTGCATGTACCACCAAATACTTGTGTTTTTGATGGGCACCATGGTCTTATCTCCCCAACGGTTAAGCTTGGGAGAAGGGAGATTAAGACACAAGAAAGCAACAAAATCGCAGCCAACTTCATCTTCTTCTTTTTTGTTTACTTTTGCTTAATTATATGTTGATAAGACTTGGGACTTTTGACGAAAAGAATTAGTATTCTGCATATATATATCATATGTATACATAGATCATCAATATATACACACATATATATGTACGTTTGACCCTAGATAATTTTGCATCTTGGGTTTTGAATGCAATAATGTTGAGAGTTACAAAAGAAGATTTATTAGCTCATTTGTTAAACAGTATATCCAGAAATAATTACCTCATATTGACCAAAATTTTTAAATAGTGAATCTAACTCACTTAAACATTTTCTTATGAAAATAAATAATTTACTCCTGTTTCAAATTATTAAATGTTTAGATTTTAGATTTCTTAACATATATAAGAAAAAAAAATTGACTCTATTCAATGTTTTTTAAATTAAATCTTTAAAGCAACAAAAAAATAGAATAATGATTATACATAGAATATATAGTTATATACCTGTACGTCTGACCAAACATAATTTGGACATTGGGTTTTGCGAAATCCAATAATGCTGAGAGTCTTGAGACTAAGAAAAGGGGATCCGTGTTCGATAGTTACCAATTTTTTAAGCAATGATTTATACAGAAACATTGGCACCGATTGGTGACATGTGGTATTATTGTTGAGTTAGAATAAATAGTATAATTTGATGTAAGTTGCAGTAAAAATTATATGGTAGAAACGGTATATTTTTGTGGTAGGTTTGCTGTAGAAATATGAGTTACTAATATTCAAAACAGCTGATTGGTAACTTTTATGCGGTATAAATTGCAGTATATATTATTAAAAATAATTTGACATTTATTATAAATTTAACTACAAAAAAATAAAATAAAATTAATATTAATCTAGGCCCTAAATTTATATTAATTTATAACTATTTATATAATTATAACTATATATATATATATATCAATTTATAAATATATATATATATTAATTTATAACTTTATATATATTTATTATAATTAAAAAAGAACTATGGTATAAAATTTTAAGAATACATATTTTTGCAATGATATTATTCAAAAACATTGATATAATATATAATTTAATGTATGAATTATTAGAAGTATAAAATTAGAATAGAATTAACAAAAAACAAAAAAAAATGCAAAAAAAAAAAAAAAAAAATATTTTAAAACGTGGGTTGAAGATTTTTTTTAAAAAAAATCCTAAATCAACTTCTACAACATTCTAATACATACACTTTCCCATGTTTTACAAATTTGAGTTGAGTTAGCTATTTTACAAAGAACATACATCAAAATTCTAACTCAACCATAACACATTATAACTCAAACTCTAATGAAAAAGTTGAAAATAAATCATGATTGGTAACATTTTTGAGTTATGCCCATAAATCAACCATACCACATGGTAACTCATGTTACCAATCACAGCCATTATCTCAAATACACCAAAAAAAAGTTAAAATAGTCAAAGATAATGCATACGTTGCACAAAAAAGTTTAATAAATATAGTAATGCATTTATTTTTGAAAATCGAATAATCCAGAGACTAAAACAGGGAATAATGTTTGAGACTGAAGCAGATCTGGGATTCGAGCTCGGAGCCCAAATAATCATTCCATATCATCCAAACAAAATTTAAGTAACAAGTGTAAGGCCAAAAAAAAGGCAAAATAAAAAATCCATGAATGTAGATCCCCTAGAAACATCCTCTCATTTGTATCTCCATAGAGCATGATCGATGTCCGTTTGTAGGTACATGAACATTCTAGACGAAGAGCTTTGTGTTAACACAATGCAACAAAGATAAGTGCTGAGGCACATATGTGTACTGAACAATATAATGTGCCTATTGGATTTTAAACGCAAGAGAAAACAATTGAGATTTGATCGTACTGATAATTCAAGCCTGAAGTTGAAATTAATTCTTAGGAAAACCGAACTAATATTTCATTAATTGTTGACACATGCACTCACAAACCTTGTCTTTTTTTTTTTCAGTCTCATTGTTGATACTTTTATAAAAGATGAGAACAACCACTTTTATAAATCTTTAATTTAACTGGAGTATCTAATTAGGGGCAAGGCAAAAAACGAATATAGCAGAGATGCTTGTTCCCGGGTCGAGGAAGGCAAGTGCAACCGAGTTCGACTGGACCAAGACCTCCAGTTGAACCATCAAATGTGCTTAGTAATTCATTATAGCATTGTTTGCTGACACCTTCTTGGCATGGACCATCAAATATTTGTTTTCTTGATGGACACCATGGTCTTATCTCTGCAACGGTTAGGTTTGAGAGAAGGGAGATTAAAACACAAGAAACCAACAAAATTGCAGCCAACTTCATCTTCTTCTTTTTTTGCTTATATGTTGTTGTGACTAGTTTTTCTTTCTTTTTGTAGCTATATATATACGCATGTACGTGTGACCAAACATAATTTTGCACATTGGGTTTTGGGAAATCCGTGTTCTATAGTAACGAACTTTTTCAATTAATGATGATACATAAACAATTATCTCAAATAGACCAAAAGTTTTCAAAATAGTCAAATAGACCAAATGTGGAATGACATAAAGGTGGATTTCTTATGTCAAGATTACTGAATAGTTTTTCATTTATCCAGCTTTTGCCTCCATGAATATATATATATATATATATATATATATATATATATATGTTGTTATCAGCTGGATTTTGTCTTTAGAAAGATTTTTTTGGTTTTAATGTTAATCTTTAGAAAGATTTTTCCCCCCTGATTCATACTATTGAATTTATTTATTCAAATTCGACTGCAAATTTTTTTATAATTAAAATTACTTTAAAAACTAGTTATCATAAAAAATAAAACTGTATAAAGCTCTTAAACTCTTTAATAATAAAATATATTCTTGTTCGAAACCCCTGTTAGTTCGAGTATTTTTAATTGAAAAAATTGTTAATAACTCACCTAATATAACTTACAAAGGTTACATGTATTTACTTAATATGAGTTTGTCTATTCCATTTGTAACGTATCAGAGAATTTCTTCTGTTTATACTATTTAACTTACTCGAGGAGATAGATCGAGCTCTCTTCTCTTACAAGTTTTTAAAGCTTTCTCCGCCGATTTCGTCTCCTTTAAGCAATGGTAAAAACTCTATTTTTTTCTTCTTTCCCTCAGTTTTTTCTCTCTTGCACCGATTTGGGGTTCCTATGGATTCTCTGCGAATTTGGGAAAATGTGATATGGTTTTAGTTTCCGAAGAAAATCATCAGAAATGAAAATGCATGCGAAAAGTTACAAACTTTAGATTTTGTAATTGTTGTTTCGTCTGCTATAAATCAAGAGTTTATAAAAAAAAATTCTCTACAGTTAGAAAATAAGTAATTAAAAAAAAGGAAAATTTAACACGCTCCATAAATACATTCATCTAAGTCTGTTAGATCTTTGTAAAGTTTGTCTGTGATGATCCTGGTAGCAGAAAAAATCAGGAGTTCTGTGGTTAATTTGAAGCATAAGGAGCTAGTTTGAGTTGATGATGATGTTACTTGACTGATCTACTCTTCAAAATCTTGGTTTGCATTACGGTTAAATGTTCAGAATTGTTCAATATATGTGATGGTGTTGCACTGATTTTGTTTCTGTGGCTTGTTGACTCTTTAGATAAGTTTGAATTTGGAAGCAAGAACAAAGAAGATGTTGCTTGGCTTCCTCAGACCTCGTGTAGATGTTTATGGGATATATATAAATGGTACATTTAGTTCAATGTTTCATGCTGATGAGGACCATTTCTATGAAGTTTTATTCCATGCCATTAACTTTGAATTACATTTTCTTCATTTAAAGTGACATTAGTTTGCTATTTACCACCATTTGGAAAAAGGATAATTAAGCCTTGTCTTTGCTATTTGATTGAAGTAAATCTGATTTTACTCACTAGGTGTTAGATATATTTATCGTCTTGTTTGTTTCTTTTGTAAATACAACTGCTCATTGTACTAGTGTAGTAAGAAATTGTTACTTTGACACTGATTCTTGTTCAGCTACTCTCAGCTCCCAAATATGTTATCATAAGATTGCTTATGTCCTAAAGAATCATCTTTTGATTGCTGATTTGTAATATCTCACAATCTTAATGCTTTCTTGTGTCATTATTTTTCTTGTCTTACGTAGGAATTGCCCCCAAAAGTGAAGAACATCTTGCTTCTGGATTCCGAAGGAAAGCGTATCGCGGTTAAGTATTACACAGATGACTGGCCAACGAATGCAACAAAAGAAGCATTCGAAAAATCCGTCTTCACAAAGACTCAAAAAACAAATGCTCGTACCGAAGGTAGGTTTTGGTCGTGGGTCCTAACTTAAAAACTCTATCTTGTGAAAGTCTCTTTCAGTCAAATTAAATCTGCTTTTTCAAATCTGATTATTTATGTCAGCATGGACTTATAGTTGTAATCTTTTAATACTGTGCATTTAGTTTTATCAACAACTTGATAGTTTCTTGATATAAGTATAGTGGACGTGACGGCAATGGAGAACAACATTATCGTGTACAAATTCGTGCAAGATCTTCATTTCTTTGTTACGGGTGGTGAAGAAGAAAACGAGCTTGTCTTAGAAAGTGTGCTTCAGGGTCTCTTCGATGCAGTGAATCTTCTCCTTAGGTTTGTCTAATAACACAAAGCTTCAGGTTTTGCTTTATTATTTCTACGTTTCTAACTTAAAAACTCTGTCTTGTGAAAGTCTCTTTCAGTCAAATTAAATCTGTGTTTCAAATCTGATTATTTATGTGAGCATGGACTTATAGTTGTAATCTTTTAATACTGTATTTAGTTTTATCAACTACTTGATAGTTTCTTGATATAAGTATAGTGGACACGGATATAAGTATAGTGGACACGGCAATGGAGAACAACATTATCGTGTACAAATTCGTGCAAGATCTTCATTTCTTTGTTACTGGTGGTGAAGAAGAAAACGAGCTTGTCTTAGAAAGTGTGCTTCAGGGTCTCTTCGATGCAGTGAATCTTCTCCTTAGGTTTGTCTAATAACACAAAGCTTCAGGTTTTGCTTTATTATTTCTACGTTTCTAAATTAGCTCATTTTTTTTAATATTGACATCTTCTTGATACATAAAGAATTCATTAACACGACCTTCCAAACTTATGTGGTGGTTATTTCTGGTTTCCAGGTTTTATATAAACAATAAAAATAAAAGATTTTTTTTTTTATGTATTTATTTATCAAGTAATAATATACAACAACTCGAGTTTGTTAGAAATATCTGATATCTAAAGATACTCTAAATTCTAAAATTTTATGAATGCGTAAAATCCGGATATCAATATTTCAGTATAATCCTGTTCAATTTTTGTTTTTCCAAATGTTTATTTATTCATAATAAGCAGTATTTTTTTTTTTTTGAACAACTCATAATAAGCAGTATATCCACTGTAAAACACAAACAAATATGGTTATTTTGTATGGTTTAGGTTTGGATTCAGGTTGTTTTCAAATACTAAATACTAGTGTCTGACCCGCACAGCAGTGCAGTGCGGGATTATATTTTTGTTTTTTGCTTTTCTTCTTCTTTTTATAACATGTTTTAATTTTAGTGTTAGTTTAAGAGTTGTATGTTTTTTGTGTTGTATATTCTTTTCTGTTAAAATTGTCAAGTATGTTGTTAATTTGAATATGAATTTTTGTATTAAGTGATTCAAATTTTGCAGTATTGACTATTGATTATACTATCTTTATTTATTAATAATTAAAAAAAAATACAATAATCAAACAAATGTCCAAACAATAAAAATATTACATCATGGTTATGTTATAACTGTTATCCCTAATATACTAAAAGAGAAGCATTTTTAAAATTAACATTTTTCTCATGTGGTATTAACAACTTTGCCATGCTGAGGTGTCATCACCCAGTTCATTTTCAAGACAAATCTAAAAAAAGAATAACAATTTAAATGTAGTCTTTTGATTTGTTATTTTATTATGCTATAGTCATTTGATTTTAATGTTTTTCACTCAATTTTATCATATGTAATTTATGACTATGATTAATGTTTTATTTTGTTTTTTACCTTTTTAAAAAATTATTTAAAATGTTTAATTTCCACACTGTAAAACGAAGATAAGAACCAAACCATCAAATTAATATGTCGCATAAGATTTCGAGTTATGTAAATAGACATCTTTAAGTTAAAAAACATTAGAGTAAAATATCACCCCGTGTCGGGCACGTGTCCAACCCTAATACCAACTTAATTCAGAATCTGAATAGCTCCAAACTTTTATATACTGTTGAATAAAATATGTTTGTGGTTTCAGTTTAATAAAAAATGAAAAAATACATTTATGGATAGACTTCAAAATCATGTAATGACATTACGTAAAACCCGAAACAAAGAAGTGTGATGTGTTGTCGACAGATCATATTTGCAATATTTACAAATTGGTTTTTGAAATTTTTTCTATATCATCATCTAAGATTAAATTTTTTTTCTAAATTTTAGATTTGGAATATCGATAGATATAAAAAAAACATGTATAAGTTTTTAGTAACACCAAAAATCTACTTAGAATTTATATTAAGAAAATTTCTTAATTTAAGATAATGATTTAAATTATATAAATTATAAATAATTATCTTTTATTGAGCCGTGAAATTAAAAGAATCAATTGTTGGTTTAAGTGAACCAAACATTGGTTTGATTTAAGTGATATTTTAGATTACTAAATTAACCCTCACTATTTCCAAACATATTTTATTTATAAAGGGAGATGGTTTTTTGGTCCAAAAAAAGATGTACTTCTCAATTAATAATAAAGAGATATATCAAATATTTTTAAAAAGTAGGACAAGGTTATTTCTTTTCTAAAAATTTTTCTATTAAAATACAGCTTTGATTTTATCCTCTCTCTCCCCCTAATCCCTTCTTCTCTCTCGCTCCTTCACTCATCTGGGCAGATGCATGCGATTTTAGGCTGTTTAGTTCACCTGGGTTTCTGAAACCGAAAGAGCTATTTTGTAAGTAACTTTTTATTTTAATAGAAAACCTTTTAGAAGGAAAAAAGTAGGACAAGGTTTTCGATTATAGACAGTAGAAATAAATCAATTTAAAGTTTTAATCCGGATTATTATACATAACGTTCATCTGTAAACATCAACCTATTAGAGATGCTCAATGAGTTATGAACTTATGATGCTTAAAAAAATACTAAACATTAGTTTTATTCGGCTAAATTAGTTAGGTAGGTGACAAAGATGCTGGGCATGGGCATGATTGGTTGTTGCTGTAATTTTAATTATTTTGCTGTAGAAATATTATTGCCGTAGAGTTTGTTGCTCTAAAATATTTTATTTATTTAATATATATTATAATAAATATTTAGCATTATATTAGGAAAATAAGAGAAACAAAGATAAGAAAATAAAGAAAAATTCTTATAGCACTTAAATTGGTGCACTGGAAAATTTGATTTTTAAATCCAAAATATTTCTATATTTAAAATTATTGTTCTGAAATTTAAAAATGGAACCAAAGCTTGATTGGTTTAACACTAGTACTCTAGAAAAAAATATAGCTCTGCAAAGCACTCAAACACTTACTAATCACTCCAATGTTTTTTAATTGACATTTTATAAAGAAAACGAAAATGTAGTACTTCTAATTAAAAAAAAAAAAAGAGAGAAGAATCACGTGAAAATGTCGACATAATTGGTGTGGGTCTATAATATTCGGAGAATTGTCTCTCTCAACTGCAAAACTTCGTCACTATGGTTTCGTCATTATCTCTCTCCAACTTGGTTTCGTCTAGATTAGACTTTTGGATTCTCATATTTATTACTTTCTTGGGTCTTGCGAAAATTCTGCGCATAATTTTCTCCACTTTTCATGATCCCGACGCAATCTTAGACCCCAATGTTCTTTATAATGATCATTATATGTACTTCCAAAATTACTGAATTTTTTTTTTTTCACTGAATGTAAATTGATATTGAGAGCTCAAAGTGAGCCAAACCAGTAAAATGTTTACAAAACAGAAAGGACCAAAGTCCCGAAATGAAAACACCAAAAACCAGAGTATGAAAAGAGCCACACAAACGAAGTAACGTTAGGTCGTCGTCGTCCAGAAAAAAGTCCACGACAAAACCTTATACTCCCCGATCAGGTTTTTCACTCTCAAAGAGATCTTTCAGCCACGCCGGTTCTCCTCTAGCGACATACGAATGTAATCGATCTCCCAAGACGACACTCTTTGCGATTTCTTGGGCTCCAACGTTTGAACTCGGTTCCTCAAAACTAATGTCCCATCCGGTTTTATCCGCAGTGTACCTCAATATACTTGCGATGTAACCCATAAGAGCCGGCCATCGGTGTGGTTCGTGTAGAGCTTTAATGATTTCAAGCGTGGACGCTCCAAATGTGACATGTTGATATCTCAAGTCTTGCATACTTTGTAGTGCCCACTCCAAGCCGTTTACCTTTGCTTCGAAACACGATGCAACATTGGAAAAAGCTCTTCTACTATGGCAGATCACTGCACCTGCGGCATCACGTAGCACCCACGATGCTCCGGAGATAGCTTTCGCCTTTGACCAAGAAAAGCCTATGTTACATTTCAATCTGCCCACATCCGGGGGACTCCACGGTATCAGCTTTTCTGGTGTTCGAGAAGGTTCTGTCTCGAGTTTCCTTTGAACATTGAACCACTGTCGTGCATCATTGAAAGCTTTATCAACAACTTCGTTAGGGGGGAAACACTTTCCTTCAAACAACATCCCGTTCCTATTTTTCCATAAGGTCCACATGATCCAAGGTGATGTGTTTCGTAGTTCTTCTGGGATATCGTTACGGCCTGCAACTCGGATTAGATGAAACATATTCTCGAAGACGGAGCTACAAAAACCACCTCTAGGGGACGGTATATTCGATAATGCCCAGACCTGTCGAGCATGAGGGCACGCAAACAAGGCATGATTAACATCCTCCGTTTCGTTTGAGCAGAGGGGGCAACCTGAATTACTTACGATCCCTCTCGTTTCCAGCCGTTCTGTCACCGCTAAGGAACCGGTTAAAAATTTCCAGGAGAACACCTTGAGCTTTGGTGTCGTTTTTAACTTCCAGCTTTTCTCAATGACGGAGTTGATGGATGGTTGTGCCTCTGCCTGCAGAAACAGAGGTTGGTGTTTAATCCTGCTCATCATATCATAACCGGTTTTTACAGTGTACACACCATTTCTTGTTTCCGTCCACACAAAAGAGTCTGTCCTAAATGGACAAGGTCGTATCCTACAAATCCCCTCGATATCTTGTCTGGTGAAAAGTTCATTTAAGATCTGCATATCCCACCTCATGTTTCTCATATCGATAAGGCTTGACACCCGTAGATTGATGTTCTTTAGTGTGTGTAATCCACCTGGCCGTCGAGGTATTCCATCATATAACCAATTATCCACCCACACCAAAGTGTTTCTTCCGTCTCCAATTGATCTTTTAAGCCCCCGTTGCAATAGATCTCTGCCAAACAGTATACTTCTCCACCCATATGACGGTCTTGTGCCCACTCTAGCTGACAAGATATCGATATTACAGAAGTACCTACTTTTGAAGAACCTACCAAAGAGGCTATGGGGGTCATGAAGGATTCTCCAGGCATGTTTCGCTAGGAGTGCTTAATTAAAAACCCTGAGATCTTTAAACCCGAAGCCTCCTAATCTCTTTGGTAGAGTTAGTTTTTCCCATCCAACCCAATGAATCTTCTTAACATTTTCCTCCGAACTCCACCAATACTCCATCATTGCACTAGTTAAATTTTTGCACAAGGCCACTGGTAGCTTGAAGCAGGACATCGCAAAAACCGGCATTGACATGGCTAGAGACTTAAGGAGGACCTCTTTACATCCTTGAGATAAAGCCTTAGCGTACCATCCAGTCAATCTTTTCTTGCAATTGTCTTTGATGTAGCCCAAAAGTTGTTGTTTAGATCCACTCTTACACTCCGGCAAGCCTAAGTATTTCCCTGTACCCCCCTCCTGCATGATGGTCGTCTGCAACTTGATCTCATTTTTCATGTTTACCCCTACACTCGCTCCAAAGGTGATGGCGGACTTAGCTGTATTGATCTTCTGTCCTGAGATTTTTTCATACAATTCCAAACAGCTCATGAACTCCAAACAGCTCATACAATGAATATAATTATGTTATGTACCAAATCATTTTTAAGATAAAATTGTGTAGAGAAAATATAAGTAAATTTGATATGTTGGAAAAAACTTTCAAATTTTCATCTTGAAAATGTAATCCTACAGCAACAATACCGAACAAGAGATTTCACCTTATATTCGGAGTTAATGGAAATCCTTCGTGTGGCTAAACAAAACAATCGGCTTGTAATGTTAAACTATCAGCTCCATCCAACTGGATCTACGCTATTCCTAAAAGCAAATATTGCGTCATCCATTCATACTAAAAAGTCTAAACGTGAACGCAGACGCGGTAGAAGTCGTGGTCGCAGTCGAAGTCGTGGACATAGAAGAAAAAGTGATGATGGTCGACCGGTAAAAAGAAAAGGTGAATGCACTTGTTACAGATGCAGCATGAGCAATCACTTTGAGCGTACCTGTCGTACGCCCAAACATTTAGCCGATTTCATCACAACAAGCCAAAGATAAGGATGCAGAGCAACTTCATCTCAGATGAACCTGCTCCCTCCTTTGATGATTTAAGTGATGACTATTATCTGGATGTCGCTGACTATCTCGTTGATCGTGAAGAATCAACTAAGACAAATAAACTCAAATCGATGATAGTATATTTCTGAAGAAGACAAGAATAACAAACTCTTAATCGTTTTTCTAATATTGTATAATATACCTTTTGATAAAAGGTTTGTTAAAATGTTTTGATGTAATATATCCACCATGTTTAATATAAAATTTCATATTTTATAAATATTGTGGTTCAGATGATGTCAAAATTTGAGACTCAGGATGGAGATACTTGTCTAATAGACAGTTCTACGACACATACAATTCTAAAAAATAAGAAGTAATTCTCCTGTCTCAAAATGAAAAACTCTGATAAAAGCGTGAGTACTACATGCGGTAGTGCAAATATTATATTTGGCTCTGGTAAAGCAAGTTTTTTATTGTTAAGGGGAACAAAATTTGAACTGCGAGATGCACTATATTCCCCCAAGTTTAACCGGAACTTATAAGTTTCCGAGATATTCGTAAAAATGGATATCATATTGAGACTACAAATAAAAGTGGCATTGAATATCTTTCCATTACAATGGAGAGAAAACATGTATTGAAGTAAACCAAATGTTTACTAGCACTTTTAAGGTGTGACATGAAAGACTTGGCCACCTGGGTTCAGTCATGATGATAAAAATTGTGCAAAATACGAGTGGCCACCCATTGAAAAATGAAAAGATTTTTCAATCGGGGGAGTTTTTATGTAAATCATGTTCCCAAGGAAAACTCATAATTAGGCCCTCGCCAGCCAAATTTATGAATGAATCTCCTGTATTTCTAGAGAGAATACATGGTGATATATGTGGGCCAATTAACCCACCGTGTGGGCCATTTCGATATTTTATGGTATTGATTGACGCATCTAGTAGATGGTCAAATGTGTGTCTTTTGACCACAAGAAATATGGCTTTCACAAGATTCATTGTCCAGATAATCAGGTTGAGAGTTCACTTTCCTGATTATGCCATAAAGAAAGTCAGGCTTGATAATCCTGGTAAATTCACTTCAACAGCCTTTAATGAGTTTTGTATGTGTGGGAATCGATGTTGAGCATCCGGTTTCTCACGTTCATACGCAAAATGGCATGGCTGAGTCATTGATTAAGAGGTTGCAATTAATTGCAAGACCGTTAATTTTGAGAACAAAACTCTCAATCACTGTATGGGGCCATGCAATATTGCATGATGGAGCATTGGTCCAGGTGAGACCAAGTGCGTATAATGAATATTGGCCTATAAAGTTGGCATTTGGAAGTATGGCAAATATATTTCATCTCCGGGTATTCGGGTGTGCGGTCTATATCCCAATAATGCCACCACAGAGAACAAAAATGGGACCACAGAGGAGATTGAGAATAGATGCTGAGTATTCGTCCCCTAGTATTATAAAGTACCTTGAATAGGCAATTGGTGATATGTTTATGGCAAAATTTGCCGATTGCCACTTTGTTGAAAATGAATTCCCTGCGGTAGGGGGAGGGTCGAGAGAATCACCAAATGATATCACCTGGTGTATATACTCTTTGGCTTATCTTGATCCTTCTACCAATCAACGCAAGTGGGAAGTTGAAACACCCCGTCCCGGCCTCACCTGGCCGCGGACGGCGGGTTCCCCGGTCGAACCTCCTCTCTCCCGGCCGAACCTCCCGGCTTACAGCCGTTACCGTGCGAAATCCCCTCTTCGAGGCCTAATCGCCGGTCTATACGCCTTTCCAACCTTAGTCTAATTCCGACTAAACACATGCTGGTCTGATCGTCTTTCTACCTCGGACAGTCTATGCGACTTCCGATCAGTTTATAGATCGATCCTAGGCTCAGTCAACTCATGCAACCTAGCATTGTTCGTTCCATTCCCCTATACCGTTCTATCTAAGATCTAGGTAATCGTAAACCGTTATGTTCCACAGTCGTGAACATACCTTAGCCATATCGCAGATATCTGTCCACCATTAATCCTCGTTCTGGTTGCCTCCGATTGATCGTGTATCCACACTGATCGCATCTCCTGATCGAATCACACTTGATTCGTTTCATGATAAACCAGATCCCCGTCTTTACTTAGTCATTCAACCAACCAACCCCGCTGACTTAAGTTTAGATCGAAGAGGCATCATGCCCATGGATCGGCTAGGGTCGTCCGCTTAGGATCGGCTAGGGTCGTCCGCTTATGATCGCCCGTTCGTCCATGTCCTTTTATACAGATAGTCTGCGATCATTCCCTGATCCGGCTATCACCTTTAACCCGAGTCATTATCTACACCGATCATGTACAAGGTTAGGCCGACTATGTCTCAGTCCGTAACTGAACACAATCGCGCCATGTATCCATCTTATGGTTCATGCCCAACCATCTCATTGATCGTCTGTATGATCGCACCAACCGCTTGGTCGATCATTCCAAACCGTTAGCCGATCGATCTACGTTCGGTGACCGATCCGACTGTCCGGTCATCGATCCATTCCTCCTGGATCGTGGCCGATGATAGATCCATCGATACAATCGACTGGATCCGTCACACAGTCGACTGGTTCTATCGGAACCATCAACCTTCTGCATCCGATCACCAGCCGTGATCCATCCGATCACCAACCGTGATCCACCATCATCCATCTGATCACCAACCGTGATCCATCCGATCACTAACCGTGTTCCATCCGAACACCAACCGTGTTCCATTCGAACACTAACCATGATCCATCCGATCACTAACCGTGTTCCATCCGAACACCAACCGTGTTCCATCCGAACACTAACTGTGTTCCATCCGAACACTAACTCTGATCCATCTACCGATCGTATATACTCTCGACCCGACTGGCTCCTTCATCACATCGACTGGATCACTTCACTGCGATGCTTGTACCGTTTCTATCGATCAGAACTCCCCTTCCATCGACCGTAATTCATCTCCATCGATCAGAACTCTATTCTGTCGATCAGGACTCCTTTTCCATCGATCAGAACTCTGTTTTGTCGATCGGAACCTCTTTTCCATCGATCAGAACTCTGTTCTGTCGATCCAGATGCCATGGTTAACCTCCGTTCGGCCGACTGGTTCGATCGATATATCCACCGTTGGCGATCGATCACACCGTATGGTGCTCGATCCCAACCGTTTTGTGGCTGATCAATCCGTCCGGCCACCAACTGTGATCCCTCCGATCACCAACTGTGATCCGTCCGATCACAACCTGTGATCCCTCCGATCCCTGACTGTGATCCGCCAATCACCAACTGTGTTTTCTCCGATCATCAACTGTGATCCGCCGACCGCCGACCACCGACTGTGATCCGTTCGGCCACCGACTGTGATCCGTTCAGGCCTATCTTTTTGGTGTATTTGTGCCTTAGGCGTGGTTCACGTGTATCATCCATCAGTAATCCAGCGTGAATGAATGGCGATTTCGACCCCCATGGCTTGTATATATAAACTCGACCACCGAACAGTCGCAACTATTCGTGGCCAACCGTCTAGCTATTGCACCCGTTCGGCCAGTAACCGCCACACTCTACCCGAGTGTGGGTAGCTCAGCTACCGAACACTCAACCTAGCTGACCGGAGCTATCCATCGGCTGGTCGAGCTGACCCAGCTGACCTAGCTCATCCATCCAGCTGATCCCAGCTAGCTTTCGACTGCCTTCTTCTTCTTCCTAACACGCTAAGTTATTTTCTTTCCGGACTTAGCCATATCCGGACCATGGAACGAGTTATCCACTTTCTTCGACCATTTACTCATCCGTTTTCGACCAAGGTCCATCCCGCCGATCCTAGC
This sequence comes from Erythrophleum ivorense, assembly GCA_026724425.1. Lineage (NCBI taxonomy): Eukaryota > Viridiplantae > Streptophyta > Magnoliopsida > Fabales > Fabaceae > Erythrophleum > Erythrophleum ivorense. The sequence goes on from JAIUCV010000087.1 coordinate 789,790, forward strand.
GAGGATCGGGGATGTTACAACCACTTAGTCCCATATGATCCGACTAAGTCATTTGGTTCGTTTCTCGACCTTGACTAAGTCGTTCCTGATCATTCCTCTAGACATAACTTATTCACGGCCAACCCATGACCTGAACCAAGTAAGTCGTTCGGGATAGAGATGTTACAGAAGTTCAGGAAATTATACACATGCAAAGATTGGCTAACTAGTTGCCTGATGCGTTCATATATACGAAAAGGGTGACAAAGTTTTATATCCCTGTTGCTAATACTCCATCAAAAATAAATGTTCCTCAAGAACATTGTTCTTGTTGATGTGAATAGAGCAAATGAACCTTGTTCATTTGTAGTGCAAGACCTATAGGATCAAAAGAGAAAAATCTGCGAAAGAAAAAGAAACTGAGAGTAAAGGTTCCTGAAGAACCAAAATATCTTAAAAACATTTTTGAAAAGGTTCTAGAAGAACCAGATAAAGAGGTTCGTCAAGAAGACGAACCAAAGAAAAACAATATGAGATTTTCATCTCCTTTGTCCTAAGTAGAAAATTATGAATTATAAGTGAAATAGATGATGATGATGAAATATTTTTTTCTGTAGCTAAAGAGATCAATATGAAAATGATAATTTAGACTCAACTACCGTGTTAGAGTATAAAAAAAAGCTTGATTGGGATAAATGGCAAATGGCCATAAAAAATAAAATATTATCTCTCAATAAACGAATTGTATTCGTACGTGATAATCATTACACCTAAGATGTAATACCGATTGGATACAAATGGATACAAACAGAAAAATAAAGTCAAAAGATATAAAGCTTGTCTTGTATGTCGACATTATCTCTCTCCAACTTGGTTTCGTCTGGATTAGACTTTCGGATTCTCATATTTATTACTTTCTTGGGTCTTGCGAAAATTCTGCGCATAATTTTCTCCACTTTTCATGATCCCGACGATCTTAGACCCCGATGTTCTTCATGGATGTTCGTCATCTCCGTTTTTCAATTATTTTTCAATTGAATTTGTGATTTTGAAGGAAACTGATTCCGGGTTTTATCATGGTTACAGGTTCTTTGGAAGTTGTTTCCTCTATACTTGTTTGGATCAGAAAGAGACTATCTCTCAGGTATTTCATCGAACACCTCGTTTACTCTGTTTCCTTTAAATTAAAGTTTTGTACTTTGAATTAAAGACTCATACTTTTGAATTAAATATTCACACTTTTTCTTCTTTCTTCTCAATTCAAAGTCTTTGCATGTGAATAGAAACGTTTGATTAAGTTGGATTGCTATAAATTTTCTTGAAGTCTCAGTCTTGAACTTGCTCTGATATGTTTGATTTGTTTGCAATGGTCCTCTGTTCTTATAGAAACAGAGTCCATTTTGAAGATAGTTCCAGAGACAATGGCTGCTTCTTCATCAAGCATCCTATGCAATGCCGGAGAACCAGACCTTTGTCGAGACGATTCCGCTGCGTTTCTACTTAAACTAGTAGCAATCGCTTCGATTTTCTTAGCTGGAGCAGCAGGTGTAGCTATACCACTCATTGGCAGGAACCGCCGGTTCCTTCAAACCGACGGCAGTCTCTTTGTGGCTGCTAAAGCCTTTGCAGCCGGTGTGATCCTCGCCACAGGGTTTGTTCACATGTTAGCCGGCGGCACGGAGGCTTTAACCAACCCGTGCTTACCGGAGTTTCCTTGGAAGAAGTTCCCTTTCCCGGGGTTCTTCGCCATGGTTGCTGCTTTGATCACTCTGCTTGTGGACTTCATGGGGACTCAGTACTATGAAAAGAAGCAAGAAAGGGAAGCTACTACTCATTCTGGTGAGCTGCCGCCGTCTGGTCCTGAACAATCGCCGGGGATCGTTGTTCCCGTGGCTGCGGAAGAAAGGAACGATGAGAAAGTGTTTGGAGAAGAAGACAGTGGAGGGATTCACATTGTTGGCATTCATGCTCATGCTGCTCACCATACACATAATCACACTCAAGGTCAAAGTTCTTGTGATGGACACCGTAAAATCGACATTGATCATGCTCATGGACATGGACACTCGCATGGAGGTTTGGAGCTCGGAAATGGAGCTAGGCATGTCGTTGTGTCTCAGGTACAAATCTCCCCTCCCTCTTTCTTGATTCTTGTAGATGTTCAAAAGTAAGCTCAAGAGAAACATTCTTGTTAGGTTTTGGAGCTTGGAATCGTGTCACACTCAATCATCATCGGTATATCTCTCGGAGTATCTCAGTCTCCTTGCACGATCCGGCCGCTAATCGCGGCGCTATCCTTCCACCAGTTCTTCGAAGGATTTGCGCTCGGGGGATGCATCTCCCAAGCGCAGTTCAAGAACAAATCAGCAACCATAATGGCTTGCTTTTTCGCCCTCACGACACCGATAAGTATCGGTATCGGAACCGCAGTGGCGTCGTCTTTCAACGCTCACAGCGTCGGAGCATTGGTCACGGAAGGTATCTTGGATTCGCTCTCGGCAGGGATTCTTGTGTACATGGCTTTAGTTGATCTCATAGCTGCTGATTTCTTGAGTAAGAGTATGAGTTGTAACTTTAGGCTTCAAATTGTTTCGTATCTATTGTTGTTCCTCGGATCTGGACTCATGTCTAGTCTTGCCATTTGGGTTTAGACTGTTAAAGATTACATACTTTCTCTTATAGCTAGTTTCGTCTGTAACAATAAGAAAAGAAAGATAATGTTAAGACTTTCATCTACAGTGCTCCAGATTTTGTATTTTCAAACTTCTAGAGCTATTTTGATTAGCTGAATTGGAGTCAAATGTAAAAATAAATTCCATTTAAATATTTTATTTTTATTACTATTTTTTTTTCAATTTCATCCTTCTAATTTTCACTTATTCACAAACCATTATTATTCTGTTTTTTTTTTTAAATTGAAAATACCCAAAGAAACCTCATCTCCTTCACTTATTCACGAAAATGTCATCGCCATCAATTCATCCAACAACCATTTTAACCAATTTGACGCTTTGAATGCATGATTAACTCTTAAATTATATCAACAAATGTTAATGGTGGGTTTGCATAAACCCTCTAAGGCCCGGTACAGATAAAATCAAAACCCATTTCGGGCCCAAAGAAAGATGATGAATAGATTAAAAAGAAGGGGTAAGATTGTGCCAAATCGCTCTTAATTCGAGGAGGTGCCCTAAAGTATAAGGACTATAAATAAAAGCTGTAATCATAGAAAAAAGGACATTAGAACCTGAATCAGAGAGCTGAGCAGTCGCTAACTAAGCTTATAAACCGATCAAGCAAGTTGTTCTTGACCTAGATCGGTCCTTAGTTTGGAGTCGGGATAAGCGACCTTCCCGACCTCCCTTCTTTCTTGCATTGAACTGTAGTTCCGATCTTTTTCCAACCTTAATACGAAAGTTCCTACCTCGTCATAACCTTCAGTTCAATCATTTAACAGGTCACCTATCTCACCACTTACATTTGGCGCTAACTGTGGGGAACAAATGATTTCTTTCTAGAACCCGAAAGCAAGATCGAATATGTCAGAACAACCGCAAGATAGAGAAGGACATTCAACTCGTCCACCGAACTCGTCGACTCCACCAGCAACGACTCGGCAGGCCGAGTACATCTCTCCGGCAGCAAGCAACGACGACATAAACAGGCCGAGCTCCTCGATGCCGAACGGAATGCCTTCGACCTTCAATGTCTCTACAATACTACAAGCGATGTTGAATCATATCTACAACCTATCTCAGGGAACGACAGCACGATTCGACGAGCTAGCAGCAGCTCAAAATGTCACACCAACCCAAATTGCCAAAATACAAGCATCTCAAAACCAAGAATCTCGCGGACCAGCGACAAGGTTGCCAGCCGGGTTCATCCCCGAACTCCTGAGAAACCTATTCGGCAATACCAGCCAAGGGAACTAGTCTCTCGCACCTCAAGCGCAAGCAACCCCGAGCATGAACACATTCATCAATGTGATGCTTCAGACGACGATGACCTCACAAGAGCAGCGCAACAACGCATGCGATAAGGAGCTCGAATCGTTACGAGAACAGCTGAAGGAAATGAAGTCGAAGATACACCAGGCCACGAGCTCGGCCCCGGAGATCGCCGTAGTCCTGAAAGCGTAAAAGAACAGACCATTCACAGCTCGGATCGTCAACACATCCATCCGACCTCAGGGAAAGATGAACATACCGACCTACGACGGGCAGAGCGACCCAGCTGGATTCCTCTCGGCCTTCCACATCGGCATACAAATGTTCCATTTTCCTGCCGAAGACCAAGATGCAGCACAATGCAAACTCTTCGTCGGCCGACTAACCGACGCGGCCCTGCAATGGTTCTCCCGGCTCGAAGCAAATTTGATCGACAACTACGACCAGCTCACCACCGCTTTTCTCAAGCACTATTCGATCCACATTCAGGACGGAGTCTTCGTTGCCGATCTCTATACCTTGCAGCAAGAAGAAAAGGAATCACTCCGATCGTTCATCGACAGATTCAAAGCCGTTTTGTCCCAGATAGCCAATGCGTCCCAGATAGCCGTTGGAGATAATGCAGCAGTCTCGGCGCTCAAAAATACCTTGGGGCACAAATCGCCTTTCAAAGACAATATCATCTTAAGCCGACCGAACACCCTGGAGGATGCACTCCAGCAAGCTGCGGCGTACATCGAACTCGAAGAAGTCAAAGTGACAGCCGCACAGAGATACGCCCCTCAGCCCCAGAAGAACAACACACCGACCAAGGAAAAACCTCAAAAAGAATATCGCGAACCCCGCCAACACTACGACACCAACTATCGCCAGGATTTCAAAGGGAAACGAGCAACGACCTTGCAGATCGAGACGCAACGCCCGAACCTAGGATGGATCAAATACGTCCGACCGGTCCAAGATCCTTCGAACGACAACGAGAGGCCATTCTGCACCCACCACAACTTCTATGGTCATTGGACCGAGCAATACAGGAAACTGCAAGAGCATCTTTACAACGAGTATCAGAAAAAGAAGGGGAACGGTTCCGACAGTTGCAAGAAGACCGACGAAGAAGTGATGACGAGCAACGGCGACAGCAGAGGCAGGTCGCGCATGATATGACCCTGCCGAGCCAAGGGAAGGACGAACAACCAACCCTCGGCAATCCGCCAGCGGCCAGGGGGCAAGTGAACATGATAATAGAAGGGCTCACGGTATGCAGAGACTATGTACGGTCGATCAAGGAATACGAAAGAAGAACGATAGCAACACAGAAGTGGAAGCATGGTAGCGAACCTTACCCCCGAACGAGAGACGTTATCTCCTTCTTCGACTCCGACCTCGACGGACTCGACATGCCCCACAACGACCCACTCGTAATCGAAGTACAGATCTAAGACTACAAGGTATCCAGGGTCATGATTGACACAGGCCGTACGGTGGACCTACTCTTCAAAGATACTTAGGACAACATGCAACTAACCGGCTTCAATTTCAAACCTTCTCGACCCCACTAACCAGATTCGGAGGAGACGCGATAATGACGGTCGGAACGATAAAGCTACCAGTCAGCATCGGAGGCTTCACCCAGATGATCAAGTTCCTAGTCATCGACCGACCGACGATCTACAACATCATCCTCGGAGGACCTTGGTTATACGCCATGAAGGCGGTCGCGTCGACCTACCATCAGTGCCTGAAGTTCTCAGGTCCGAACGACGTAGTTACAATCAGAGGCAACCAAAGGCTCGCGCGAACCTGCTTCATCACTGAACACAAACTTCGCCGACTGGAGAGCTCGTATATGATCAACCTAAGCAACGCGACCATGAGCATCGACCATCTGCCATCCAAAGAAAATCATCTCGAAGAAGTCGAGCAAGTAAACATCGACCCCTCCGAACCAGAGCGATGCATGGGAATCAGAACCCATCTTGAGCCAGCAGTCAGGGAGCAACTCATAACTTTCCTCAAAGAAAATGCTTCGACGTTCGCATGGAAGACCATAGACATGAAAGGGATAGATCCGACGATCGCCAGCCACGAACTGAATGTCGACTCGACGTACAAGCCAGTAAAACAGAAAAGGAGAAAGCTCGGCCCCGAGTGCGCCAAGGCGGTGAACAACGAAGTAGAGCGCCTATCCAAGGCATGTTCGATTACCGAAGTGAAATATCCCGAATGGTTAGCCAACCCCGTAGTCCCGAAGAAGAAAAATGGGAAATAGCGAGTGTGCGGTGACTTTACCGACCTCAACAAAGCGTGCCCCAAGGATAGTTTTCCGCTACCACACATCGATCGCCTGGTCGAAGCAACGGCAGGCAACGAGCTCGTATCCTTCATAGACGCCTTCTCTGGATATAACCAAATCAAGATGCACCAAGACGACCGTGAGAAAATCGACTTCATCACCGAACGAGGAACTTACTGTTACAAGGTTATGCCATTCGGTCTGAAGAACGCCGGTGCAACGTATCAGCGCCTAGTCAACCGCATGTTCGCCGATCAGCTCGGGAAAACTATGGATGTATACATTGACAATATGCTCGTCAAATCATTGGTCGCCAAAGACCACATCAGCCATCTCGCCACCTTCTTCTAAAGTCTGAACGAGTTCGGCATGAAACTTAACCCGACTAAGTCCACCTTCGCACTAACTTCCGGAGAATTTTTGGGCTACATCGTCACTAAGAGGGGTATCGACGCTAATCCAAAGAAGATCGCCGCCATCCGCGATCTGCCATCGCCTAAGAATTCCAAAGAAGTCCAGCAACTCACAGGGCGAATCGCAGCTCTCACCAGATTTATTTCCTGATCTACAGATAAGTGCTTGTCCTTTTATCAACTACTTAAGGCGAACAAGAAATTTGAATGAGACGCGAAATGTGCAGGACGCCTTCAAGCAGCTGAAGGAGTATCTTTCGACCCCTCCGGTATTGGCCAAACACGAAGAAGGCGAAACCCTCTACCTGTACATTGTTGTATCCACTTCGGCGTTGAGCGGAGTCTTGGTAAGGGAAGATCGCGGGAAAGAAAATCCGATCTTCTACATCAGCAAAACCTTGGATGACGCAGAAACCCGATATCCGACCATGGAGAAGCTCGCCCTAGCAGTCGTCACATATGCCCGAAAACTTTGACCTTACTTTCAATCGCATTCGATCGCCGTATTATCGGACCACCCGCTCAGATCGATACTCCACAGTCCAAGCCAATCGGGTCGGCTAGCGAAGTGGGCTGTCGAACTCAGCGAGTATGACATCGAACACAGAAACCGAACCTGCGCCAAGTCGCAAGTCCACGTGGACTTCATAATCAAAATACCACCAGAGCAACTCGGGACGAGCTCCGACAGTCCGAAAAGTTGGTCAATGTTTGCCGATGATCTTCATCGAAGCATGATTCACGATAAATTTTTAGGAACAATCATTTCGACTCGCCGTTCCGACATCGAACAACGAAGCCGAATACGAAGCTATCATCGCCAGGTTACGTCTGGCAAAGGGGATCGGCGCCCGACATATCCATGCGTACTGTGACTCGCAGCTCGTTGCGAACCAGTATAATGGGGAATACGAAGCAAAGAATGATCGCATGGACGCCTACCTGAAAGTCGTTTAAGAAATAGCAATGGAGTTCGAAACCTTCAAACTAACTAAAATCCCACGAAGCGATAATTCCTCGGCAGACGCATAAGCGGCCCTAACGTCGACCTCTGACCCAGACCTGAAAAGAATGATACCAGTTGAAAGCATCGATCAACCGAGCATTGATCGTCCCGACCGCGCGCTGATATTATCCGAAGCCACAATCGATGTCGACGAAGTACTGGAGTCCACCTCCGAACCTATCGACGCCGAACACGAAGATGATCAAGAAGAAGATTGGCGTTTGCCGATCATAAATTACATAGCCGATGGGGAAACCTCAAGAGAAAAATGGGCGGCGCGACGTCTCAAAGCTAAAAGTGCTTACTACACTATGCTCGACGGCAACCTCTTCCGATGGAGGGTGTCGAACGTTCTAATGAGCTGCGTAGGCACAAAGGATATCCGTCATGAAAGAGACGCACTAAGGTGCCGGAGGATATCATTCAGGTGGTCGATCACTGGCCCTGAAGATCAAGAAACACAGACTGTTCTGGCCAAGCATGATAAAATATTGCGAATACTTCGTCACTCGCTGCGAACAATGTCAACGCCACACCCCGATCATCCATCAACCTACCAAACTTCTCACATCTTCCGCCACGCCCTACCCATTCATGCGATGGGCAATGGACATCATTGGACCATTCCCGGCGTCCAAGCAGAAACTTTTTCTTTTAGTAATGACCGACTACTTCACCAAATGGGTAGAAGCCTAGTTATACGCCATGATCAACGACACCGATGTCAAGAAGTTTGTCTGGAAAAATATCATATGCAGACACGAGCTCCCCTACGAGATCGTTTCCGACAACGGCTCCCAGTACATTTCGGCCAAGTTTGAAAATTTATGTGCCGAATGGAAGAAAAGAGTGAAAAAAATCCACCCCACGATACCCTCAAAGCAACGGACAAGCCAAAGCGACCAATAAAACGATCGTCGCCGGACTAAAAAACCGCCTGGATTCTGAAAAAGGAAAAAGGGCCGAGGAGCTTGACGGAGTACTATGGTCCTATCGCACGACGCCGAGAAGCGCGACAAGCCGAACTCCGTTCTCGCTGTCCCACGGAATGGAGGCAATGTCACCAGCATAGGTCGGGATAGACGCCTTCCGTCGCCAAGTCCTAACGAACAACGCCGAACTAAACAACAATATGATCATGAACTACTAGACAACCTCGAAGACGAACGCAACCAAGCACTTCTGCGCATTCAAAACTATCAGCAAAAGGTCCAGCTATAGCAATAAAAAAATTCTAAATACATCGGTGTTCTGGCCACACACTCGATTCAAACGCGTTCCACGAATATAGTAGAAAAATACTCGATTCGTCTTCGGTAACAGGGCCGACCAAGCCCCGTCCGTTCGACTTAAAGCCGAGCCCAGTCTCGCATCCTATACAGGGTAAGCCGAACCGAGTTTCGCACCTAGAATCTTAAGCAAGGTTCCGACCTGCACAATAAGCTTAAAAACGATCATGTAATCCGAGCACATCTCGTAGGATCTAAACACACAGGCTTAGGAAAAACCCATCTTCAATAACAAGGTCGATCAAGCCCTGCCCGTTCGACTTAAGCCGAGCCCAGTCTCACGTAACGGGTAAGCAAAACTAAGTTTCGCACCTAGAATTTTTAGCCGGTTTCCGACCTACACAACGGTCTAAGCACAAAAGCGATCATGTAACCCAAACAAATCTTGTGCGATCTAAAACGGTCAGGCTTAGGAGGATTCCGAGAAACAAACATAGCAAGTCGGATCACGCGTAAACCAAGTTCGAAACGGAACAAGTAAATTGATCAATGGAGTCCAAAATTCGGACTGCACAAAGATTCTGACTCGCGGTAAAACCCTCCAGAAGAGCAGCGTGATCAACCTCGACCTTCTCTAAATCTCGGCACTTCACGGCGAGCTGATCCCCAAGCAAGGCCGACCACCGCTTCTCGGTCGAAAGGTCGTCAACGGCCTGATCAAGCTTCCGAAGAACAGCGCAGTTTTCTTCGAGCTCGCAACGAGCGGTTTCACCGACTTGACGGGCGTTCTCCATCTCCCGGAGCAAGCCGTCGATCAGCTGGTTGGTGTACGTCGCTGTCTGAGAAGAAAAGTAATTATAAAATAACCACGGAGATTGAACAGTAAAAAGATCGATCTTGGAGAACAGAAGGTACCTTAGCCGAACTCAATGCGACGTCCCGAAACATGCCCTCGACATCAGCAGAAAGAGTTCGGCGTTCGGGTTCCGTAGGGTTGAGCTGAGCTCGCTTGAACCAGCATGGCGGTTTGCTCGTTCGCGACCGAGACATCCTCCACGATACCCAGAAGACCGGCCACAGCCCCCCTTAGCCATCCGAATCTCCAAACCATCGATCGCCCTGTAGTTCGCCAAAATGAAGTCCAAGTCCTTCTCCGTACAAAAGGAATTCCCGATCGTGGCGAGTTCCCTCGGAACGATCTTGGTCTTCTCTGCGGGTTTCTGAGGGACCGGTGCCAAAATCAGACCTTTACCCCTACCGTGCCTGATTGGTTGAGCGACCTCGGGCCGCGACAAGGTCTTAGCTTTCTTCCGCGGAGGCTCTTTCCTACGTCGCCTGTCTGTCGCCCTTTTATCAGGAGTCTTGTCTGATCTGCGAACTAATGGGACCGAACTTGGCTTAGCACCCCCCAGAAAAATCCCAGTCTTTCGTTCACCAGTGACCACGCGAGAAGACACGTTTAGTTGTCGAGAACGCCCGCGATCGAGGGTAGTCTGCACAACAACGGAAGGACGAACCGACCGAGGAGATGGGACTACAAGCGAAGACAGACTAGAAGATGATTCCGATACATTCGGACTCTCCGACGAACCGGCCCTAACATAATGACCGGACAGCAAACCGGAAGAACAACTCGACTCAATCCTCACCATCGCAATAGTAGATCGAGAAAACAAAACAATAAATCAAGGGAGCGGAAGCTCGAATGAACACGAAAACATATCGAAAAAGGCGGAAGCAGGGATGAACACGACAGTAGATCGGAAGAAGACGAAAGCTTGTAAGAACATGACAGCAGATCGGAAGAAGACGAAAGCTCGGAAGAATATAATACTAGATCGGAAGGAGATAAGAAGCAGTTCGGACACAAAAATGTAAAAGAGCAAGGCTTTGGAGCGATTACCTTGTTTTCTCGGAAGTCGGACGAAAAGCAATGAGAAGAAAAGAGAGGATAGCAGGTATTTATAAAGAAAAAGGACTAAAGACAGAGGGGCGCTATGATGAAGCGTGAAGCGTTGCACGTAGGCCTGGGATTATTTACCCATACCCGAAATACCGAACCGAACCGACCCGAAATACCCGAATCCGAACCGAACCGATATAAGACTATTTACCCAATGGGTAAAATATTTAAATACCCGTGGGTATCGGGTATTACCCGAACCGAACCGATACCCGATCGGGTTACCCGAATGACCCGAATTACAAATAATTTTTCTTTTTTTTTTGAATATTTCTATAAGTTTTCGGATATATTACAATTTTTTTGATTTTTTCATTTAATTTTTCATCAGATATTTTTGGGGTTTTCGTGAATATTTTCCGAGATTTTGAATATATTTTTGGGTTTTCAAATATATTTTTTAGGTTTTTGGGTATATTTTTAGGTATTTAGCTAATAAATACCCGAAATACCCGAATCCGAACAATAACCAAATTTTTTTGGGTAATATTTGGTCTTAGAATTATGGACCCGAACCGACCCGAAACCGAAAATACCGACCCGATACCGAACCGAAACTCCTTAGGAACCTATATGGGTATAAACTTCTTATACCCGATAGACCCGGACCCAAACGGGTCCTACCCGAACCCGACCCGAACACTTGAAGTCCCAGGCCTAGTTGCACGGATTCCTGAAAAAGCAACCATTGGGAACTGCAGAGAAGCGACAAGTGGCGAAGAAGAGGAAGCGACGAAGGAAAAAGGAAGCGTGAAGCGTTGCACGGATGTCACGCGCGTTTGTAGCATGCGGTAACATTAATTCGGCAAAAGGAGGACTCCTTGACTTCCGTCAAAACGCCAAAGATTAAAGCAAAATCCACGTCAGCCCTAGACGTCATCTGTACCGAACACGAGCTTTCTTCTAAATCCGCCGAAGAAGAACATGTGTCGAAATTCACTTCGACGGACTTGGGGGGGGGGGGGGGCTACTGTTAATGGTGTGTTTGCATAAACCCTGGAGGGCCCAGTACAGATGAAATGAAGGCCCATTTCGGGCCCAAAAAAAGATGATGAAGAGATTAAGAAGAAGGGGTAAGATTGTGCCAAGTCACCCATAATTTAAGGAGGTGCCCTAAAGTATTAGGACTATAAATAAAGGTTGTAATCATAGAAAAAAAGACATTAGAACATGAATCAGAGAGCTAAGACTCAACAAACATGTTAGTTTTGCAATTGATTATCCAAAATTTTTGAGAGTAGACTTCAAAATGAAGTCTGCGCCATATTCCTTTGAAAACTAAAAAATACGGCGTAGACTTCATTATGAAGTCTATTTTGAAACATGTTAGTTTTGCAATTGACCAAACAAAGACTTTTTAAGTAAAATCTATCAGTGAAATCTGCTTCGAAAAAATATTAGTTTTGCAATTGACCAACGATTGACTTTCCGTGAAGTCTACTCGAGAACTCTAATTTGGAGGTGTTAGACTTCATAATGAAGTCTAATACCTTGGTAGACTTCATCTTGAAGTCTACTGGTCAACGATTATCAAAGTAGACTTTACGGTGAAGTCTGCTCTACAAAGTCAAATTCGGTCAACTGCAAAACTAACCCATATGAAGTAGACTTCGAGTAGTAGACTTCATCATTATACTTTATAAACACGAATAGACTTCATTTTGAAGATAATGGTTTACCTAATTGCAGATAATGGTTTACCTAATTGCGTAAACTAATCGCATATTGTCATGCATTACTTTTCTATTTTATACCCTATTGACAGATCTTGATAAGTTTCCTTTTTTTTATCCTTTAAACTAGGTAAAATGCATAAGAATGTTTGAATTTGGTTTGTTTAAACTTGTGTGAAGTCTACTCGGAAAGTCTCCACGAGAAGACTACTCGTTAAGTCTTACTAGTTGTTTGTATTTGGTCTGTTTAAACTTGGTAAAATACCTTAGAATTGTTGAATTTGGTTCGTTTCAACTCGTGTAAAGTCTTCTCGAAAAGTTTACTCTTGAAATCTTACTAATTATTTATATTTGGTCCGTTTAAATTAGGTAAAATGTTTAAAAATGCTGAATTTTGTTTGTTTAAACTTATGTGAAGTCTACTCGGTAAATATATGCATAAAGTCTACTAGAGAAGTCTTAAGTTGCCCTTGTTATATTAGCGGACTGTAATGTTAAATGATAAGTTACAAACTGTTCATGTTTTTGTTTGTGGTAACATACATTGCTGCATAAAGAGGTATTTGACCCCAAAAAAAAAAAAATATATATATATATATATAGGAATGTGGCTTGGTCAGCAATATCCGGCCACAAAGAAAGCTGCTGGACATGCAGAGCTCGTGAGGGCTGCACAAACGGCACCATATGATCCGCTCCAGCCCAACTAGTCAAAACCCCAACAACCACAAGTTTGCAATGAGTTTAAGAATTGAAGTAAACTTGGCTTATGCTAACTTTTAGCATCGTTTAAAAGATGAAGAGATATTACCTCATTTTGTAAAAACAAACTCAACAAGTAAGATTGTCAATGAAGTTTGATCATGACCAAGTTCTCGTACGAGAGTTCTTGAACTCAGCAATGGAATCACAAAATCTTGATCGCCGCTGCAATTTCAACATGCAAAATGAAAACAATATCAATCAGTATAAAACACATCAACTCAAATTAAATCGCAGCATGATCAAACACCAAATAACCAAGTTTTTAAGACATCAAAGAGAAGTACATCAAGGAATTTCTAAGAGTTAAGACATATTGAGTAAAGGTGGTACCTTTGAGAAAGGGCTATACGTTTTGGTGCAACAGACTCGAACGTTTTCGCCATGACCAAGCCCAATCCTTTCGATTCCATCACGACGGTAACACGCACAGACAGTGTAACTCATTTTCTCTCTAGACGCAGAGGCCAACGTGTTGCCTCCATTAGCCTTTCGAACAAATTTTCTGGAAACAAAAAACAGGAATTTTTCATCTTCTTTTGAACTAATTTGCGGATGGACTATACCTCGGATTTGAGAACGGAAAGAAAATCTGGAAAGCTGGATTCGAGATCTGACTACGGGTTCCTTACTTACTTACTTATCGTCAGGAAATATCTTCACAAAACCTGACTAGAAACTGGAAAAACAAAATCTTCAATTCTTTGACAGATTTGACTTGTCAAAACCAAATGGACATATCTCTCAAAATATACCTCTGATTACCGTGATATTTGATGTTCTGGAAAGATGAGAAGGAGATCTTTCCAATGGTACCAAGATCAGCCTCTAAGTCGTCACGGATCGTTGGTAAAGAAGGTTGTGATTTCTATAAAAGCAGGCTTAGTGCATTTAAAATTTACATATCAATGCAGTACCTTTACTTTTCGACTGTTATAGATGTCCACACAGAGATTGACTCATGGCTTCACCAGCTGTCTAAACAGGAAGATGATGATATTTAGCAAGATGCATGAGCAGTGAGTAGCACATTCAAACAGAAATAAATCAATTTAAACTAGGACAAGGTTTTCGATTATAGACAGTAGAAATAAATCAATTTAAAGTTTTAAAAAACTATATTAAAATGTTGTTTAGTTTTCGAATGAGTATTGAGTACTTCAGTTTGGTTGAGGTTAATCCGGATATTATTCATAAAAAAACAACATTCGTTCATCTGTATGAACTTATGATGCTTAAAAAATTACTAAAAATTAGTATTATTATTCGGCTAAATTAGTTAGGTAGGTGACAAAGATGCTGTTTTTTAATTGACATTTTATAAAGAAAACGAATAAATTAACGAAAACTAGTACTATTAACTACTAACTAAAAAGAGAGAGAGAGAGAGAAGAGTTACGTGAAAATGTCGACATAATTGCGCGTGTGCCTATAACATCCGGAGAATTGTCTCCGATTGTCTCTCTTCCCTCAAAGTCTCAACTGCAAAACTTCGTCACTATGTCGACATTATCTCTCTCCAACTTGGTTTCGTCTGGATTAGACTTTCGGATTCTCATATTTATAACTTTCTTGGGTCTTGCGATAATTCTGCGCATAATTTTCTCCACTTTTCATGATCCCGACGCAATCGTAAGACCCCAATGTTCTTCATCGATGTTCGTCATCTCCGTATTCGATTATTTTTCAATTGAATTTGTGATTTTGAAGGAAACTGATTCTGGGTTTTATCATGGTTACAGGTTCTTTGGAAGCTGTTTCCTCTATACTTGTTTGGATCAGAAAGAGACTATCTCTCAGGTATTTCATCGAACACCTCGTTTACTCTGTTTCCTTTAAATTAAAGTTTTGTACTTTGAATTAAAGACTCATACTTTTGAATTAAATATCCAAACTTTTTCTTCTTTCTTCTCAATTCAAAGTCTTTGAATGTGAATAGAAACGTTTGAATAAGATGGATTGCTATAAATTTTCTTGAAGTCTCAGTCTTGAATTTGCTCTGATATGTTTGATTTGTTTGCAGTGGTCCTCTGTTCTTATAGAAACAGAGTCCATTTTGAAGATAGTTCCAGAGACAATGGCTGCTTCTTCATCAAGCATCCTATGCAATGCCGGAGAACCAGACCTTTGTCGAGACGATTCCGCTGCGTTTCTACTTAAACTAGTAGCAATCGCTTCGATTTTCTTAGCTGGACCACCGTAAAATCGACATTGATCATGCTCATGGACATGGACATGGACACTCGCATGGAGGTTTGGAGCTCGGAAATGGAGCTAGGCATGTCGTTGTGTCTCAGGTACAAATCTCCCCTCCCTCTTTCCTGATTCTTGTAGATGTTCAAATGCACAATGTAAGCTCAAGAGAAACATTCTTGTCACGGAAGGTATCTTGGATTCGCTCTCGGCAGGGATTCTTGTGTACATGGCTTTAGTTGATCTCATAGCTGCTGATTTCTTGAGTAAGAGTATGAGTTGTAACTTTAGGCTTCAAATTGTTTCTTATTTGTTGCTGTTCCTCGGATCTGGACTCATGTCTTCTCTTGCCATTTGGGCTTAGACTGTTAAAGATTACATACTTTCTTTTATAGCTAGCTTCAACACAATGTGTAATAGTTTCTCTAATAATCAATCAAATCTCGAATTTCACAGTTTCTTACAAATCATTGTCTTTCTGATTCTTCGAACTCGGTACTTCTTGGCAAGAACTGTTGTTGTTGAGAATAAAGAACTTTTGGGTTTGAATTTGCATGAGATTTTTTTTTTAGTTTATTTTTCGTCTGTAACAATAAGAAAAGAAAGATAATGTTAAGACTTTCATCTACAGTGCTCCAGATTTTGTATTTTCAAAATTCTAGAGGTATTTTGATTAGCTTAAAATTGTGAATTGGAGTGAAATGCAAAAATAAAATCCATTTTAATAATTTATTTTTATTACCATTTTCTTTCAACTTCATCCTTCTAATTTTCACTTATTCATAAGCCATTATTATTATTATTATTTTTTGAAAATTGAAAATGACTAAAGAAACCTCATCTTCTATTCACGAAAATGTCATCACCATCAATTCATCAAACAACTATTTTCAACCAATTTGACGTTTTGAATGCATGATTAACTCTTAAAGTTATATCAACAAATGGTAATGCCCAGTACAGATGAAATCAATGACCATTTCGGGCCCAAAGAAAGATGATGAAGAGATTAAGAAGAAGGGGTAAGATTGTGCCAGGTCACCCTTAATTCGAGGAGGTGCCCTAAAGTATTAGGACTATAAATAAAGGATGTAATCATAGAAAAAAAGACATTACAACATGAATCAGAGAGCTGAGCATTCGCTAACTAAGCTTATAAAACGATCAGGCAAGTTGTTCTTGACCTAGATCGGTCCTTAGTTCGGAGTCGGGATAAGCGACGTTCCCGACCTCCCTTCTTTCTTGCGTCAAACTGTAGTTCTGATCTTTTTCCAACCTTAATACGAAAGTTCTTACCTCGTCCTAACCTTCAGTTCAATCATTTAACAGGTCACCTATCTCACCACTTACAACAAACTCATTGTATCCTCTCATAACCTTATAATCTTCCATTTCTTCTACATTTTCATCCCAAAAACTCTATTTTTCATCTTTGCAAAGTTTAAGTTCTTGGATCTTGCCATTTTCGGTGTATGAGCTTATTCTAACGGCTAGGGTTCTTCGCTGTTCACGTTACTAAAAACCACGGCAAGGTAATAATATGGTCAATTTGAGTGAATTTTCACATCTTTGCTGCAAAGACGACTTCATTATGAAGTCTACTGGTCAACAAACATGTTAGTTTTGCAGTTGATTATCCGACATTTTGGAGAGTATACTTCATAATGAAGTCTGCGCCATATTCCTTTGAAAACTAAAAAATACGGCGTAGACTTCATACTTTAAAACATGTTATTTTTGCAACTGACCAAACAAAGACTTTTTAAGTAAAGTCTATCAGTGAAGTCTGCTTCGAAAAAAGATTAGTTTTACAATTGACCAACGATTGACTTTCCGTGAAGTCTACTCGACAACTCTAATTTGGAGGTGTTAGACTTCATAATGAAGTCTAATACCTTGGTAGACTTCAACTGGTCAACGATTATCAAAGTAGACTTTACGGTGAAGTCTGCTCTACTAAGTCAAATTCGGTCGACTGCAAAACTAACCCATATGAAGTATACTTCGAGTAGTAGACTTCATCAGTACACTTTATAAACACGAATAGACTTCATTTTGAAGTCTACCCATGTTAATGAAGTCTACTTTGAAAAAATCAAACTTTGGTCAATTGTAAAACCAACCCCTTTTTTACTTTAGACTTTAGGAGTATACTTCGCCTAAAAGTCTTCGTTTGGTCAATTGCAAAACTAACCCAGTAGACTTCAGGAGTATACTTCATAATGAAATCTGCTACTTAATGTCTTTGAAAAAACTCATTTGTATAAAATATATAACGAATTTTTAAGATTTTCTTGAACAGTTAGTTGTATTAGTGTGGTTAGTTGTTTTTGTGTTAGTTTGACGTACTTATTTGTTATATACAAAGAGAAAACGGTTTTCTTGTTTGATGAAGAGATATTACCTGATTTTGTAAAAACAAACTCAACAAGTGAGATTGTCACTGAAGTTGGATCATGACCAAGTTCTCGTGCGAGAGTTCTTGAACTCAGCAATGGAATTACAAAATCTTGATCGCCGCTGCAATTTCAACATGCAAAATGAAAACAATATCAATCACTATAAAACACATCAACTCAAATTAAATCGCAGCATGATCAACCACCAAATAACCAAGTTTTTAAGACATCAAAGAGAAAGTACATCAAGGAATCTTTAAGAGTTAAGACATATTGAGTAAAGGTGGTACCTTTGAGAAAGCGCTATACGTTTTGGTGCAACAGACTCGAACGTTTTCGCCATGACCAAGCCCAATCCATTCGATTCCCTCACGACGGTAACACGCACAGACAGTGTAACTCATTTTCTCTCTAGACGCGGAGGCCAACGTGTTACCTCCATTAGCCTTTCGAACTAATTTTCATCTTCTTTTGAACTAATTTGCGGATGGAGTATACCTCGGATATGAGAACGGAAAGAAGATCTGGAAAGCTGGATTCGAGATCTGACTACTGGTTCCATACTTACTTACTTATCGTCAGGAAATATCTTCACAAAACCTTACTAGAAACTGGAAAAACAAAATCTTAAATTCTTTGACAGATTTGACTTCTCAAAACCAAATGGACATATCTCTCAAAATATACCTCTGATTACCGTGATATTTGATGTTCTGGAAAGATGAGAAGGAGATCTTATCAATGGTACCAAGATCAGCCTCTAAGTCGTCACGGATTGTTGGTAAAGAAGGTTATGATTTCTATAAAAGCAGGCTTAGTGCATTTAAAACATTTACTTTTCGACTGTTATAGATCTCAACACAGAGATTGACTTCAGGAAATAGCATCTCCACCGGCTCATGGCTTCACCAGCTGTCTAAACAGGAAGATGATGATATTTAGCAAGATGCATGAGCAGTGAGCACATTCAAACAGAAATAAATCAATTTAAAGTTTAAAAAAACTATATTAAAATGTGGTTTAGTTTTCGAATGAGTATTGAGTACTTCAGTTTGGTTGAGGTTAATCCGGATATTATACATAAAAAAAAAAAACAACATTCGTTCATCTGTATGAACTTATGATGCTTAAAAAATAACTAAAAATTAGTTTTATTCGGCTAAATTAGTTTGGTAGGTGACAAAGATGTCGACATAATTGCCGAAAACGAAAAAATTAACTAAAAAGAGAGAGAGAGAAGAGTTACGTGAAAATGTCGACATAATTGGCGTGGGCCTATAATATCCGGAGAACTGTCTCCGATTGTCTCTCTTCCCTCAAAGTCTCAACAGCAAAACTTCGACACTATGTCGACATTATCTCTCTCCAACTTGGTATCGTCTGGATTAAACTTTCGGATTCTCATATTTATAACTTTCTTGGGTCTTGCGGTAATTCTGCGCATAATTTTCTCCACTTTTCATGATCCCGACGCAATCGTAAGACCCCAATGTTCTTCATCGATGTTCGTCATCTCCGTATTCGATTATTTTTCAATTGAATTTGTGATTTTGAAGGAAAGTGATTCAGGATTTTAATGGTTTAGGTCCTTTGGAAGTTGTTTCCTCTATACTTGTTTGGATCTGAAAGAGACTATCTCTCAGGTATTTCATCGAACACCTCGTGTACTCTGTTTCCTTTAAATTAAAGTTTTGTACTTTGAATTAAAGACTCATACTTTTGAATTAAATATTCAAACTTTTTCTTCTTTCTTGTCAATTCAAAGTCTTTGCATGTGATTAGAAACGTTTGATTAAGTTGGATTGCTATAAATTTTCTTGAAGTCTCAGTCTTGAACTTGCTCTGATATGTTTGATTTGTTTGCAATGGTCCTCTGTTCTTATAGAAACAGAGTCCATTTTGAAGATAGTTCCAGAGACAATGGCTGCTTCTTCATCAAGCATCCTATGCAATGCCGGAGAACCAGACCTTTGTCGAGACGATTCCGCTGCGTTTCTACTTAAACTAGTAGCAATCGCTTCGATTTTCTTAGCTGGAGCAGCAGGTGTAGCTATACCACTCATTGGCAGGAACCGCCGGTTCCTTCAAACCGACGGCAATCTCTTTGTGGCTGCTAAAGCCTTTGCAGCCGGTGTGATCCTCGCCACAGGGTTTGTTCACATGTTAGCCGGCGGCACAGAGGCTTTAACCAACCCGTGCTTACCGGAGTTTCCTTGGAAGAAGTTCCCTTTCCCGGGGTTCTTCGCCATGGTTGCTGCTTTGATCACTCTGCTTGTGGACTTCATGGGGACTCAGTACTATGAAAAGAAGCAAGAAAGGGAAGCTACTACTCATTCTGGTGAGCTGCCGCCGTCTGGTCCTGAACAATCGCCGGGGATCGTTGTTCCCGTGGCTGCGGAAGAAGGGAACGATGAGAAAGTGTTTGGAGAAGAAGATAGTGGAGGGATTCACATTGTTGGCATTCATGCTCATGCTGCTCACCATACACATAATCACACTCAAGGTCAAAGTTCTTGTGATGGACACCGTAAAATCGACATTGGTCATGCTCATGGACATGGACATGGACACTCGCATGGAGGTTTGGAGCTCGGAAATGGAGCTAGGCATGTCGTTGTGTCTCAGGTACAAATCTCTCTATCCCCTTCTTCTTGATTCTCGTAGATGTTCAAATGCACAATGTAAGCTCAAGAGAAACATTCTTGTTAGGTTTTGGAGCTTGGAATCGTGTCACACTCAATCATCATCGGTATATCTCTCGGAGTATCTCAGTCTCCTTGCACGATCCGGCCGCTAATTGCGGCGCTATCCTTCCACCAGTTCTTTGAAGGATTCGCGCTCGGGGGATGCATCTCCCAAGCGCAGTTCAAGAACAAATCAGCAACCATCATGGCTTGCTTCTTCGCCCTCACGACACCGATAAGTATCGGTATCGGAACTGCAGTGGCGTCGTCTTTCAACGCTCACAGCGTCGGAGCATTGGTCACGGAAGGTATCTTGGATTCGTTATCGGCAGGGATTCTTGTGTACATGGCTTTAGTTGATCTCATAGCTGCTGATTTCTTGAGTAAGAGGATGAGTTGTAACTTTAGGCTTCAAATTGTTTCTTATTTGTTGCTGTTCCTTGGATCTGGACTCATGTCTTCTCTTGCCATTTGGGCTTAGACTGTTAAAATTACGCACATTGTTTTATAGCTAGCTTCAACACAATGTGTAATAGTTTCTCTCATAATCAATCAAATCTCGAATTTCACAGTTTCTTACAAATCAGTGTCTTTCTGATTCTTCGAACCGGTACTTCTTGGCAAGAACTGTTGTTGTTGAGAATAAAGAACTTTTGGGTTTGAATTTGCATGAGATTTTTTTTTTTTTTTTTTATTTTCGTCTGTAACAATAAGAAAAGAAAGATAATGTTAAGACTTTCATCTACAGTGCTCCAGATTTTGTATTTCCAAAATTCTAAATTGTGAATTCATTTAACAACATAGCTAAACATTCTTGAAAAGAAATTTCCAATGCTTAAAGATAATGTTAGATATTCAGCAAAAGTTTTCAAGAAATTGTTGAGTTTCAATAGTGTTTTAAACTGTTATCCATTGATTTTACCAAAAGGTGGGTCAAACCAAGAACAATTACAACAGACAACAATAGAGTTTTAGTAATGTAACAACAAACTCAACCCAAAAAGTAAACACATGATTTTTAAATCATCAAAAGCATAAAGCATGAAGCTTTTTTCTTTAAACAATGTCTTCTTCTTTGTGGGTTTCAATGGTGACATCAGAAGTAGGATAAGCCGCACAAGTGAGAACAAACCCTGCACCGATCTGGTCATCATCGAGGAAGCTCTGGTCAGATTGGTCAACAGATCCAGAGACAACTTTACCGGCACAGCTGGAGCAAGAACCGGCACGGCAAGAGTAAGGCAAATCGATTCCGGCTTCCTCCGCGGCGTCGAGGACGTAAACGTCGTCTTCGCACTCAACCTCTTGCTCTCCTTCTGGAGTGATGAATTTGACCTTGAACGTAGCCATGGCCGTGACGCGACCGCCGCGTGATGTGGCTGATTTGAGACCGAAGAGGGATTGAGTGTTGGCTGATGGGAGCGAACGGAGGCTGATCGGAGATGTTTGACGGCGGAGGAAGGAAGTTCCGACGATGGCGCTTGAGAGAGCAGTGGAAGCCATTTTAGATATTTGAGAATTTGGAGAGCTTTTTTTTTGTGTATTGTGGCTTGTGGAAATGGCGTGGAGAGTGTGAAGGAGAAGAAAGAAGGTTAAAAAGGTGGGATTGTTGTGGAATCCTATCTTCCACGTGGCGTTAATCGTGTGGATTGTTGGATTATCGTCTTTATTTGGTGATTTTGTGATTTTTGTTTTCCTTTTGTGTGAGTGGTTATTGTGTTCGACACACACTTTGCACTATCTTGTTGAGGTCAGTTATACGTGGTCTCACTTAATACAGCTCTATTTCTGACTCCCTTGTAACTTCCTCGTCTTATGTTTTGGGCTTTAACTACATATATCCTTTATTTTTATTTTTTTACAAAACCAATTTAATGTTTTGGTGAGTTTAATCTTAGAAAATGGGTTTTCTGACTACCTCTTTCAGTATTTACAGAGACAAGAGAACCAAACAGCATCTCTGAAATTTGAATCCTAAATTAAAATAGAGCAGATTCCACTTTACCAAATAGGAAGATTAAACAAAACAAAACAAAACAAAAAGAGAAGAAAATAAAAAACAAGAACCCCTAGCAAAAAGAAAAATATTTCAAGAAGAAGAATATAATATAAGCTGGATTTTCAATCACCATACAACCTCCTCCATTCATTCCCTCTATCTAAACCCTTTCTAACAGACTTGACTGTCTCCAAGAACATTCCACGACCCATCTTTACCGCGCTTTTTTTAGTTGTTTCTGGTTTCGATAACTCTTTCTCTAGTCGCACTTGATGTTTCTGTAAATCCTTCTTACAAACAGATTTGATCCTAAGAACCCAACAGCTCCTGCACATTTTTCAATTAACCAAACAATCTTCAGACCAAACCAAACCAAACAATCTTGAAAGAAAAAACAAAGACTAACCACAAAGGATTCCGAGGCCGAGACAGAACATCAAGGTGTATCCAAAGTAGAAACTAGTCTGGAAAAAACCAAACATCTTGGTCTTCACGTAGTAGTAATAGATCGAGTATAAGTAGACATAAACCGCAGTGGAAGCAGCAGAGAAGAACGACGTCCATTGCCAGTGATAGTTCTCCGCATTCAACAAGAAATATGTTCCCACGATCGTCACACAGACGGTGACGACAACAAGAATCAAAAACACGAGCAGCATGAAACCGTACACATAGTATACCTGTTCATAAGACCAAACAAACCATTAAGAAATGTAACGATCGGTCCTTTTTGTTTGTAAGAGATTTTTCACCTTGTAATTCCAGAAGGATGTGAAGACGAAGTACATTTCGATGAAGATGCTGCCAAATGGTAAGAGACCTCCCATGAGAGAGACTACCGATGGAGTCAAGTACCATTTTTTCTCAGGGATTGGACGTGGGATTGTTTTCACACGGCATGGGTTGTTCGGTGCACCGCTCCAGTTTCTACCGACGACTGTCCCGAGGAGGGCGAGAGGGAACGAGATGAAACCCCAGATCACGAACACGACGACCATTGTTCCAAAGGGGATGGCAGCAAGAGATCCGTAGAATATGGCGATTGTGTTTAGGAGGAATCCGATCCCGAAGCACAAGAATGGGAAGAGAGAAGCTGTGAGGATCATGCACTTGATCCAATGTTTACCTGAACAAACAAGCACAAGAGAAATTGTAAAAATGAGTCCAGTGAAGGTATATAATCGGAGAGCTTGCTGAGTTTATAACGTACCCCCGCTTCTTGAGTACATTCCACCACTCACATAACCAGAGATAAACGACGTCAGAGCGTAGCAAACAATGAAAGTTGTGACGATTGCTCCTCTCCTGAGTAAAGTTAAACCATAAATAAGTGGTTTACATGGCAACAGACAAAAGGCGACTCTTATTCCATGAGAAATAACAAGATAAAGAGTGTAATACATACCCAACATAAAGTGTCCCAATGATTGCCATTAATATGACAAGAAGAACAAGCAAAGCCAACTGTGCACCTGTACCAACAACAGCCGAGAGAAGAACCAGGCTACGTGGTGGTCGGAACACATCTCCGTGCACGAGTTTCCATCCCGATTCTTCACTTACATCCCGTTCCTGTGCTCAATAATACTAACTGTCAGAAGTTGACGAACATAATAGTAACAGCTAGAGAACTTTCTGCAGCTATTTTAGATAAGAGGCTGAGGAGAAATCACCAAGCTCTCCAAGTCGTCATCTTCCCGAGCATACTTTGCATAGTCATTTCTGAGAGTCCTCATTAATATCATCGACACCAAACCAGTGAGGAAAATAACCATCATGAATGAGTTAAAGATGGAGAACCAATGGATCTGCAAATATGTATAAAGCAAGTAAAAGAAGCTTCATAGTAAATAAGTATCAAACTTTAAAGAAAATATGAATTAGGTCTGATAGCACAGAGAAGAAAACATAAGACATTACATGCTATGATTTACCTGGTGTTCGAAGAATGGATAGTCTAGATAAACATCAAAACGACGAGCAAATGTGACATTGGTTGGGATCCATTGCACAGAATATGTCAAGTCCACGGTCCTCCCTGCTTCTAACGGCCTTGGATTGTCTTGTGTGAGATTCACATGAATAATCTATACGTAGAAATAATTAAGTTCATGAGAAAGTTCATATGAGATCCTTTAAAGTGCTTAGTGGCAAAGAAACAACCGACCTGGTCTTTGTTGTATTTGACAATAATATTCTTGTGGGTGTAAAGAACATGCTTGCCGTTTTCACTATTTTTGCCAAGAGGCAGCTCGCCCACAAAACCTATAACAACAATGAGATTGTAAAAAGTTAATGTCTAGAACTGAAATTTAAAATTTAGATGTTTAAAATGATTATACGAAATATCATACCCCACAAAGGCAGATCATCTGAACATGCATCCACGTACGCCATATACATCATTTGTGACAACAAGAAGACAAAAGATTAGCAAACAAAGAATGCTTCAATTTTTAGTGCCACTGATGTAAGAGATAGTGGATCTTGTAGTTAGCTCATGTTGAATAATGTTTTATCACACAGTGACATGTTTTCAATCAAGAATCAAGTTTTTTCTTTCACCAGTAGTATACAAGTAAATGCGACACATACCCATAAATAATTCAAACCAGTAACTATTTTCGATGGCATCTTTGAAATGCTTGACCTTAGCTTCATCGAGTTCCAATTGACAGATCACGCTTCTGTCAACATTTTCTGGAAGTAAAACAGAAGATGGGGATATCAGTTTTGCGCAACCAAGATAACAATACTGAATAAAAAACTAGCATAAGAATTAACATACTCAAGAACTTGATGTCTATCTGGCTGTCGATAAGCTCGTTTCCACCAAGAACCTCACCAAGACCACCCCATTTGTGAATGCTGTTTTTAGTTTTGCGGCAAAACGGGAGGCTATAATAGTTATACGTTTCTTGTGGATTATTATATGGGCCAACTTTGTTCACCCACAGAGTAACCTGCTCATCTGCTTGATACTGGGAAAGTAAAAGCACCAAATTTCAGGAGAACATATGGAACGTTTGGTATGTATCAGATCTAGATAAACATACATGACATCTAAATTCCAGCTCTCTACTAAATGTTACACACTGAACAAATTATCACACCAGAGAACATCCATAAACAATGATCGTTACAAAAACCAAACTCAGGACATAAGTCAGTGATTATGAAGGCTGCCACAAGCAGCAACTGCACTTAGGCGACTCGAATCAACGAAAATCAGAAACCTAATCCATAATGCTGCGAAAACGAGAAGCCTACAACACAGTGGAGAAGCAACTTTGCTAGAATTGCAAGGAAAGTAAAACAGCTGGATCGAGCTTTCGAGCCCCAAAACCTCCGAAAAATCAATAGATCCGAGCCGAAATAAGAACCCAAAACAGCATGCAACATCGAGATCTACGAGCAAAGAACTCGAATCGAGCTACAGCTAAGGGGAAGAGAAAAAACGGAAGTCACTGGAGATTCGAATCTAACCTTGTGATCTGACTCGGAGGCGAAAGCCGGAGAGAGAAGAAGGAAGACGCAGGCGACGGCGAAGAGAGATTGGACGGCGGAGGAAGACGGCATATCGGAATCCGGCGGGAGGATCAGATCTGAGGGGAGACAGAGACGGTGATTGAGATGAGTTTTAGACCAATGACTCGTCTCGGAGATACGATTCAGGTGGCATATATATGTTTCTATGTATATATGAATGAAATGAGATTTATGATGTTACAATTTTTCTCAGTTCTCAATTATTTTCCTCGGATGCGAGCGATCGAAAGAGCGACCAGAGATTGATTCTTTACCATATCGTTTTCGTAGAGTTATGCACTCGTTTTACTGATATTGTTTGGGCCTCTAACCCCAGAAAGCCCAGTACCAGAATTTTAATTGTCGATTAAAAAACAAATTCCTTTTTCCCCTAGCACCCAAAAACGCGGATGTTAACAGTTATTGGTATTTGATCACCACAAACACTATCTACCGCTATCTACCGCTTCCAAATGTTTAAAACTGCTCCAGATCCTTCAAAATCAAAAATTCATTCTCAGCAGTATTTACGGCAGTATTTGCGGTTACAAGCGGATAATTTTAAAAAAATATATTAAATACTAATTTATATAAATCAGGATATATATATATAATATTTTTATTAAAAAATAAGATTTAGATATTATCATCACATTATAAATAAATAATTTGGCATTTTTATAGTAAATATTCATTAAAAACTTATCATAATTTTATATTTATAAGTTCTATAAATCAAAATTCTTTTGATAAATATTCTCTTCATACTAATACATATACATCTAACAAATAAAATTCTAATCTAAACTTAATTTCCACATTGAATATAATTTTTTTTAATTGAAATCACATTAATTGAAATCACACTAATTGAAATCACATTTTTCATCTAAATTATAGAAATTAAAAGATAAACGTAAGTATTATACACATCTTTTTAATTTTTTATTATTAATTATGCTGAACTATAAATTTATAATTGTTCAATATAATATATTTTTGATGTTTTTATAATTAAATAATATGTTTATAATGTTAATTTATTGTTTAACCGCTACCACATTCGCAAGTCAACCAATTATAAGTATCCCACAAACGCATCCATTTTCAACTGTTATACGAGTCGTACAAACCGCTTAATAACGCTTTTAACTACAATCGCCCGTTTTAGCAAACTCCCGCAACTGCAATCACAACTGCAGTGTTTAAACTAGTCAACCTCTAAATATTGGGATTTCAGTTTTCTCAAATGAAGAATAAGAAAAAAGCTTGTTCAATAAAAATAACTTTTTTTTGTTGCTTTGAATTGTGAAGTTGAAATTGCTCTTCATCGTTTTCTATAGTCCGGCTAAAGTCATTCATTGTTAATTTTTATGTTAAATTAGAATTTTTTTACTCAATAAAAAACTGTCGTTTTGAAAATGGACACCTAAAAATGTAATTTTGAAAATTGACACTTCAAATGATATATTTTTTTTAAAAAAAATAGTTTTACAAAACACTCGAAATATTGTTATTTAGTAGACCTCAAATATTATGATATTTTACTATACTAGAAAATGATCCCGCGCATTCCGCGGGACCAAAATAATAACAATTTCTAAATCAAAATTAATTTTTTGTATTTCTATTTAATTTAATATTTTATTCATAAAAAACTAAATAAGTAAATTTAAAATTCACTTGTAAGTTATAACAGTTTGATCTCTAGTTATTGTATATTTAAACAGGGGAACAAAAATACATACATAATCTTCATACTATATGTAACAAATTTGTAAAAAAAATTCATGAAAACTTAATTATTGTTGTTCTTATTTCAAATTTTCAGTCTCCTGACAATTTTTTTCTTCACTTAGTTTATACTATTTACAATAATTTGATCTCTCTATTTCATTCACCGTTATTTATCTATATTGTTATTTATTTAATTTTATCATTGTACATATTTTACATATTCTAAACTTTTAAATTTATTTTGCAGAACTTCAACTCTCAAATGATGTAAATCATTTATAAATTTTTTTTTTATAATACATCAATACAAATACATTAATAATTTTAAATATGACAAATATAAATACAATTTTTTGGCTACAAACTAATTATATTATCCTATCATAAAATATACTTTTCATCTACTGAATATTAACACTTTAACAAATACTTTTTCAAATGTATTTTGTTAGATTTTTTGTATTTCATTACCAAATCAATTTATATGTTAAATAAAAGTAACAATTAATATTATTTGATATATATTAAATGCTTATTTTAATTACAATTTAATGTTAAAATTGCTGATGTGGACACTTTAGATGGAGCGAAAACTCTCTTATTATATATAAGATATCCCAAATCTTGTAGTATCTTATATATAATAAGGGAAATCTCTCTCCATTTAGGCTATCCACATCAGCACATAATGGATTCTACTATAATTATTATTTTTAAATTAAATACTTTAAATTAAATTGTATTTAAAATATATTTATTAAATACATGTTTATTCATATCTCTTTACATATATTTCTATCTTAAACATAAATAAAACTAAGAAAAATACACAAACAAATTAATTAATTAATATGAAAATTTTTAAGAAAATTATAATATAAAATGAAGATGAACTAAAGAAATATTTAACACAAAATAGTATATATATTTTTAGCTTTTTATTCAAAAAGTTGTATAGAAAAATTATCCTATTTAAAAAAGTTATAATTTTTAACCAATTAAAAAACATAGAATATAATTTAATTAACATAGTCAAAAGCAAATGAAAAATTAGAGTTAAAGTATTTTTGAAAAATAAATTGAATTCGAATTATTATATGTAAATTTCATTGCAACAAAGTAGATATGTAAAAAGTTATACATATTATTTTATACCATATTTGAGTGAAAATGCGAATATTCACTATGTTTATAAATTATAACATCAAGTCAAATGCATACTTATAATCTAAAACATGCTAAATTTTAGAAAGAGAAAATACTAAATAAAATGTGGAATTAACATCTTAATAAAATAAAATAGAAAAACAAATTGATCATTTTTTAGTGTGAGTGGTTCAATTAACTCAAAACATTAGCAAAACATGAAAGTTAACACAAAGTTATCATAATTCAAATTAACGAATATAAATAAAACTAAACAAAAAAGTTATCGTAAATAACCACGTGCGTGCGCATAATTTATAAAATTACGAACAGCTTTCAATATTTACTGAAATACCACAATTTTCACTATTTACTAAATAACCTAAGACGTCTTGTATTTACAAAGTGTCTTTTTACTTACAAAGGTACCCTATAATCTTCATTACGTACCAAAAACTCCATTTTATGGTAAATCAGGATTTTTAACTAAAATATCTTTTCACAAACCTAGCCCAATGGATGCATGAGGCCATAAACATAGTCATCTTGACAATAGAAAATACATAATTTTTTTTTTCACTACTCCCTCCGCCATTTCAGCATTCGTCTAAACATCCAAGCATCCAACATTTAATTATTACAACACTAAAATAAAAATATATTAATGACTAAAAAACAAAAGAACAAAAGAAAAATAAATAAAAAATTCTAATGAATGAGAGAGAGAAAGACAAGGAAGTGAAAAAAAATTATAAAACACCTTAAAATGAAATTTCACTAAAGGGGGGGTTTATTAGTTCATGAATTTTGATGGATTTACAGATCTAAGCTAAAATCTCCCCTTATTGAATTAAGCATTTTAAAATCTTTTTCAAAATCTCCCGTATCCATTCAATAATTTTTAAATACTAAATAAAATCGGGAAATTTGGCAAAAAAAGGATTAAAAAAACTCCCTTCTTGTCCACATAACCTTTTTGACCATATTTTGTCCTATTACACTTTATGATGCTAAATTTGCCAAATTTACCCTTCAAAATAGAGATTAATATATTTTAAACATAAAGATTAACAATATACAGAAATCGTATTATTTTTTTTTAAAGAATAACAAAGAAAAAAAAAGAGAATTGGTTTAATAAATGAAAAGAAAATAAATCATTATCAGTTTTTGGAATTAATAATGAGGAAAATACAATTTTTCAAAAAAATTAAAATTTAGAGAAAAATCTTGAATTTATTTTAAATAATAGTTTAAATTTTAGATATATCAGAAAGAAATATATTTGAAAGACAAGAAAAGATATTTCAATAGATATTTATACTTGGAAATACATATTATTTTCAAAATATATTAATGTTTATCATCAATATCAATCAAACTCTATAAATAACATCTTACTTGAAGATTTTTTTTTTGTTATAATAAAAAAAACTATTTAGAATTATCTTTAGAATAACAGAAAAATAATGTTTTCAACTGAAATAATTTTAAAATAACATCAACGAATTTTAAAACAATTTTTAAGTCTGAAAATATTGAGGGTATTTTGGTAATTTTGAATATTAAAAAGATTAGTTTTCCAATATTTTAAAAGAGGGCTTAGTTTTCAAAAATATTTTTAATTTGTGTAATATTGGTCCAAATTTCCTCAAAAAGAAATTGTTTTTTTTGTTTTCTCATTCTTTTATTTTCACACTAACACATAAAATGTCGTTCTTTTTATTTCTTCAGAGGAGAAAAATAAGGAAACTGCTATATTTAAAAAAAAAAATTAAATATTTACTTACCAAATTATTCTAGATATTCTCATATTCTCGTAGATATTTTATTTTTACGGATGGTAGAATTTAATGTTATTTCTAGAATATGCATTGTACGAATGGTAGAATCTAGGTTATTTCAAGAATGTGCACTCTACGAGTGGTAGAAATCGGTGAAATTTTCAGATAACATTTTCTACTAAACCGTAGAAAATATAATATCCGTAGAATGTCTTTTTAAACGAATGGTAGAATTTTGAAAATAAGTCAGAAAGCATTTTCTTCCATTAGTAGAAATGTGAACATAAGTTAGACCTTATTTTCTACGGGTAGTAGATTACTTAATATAACGTAGAAATCATATTCTTCTGCTAGTAGAGAAGAGAGCAGCAAGTAGAATATGAATTCTACTTTGCATATTTGAAAACGTAGAATTTTAAAAAAACATATGTTTAAAACATTTTTTTTATAAAATTAAATGGGTATAACATTCTCCATATTATTCTTCAATTGTTAGGAATTTTTTTCTTTAAAAATAGCATTTAAAAATCTTTATTTCATAAATAACTACATTTTATAAAGGTAATAAAGTCAAAAAATGGTAAATTTCAAAAAAAATGTATTAGGACAAGAGGGACGTTTTTTGAATCTATATTCACAAATCTCCCAATAAAATCTGGTGTTATTGGTTTAATGATTTCTTATTTAGATTTCAAAATTCACTTTAGATTTCAATGGATTTGAAAGTGTTTTTAAGTTAAAAATACAAAGAATCAAATCCAACGTGTTTCAAAATTCATCATTCTAATTTTAAAGATTTCAAAATTTTATATGGATTTAGAAATCATACAACCAATAAACCACCCTAAAATGTTTAAAATGTTTAGCCCAATACATCTCCCTTATTTTTATTATATTGTTCCATGTTTGTTAACAGTAAACATTTGTGGAATCTCAGATCGATAAATATTTCTTTCAAAAAAAGATACATGAACAAAATCTTCAAGATTTTATAGTCAAACCATCACCTAAACTGGACTATAAAAGGAGATAACATATATTCTTCAACCTCACCACTAAAAGCAAAAAAAATACGTTGAAGAATGGAAAGCATTTCTTTTAAATTGATGATATTGGTTTCTCTTCTTGCTGTCGCTTTCCGTAAGTATATAATATGCCATCATTTTTAATTTCAGATAAAGTAATAGAATTATACATAATTAGAATCAATCTAGTTATACACGCTTATAAAACTATAATTCCGAAATTAATTTTGGTTCGCTTTACTTTACTTTATATTTGTCTAGTTTTGATTTTAAAATCACTATATTATATTTTTGTGTATTTCAGAACAAAATATTGCGGTTAGAGATCATTGTACGACAAACGAAGATTGCAGAAGGAAGTGTCGTTGCAACAACGCATACTGCGACATAAGATTTAATTTATGTGCATATGGGGTAAAAGCTATGAATACAAATGATGTCAATTCTTCCAAAAAGCTTTGTATTCCAGAAGATAAAGGCTGTGGCAGTCACGGAAGTCCTTCACCAAATCGAATGAAATTGTAATGATAAAAACGCATTTACATGTCTACTAAAAAAGTTATTTGTTGAACGAATTTTAAATTTATGATGTGTTAATCTATTGACCTATGAATACCGCCTTAAATTATAAATCAAACACGGTGTATTAAAATGACACAAACTAAATATATTGACAGATTAATTTAACTATATCTAATATTTTTTTATGTATAACAATCTTAAATGTCATGTATACTTAACTAAAATAAAATAAATAATAGAGGTATTTTGGTAGTTTTATAGTTCAATAAACAAAATCAGAAAATAAAATATAGCACTATCTTGAAATTTCACCGGTGACACTAAAATGACATAGAAACCACGCGACTAAATATCCATATGTATAGATAAAATGATGAAATAATAAAATTACAATTATTTACTAAAATTATAATTATTTACTATATATCCATATGTATAGATAAAATGATGAAAATTTAATCCCCAATTAATTTCATTAAATTTCCGATTAAATGATTATGTGTTAGCCTTCGTCGAGCGCCCAACTAACGCCTAACGGGTTTCGAAACAGAGGTATTAACTATTAAGCATTAACTAAATACCCTACGAGGGGCTTATTGAATCAATCATTTAAGGGGATTTTGTTTTTTTTTCCAAATCACCTCTTATTGGATCTAGTATTTATAAAAATCATTCAAAATCCAAAGTTATTGAATTGATCATTTATATAAATTTTTTAAAATCCCACCTTATTAGAAAATTAGGATTTCATCAAAAAAATATATCAAAAACTGCTTTGAGTGATTTGTGATATATTTTTAGTTAAAAATAAACAGATTCAAATACCACCTTATGAGATGAGATTTGAATAAATAATCACCTGAATTACCATTTTTCTTTTTTTTCTTATCATTGACGACAACAATTACTGCAGATTTTTATGATATTGATAATGATAAAAAAATATTGTGTTGATTTCACTATAACTGTTTGAGATTATCTTCTTGTTAGTTAATTGAATATAAATAGATAGTGTGTCAATCTCCAAACAATGTGATAATTATCTTCGTCAAGAGTGTCGCTGATATAAGTTTCTTCCGAAGGAAACTAGTGATGAACAATGTGATACCCAATCAAGTGGTGCTGGTCATCAATACCTTGGGACACAAGAACAACAACGAGAACATGCTAATGAATGGAGAGAAACAATTGCTACAAGTATGTGGAATGATGCTATCGTTATGAATCTCAACGGTGATATATATATGCCAGAAGTAAGTTATCTTTCTCAGTATGTTTATAGTTCTCTTCAGTTTTTAAGGTTGATAACAATAGTGTGAAACCACGATATGTTTATTGGCTGATATTTGTGAGATTATTTATAACATTTGCAAGGATTTTATAGTTAGACAAAACAGTCTACTGTCACAATAAAACCAAGCTCACTTCCAAGTGAAGTAGTATGTAGTTTTTTTACGGCATTATATGTTGGAAGTTTTTTTCATGTCTTTAGGAAACTTTGTAATTGTTAAATTTTTATTGATTTTAATAAACTCTTTAGTTTCATTCTTGTCTGAAAGTGAGAGATTATTGACTTTTTGTTTCAACATGTTTAAAGCATTATGTACTTACAAATAAAAAATGTCTTGAGGCTCGGAGAAAAAAACGAAGATGTTGTAACTTAAAACAAGTGATGTGTATTTAAATATTTTTTTTTGTTTTCTAAACCTCTTGAAATCCTATAATCACTTTAGAATTTATATCAGTGGATTTACAAAATCCGGTCAAATCTCAAAAGTTTTTTAAAAGTTTTATAAATCATTTTATATCAAAATCCCCTAAAATCATTGATTCAATAAACCCCTTACATCTTTTAGTATTATCAAAACATCTCAGAATTTGTTTGAATCAATTAAAATACCCAAAACTTTTAGTATCTACAAAAGTAAGCTATAACTTACGGTATTTAATCGGAAAAGTCCACTTTGTGAATCTACTATAATCCATATAACTCCTACCAATAACAACAAGTCAATGTTCACACTTCACATTATCAAAATTCGGAACTTGTCCGAATCGTAACACTTTCCTTGAAGTTGAAAACACATATGGATCATATAGTAGAAAAGTCATACTGTAGTATATTTGACTTTGACCGTTAGGTACAATTACAATTTATCTAAAAGAAATTTATATGTTCAATAACGGGAGGATTTCTATTTTTCTTGTTTAATCAATTTGTTTACAAGTTGCTTTCGTATAACCTGGCAATTGAAGAAAAAGAGAAGATAAAGAAACTAGAAAGTGCATAGACGCAATTCTGCGACGTAACTAATACAACGACGCCTCACTCTCAGTCACCAAAAGGAAACATTGAATTGATTGAGAGGACTTTGCGGGTCCCACATTTTTAATACACCTCCTGATTAAAATAAATAAAATAAAAATGGCATCGTGACTTCGTGAGAACAAGCCAGCAAGGAGCAACGAAGATTACTGCATCATCATCATCATCATCATCATCATCAAAATTCTTCACAGATAAGAAAACGAAGAAGAAAGAATAAACAATTCAACTACACGATTCGCCGCTTTGCTTTTCAAATAAATCAAATCTCTTTAAATCCATTTCTCACTCACCTTCGTACATTTGTTCGTCGCGTTTTTGTTTCTCTAAATTTTCTTATCCTTGAATTTGGGGGTTTGTTACTGGGTTTCGTCTTTTGTTTCGAATTTTGACGCGAAATCGGTGTGTTTTATAATTAACTGAAGCTGAATTTTACTTTGAGAATTCCGAGATTGTTCCTGGGTTGTGGGAATTAGGGATTGTTGATTTTGCCTGCGACGAGAAAAATGGACAGGTACGAGCTGGTGAAAGACATCGGTTCTGGGAATTTCGGAGTGGCGAGACTCATGAGGGTCAAAAACTCCAAGGAACTCGTTGCTATGAAGTACATCGAGCGTGGCCCAAAGGTCTCTCTCTCTCTCTCTCTCTCTTTCTCTATATGTTTTCATTTTCTCTATGTGTAAATTGTAAGTTGGGAGTGTTTATCTGGGAGGTATCGTTGTTTCTCTGAGCTAATGAGCTGTGATTTCAAATCCTCTGAAGATCTGATTGTTCAGAGTTGCTGTATTTGTAAGATGAAAGATTGAGTTTTGTGATTTTGAATCTTTTTTTTTTTCTGGTTTTGGTTTGGTAATTACAGATTGATGAGAACGTGGCGAGAGAGATTATTAACCACAGATCACTGCGCCATCCGAATATAATCCGGTTTAAGGAAGTAAGTGCATCTTCTTATACGTTCTTGATGCTAGTGGAAATGTGAAAAAAAAAGTGTAAACTAAAGTTGGTGGTATCTTCACATTCTTTACAGGTGGTTTTGACACCAACACATATAGCCATTGCCATGGAATATGCTGCTGGCGGTGAGCTTTTCGAGCGTATATGTAGCGCTGGAAGATTTAGTGAGGATGAGGTGAGTTTGGTTTTTAAAAATCAAAATCATGGTGTGGTATATGATTTGTGTTGTGCATAGTTTGTTGCAGCTGCTCTGGTTATGAGATTCAAGCTTATCTGTTTATCTTCTTCTTTTTTGGCTTTTTCTTTCAGGCGAGGTACTTTTTTCAGCAGCTCATATCAGGAGTTAGCTATTGCCATGCTATGGTAAGGCAACGTGTATGACTAAGGAACTTGTTTTAACTCCGGAAAGTGGAGACATACAAATTCATTTTTGTTTACCAGTCATTTTAGCTTTATATTATCTCCTTGTTGTCACAGCAAATATGCCACAGAGATCTGAAGCTCGAAAACACCCTCTTAGATGGAAGTCCTGCTCCACGTCTAAAAATTTGTGATTTCGGTTATTCCAAGGTCTTGCATATATCTCTAGCACATGAATGTTTCTTGTGATTTCTTATAATTACTCTAGTGTGATCTTTCTTCTTTCTAGTCCTCTCTGCTGCACTCTAGGCCCAAATCAACTGTTGGGACGCCAGCATATATTGCACCTGAGGTTCTTTCTCGCAGAGAATATGATGGAAAGGTACGTAATCTTATCATCGGTATGCAAGTTTTTTTTTACATTGAGCCATGCATAAAGAAGTTGAAAGTGTTTATAAAAATGCAATGGATCCACAAATGCTTTTACCTTGACTGATACAAAGGCTCTAATAATATTTGATCTTATTTGTTTGGATCTGGAAACATCATTTTGTCTATCACACAGATGGCTGATGTGTGGTCTTGTGGTGTGACTCTTTATGTCATGCTGGTTGGGGCATACCCATTTGAAGATCAGGAGGATCCCAAAAACTTCAGAAAAACAATACAAGTAGGTTTCTTTGTTCTTTTTGCACTCTTTGCTTAAAGAAATTAATGTGACCACCATTAATCGAGCAGCCGACACATTGTTTACAGAGAATAGTGGGTGTCCAGTACAAGATCCCGGACTATGTCCATATCTCACAGGATTGCAAACATCTCCTCTCTCGTGTATTTGTCGCCAACTCAATCAAGGTACCAATCAAGAAGAAGCTCAATCCATCCTTTGTGAGATTATTTGCTTGTGTAACTTGTTTGTTTTTTTTTGTAATTGCAGAGGATTACAATAGCTGAAATCAAGAAACACCCATGGTTCTTAAAGAACCTGCCGAGAGAACTTACAGAGACAGCTCAAGCTGCGTACTTCAGGAAAGAGAACCCCACGTTCTCTCTACAGAGCGTCGAAGAGATCATGAAGATTGTGGAGGAGGCGAAAACGCCACCGCCTGTTTCGCGTTCCATTGGAGCATTTGGGTGGGGAGGAGAAGAAGATGCAGAGGAAGAGGTTGAGGAAGTAGAAGAAGAAGACGAAGACGGAGAAGAAGATGTGTATGATAAGACGGTGAAGCAAGTGCATGCTAGTGGAGAAGTCCGAGTCAGCTAAAAATAAAAATAAAAATAAAAAGGTTTGGTTTTTTTGGTCGTCTGTCGAATTTGTCTTTCGCTCAAGTTTGATTTTCTTTTTGTTCGTATTTTTTTAAGGTTTGTTTTATAATTGCTTTGGGTTGTTTTTCATTTGGATTGGAAGTCTTGTAAAATCTGCAGTAGAAGAAAGAAGAACAGTGGGGGTGAAGATGATGTTTGGGCATTGTGACCTTACATAAAATATTCTGTAAATTATGTTTTTACTTTTTAGTGTGTTTTGAAAGTTTGTAAATAGATGCTCAAACTATAGTTTAAGTAATTAAAAAAAAAAAAAATACAAATGTTCTCAAACAACTCGTATAGTTCTTCGAATTATTTGAATTTAAATGTAATTTTTAAAATATCTGAATTAAGTGTATGCTTTTGATATATTATTTTCCGTTGAGTGGTATAGAAGGCGTTAATTTGAATTTTTTTTTTCTCTTCTTTTCCTTCAACATTCAAAATTAGTTTTCTTTTTCCTTTCTCGTCTGGAGGTCTCAACGGACGAGTTTCACCGCCGGAGTTCTCACTAATCAGCTCAGAAGCAAGATCGCTCTATCGATTTGAAAATGTAACCTCGACTTCCCGTTTCTCAATCATTTCTAGGGATTGTTGTTCGCTCTTTCTCACAGCGATTACGATTACTGATGCTAAGTTTTCGAGTAATTTCTTCCGATGTCTGTGTGTCAAGCGAATCTTCTTTAGTCGTTAGTCAGGTGGCTTCATTTCCGATTTCCGGAATTTAGAGAACTTATCAGCTTCTGCGCCATTTTTAAATGCTCGGATTCGTTGGGTTCTTCGATTTTCGAATAGGGGAACTATGCAGATTATGATATTCATCCTGAAATTCGTTGTGTCTTACAATTGTATTTGCTATAGAGCTCATTGATCACAGCTAGAATTCCGAACAATCGTATCTCCAATGGAATTTCTGCAGTCATTGTTAACCTTATGTTGTTGTTTTTGTTCTCAAGTATATACTAAATGGTGGTGTCAAGAGAAGATAAATTTGCTGGAGCTCTTCGGCATGTTAAACCTATGATCGGTGCTAACAAATTCAGGCAAATTGATTTTCTCCCTTTATAAATGACTTTTCACCCATCTCTTCTTATAACTTTCCTGATTGGTCTTTGATTTCTGTGTGTTTCAATGCAGTGCGAGCCATCTCCCTGAAGTTGAAAAATCCAGAGGTCACCTTCCTCAAACAAATTGGTCAGAACATGCCAAGGCTTTTGAGTGTATACCATCCATGAATAAGTTTATGTGCTCCAATTTCTTTTACTCTCTCGAAAGCCAGAAGCCTAGAAGAAATAGGGAAACATCTGGAAGGTATTTGCAATATTTGAGATACTAGCAGCTCTTTCTGTCCTCTGATGTTGTTCTTTCGTTTTCGTATCGTTTGAATCTTTGTGTCATCACTTGTCCTTTGATATCTAGTAGAATAATGTTAATGATGGAAAATCTTGTGAGGTTTCTCAGTTTTCTTCAGATATCAGCGTTACATAGCTGAAGTGGTCTATGGTTATCTGAAAAAAAACTTGTTCCTCTCTCTTTCAAGGTCAATTAACAACATCATCCCTGTAAATGCGCAGAATTTGGCTCCCCAACAAATTGAAAAGGTAAGATTGTTGGAAGGAAAACCTGTGATGGAAATCATATTTTTGACTGATCCAATTGTGGATGATCTTCTTTCCATATTTTACCTTCTTCCTTTTCCTGTCTCTGAGTATAATTTAGGTCATTGTAGCTATTGAATTCTTGTTTTTGTCGGATTGATCTTCCCCTGGCAGAGAAGTCTCTTTTCATTCTTCTACGTATGTATAACTTGAGTTGTTATCCGATGTTGTCAGGCTTGGAGTGCTCGTACAAATCTCTCAATTAATAATACCTACCTGAGACCTGGCATTACTCCTGCAATTGATTATAGCAGCACTAATTGTTCATCTTCTACGAGAGGAAGATCCACTGTTAAAGTTACATCTAACGCTGATGGATCTTTCTACGCACCCAGTCATCAAGCGCACAGTGAAAAGAGTGTTACAGGAACTACAAGATCTTTTGACCGTTACTCCTCCTCTTCCCCAGCTGATGGTAAATTAACTGCTGGCAAGGTTCCGTGGGTAAATGATGAGGTTGGAGGTTGTAAATATATAAATGGTATGGAAATAGTACCAATGAGAAACTCTGCAGTCCCAGCTAGGCAGGTCGAACCTAGGGAAGCTAGTCTTGGTGTGATTGATGATGATGACATACGCAAGGTAATGTTCTCGATGCAACTAGGGTACCTTTTTGAATTTTATGTATCTTTTCCATGGAAAACAAGCAAAATTTTCTCCAATTGGATTTGCAGTATTTCTCAGCTCTAGCTTAGTAAACTGTAACATAGTTTCTTACAAAGTTAGTAGTAAATCAGCTAAATTTTGAGTTTGCAACGTTTTCTAGTGAATCCAGAAGGAAATCTTTAGTTACTTGTGCAGAATAAATATATAGATTAACTCCAGCATGTGCTTACTTTGGAGTGCAGTATATTGACGTAGACGAAATTGTGATGGAACACTACCAGTCAACGTGTACCTCCCAACCATCAGTATCTGAGTTTCCACAAATAGCTCCATCTGGTAATATATTTGCTTCCAAAGGAGAAGAAAAGCCATGTTTGCCTCCTGAATTATATTCTAACTGTAGTCATGGAGTAAAGGTATGGCTACCATTTCTCTCTTTTTCTACATGGTTATTTCATGAACCAATTGGTTTTCTCATTTTGCTTTCTTTAATATGAACACAGCTAGGGATTTGTCTTGAAGCTTCCACCCATGTGGAACAAATGAAGGACGCACTGCTTGCAATATCACATGAACTACTTGACGATTCTACTGACCTGAGCCCTGATCATTTTCAACAGCTTTATCAAGAGAGGTTTGCATTCTCATCAATCATATTGCCTTTTCATTTGCTTTGTTCAAAATAATCTGGCTTCTTTCAGAGGCTCTGATAAATTACGCAGAAACTCATCACGAGCTAATACAGCAAGATGGAGAGCTTCTAAGCTGTTGACTCTTGTATTGTTGGTAGGTTACTGTTGATAAAGCAAATTCAGCAGCTCGAGACCCTTATCCATAGTAAAGAAAGGAAAAAGTCATCTACACCTACCCATAATTTTCAGTACGAAACACCTCAAACAACAAACCGAAAGGTGGATTTTGCGCAAACAGATTCTGGAGCTCATGTTAAAGAACAAAGCAGATATGCAAGTGATAACTGGAATATGCCAAACGACCATTCATTTTCTGAAGATCGGTCTGGTCTTTCATCTGATCATGTAGAGAGGGAACGATATGTTCCCAAGATTATAGATGTCACTTATACCGATGGTTCGAATGACAAAAAGTGGAGCAGTCGTGATTTTCCTTGGACGAAAAATCTGGAGGTGATAAATTATCTGTCTTTCGCTGTTCTGTATATACTTCCCTCTCGCGTACTCATATGCTCCATTGCAATGGTTAGGTCAATAACAAAAGAGTGTTTGGAAACCACTCATTTCGACCCAACCAAAGAGAGATCATTAATGCTACAATGAGCGGTTGTGATGTTTTTGTTTTGATGCCAACTGGAGGAGGGAAAAGTTTGACATATCAGGTAACGACATCTTAACTGTTATGTTTAAATGGATTTTGTTCTAATTTCCGGCTTTTATTCTATACTCAGAGTTCTTGCTTAAATCCTGTAAAACAGAGATGACAGTTTCAAGTTGTGTTCTTGGGTGAAACTTTGAGCTAGTATTTTGTACTGGTGGACGATATACTTCAGTATCAGAAGAGTTTCTCTGCGTCTAGGACCTCAAACTTCTTTGTAACATCGTTTTCTCTGCAGCTCCCCGCTTTGATCTCTGCAGGAATAACACTAGTCATTTCTCCTCTTATTTCACTTATTCAAGACCAGATAATGAACTTATTGCAGGTGAGAACTTCAGGAACCCCAGAGATGTTTTTTTCTGTGCTCAGATACTTTGTCCTGATTTACACTTTGGTTTCTTGATCATGGTTATAGACCAATATACATGCTGCTTCCTTAAGTGCCGGAATGGAGTGGGCTGAACAACTAGAGATACTTCGGGAGATGAGCTCTGAGAATTCTAAATACAAGTTACTCTATGTCACACCGGA
The DNA here is from genome assembly GCA_026724425.1 of Erythrophleum ivorense. NCBI lineage: Eukaryota > Viridiplantae > Streptophyta > Magnoliopsida > Fabales > Fabaceae > Erythrophleum > Erythrophleum ivorense. The sequence continues at coordinate 831,165 of JAIUCV010000087.1, forward strand.
AAAAGTGGCAAAGTGAGTCATTTTCTTCGTTAGTTGTTGATTCTGGAAAGAATGTGAGTATTCGATTAGATAATTGTTGATAGGAGTGGAAAAAAACAAATTCTAGGATTGGACATTAGCGTAGATAATGGAAAGTATTTCAAGTCTTTCCTTTTGTGACAGATATTACCAGTAACATCCAGCTGACAAGCTTCTCTTTCTTGACAACAGAAGTGATTCCCTTTTAAGGCACCTTGAAAGCTTAAACTCCCATAGTTTGCTTGCTCGATTTGTTATTGATGAAGCTCATTGTGTGAGTCAGTGGGGGCATGACTTTCGACCAGACTACCAGGTTAGCCTTTTTTAAAGCTTGAAATAGACACTTCTTTTACATTTCTGTTTCTAAGAAACATAACCTTCCTCTTATTTTTTCCTTCAAAAACAATGCTTGAATATGCAGGGTCTTGGTGTTCTGAAGAAGAAGTTTCCTAACATTCCCATGTTAGCTTTAACAGCCACTGCAACAGCAAGCGTGAAAGAAGATGTTGTGCAAGCTCTTGGCCTTGTTAACTGTGCTGTGTTCCGGCAAAGTTTTAATCGCCCAAATCTGTGGTAATGTACTTAAATAGCTTTAAGGAAATTATGTTTTCAGAATGTTGCTTACCAAAAAAAACTGCAGGTATTCTGTTGTTCCCAAGACAAATAAGTGCTTGGAAGATATTAACAAGTTTATCAAGGAAAACCATTTTGATGAGTCTGGCATCATTTATTGTCTTTCTAGAATGGACTGCGAAAAGGTCGCTGAAACATTGCAGGTCAGTCGTCTGTTTGCTTTTCTTGTATCACTTATGGAGGCTTTTACATATTGTGAGCGTACTAGTGTACTACTGCATGTATTATGTTCCAATTTGGAAGTGCATGTTATTTTCAGGGGTTTGGCCATAAAGCAGCCTTCTACCATGGCAGTATGGATCCTGGTGAACGTGCTTATGTACAGAAACAATGGAGCAAAGATGAAATCAATATAATATGTGCTACTGTGGCATTTGGAATGGGTAATGAATGGTCTCTACAATAGCACACTTAGCTTGATTGAAGTTTGCTTCCTGCTAATGTTTGTATTTCAGGAATAAATAAGCCTGATGTTCGCTTTGTAATTCATCACTCTCTACCAAAGTCCATAGAAGGCTATCATCAGGTCTTTATTGAACATTCAGTTATGAAATATCTTTTTTACCTGATTTTTCATCTGTTGGGTATAAACTGATATCAGCTAGAAACTCACATAGGCTAATTTTGTTTCCATGCAAGGAATGTGGTCGTGCTGGTAGGGACGGGCAGAGGTCATCATGTGTTTTGTATTACAGTTATAGTGATTATGTAAGTTGCATAAATCAGACACATTATCAAGTTACAAACTTTGGAGGAATATCTACGCTCTTAGTCATGTGTGTGGTTACACAATATATTTTTCAGATTCGAGTGAAGAATATGATTAGCCAAGGAGGACCTGGCCAAGGCCCCAGGACAATGGGATATAATAGCATAGCAAGTTCTGGGAAGATTCTCGAAACAAACACAGAAAATCTTCTCCGCATGGTATTTATAATCAAGATTTTCTTGTCTTTGCTTTCAAAGTTCTAAAAATCTACTCTCTGATATATATATTTCCAAAAAAATTCTGCCTCAGGTTAGTTATTGTGAAAATGAGGTGGATTGTCGACGTTTCTTACAGCTAGTTCATTTGGGAGAGAAATTTGATTCGACAAACTGCAAGAAAACATGTGATAATTGCTCCAGCAGCAAAACTTTGATTGACAAAGATGTAACTTTGATCGCAAGACAACTGGTATAAGAATAAATCATCTCAAGTTCATTATGTACTTAACCATCTGGATGTTGTATCATCGGTGACATATCGCAATATTTTGTGGCTGGATAGGTTCAATTGGTGAAGCTAACAGTAGAAAGGTTTTCTTCAGCTCATATTGTAGAAGTCTACAGGGGATCCTTAAACCAGGCGGTATGCACAACTAACAATACATTTTTCTTGTTTCTAATTCCAAAATATCTGTTGATTCGAACCATTTCTGTATACCATGTGTGTCGCTAAAGCGCTTGCAAGTAATTGTCTTTTAGGTCAAGAAAAACAGACATGACTCTTTGCACCTCCATGGAGCTGGAAAGCATTTATCTAAAAGTGAAGCCTCTCGTATCTTGCACTATCTCGTGACACAGGACATTCTGGAAGAGGTTGTTAAAAAAAGTGATGTGTATGGATCTGTTTCGTCGTTGCTGAAGGTACAAATAATTCAAATTTCTCTGTTTAACTCTAGTTGATGTCATAAAAATAGATCTTTGTGGATATGTATCTCTCTTCGCTTTTCACAAAATTTATCTGTCTACATGTAACATCCATTATCTATGCTCTTACTATAGGTGAATAGATCAAAGGCTGCCTCACTTCTCTCTGGAGGCCAGACTATAACGATGAGGTATGACTTAGCAATGCTCACATGAACTTCTTGCAATGAGAATGGCACAGTAGCTCAAACGTAGGAAATGAGTTTGAAGCCATGTAAAACTAATACTTGTCAGATAACCTGAAATATAATCTGTTCTTCCTGCAATGCCATTGCTGCTACTAATAGATTCTGTTGATAATAGTTAGTTTTAGCTGAGACTTGCAAATCTTTTGCAGATTTCCTTCGGCTGTAAAAGTATTAAAGCCAAGCAAATCAGGAGCAACCTCAGGAAAAGCTCCACTAAAGCAAACAACTCTTCAAATGGCAAATGCTCCCCCACAAAATTTGGTATGTATCCTCTGTTTTCTTTTCGCTCTCAAAGATTTTAGTCACTACTCTGTATTGCTAAAAAGCTGGTTTCATTTATCTCAATGCTGGGCTAGATTTTCTCCGATATCATGCTCAAAGCCTTGAAAAAGCTTCGTACCGATATTATCAAGGAAAGCTCGGATTTAACCATGTCATACCATATATTCGGGTAAGTTTCAAAATCTGTTTCACCACATTCTATAAATTTCTCAGATCATAAGTAATACTGAAAAAAGAAAAAACCTTGTGCGTTTTGTAGCAATGCGACGCTTAAGCAGATAAGTAAACGACTTCCGAGAACTAAAAAGGAACTACTCGATATCAATGGTCTTGGAAAGTAAGTATCTATTTACCCTTTTTAACTTTAATCTCTCTAACCAAAGCAATGGAGAGAAAACTCAGGGTTTTGGTAATGGTTAACTAAACAGAGCCAAGGTGGTCAAGTACGGGGATCGGTTATTGGAAACCATAGAATCAACCATCAACGAACACTGCAAAACTGGTAAGAACGAGAGTTTCAGTTTAGGGAAGAGGAGAAGAGACGAGAACATCTGTCCCAATTTAGCAGATGACGATGATGATGATGATGATGATCCGGATTGGAGTTTGAGCCAGTCCCATAAAAAGACACTGAAGAACAAGTAGTCACTTTGGAGAAGCTTCATAGTGATTTAAGACCATGGAAAGAGACTATTATATAACCTTTGGTGAAATGTAACCAAAATGAAATGGTAAATAAAAGGAAGTAATGATTAATTGTAAAGAATGATTCTTATTATAGATGAGGAAAAGTTTTAGTTACATTATTTTATACTACAAACTAAACTATATTTGTTGTGACACTTGACTGTTTTTAATTTTTAATTTTTGATTCCCACCTGTCCCAACTTTGGTAACAAGCTCTCATTAATAAGCTCAACATCAATTCATTTGTTTAATGGCTTATTATACACATACCAATTTCAAGCCATGAAACCGATGTGGGACACAAGAAAAGTATACAATAAGTCTTTCCATTTTTCTTTTTCTGATTTTGTTGTAGAAAAACAATGGTTTATTCAAAAAAGGGCTTTAGTTACATGATTTATAAATTATACTACAAACTAACTTATACTTGTTGTGTCACTTGTTTGTTTGTCATCACAAGTGTTTCTTTGCGCCGAAGAAACGGTCTCTAAGGTTAGGGTTTTGAGATATTGCGAACAGGATGTCTAGGGTTTGGAACATGCTCAGAGCAGTAACCGAAACCAATAAAATCTGGTTTACAATAAAATCTAATCTTTAATTCAAAAACCGGGCCTTTTTTTCCCTTTTTCCCTGGTTTAAAAAAGTTCCAAAAGAAATAAACCAGTCAATAATAAAAAGGAAAAAGAAAAGACTTATGTGTATTTAGTTATTTACTAAAGCGGTTAAAAAAGGTAATTTATATGACAGCCCAATATGGAAATATTCTGAATAGAATGAAGAAGAAAAAATGTAAAAAAATAGTAATAATAGTATAAAGTGAGAAAGAGTCATGAAGATGCAAACAGTCTGAGTAATTCGCTTTCTTTCTTACAATAAGCAATAATGGGAGGCTTAAAGCGTAAAATCAAGATTGAGAAAATCGAAAAGAATACAGAAAAATCAGTTACTTTCACTAAACGACGTGACGGTCTCTTCGGTAAAGCTTCCGAGCTCTGTCGTCTCTCTCCGGAAACTCAAATCGCAATCTTGGCGACTCCTCCTTCTTCCAATTCTCACACTTCTTTCTACTCTTTCGGCCATTCATCTGTCGATCAAGTTGTCTCTCATCTGCTCAACGATCAGTCTCCTCTTCCGATAACAAACCAAGAGAACGGATCAGGGTTAGGGTTTTGGTGGGAAGACGAACGTTTTGAGAGATTGGAGAACGTTGATGAGTTGAAAGAAGCGGTTGATGCGGTTACGAGGATGTTGAACAATGTGAGGCTTCGATTAGATGCTGTGAAGATTGATCAAAGAGATAAAGGTAAAGGGATACAACAACAACAGGAGGAGGTTCTTGATCAGCTTTACAACACCAAGACGAACAACAATGAAGAAATTACGACAAAGCAAATCCCATCGTTTGAAGGAACTTCTGGTTCTGGTTTGTTCGAAATTGAGGAGGGTGGTCTGGATATTGATGATTTTTGTATCGATCGATTTCTAAGTTGATCCATTTTGATTTGATGAATGCTCTTGTATGCATCAAGTTCGATTTAATAAGGGTTAATATATATACTCTACTGGTGCATTGTTTTTTTTTCTACTTCTTTTTTGGGGTTTGGCCCGTTTGGGAGAATAATGCAACCGTATGAAAACCAAACTATTATTTGCTCCGATTCGGTTTGATGGAAATTTCTTTTGTCTGTTTTAAGGAATAAACATCAAGGAGCGATATAGAATAAACATCAAGCTCATGTTTATATAGAATAAAGGTCAATCTTATGTTGATATAAAATAGATGACCGTCAGTAAATAGCCGTTAGAGAGATTAGTAATTATTGTACGGCTATATATATCTTGTACTTATTATTCATTAAAGATAAGAAAAGATTTTATCTTCTCTTCTAAACTCTTAAACTCTCGCATCTGGTTCTTGTTCTTCTTCGTGTTCTTAATCGATTCCTTGATTCCGCATAAACTTACAGTTAAGTGTATTTATAGCAACGGAGAGGGAGTTAAGAGGCTTATACTAATCTTTTTTTAAGACTCTCAACGTGGATGCATCACCTGGGGTATAACTTTAAACATAATTAAGCTTAAACAATTAATCACTACGTATCGTAAGAACGTTGACCTTTTGTTTCTTTCAGATAAACAGACAATAACACATGCAAATTACTAATCAACTAATCATGTATATATGTATATGGTCAAACAAAAATAACGATCTTTTTAATATATGTTTGAAAAACCAAGGGCTATTGATGCGGAAATAGATCACAAAGTGACACAAGGGATTTCTCTACAAAGAAAATATATTACTAGAAAAACTTTTTAAGATAACTTACAAGTATATGCTTAAACGAAATCTACAAGCTCAACTCAGATCTATCCACGATCTCTCTTGACTTGTAGTTCTAGTAACTCTCACGTTCTCAGATCTATCAACGATCCTTGAACCTCTCAAGCCCTAACCCTTTGTCCTAGCTCTCTTACAAGATGATCTAAACCCAAAGTCTAAAGCTCTCAATATTTGTGATGCCGTCTACAAACAGCAAGAGCATCCTATTTATCCTCAACAGGCATGCCTTAGCGATTACTCCAAAAATGCCAAGGGAATATTTCCTTTCTTATTTTTCTCTAAGAATAGGAAATATTCCTCTTATCTTGATAGCTGAAATATTCCTCATCCAGCTCAGCTACCGCCTCTTCTGGATTCGTCCTAGTCTGCTACAAGCTCGCATCCAGCTCAGCAACTCTCCTTTAGCTCCGTTAGTCTTCCACTTATAGTGAATAGAGACTTGATAATACAATAAGATGGTAATGGTTACAATATATATAAGTCTCACAAGAGACATTAGGGATTTCATAATGACTAATCTATCCTTTACATATCTACACTCTACACGCCCCCTCAAGATGGAGGAAGAGGTGTTACTCCAATCTTGCTAAACAACTCAAGGAACCGTGGTCTTGGAAGAGCCTTGGTGAGTGCATCTGCGAGCTGGTCCTTGGTTGAGAGATGAGTAACACGAAGAGCTCCGGATTGAACATTGTCACGGATGAAATGATAGTCAAGAGCCAAATGTTTCATGCGGGAGTGAAACACCGGATTAGCACACAAGTAAGTCGCACCAACATTATCACAATAGATTACCGGTTGAGAGGGTAATGTGATACCGAGTTCAGTAAGGAGAGAACAGACCCAGCGGATTTGAGAGGCTGTGTTAGCGACTGCCCGATATTCAGCTTCCGTTGATGATCTTGCGACGCCCTTTTGTTTCTTCGAGGACCAAGCTATCGGCGTGTGACCGAGATAAGGTATGTAAGCGTTGGTGGAGACGTAGTCGTCGGTGTCACCACCCCAGTCAGCGTCGGCAAATGCGTGGAGAGAAGTCGGAGAGTTGGCCTGGAAGAAGATTCTGTGAGTCGAGGTGCCTGCAAGATAGCGTAAAACCCGCTTGGCAGCTTGCCAATGCACCTCAGTCGGTCGATGCATATATTGAGAGAGTTTGTTGACAGCAAACGCAATATCTGGACGCGTGAAACCCAAGTACTGTAAGCTACCAACCACCATCCTGTACTCTGTAGGTTCTTGTAGCGGTGTCCCCATGGACAGTGTGAGTTTGGGATTGGGAGACATAGGTGTTGTGACCGGTTTTGCATCCAACATCTTGGTCTTAGCGAGGAGATCAATTATATACTTCCTCTGCATGAGGTGTAAGCCCTTGGAAGTGCGAACTGCTTCAATTCCCAGAAAATAATACAAATCCGTGGGATCCTTGAGAGAGAACCTGTTGGAAAGGGCATTGATCACGTCTTGGATTAAGGCATTGCTGCTTCCCGTGACGATAATGTCGTCTACGTACACCAGGATGTAGACGAAGGTGCCATTGTGAATCCGAGTGAATACAGACGTATCAGCAACCGAGTTTTTGAATCCAATATTGAGCAGAAATTTCTTCATTTCCTGATACCAAGCCCTGGGCGCTTGTTTGAGGCCATACAAGGCTTTCCGGAGACGACATACATGGTCTGGACGATCTTTGTCGATGAATCCAGGAGGTTGAGCAACATAGACTTCATCGGTAAGCGTCCCTTGCAAAAATGCGTTATTGACATCAAGTTGTTTAATTTGCCATGAATTACTAACCGCATGGTGGAGAACCACTCTAATTGTATCAGACTTTACGACGGGGCTAAATGTTTCTGCGTAGTCAACCCCCTGTTGTTGTGTGAATCCTCTCGCCACAAATCGTGCCTTATACCTGTCAAGAACACCAGTAGGAAGATATTTGAGTGTAAAGATCCACTTGGTGTCGATGACATGTTGGTGAGGATGCGGCGGGACTAAGTCGAATGTATGATTTCGGACTTGTGCATTGAATTCGTCTCCCATGGCGGTTCTCCATCTCGGATCTCGCAAAGCCTGGTTCACAGTGGTGGGAATGTAAGGCTTTTGGGTGATGGTGTTAAGGCTAAATTTGGTTTTGGGTTTGGTGATATTGTTTTTGGCACGAGTGGTCATTTGATGAACATTCTCGACCGGCGGTGGCGGATGTTCAGAGACGGCAGAGGATGAGGAGGAGGAAGGTGATAGTTGAGTGGGCTGGTTATGTGAGGTTGAATTTGGGCTTGTATTGGATGGGCTGTTTGTGGTGGCTGATGTAGGAGGATTTGGGATGGTTGGGCTGGGGAGAGCATTAGAACTCGATGTTGGGCCTGCAGCAATATTAGAGCCCATATCATTGTTAGCAATACTACCTGTGTCTCCTGTTGTGTCCGACGAGGATGAGTTCATCACCGGCGAGGTTGGGTGAGGATCTAAATTCGGCGGCGGAGAGCTCGCAGGCGAAGACGGATGCGCTGTTACGAGTGGCGGCGGACGAGTGGGTACCATGGTGGCTGGGGTATGAGCTGAAGGCGACTCCACCGGTGAGGTGTCGATTAAGGGCGCCGAGGCGGCAAACGGGAAACTTGTTTCATCGAACGTCACATGTCGCGATGTGTAAATGCGACCAGACTTTCGATCGAGACATAGATAAGCACTTTGACTTAGAGAATAGCCAAGAAATGTACAGTGAATCGAGCGATCATCCAATTTGTGCTTGGTGTAGGGGCGGAGCCACGGGAAACACGAGCAGCCAAAGATGCGAAGCTTTAAGTAGTTTGGTGATTGTTGAAAGAGCTTCTGGTATGGTGAGTCGTTGTTGAGCACTGCGGTGGGGAGGCGGTTGATGAGGTAAACGGCTGTGGCGAATGCAAACGGCCAATAGTTTTTGGGCATCGCTGATTGGCTGAGGAGAGTGAGACCAGTTTCCACGACATGGCGATGTTTACGTTCCGAGATCCCATTGTGCTCTGGGGTGTGCGGCGGAGAGGTGAGGTGAGATATTCCGGTGGACGAGAGAAAGTTGCGGAGCGCAATAAACTCGCCACCGTTATCAGAATACAAGGTGCCGATCTTTGTTTGGAACTTGTTCTCCACAAGAGCTTTGAACGCCATGAACACCTCTCGGACTTGGGATTTCTGCTTTAATGGATACAGCCATGTGTATCGGGTGAAGTGGTCGACAATGACAAGGTAGTATCGAGAATTATCGACAGAAAGGATGGGAGAAGACCAGACATCAGTGTAAAGATATTCAAGAGGTTTTTGTGAGGTAATTGTGTTTGTGGAAAAAGGAAGCTTATGAGTTTTATTAATGAGACAATCAGAACAAGCAAATTGTTTTTGAGAAGAAGAAAGAGGTAAATGAAATTGAGAAACAAGCTTTTGAAGAATAGGAGGAGATGGGTGGCCAAGTCTTGAATGCCAATGATGAAGATCTGTTTTTGGTGTGGGTGAAGCTGCGAGAGATAGGATGGATTGGGGTGAGACCGGCCACTCGTATAGCTCATCTTTAGTCCTGCCTTGGAGCAATCGGGCCCCCGTTTTCAGATCCTTCACCTGAAACGAAGCCGGGAAGAATTCAACAGAGACACGGTTAGTATTGCATAAACGATAAACTGAAATCAAGTTCTTTTGCAGGTTTGGGACATATAACACGTCTTTTAAAGATAATAAACGAGAGGGAGTTGAAAGTTGGGTTGAACCAGTGTGCGAAATCCGGAGGCTAGAGCTATCTGCAATTGTCACCTCTTCTCCACCAAGGTACGGTGCATGCAAAGAGAGGTTGTTCAAGTCAGTGGTCAAGTGATGTGTAGCACCACTATCAAGGAGCCAATTGTTGGCGGAGTATGATGGAGCAGCAGCTAAGTTTGCTCTTGGTTGCCAAGGAACCGTCGCTTGCTGACGCTGTTGTGTGCCATAAGATCCACCAGATAGTTGTAGCTGCGAGCAGCGTTTGGCGCTATGGCCATGAACACCGCAAATCTGACAACGACCCTGATATCCACGAGGAGCATTGGAATCTTGTCGAGGCTGGAACTGTTGTTGTTGCCACGTTTGAGTACCGCGATTGTTGGTATTGCGGTTTTGTCCCCGATAGTTGTTGTTGTTGGAGCCCCGGTATTGAGCAGCGTTAACCGAGACTGGAGTTGGAGACACAACGACGGCAGATTGAAGCTTCGCCTCATGGTTGATCAGCTTCTCATGAATTTCAGTGAGAGACGGTGGTGAATCACGGCCTTCAATTTGGTCAACCACTGTTTTGTATTCTTCTGGAAGTCCTTCAAGGAGGAATTCGATCTGATCTTCCAGATCCATCGCCTTACCGAGGAGTGCTAACTGATCAAAGCGAGTAGTTAGGCCCTGATAATATTCAGTAATGGACTTTGTACCCTTCGTCCATTGTTTGATCTGCTGCTTGAGTTGCTTAAAGTGACCTCTGCTTGGCTTTGCATAGGTCGCAGAGAGAGTGCTCCAAACTGCAGCCGCGGTGGTCGCAGTGGAGAGCAACGGCTGAACGGAGGTGGTGATGGCACCAAGTAAGGCGCTGAAGACAAGTTTGTCTTGTCGCTTCCAAGCTGTGTAGAGAGGATTAACCGAGACAACAGCATCGGTTGTGATTGTTGATGGTGGGATCGCAAGAGATCCATCGAGATAGCCGGCGAGATCGTAGCCGTCAAAGAGGGCATGAACCTGACGGCTCCACATGAGGAAATTGGTGGTCGTAAGTTTGGTCACGTTCGTCATGTTGACGTGAATGAGAGAGGTAGACTCAGAGAGTGCTACGGTGTCAGCGGAAGCAGCTGAAGCAGTAGTTGTCATTTTTGGAGAAGAGAAAATTTTGAAAAATGAGGTGGCGGCTGAGATTAGGTATCGAGAGGCTCTGATACCATATAGTGAATAGAGACTTGATAATACAATAAGATGGTAATGGTTACAATATATATATAAGTCTCACAAGAGACATTAGGGATTTCATAATGACTAATTTATCCTTTACATATCTACACTCTACACCACTTAGCTCCGCTACAAGTCCGTCCAAATGTCCTGATGCACTTCCTGACTAATTCACGATCTGCGTCAATCCAGCTGTATCTTCAATGTTAACATCAATGATATATATATGTAATAATAACGCGACTCGCATGCACATTATTTAGAGAGATATGTAATATGAATGTTAGGGAAGTGTCTTAAGCGGGCGTTGAAGATAAACTATTAAATATCATATCTTAGATTAAGCGAATCTTTTAACATCATTTGTAACTTAGTAGACAAATATCTCTTTTTTTAAATAAAAGATTTGCTAGTAGGCAAATCTCTCAATGCCATTTGTTTTATTTTGTTATTTTGGATCAATTCCAAGAAATATTTAGGTATGCACTATAGTTTATTAAGTGTATTTTATAACGAAGAAGAGGGAGTAGAGACCGTAGATGCATGTGGTTGAACTTATACGAATCCCTTTTTACGGTTCTCAATGTAGTTGACCGCAGATGCATGTGGGCTATTACTTTAAACACAAGCTAAATCAAATAAATCATTATATATGATTATATCGTAAGAATTATAGACCATTAATCATTTTCCCCTTCATATAAACAGATATAAAATAGCAACCATGTAGGTGGTGGGAAACACAAATACAAACAATCACTAACCAACTTACCATGTGTGTGGTCAAACAGAAATGACGTTTTTAAATATATATGTTTATAACAACAATCATATAATATAATGTAACGCCACTCGCATGCACATTCACAACGATTTCATCTCCATCCACTCGTCTCTCACACATCTTGTTTCATCCTTCTTCTTTATATCTCAACAACAATCTGTTCCTCAAGGTCAAGCATATCTTCGAGAAGGCTATATGCTTAAACTTTCGACTATATCGTCCCATGAGCTATGTTAAAATGTTATTCTTTGACTGGTTATAAACTCATTGCGTAGCCTAACAAAGCAGTGATGTGGGATTAGTGAAAGCATCCTTTTTAATTATCGCACCTTCCAGATTTTCCTTTTAATTAGGTTTTAACTCATGCCCAAGTCACGTGCTCCTAATCTTTCCCAAATTGTCTAATTAATTGCAAGCCCTCGTTTCAATCGGATTATATGTCATCTCAATTCAAGATCCGAAAATGTTTTTGTCGTGAACTCTGTCTCTTATCTCTTCTTCTACCACTCAGTCCATGTTAAAGAATAAAGGAGAAGATGATTGTATTTGATAATATAATTCTGGTACATGACTGTCGTATATATACATGAGATGCAGAGAATATTCTAACATAATTACATAGATTACAAAGAGCGTAATTATAGTGATTGAGTCATCAGGAATGATGAGTGATACTTCTTTCCTTATCATCCCCCCTCAAGATGGAGGACCATGAGAGACACCAATCTTGGAAGTGGATGACTTAAACGGAGCTCTGGTGAGGGGTTTGGTTAAGGCATCTGCAAGTTGGTCTTTGGACGAGACATGAGCAACGCGGAGAGTGCCTGACGTGATCTGATTACGGATGAAGTGGTAATCCAAAGCCAAGTGCTTCATACGGGAGTGGAATACCGGATTAGCACAAAGATAGGTTGCTCCGACATTATCACAGTAGATGACCGGTGTGGAAGGGATGGAGACCCCAAGTTCTGTCAGCAAGGAACATATCCAACGAATTTCAGCAGAAGTATTGGCGACAGATCGATATTCTGCTTCCGTAGACGATCGGGCAACACCCTTCTGCTTTTTAGATGACCAGGAGATAGGGTGTTTCCCGAGGTAGACGATATAAGCATTGGTGGAGACATAATCATCGATGTCACCACCCCAATCAGCATCAGAATATGCGTGTAAGGATGTAGGATTGTTTCTGCTGTAGAAAATTCCATGTGAACTCGTACCAGCAAGATAGCGAAGGAGACGTTTCGTCGCCTGCCAATGCTCTGTAGTGGGAGCATGCATGAACTGTGAAAGCCGATTAACAGCATACGAGATATCAGGCCTCGTGAAGGCCAGATATTGCAAGCTGCCAACAGTGGATCTGTATTCAGTCGGGTCAGGAAGAGGAGAGCCTGATCGGAGAGTGAGTTTTGGATAGGAAGCCATTGGTGTGTGGACTGGTTTCGCATCAGACATCTTACAACGTTGCAGGAGATCAAGGATGTACCGTCTCTGTGTGAGGTGAAGACCAGAGGATGTGCGGAAAGCTTCAATGCCTAGAAAATAGTTCAAGTCTTCGGGATCCTTGATCGAGAATCGGGTGGCGAGAGCATCAAGTGTTTGTTGAAGAAGCCGAGGATTGTTCCCAGTAATCACAATATCATCAACATACACCAGGATGTAGAGAAGAGAGGAATCACGATTGAGGATAAACAAGGAGGTGTCAGCCAGAGAATTCGTGAAACCAGAACCAGTGAGAAAAGTACTTAACTCGCGATACCAGGCACGTGGAGCCTGTTTCAAGCCATACAGAGCTTTGTGTAACCGGCAAACATGATGTGGACGATCTGGATCAATGAAGCCAGGAGGTTGAGCTGCGTAAACTTCCTCATTGAGCGTGCCTTGTAGGAATGCGTTATTGACGTCCAACTGCTTGATTGGCCAATCACGGCTGACGGCAACATCAAGGACCACTCGCAGAGACGTTGACTTGATAACTGGACTAAAGGTTTCAGTGAAATCAACACCTCTCCGTTGATTGTATCCCTTGGCGACATAACGAGCTTTGTACCTGCGAAGAGAGCCATCAGGATTGAATTTGTGAGTATAAATCCATCGACAAGGAACAATGTTCTGATGAGCCGCCGGAGGGACTAAGGAGTATGTGCCATGACGAACGACTGAAGTATACTCTTCGGACATTGCGTTTCGCCACCGGGGATCCGCGAGAGCTTGGACGACTGAATTCGGAATTGGCGCAATGGCATTTGGTTTGGAAGCGAGAAGTGCGTATTTCTTGTTGGGTTTAGAAATACCAGATTTGGCTCGAGTAGCCATGGTGTGAGTGTTTTCCGGTGGGACAGGGAGAGGAGCCGGTGGCGGAGAAGGTGATGGAGATGGCAAGGGAGATGAGGTGGTTGAAGTCGATGATGGGGATGGTAATGGGCTAGGGGTGTTTGACGGGCTTTGAGTAAGTGATATGTCTTGGGAGTGGGCTTGGGCCGAGTTGTGTGAGACTGAAACAGATTGGGCCAAGGAGGATGATGAGTCATCTGAGTTGTGGGAGGAGGATGTGGATGGCTCGACGGAGTTGTGAACGTCAGGCACCAGAGTGGTAGTATGGTGGGATGAGGCAGACGACATATCTCCGTTGGGGACGGGAGACATTGGAGAGACTGGTGGTATCTCGGTCTGTTCGGAGGGCAATGTAGGGACCGGCGAAGGATCTGAACTCAGGGGTGACGACGGTGGCTGAACTGCTACGAGTGGCCGAGAGGACAAGGGAACAAAAGAGAGAGGCGGAGTCCAATTAGAGGAAGGAGTGTCAGGATTCGAGTGAAGGAGACGATGATAAGGAAAAGTCTTTTCATCGAACCTGACATGACGAGAGACAAACACACGATTTGTGAGGGGGTCAAAGCAGAGATAAGCGCTCTGGGTTAGAGAGTAGCCCAAGAAAACGCAGGAGGTGGATCGTGGTTCCAATTTGTGTGATCGATATGGACGAAGCCACGGAAAACATAGGCAACCAAAAATTTTTAATTTGGAGTAATTGGGAACGGATCCAAAGAGGATGGAAAAAGGAGATTGAAGAGATAGTATAGGAGTGGGCATACGGTTTATCAAATAAACAGCAGTGGAGAAAGCGTAAGACCAGAATGTGTTAGGAATCTTAGCATGATGAAGAAGAGAGAGACCTGTTTCGACAATGTGTCGATGGCGTCGCTCAGCGAGGCCATTGTGTTCAGGTGTGTGTGGTGGGGAAGTAAGATGGGTGATGCCAGAAGTGGAGAGAAAAGAGCGGAGTGCGATGAACTCACCTCCATTGTCTGAGAATAGAGTGACAATTTTGGTTTGAAATTTGTTTTCCACAAGTGCTTTGAAGCAGATGAAGATGTCTTTGACATCCGATTTTAGTTTGAGAGGGTAAAACCAAGAGTAGCGAGTGTAGTGATCCACGATGATAAGATAGTGTTTGTAGTTATCAATGGAGACAATGGGAGATGTCCAAAGATCTGTAAAGAGATATTCAAGAGGTTTAGTTGAGGAAATAGAAGTTTGTGAGAAAGCTAGTTTGTGACTTTTATTCGTAAGACAGTCAACACAAGAATAGGTTTTAGAAAATGACTCAGAAAAAGGCAACGAAAAACTGGAAATAATAGTTTTGAGGATAGGATGAGATGGATGGCCCAAACGAGAATGCCAATCCGAAAGAGACGCTTTGACAGTTGGGGTAGCGAAAAGAGCAGTAGCAACAGGTTTGGGAATTGGCCACTCATAGAGTTCATCCTTCGTACGTCCTTGGAGTAACGGGACCCCCGAGCTGAGATCCTTCACCTGAAAATGAGCGGGAAAGAATTCCACCGAAACTTGGTTAGCATTGCACAATCGATAGACAGAGATAAGATTCTTGGAAATCTCTGGTACGTAAAGAACGTTATTGAGAGATAAGGTTTTAGTGGGGGATGGTAGAGAGGCAAAACCAGTGTGAGAGATAGGTAGACCGCTGCCATTCCCAACGAGAACCTCCTCTCCACCGTTGTAAGGTTGATGGAGTGAGAGATTCGCTAGATCGGAGGTGATATGATGTGTAGCACCCGTGTCGAAAACCCATGGAGTGGTGTTGGCGGTAGTGGTGAAGTGGGCACGAGGTTGCCAAGAAGATGGTGGATACGTAGGAGTGGGTAGCAATGGTCCTCGAGAGTTCTGTGATCCAGAGAGAAGTTGATTACAGCGGCGAGTAGAGTGGCCAGTGACACCACAAAGTTGACAGCGACCTAGGTATGGGCGAGGAGTACGGTCATTGGATTTGTTGCTGTTAGTGTGCCAAGTCTGAGTGGAACGCTGATTGTTCTTTGGAGCGGAGGAGGACCGGTTGGTTGCATAGTTTGCAGAGATCGGAAGAGAGGAGACATTGCTCATGGTCTGGAGCTTGACTTCATGGTTGATGAGTTTCTCATGAAGTTCAGTGAGAGTTGGTGGAGTATCACGACCCTCGGTTTGGTCAATGATTGGTTTGTAGTCATCGGGAAGCCCTTGGAGAACAAAATCAACCTGATCTTCATGATCAATCAGCTTCCCAAGTAGAGCAAGCTGATCAAATCTGGTGGTAAGGCCTTGAAAATACTCATTGATTGATTTTGATCCTTTAGACCAATGCTTGAGTTGCTGCTGGAGTTGTTTGATATGACCACGGCTGGGTTTGGCGTAGGTTGCTGCAAGAGTTGCCCAAACCTCGGCGGCTGTGGAAGATCGTGACAGCAGAGGTTGGACAGAGAGAGAGATGGCACCAAGCAAGGCGCTGTAGATGAGTTTATCTTGGCGTTTCCAGAGAGTGAAGGCTGGATTGGGGGTTGTAGATCCATCAACGGTTACTGTCTGATCTGGTTTTGCAGCTTTCTCATCGATGTGAGCAGCCAAGTCATAGCCATCGAGAAGGGCATGGACTTGAAGGCTCCACATGAGGTAGTTTGTAGAAGAGAGTTTGGTGATGTTTGTCATATTGACATTGAGCAGAGAAGCAGAGTTGACGGAGACCGTGTCCGTGGAGGTGGTAACTCCAGGAAGCGGGTTGTTGTTGTCAGAGATTGACATGACAAAGAAGAGGCGAAATAGAGAAGAAGAAAAGAAGAAAAGAAAGAGGAATTGAGAGGTCTAGAGATCTAGAGCTCTGATACCATAAAGAATAAAGGAGAAGATGATTGTATTTGATAATATAATTCTGGTACATGACTGTCGTATATATACATGAGATGCAGAGAATATTCTAACATAATTACATAGATTACAAAGAGCGTAATTATAGTGATTGAGTCATCAGGAATGATGAGTGATACTTCTTTCCTTATCACATGTCACGTCCTAACCACTGAACCGCATGAAGAAGACCGTAGGGTGTTTCTTGTCCTAGAAGAAACAGTCTTTAGAGACTGAGAATGCATATGTAGAATCTGCCTCAAGAGTTTCCAGCCAGAGTTTTAGTGAACATTATGAAGTTCTGCTGCATTTTGCAATAATTTTACTTTATCAATACTATCAACCATTGTAAACGGTATCAATTTATTAAATGGTGTTTTTAAAACGATAATCATATTTTCAACATTTTCCACCCACTACTTCACTGGCATCTCCCACAAATCACTAGACATATAGACTGAGTACTTAAAAAAGCATAAACTGAAGATAAAAAAATATCCAAATCGAATCTAATGTTAGACGCATCCAAACAAACACAAAAGTACGAATAATAATGGGGGAATTGTAAATATACCCCAAAAAATGAAACCTCTTGTCCTCTTACACCTTTTTTGAAATTTACCAAATTTGGACTCTAATACCCTTGCATATACTAACAATATGAAATAAATAGTTTTACAATTTAAAATTTTTACAAATTTTTTTATTAAATTCAATAATATTATATGAAGATTTTAGAGAATTTTTTCACAATTGTTTTTTGAAATTTGAAGTTCAGAAAATTAAATGAAGTTTGGTTCTACCAAGTTTGGTTTTCAAAGTAGAATATGTCTTCTACTAAATGCTCTAACATCTATCCGTAGTAGAACATGAATTCTACCGTCTGTTCAGTCATCTACCGTCGTAGAACTTGCCTTCTGCTAAATATCATACGTTCTACGAGTTGGTAGAATGGTTCGTCAATTGTTCTACGTGTTACACTGTTTTCTACCACCGGTAGAATCTATATTCTACCATAGACACTGTTTCCTACCAATCGTAGAATCTGTATTCTACCATAAACACTCTCTTCTACATTTTTTAGATTGCATGTTCTGCCGAAAATACTGTCTTCTACTACTCGTAGATTATGTGTTCTACTCAAAACAACGTCTTCTACCGTAAGTAGAAACACCATTCTTCCGTTGACACTTATTTCTACGGAAGGTATAATTCATCTTCTACAAAAATCTGAGAAAATATAGCAAAAATAGTAACTGAATATTTAAAAATGGGTTTTGTGCAAAAAAACCCGTGAAGTAAATTTTTTTTGCAAATTAAACCCTCAGGTTTATAACGTGCAAGTCAATGCCCCGAACTCTCAAGTCACCCGCAAAACGGCCCTTGGGTATATCGGCGACGTGGCCTAATTTGGGCCTTCCCTTTTCCGCGAGACGCTGCGTTTTGGTCATAAAAACGGGACGGAGTGTGGCTTTCGATCCCGTTTTTCGGAGATAACTAAAAACCCGAAACGGGAATATTTGATAAAATCGAATTGGGGGAAATAAGAGATTAGGGTTCTTGGCGAATTGGGCGATTGCTTTTAGGTGTGAACTCGTGGAATCTCAGATCGAGACGGCCTTCCTGGTAAGCTTGTTGCTTATGGTTTGGTTTGTCTTTCGTATACCCACACTTAAGAAGAGTATTTGATTGATAATTTACAGGAAAAAGAAGCAAGATGACTTTCAGTAATCCAAGTTGGTGTTCTTCAGCGAGGACACATAAGGGATGCAGAGATTTTACTGATTGGAGAACAGGGATTCCGAAGAAGTGTATTTGCGGAGCTGAGGTTGAGATCCGCACCTCTGAGCTATCTCAAGGAAGAAGGTATTACATATGTAAGGGAAATACCATGGTAAGTATAGCCCTCTTCTCTTTATTTGTAGCTTTTTTACAAATATTGACTTATTATGAGAACTATACTTGGTGTAGGATGGAGAACCACATGTTAATCAGTGGTGGGATGAAGCAATTATGGAGGAGATTGCCCAGCTTAAGGGGAAACAGGATGACCACGACACACAGCTTTACTACATCGCGATGGACTGCGGACGTATGGACAAGCTTCTTGATGACATTGAGAAGCTGAAAGATTCAAGTAAAAAACGTGATAATAATGCGGGGTTGGAGTTCAAGATTGCTGTGGTGTTTGGTGTTGTGGTGATAATCATGGCTTTGATTATTGCCTTCTTAAAGTAGAGAATATGTATGTCTCAACACCCTTAATTTTTTGGAAAACATGATAAGGGTTTATGGTTATGTGTTTTGTAAGAAGTTTAGCTTGGTTTCTATGACTATGACTTATGTTCGGCTGTATGGGTTATTTTGTAAGAATATTAGTTATGTTCGGCTTTATGACTATGGTATTGTAAAACATATGTCTTGTATGAGATGATTTTGGAGTGTTAAACTCTTGTATGGTATTGAGCTTATATTAAAGAGGTACTTAGTTGTTATGATTTGAGAAGTAAAGTGTAGCTTGAAATTTGCATTGTAGATAGCATAACCTTAACAAAATATCATACATTAACATTGAAGTCTCATAAATTTGACATTGAAGTCTTACATAGGGAGAAAAAACATGAGAAGCTTGAAAACACAAGTTTTTCTCAAGAAGCATAACCACAAGTCCATTACATAACAAAAGCACAACATGAGCATAAACAAGCTCAATTCAAAAGCAGAAGTCCATGAAACTGAAAACAGGAAATTACGGTTGAGAGAGCCAATTCTCCACGAATGTGCCTTTGCTTTTCTTAGCTCTCTGAGCGTCCCTCTTCTTGTACAGACTGCTTGGCAAGACTGTGTTATCTCGTGCATCGATCACAGACTTCCCAAGTTGAATGTAATCATCCCCTGAATCTGGACTTGTAAAAACACCAAACCCCTCCTGTAAAATAAAATCAGAATGAGGAACATAGATCATCACAACAAACCGCAGCATAAGACATGTCTGAGATGCTTACTCTTGGGATATGCCTTGGTCCTGTATCATATATCGGCTCATTACTGCGAGTAACAGGTTCTGGCTGAGAGTAGGATCTTGTCTCTGTTTCATTCTTGCGAGGTCTACCACGCTTCCTCTTTGGGAGTGCAGAGGAAAGGCTTGGTGCATTCTCCACCACAAGATAATGGCCTACAATCCTTAGCTAGTTCAATTTGTTGATCAAGAAGAGCAACTGCTCTAGGAGTGTAGATACCTTTAGCTTTATCAGCCTCTAACCGCTTCTTGTCATTAGAAACCAAAACCCTTCGCCTAATCTCCTCAAGCATCTCGACTATAGGTTTTGTTCTAGCTATCCTTATGGCCGCATTAAACGACTCACCCAAGTTATTCTCCACAGCATCACACTTTGAAAACTCCGAAAAAAAAGCCCTGCAAAAAAACATTCAAACACCCTAACTCAGTCAAACAATGAGACATATTTAAGTAAAATAAGGTCTATATAAACAACAATTCTTACCTAGACCAGGGACACCAAATATTAATCTTCAAGTCAGCATGTGCAACAGGATCATAATCTTTCAATGCTTTCATCTTCCTTTCAAATTCAAGCGGATAATAGCAATCAGCTGCACTCCAGAACAGATCCTCTAAGTCTGCGCCAGCGTGTCTTTTCTTCCAGTTTGAATACACATGACGAGCACACATTCGGTGTTCAGCGAAAGGTAAGATATCTTTCACGGCTGCAATCAAACCCTTTTGCTGGTCACTCGCCAAGGTCAGACCATTGCCTGAATCTAAGTCCAAATCACTAACTAAATGTTCTAAAAACCAAAGCCAATTTGGCTTATTCTCAACCTCCACTATTCCCCACGCTATGGGAAACATTTGATCATTTGGATCTCTCCCACAAGCTACTAGAAGCATACCATTCATTCTCCACTTCAAGAAAGTCCCATCAAGATGAATTATCTTCCTACACGCATCTTTCCATCCTGATTTCAATGCCCCAAAACAGACATAAAATTTATCAAACTCGGTTCCCTTCACCGTCAGTTCCACTGTCGACCCGCTATTAGCTCTTTTCAACTCAGCGACGTAGTCAAACAACCTTGCAAATTGCTCATTTTGCTCTCTGTCAAATTCCCTCAAGCACTTCAATCTGGTCCTCTCGCATTTAGTCCAAGGGACATTAATGTTTCTTGACAAGAGTTTCTCTTGTAGCTGACAGGCCGAGAAATTGGGATTCAGCCTGAATTCCCCCATGTAAATCTCACTTATTCTTGAGGAAGTTAGAAGTGAAACTTTACCTTGCCAAGTGCAGTTATGCAGTTCTTGTAGCGACCTGATAACTACCCTTGGGGAGCTGCTATTAATGGAGGCATATATTCTCCATGGACAGTTTCCATTTGAGCAAATAGCAACAACTCGTGTTCTATCAGACTTCTTGTACTTGATATCCCTCCTCTTTTTCACTGCATATTTGATAATAGCTCTCTTAAAGCTATCTATACTCAAATACTCCTGACCTATCTCAAATTTCTTATAACTCGCCTCATCCACGCTAGTTCTTCTGCCATCATTTTCGCTATCATCATCATCAGTCACGTTTCCGGCTTCATCTTCTGAACTTTCACCACCGCTCTCAACATCTTCAGCAACATTAGCCTCATTTTCATCTACATCCCAAACAGCTTCATCGTCGTCCAATGAGTAGTTCCAACCTCTTCGGCGACCTATGTACGGATCGTCTTCACGAACTACATACATTTTCACAGCGCCAGCCCCAACACCATAGTGAGCAACTTTTTTCATTGTCTCATCATCCTCGATATCTACTTTCGTGTCTGGAGTCTCCGGTGGAAACCATGACAGTTTTTTCATGTTGTCCTCATACCCGAGCTGTTTCCCAAGTATCAGCAGAACTTTCCACAACTTAAACTCTTCCACGGTGAAGCTAGCCACGCGGAAGGACTCTCCACCATGATATCTATCATCTGGTGACCAGTAGCCGCCAATAAACACGAACAACTCGAAACTGGAGTGCAAAGATAGACAAATTAGAAACTTTCACAAAACAGTTGAAGGACTTTGGAAGAGTGGAAATTAGAGATAGAATCTAGGAGAGAAAGAAGAAGATAGTGAGTTTGCACGAATTTACCTCATCTCCGGAGTTTACAAGGAAATCGGTCGGATTTGCCAAGTATAGCCGTCGATCTCGCCAACGAAAATCGCCAAGAACCCTAATCTCTTATTTCCCCCAATTCGATTTTATCAAATATTCCCGTTTCGGGTTTTTAGTTATCTCCGAAAAACGGGATCGAAAGCCACACTCCGTCCCGTTTTTATGACCAAAACGCAGCGTCTCGCGGAAAAGGGAAGGCCCAAATTAGGCCACGTCGCCGATATACCCAAGGGCCGTTTTGCGGGTGACTTGAGAGTTCGGGGCATTGACTTGCACGTTATAAACCTGAGGGTTTAATTTGCAAAAAAAATTTACTTCACGGGTTTTTTTGCACAAAACCCTTTAAAAATCTTTGGAAGAAATATATTTCCTTTTATTTCTTTTCTCAGCAAAAAAATAAAAAAAACCTACACCTCCTCCTTCCACGATTATCTCATCTTCTTCTTCTTCTTTTTTACTTTTTCTTATCTTTTACTCTAGTTTTCTCTTAGATGCGCCGAAAGACCGTCGACTTTAATTTTTTCTTTTCTTCTCTTTTTTTTTTCTTTGTGTCGACTTTATGTCGACTTTTTTTTCTTTTCTTCCCTTTTTTATTTAACAAATTATTTATTAATTATTTAATAATTTAATAATTTATTAATTATTCAATTTCCTTAAACATGATTTGAAAGTTAAAAATGGGATTAAATTTTAATAAAACATAAATGGACAACATTTGAAAAAAAAAAGAGTATAGGGACAAGAGCTTTCATTTTTTTGTGTGTTTTGCCAAATTTCCCAATAATAATATTGTATTCTATTTTCTATTTTTCCACGACGAATACATTTTCAGTATTTTATATATGTAGCTAAAGTCAATAAGTGACCTGTGTATATAAATGTAAAGCCTTCCCAAAACAAAAACAAAACAACAAAACCAGATCTAAAAAAAAATGGATTACCGAAAATGGAGTTTGAGTATCATATCTCTGGCTTTTCTCTTCATCACTTGCTCTTCAGCTGATTTCCTCATTCAACAGGTTTTGTCATCTTTCTTTCTTTTGTTTTTAAAGCACCTTCTCAATCGATTAGCTTTTTTCAGTAAAAGTAGTTTTTAACAATGAAAAATAAATCTAGGTCACAAAGGACAGAGGAACAAAAAACAACAGTTCTTACATTCTCGAGGCGAATCTTGGTATGATTCTTGTCTGAAATCGTTTTTCTTTGGATTTTCTTGGTGAAAGACTTAATACTGAAACCCATTATCATGATTTTAAAAAATTGTTGATAGGAGTGACAAGAGTGTTGAGAGAAGAGCGTCCATCGAGTAAGATAGTGACAATAGCAAGCTACTCCACGATTAAGGGGAGAGGTGAACCCTACGAGTCCTCTGTTTTTGAGGCTGCTGGTTACAAATGGTAAGAGATCTTACACTTTTCACATGGGGTGTTAAAATCATGGATCACTGTAAATTTGTTCAAAGATCTTACACTCTTTTTCATTAACTTTTTTTTTTGTCAACACACTCTTTTCATTTTTTTAATTATTTATTTATTAAGATTATTTTGATGGCAAAAATAAAATAAAAATCAGGAGATTGGTTTTGTACATGATTGGTAATAGAAACGACGGTGGAGATGGGTATATTTCACTATACGTGAGGATCGAAGAGACAGAATCACTTCCAAAAAGCTGGGAAGTCCATGTTGATCTCAAACTCTTTGTCCACAATCTAAACCAACACAAGTACTTGACTGTCACAGGTATGGATATTACGTACTATATCATTCTATTTTCTAATAAATTTTGCTAGCTACATCTATACAAGCTGATTGTGATTGGAATTTTTTGTTTCTCCTAATTTTGGATTTGCAGATGGAACAGTGAAGCGATTCAACGATGCGAAAAAAGAATGGGGATTCGGACAACTGATTCCTCTTTCAACATTCGAAAACACGAATGAAGGTTACGTTGTTCAGGACATTTGTTCTTTTGGTGCTGAGATCTTTGTTGTTAAACCGGCAGAGCAACAAGAGAAAGTCACATTCATATCGAACCCTCCAGACAATGTTTTCGCCTGGAAGATACTTCGTTTTTCTACCTTGGAAGATAAATTCTATTACTCTGACGATTTTCTCGTTGGAGACAGATACTGGTTAGTACTTAATTTATCATCATGTTATATATTTGCTTATTTTTCTGTAACCCGATCTTTTAGGCCAAAGTCCAAGTTAATCTCAAAGCTTGAAACTGTAGTAACGTTTTTTTTTTATTTGTTGTTAATGTATAATCAGGAGATTGGGATTTAACCCGAAAGGGGATGGAGACGGAAGACCATATGCACTTCCAATCTTTCTTTTTGCTCAGGGCTTTAAGCAAAATGCAGTCGCTACAAACACTTGGGGAGCGGTTAACATCCGGTTAAAGAATCAACGAAGCACTAACCACAGACAAATATACTGTAAAAAACCTAACAAAAAAATTATTATATATTATTTCTAGTAGAGAAAAAATCACTATATGAAACTAATAGTTGGTACATTTTTTTTTTTTTTTTTTTTTTGCAGCTGCAGCTTGGTACCCGATTCGAAGTGGTTATGGTGTGGGAGTGAACAATATCATATTGCTAGCAGATCTAAACGATGCATCGAAAGGGTATTTGGTGAATGATGCTATTATCTTTGAAGCTGAATTGGTTAAGGTCTCTGTCACCAACATAGTTTCTGCTTAAAGATATCTAGCTACTTCTTTGTCATCAACCAAAACACGCCTACGAATAAAGAGACGTTTGATGACTTTGCAATAAAGTGACGTTGTAATTGTTATTTCTGTTAGTTTTTCTCTGTTTTGTTATCAATGAAATAAAAGTGAAGCTCTCTTGGTTTTAAACTTTTTGAAAGATGTTGGGGAAAGTTGGAGTGTTTAATGGATAAATACAACCTATTCAAAAACACAAATAAGTTTAATTTGTATTAATTTCATTTATTTTATAGCTGAATTCAAGCAGAACCCAAAAAGGAAAAAGAATTGGATACATTTTTTCAGAAATTTAAATCTATAGTTGATCAAAATCATATCATTATTTGCGAAGTGAAAATTTCGTTTCGAGGCACCATGTTCGCTTTCAGCAGCGGAATTACCGAAATACCCTTAATAAAAATCTTAATAATATCTTTAAAATTTCTTTTTTATTAATGATTTGTTTCGTGTATTTAAAAAAATAGAATTTATCCAATTCAAATTAAACAATTTATTCTTAAATGATATAATGATGTTTTGGTTTTTTTAAAATAAGCCACATATTTATTTAGTAAAATATTATTAAAAAAAACCCTAATTACAATATGATAGCGTCACAATTTTGGAAAAAATAAATTCACAAAAACCCTAGGTTTCTTAACCGACAATCTATTATTAAATTCACAGAAACCCAAGGATTCTTAACCGACAATCTAATATATAAAAATATAGCAACATCATCACAATATACTCTTCTTCGTTTTAATCGTGTTTTATAATTTTTGTGTTCTTATTTCTTCTTCTCATGTATGTTAGTTGTTTATATTATACGTTCGTTCTATTAGGACTAATGTTTTACTACTTATTCATTATTTCACAGTAATTTCTATATAAACATCCGCATCTAATATTTATTTCTTTGATTTCTGAAACATACATTACATTGCAAATTTAACAATACATACTTTGGTAGCTAATGGAATCACATATATCTGATATGGTACCAACGACAATCAATTCTTTGCAAGAAATAAAGGATATGTACATCTCTCTTTTTTATATACAACTTAAACTCATGAAACCCTAATTTTAATAAGGGAATCTAATCAGATTTGCTATTTTAAATTTAGATTCATCATATGAGTTTTATGTTTCATACTAGATCATTAGTGTTGGATCACTTAATTGATTAATGACTGCTTTTTAAACTTCTTTAAATCAGGATCTTACAAAAAAAACTTATTACATGTGATAGGCTTGAAGAATTTTACTGTCTTATGACTTGGGCCAAAGAGACACGATTCTAAAAAATTTGTAAAGATTTTGCGTCTTGAAGCGATAACTACAAATCTTTGGGTAAAAATAGAGTTTATTCTCTATGATGAGGAGGTAAATAAAGTAGCTATATATAAATTCTATATAACGTAATATTATATAACATTCAAACTCTATTGATATATTGATATCTGGAAAAAATGACAGGGCAATAAGATTCAGACTGTTTCCGTTTACGACGCTTATGATTGCAAACTAAACGAGAGAAATTGGATTCATATCAAGAATTTCGATTTCACTATTCAGATAGGATATTGTAGAGCTACTTATGCTGATACCAGAAATAGCTCTTTTGGGCTATAATTCTTATGGATAAAGTTGGTGATCAAGCGTCGGATGACTAGATCTGATTTCATATTAACTAGATGATTGCACGCGCCTAATGCGCGTGTGTATAGTAAACTTTAGTGATTTACAGATAAATTTCAAATTTAGATTAACCTCTTATCTGGAAATTATGTTATATATGTATAGGTGATACCCCGCGCCTAATACACGGATTGTGTTGAAGGTTTTTATGCCAAAAATATTATTCTGCTAATTTTTCACTAAAACTTAAATCTTCAAATTTTCCGCCAACAAATTTTACGTCGAGAAATTGTTTCAAATTTCTTATGATTCAATTAAATATAAAATATCGTTAGAAAAAATGCTAAAAACATTTAGCCAAGGCAAACCTTTCTTAAAATGCATAACCACAGATCAAAAAAGGAAAATAGCAATATCCATTATATAACAACCTCAAAGAATATGTGTTTAAATTCTTATTTTAAGGATCTCATTTTAAAAAATATGATTATGCTAATTTTTCACAAAGCTTAACTATGCAAATTTCACCCAAAACACTCTATTTTTTTCAAAAATGTTTTTCCCAAAAATATGGTTCCACAAATTTCGCCACTAATTTTTCACCAAAACTTAATTATTAACTAAAATTTTTATTTCAAATATTTTTTTTTAATAAAAAAATTGAAACAAAATATTCTGTAAGGTTCCCGCCAAACAAAATTCATCGGCAAATTTTACGCCGTAAAAAGAATTTATGTATTTTCTGCAATTATATTTTCCAACCAAATATAATTCAAAAATCCCCTCCATTTTTGGCTTCCATCAAAGCTGTTTTTTTTATAGAGGTTTATTTTTTTTATTAGATAGTAAATAAATGAATTACGAAAAAATAATTTGAAATCATTAGAATATTTAGTAGAAGCTCTTTTAGTCCAATAATTTTTGTTATGCGTAGGGAATATTGATAATTTATTTTAATGAGAAAAAAAAATTAACTTTCAGATTCAAAATATTGTGTATTCCACGTCAGAAATTTACTAAAATAATCGATGAAAATTGACTAATAAAGTAATGAGATATAATTAAATTTATGAATCAATCGTGAAGTTCAACATAACTTAGAAAGAATCACACATGTGTGAAAATTTTGGACAAAAACTAAAAAACAAAAGATGAAATCCGTTTGTTTTGACAGAAGGAAAAAGATGAAACCCGTTTCAATTTTATTGGAAAAGAGTGAATCTAAGAAAATGAAAAATTTAGGATCTGACGAAAGATGGAAACTACTTTAGTGTATTTAACAAATTTATAGGAGACTTACTGTGAACAAATTTCACATTTCATCTGGTGCAAGATCCAAAATCGAATAGCAAACCTATAACCAAAAAAAAATTCATTAGCTCAAATCATCAGAAACTTTAAAGTAGAACTAAATATACGTTTTGAACACACAAAAAAAAAACTAAATATACGTTTGCATTCCTTTTTAAAAAGTGAACGTTCTTCCCTATACATCTGTGTGTATTTATAGGGATTATAATTTCAGTATTTATTAAAATCTTTCAGTAAAATCATTTTATTTTTAAATTTGGAAACTAATATAAATGCATTTGAATTGCAAATCTTATAATGAAAGCTAGTCAAATTAATATTTAATCAATTTAGTTATAAAGATACGATTGATTTGTTATTAGTTGTTACTTTCTAAAGTTATAATTGATTGGTAAGTGATATATTTATTTATATGAAAACTTAAAATATTCTCTTTAAATGTTTTCCTTTTCTGAAAAACGTCCGCATCTTTTTTATTGGATACAGATCCGAATCAATTTTTTACCATAAACGTCGGTTTGGGCTTGGCAGCACCGGAAACTTTTAATTATAAAGGCCCAAAATTTTGACCAAGTCTTATCAATGAACCGAATGAAGCAGAATTAAAAATTTCCGGTTTATTTTAAATATACCAAAGGTTCGCGTGTTGATCCAAGACGGAATTGGATCGGACTTTCCTAACTGAGTCAACTCAGAATTATCGATTTAAACTAAAAAATAAAACAAAAATCCCAAAAAAATGTGGGCTCGCCACATCAGCATTTTAGCTTCCTCTTTAATATATTGTAGGATTTCTATAATCGAATAATAAAAATATAGACCCGCGTCCCAAAATCTAGGAGGAAAAAATGTTGAAGAGTAGTCAAATCATGTGCGTTTAATCGTCCGAGTTTAATCCCGTTTTTTAGTCATTTTTATTTGATGATCCTCTTTCAATGCATCATGTTCGATTTAATTAGGTTGATTTATATCTCTCTCTTTTTTACATCATGTGCAACTTTAATTTGAAAAATAGAGAGATAAAACAGAGAGAAACATAAAATCAAACCAAATTTGGAGAGCGTCTTCGTACTTGGAGTCTCCCAGGGACTTTATCGAGGAGATGCGGTTCCGGACAAGTTTGTCGAGGTTTTAGGTGAGCTGGTTTGAGGAGACTGGTTGCTCGGGAATTTCTTTCCCTCCACAAGCTATGGATTGTAGGCTGTAGCTTGGAATACATACCTTGTAAGGAAAAGGACGAGATGGGGCTGAGTTTTGTCGGAGATAATGGAGACGATGGCTTGCCAGTTCCAAGAGTAGTTTCTGTGGAGGTGCTTTTATTGGATTTTTTCTTTCTTTTTTTTCGTCTAAAAAGTTCAATTCGGTTTTACTGGAAAGGATTGGATTGGTTTTGGTGACAGACAACAAAAATTGATATCTATGGAATGTTACTTTTACGCATTCTTGAAATTTCCAAAGGAGGAAAAAAGGCAGATAATAAGCGTTCATTCCAACAAGTTTATTATAATAAACAAGAAACGGAAAACATCAAAACGGTTGCAAAACAGGTGGGGTGAAAGAAATACATAATAAAAAACGCGAAAGTGAAGCAAAAACCACACATTTATATGTCGATTTTACATTCATAGTAACAGTAACAAACACCAAACTCGCATTTGGTATCTCCTCCCACAAAAGGTGTGCCTTTGCAATCTTCCTTGCACTTCTCCTCAGTATCACATTTCCCTATAGAGTGTCTGCATTCTTCCCCCTTCACTTCTGTTCCATACACCAGTTTATTTTCGATCTTAAACACACACACACACCAAAAAAAAAAAAAAAAAAAAAATTGAATATAATTAAGCATAGGTTAGATTTAAGATTCTAAATACCTGCGGGCGACTGGAGAAGAAAAGAGAGAACAAGGACTACAACAACAACTGTAGTAAATCTGAAGCTGCCCATCTCTATCTTCGTCTTGTTCTTATTAGTATATGATTCTTGATCTGTGGAGTTACAAGACAGTAGGTTAAGTGTATTTATAGTAACGAAGCGTGAGTACAGAGGCTTATATTAATCTTTTTTTTTCAGACTCTCAACGCCATTGATCGTGGGTGCATTACTTTATACACGAGCTTAATTAAAAATACTAATCATTATATATTGTAAGAATTATTGACCATTTAATTTTCATATCAACAAACAATAACAACATATAGAAAACAAATCCAAACAATCACTAATCAACTAATCATGCATGTGGTCAAACAAATTTTTTAATATATATGTTGATAACATCAACGATATAATATAATATATGTAACGCGGCTTGCATGCATTTAAAGAGATGTAATTAATATCAATGTTAGTATGCTTCTATAAAAAACTTGACCAAAAAAAAGAAAAAAACAAAATTCTGAAATCGACGCTTCCTTCTTCCCAGAGCAATGGTTACAAGCTCATCCTGTAAATCGTGAAAAACCAAGGGCTACTGATGCAGTAGAGGATCACAAACTGGGACGGGGTTTTCTTTACAAAGAAATATATTACTAGAAATTCTTTAAGTTAACTTACAAGTATGCTTAAACGAATACAACAATCACAATCTATCCACGACCTGATTGCTCTAGTAACACTCTGTTCTTAGATCTATCCACGATCTTCGAACCTCTCAAGCTCTAACCCTTTGCCCTAGCTCTCTTACAAGATGACCTAAGCCCAAAGTCTAAAGCTCTCAATATTTGTGATGCCGCCTACAAGCAGCCAAGACACCCTATTTATCCACAATAGGCGTGTTGTGAAACCCTACAAGGTTTCGGCCTTGGTGATCACTCCAAATCTCCAAGGGAATATTTTCTTCCTTATTTTTCTCTAAGAATAGGAAATATTCCTTTTATCTTGATAGCTACAATATTCCTCATCCAGCTCAGCTACCGCCTCTTCTGGATTCGTCCTTATCCGCTACAAGCTCGCATCCAGCTCAGCAACTCTCCTTTAGCTCCGTTAGACTTCCACTTAGCTCCGCTACAAGTCCGTCCACACGTCCTGATGCACTTCCTGACTGATTCACGATCTGCGTCAATCCAGCTGCATCTTCAATCTCCCCCTTTTTAGCTTTGTGTCTCTCAAGCACCTGTAAAACCAACATTCGCAATGCACATACCAGAGATAGCCAAGAAACCAAGATAGTCTGATTTCTTCAACATTAGACATAGAAGTATTCGACACAATTCAGAACACGAGTTAAGAGTCTTTAAACGAAAATTTCAAAAGTTAGGTCCAAAAAGAAAACTCTCAACTCCCCGAGAAATCTAGATCCACAAACTACGTAAAAACAGAGCACAAAAAACTTTCAAAAAACTTTGCTCCCCCACAAGTCTAGCACGAATCCTAGTTTTCGTTTCTTGGTTCATCCTATTCTCCCCCTGCTTGTGAGCACACACAAGTTAAAAACACAAGATAAATAAGCATAGGGAACAAGATTGAGCAGAAAATTCAACTTACCTTGCAAACCTGTTAACTGATGACTTCTTCTTTGGATTGGTAGCCTCGGTTTACGTGGACTTCCCTTAAGCTCTTGAGCTAGCTCAAACTGGGGTCTTCTGCGCATGAGTAGATTGAGACTTGACGGCTTTCGGAACTGGTGAAGAAGACGGTGTAGCAGCCTTCTCTTTCAACTTCTTAGATGGAGGAAGACTATCTCTTTGAAGGACTCTTCGTATCCTTGACGCGGGCAAGCCTTTTTCCTTAAGCACTTTTTCCTTCCGCTTCACCGGAGACGGTTCTGAATCGCTCTGTTCTTCATCGGATATAGCACGCGGAGACACCTTCTTAGTAGCTTGAAAAGGATGACCCGGCTGAAGTACATCCAGAACCTTCGTGTCCTGAGCATTGTTGCCGCAAAGTGAAGAGCTGACAGGATTTGGATCTGACAGAAAGATCGAGGAATCGAGCTCTGGAATGTCAATCTCGATTTCATTCAGCTTATCATCGGCTCTGGCATCAGAAGGTGCAGTGTCCGCTGCTTCAGTCTCTCCGTCAATCAGAGGCGGAACTAGGGTGTTTGTCAGTTTGTGGAACCAACAACTGTTCATCTTGGCGATTCTCGGGTTTCTCCGCCGTCTCCTCTTCATCTCCCACTTCTTCTTCCTCAGCCGTGTTGAACGAGTCTGATGAGGCTCCATACAAAAAGATTTGCTTGTTGAGTTCGTCGTTTCTGTCAGCGGCTGCTTCTTGCATGTCTTGATCTGGCGTTGTAGACCTAGGAGTCTCTCTTTCCTCGGCTGAGTCATTGATTTGTACCAGAACTGATGCGGATCCGTCTTCGTGTTTCTTCAATTTTCCTTGACTAGGTCGGATTCTTCCTTGACAAGTTTCAGTCACCATTGAATCGGATTTGATTCTTTAGGTTTTGCAAAAGGAAATCATAGAAAAACTTCTTTTTTTTCTGCGTCTCTTCGAGCTTATATACTGCACTAGAAAACCACTTAAACCAGACCGGAATTAGGAATTAACATAAGTCAGCCGGATTAAAATTGGTTTGAAGACCAGAGCTCCTGCTTGATTTCCTGTAACACTTATCACCAATATCAGCAGTACAGCACTTCAATTCAAATTGTGACAACCACATAGAATTCGATCCAAAACAGAGTCCAAACAAGTAATACTCTTCCATTTGTCACATCTATTCAGCTTTAAAAACACTTTTATTCAGTTTGTCTCAAGTTAAAATACCTTTAAATTTTCGTGAAGGAGACAGTGACTGAGTCGACACATGAATCAGGATGTATTTCAAATTCTCAACAGATTCTTAGCACTTGGCCATCCTGATGCCAACCTCCAGCTTTCACACTGTCATACCTTAATCATGCACCATCCCGAATAATTGACAATACATAGTGCATTGTAATAGCTTTGACTTTGCTCAGATGAGAACACACGATTTTTTTTTTTTTTTTTTTTGATTAGATACCTTATGCACTTTTCAAAACTTGGAGTGGGTGACATGACGGTATGACAGGCAGCTGCTCCTCATTGACATCATTGACTCCAAACTAAATCTGAACTTGATATATACACCCCGAGTCAGTGCCTGTATCAGCTCCTGCATCATTCAAAACCACAAGTGCAAATTCCAATGGAATTTCTTAAGGTGACAAAACGGTTAAAGTCCAATGGTTTTGTAAATAAATCAGCGAGCTGTAATTCAGTGACAACATGTTCGAGTACTACCTGTTTATCTTCCACCAATTCACGAACAAAATGGTGTCTTATGTCAATGTGCTTAGTCCTTGAGTGCTGCACTGGATTTTTTGATATATCAATGGCGCTTTTGTTGTCACAGTAGACCAAGAAGGGTCCAGACTCCATCCCATAATCAGCCGACATCTGTCTCATCCATATAAGCTGTGTGCAGCAGCTTCCTAATGCAATATATTCAGCCTCTGCAGTAGATAGTGACACAGAGTTCTGCTTCTTGCTTAGCCAGGATATAAGATTGTTCCCAAGGAAGAAACAACCTCCACTTGTGCTTTTCCGATCATCTGCACATCCTGCCCAATCGGCGTCACAATATCCAGCAAGGTTTCTGTTGGATCCCTTAGAGTAGAAAATTCCCAGATTGACAGTTCCCTTGACGTAACGCAGGATCTTCTTCACAGCTTGAAGATGAGATTGTTTCGGTTTGGCCTGATAACGAGCACACACACCAACGCTGAAGCATAAGTCAGGTCGACTTGCTGTAAGATAAAGTAAGCTCCCTATCATTCCTCTATAGAGCTTTACATCAGCATCCTCTCCATGTTCATCCTTTCCGATCTTTGTGGTTGTGCTCATTGGTGTTCTAGCCTCCTTGCACTTTTCAAGCCCAAACTTCTCCAACAGATTCTTGGCATAAGTGCTTTGAGAAATAAAAATCCCTTTCTCAGTTTGATTTACCTGAAGTCCAAGAAGGTACTTCAATTCTCCCACCATGCTCATCTTGAATTCCTTAGTCATACTTTTCACAAAGTTTTCAACTAAAACCTCTGAAGTTCCTCCAAAGATGATATCGTCTACGTAAATCTGCACCATCATTATCGCATCTTCCTTCTCAAGTATGAACAAGGTTTTGTCCACAGTTCCTCTGACGTAGCCTGTATCAATAAGAAACTTCGTCAGATGTTCATACCACGCTATTGGGGCCTGTTTTAGTCCATATAGAGCTTTCTTAAGCTTGTATACGTAGTCAGGATGTGTAGGATCTTCAAACCCCTTGGGCTGAGCTACATATACTTCTTCTTGTAGAATGCCGTTCAGAAAGGCACTCTTCACATCCATCTGATGTACCTTGAAGTTCAGTATGCAAACCATGCCTAAGAACAATCTGATAGACTCAAGACGAGCTACTGGCGCAAAGGTTTCATCAAAGTCTACTCCTTCTACTTGTGAGTATCCTTGTGCAACAAGTCTTGATTTGTTTCGAACAATGCTTCCAGCATCATCTGTTTTGTTCTTGAAGATCCACTTTGTACCTATCACATTCACACCTTCTGGTAGTGGTACCAATTCCCAGACATCATTCCTCACAAACTCCTCGAGTTCTTCTTCCATGGAGATAATCCAATCCGCATCTTCAAGTGCTTCAAGATGATTTCGAGGTTCTATGGCTGAGACGAAGCATTCGAATTGGATAATTGCCATACTGACCATCTGCTTGAAGTTTAACTTGGTTCCTCTTGTTTTCCGTCCTTCAGTTATATCTCCAATCAGATCACTTGATGAGTGATTTCTGTGAACCTGAGTCACCGGATGTCTTACTTCAACCACTTTGTCAGTCATTTCCTCTTCTTTATCCTCATCTTTCTCTGAGGTACCATCCACTTCTTCTTCCGCAGGCGTCTTGGATTCAGCTTCATGGAACACTGGAGAGTCTCCAATAACCGCAATTGATCGGTCATCAAACACCACGTTGACTGATTCCATAACCATCTTAGACCGAAAGTTGAACACTCTGAAGGCTGAACTATTGCCTGAATAACCCAGAAAAATGCCTTCATCACTCCGGGAATCGAACTTGCCAAGCTGATCTTTGTCATTCAGAATGAAACACCTGCATCCAAAAACACGAAAGTAACTTAGGTTAGGTGTTTTCCCTTTCCATAATTCATATGGAGTTTTCCCTAACGCCTTTCTCATGTAGACACGATTTATGATGTAGCATGCTGTGTTGATTGCTTCAGCCCAGAACTTCACTGGAATGTTTCCTCCATGGATCATTGCTCGCGCCATCTCCTGAAGCGTTCTGTTCTTTCGCTCAACTACTCCATTCATCTGTGGGGTTCTAGGTGCCGAAAACTCGTGAGCTATGCCTTGTTCATTGCAGAACTTAGTCATAACTTTATTCTGAAATTCTCCCCCATGATCACTGCGTATACACTTGAGACTTCCTTTCTCAGTGATAACTTGAAGAGCCCAAATCTTGAAACTAGCCACGGTGTCAGATTTGTCACGAAAAAAGCGCACCCAAGTGTATTGCGAGTAATCATCTACTAGAACATAAACATAGCGCTTTCCTCCAATGCTTTCCACTTGCATCGGTCCCATTAAGTCCATGTGAACTAGATCCAGAACACTTGTGGACTGTATATCAGGCACCTTCTTGTGCTGAACTCTGATTTGTTTTCCTTGGTTGCAAGGGCCACACACAAGTTTCTCACATCCCTTCAGTTTCGGAACACCACGAACTATCTCTTTATTCACCAGATCAGTAAGATGACGAACATTCATGTGTCCCAAACGCTTGTGCCACAATGCAACATCATCTCGAACATTCAAGCATCTGGCAGATTGATCCCACATGTAGCAGTTGTTGCCTGAACGAACTCCCCGTAGAACTGTCTTTCCGTCAGAATCAATGGCTTTGCATTCTAGTTTGTTGAACCACACTGTTAAACCTTCATCACATAGTTGGCTGACACTAATCAAATTTGACTTCAGACCGTGGACAAGGTAGACATTCATAAGCTGTGGCTGCTCCTCAGAGGTTCGTCCTTTGCCTTGAATCATCCCTTTTGTTCCACAACCAAACGTGACCTTCCCTCCTTTTAACTGCTTCACATCTTGCAGATTTTCTCTGACTCCTGTCATATGCCTGGAACATCCACTATCGAAGTACCACGGTCCAGTGTTGTCAGCCTCATTGATCTCTTCAAATAGTGCCATATTGGAGGAAAATCACTGTCTTGTACCACTTTGTGATGTACATCGAGCAGGACCTGGTGCTGTCTTCCTGTAAAGGTCAATCTTTCTAATGAAGATTTGGTTCAGACCACGATTCCAATAATAACGTCCTTGTCTCCAAGCGTGATCAACTTTAGCCCAAAACTTTTTGCAAAACGTCTTGATATGACCTATAGCTCCACAAAAGTAGCACTCCTTCCCTTGATGTCCTCTGATGTGGCGATGTGATGCTCTAGCTGTACTGACTTTCTTAGCCTCAGATCCTAATCCCATAGTGCTCTTTCTTCGATTTCCACTCCTTAGGATGAGATCAAGTTTCTGTGCGGATGATCTAGTATCTGCTTGCATAACATCTTGAGTCATTCCTCCAGACACAAAAGTGACTGTCTTGCCGGTTGATCCACTTCCTGTTGAGTACCCCAGACCAAGATTCGACTTTTCAACACGATCAAGACTCAGAATCTTGTCAAGCTCCTTAGTTCCAGTCAACATCTTGAGTTGCTTTCGATGTTGATCTAACTCAGCCTGTAAACTCCTAGAGTTCTCCTTCTCCAAAAAGTACTCTTTGGTGATGTCATCTGCTCGTTTAACCGCTTCCATCTTTTCCAACATGATATTGAGATTATCCATGTTGAGATCTTTTTCCGCTTGAAGAGCCTTCTGAAGTTCACCAACTTGTGCTTCAAGACGAGTATTCGCCCTTTTGAGTTCGAGATTCTCCTTCCCAGTTTCAACCAAGGTATCACAAACTTCCTTATAGCTTTCGTAGATATCAATCTCAGATTCGTCATCGGTGGACGAGTCGTCGGTATCTGATTCAGTTGCTTTTCTTTCTTCCACAAATTCAGAAATTCCAGCAAAAGCTACAAAGTTAATGATTTCTCCATCTTTTTCAGTATCTTCTTCAGAGTCTTCACCATCAATACTTCGGATGTTCATCCTCATCCTGGATTTCAAATATCCATAGTTTCCTGCATCTAGTATCACCTTTGACCTTCCCATGAAGTCCGGGTGATAGCCCTCTATTCCGCAAGATCTCACCTGCTATAGCAATACACTCAAGGTGACTGCTCTGATACCAATTGAAAAACCAAGGGCTACTGATGCAGTAGAGGATCACAAACTGGGACGGGGTTTTCTTTACAAAGAAATATATTACTAGAAACTCTTTAAGTTAACTTACAAGTATGCTTAAACGAATACAACAATCACAATCTATCCACGACCTGATTGCTCTAGTGACACTCTGTTCTTAGATCTATCCACGATCTTCGAACCTCTCAAGCTCTAACCCCTTTGCCCTAGCTCTCTTACAAGATGACCTAAGCCCAAAGTCTAAAGCTCTCAATATTTGTGATGCCGCCTACAAGCAGCCAAGACACCCTATTTATCCACAATAGGCGTGTTGTGAAACCCTACAAGGTTTCGGCCTTGGTGATCACTCCAAATCTCCAAGGGAATATTTCCTTCCTTATTTTTCTCTAAGAATAGGAAATATTCCTTTTATCTTGATAGCTACAATATTCCTCATCCAGCTCAGCTACCGCCTCTTCTGGATTCGTCCTTATCCGCTACAAGCTCGCATCCAGCTCAGCAACTCTCCTTTAGCTCCGTTAGACTTCCACTTAGCTCCGCTACAAGTCCGTCCACACGTCCTGATGCACTTCCTGACTGATTCACGATCTGCGTCAATCCAGCTGCATCTTCAAATCGTCGATTCCTTGTCGTCCCTAGCGCAATAGATACAAATTCATTGCCTCATACCTGTAGAGCACCTTCTCTTTGTATCCGTTCAGCTCTCAGTGATTATAATAGCAACTTACTCTTTCCCCTTTCCACGCCTCTCCTCTCCGTCTTCTTCGTTTTTCATTTGCAGCAAAGTCGTTCGAATCACAAGAAATTAAACTGAATATATGCATAATCAGATTCATTCCTAAGGAAAGAAAGCAAAGTCCGAATCACTAGAAATTAAACTTATACAGGATTGGGTACTTGGTTCGCCTTATTGCCAACATTACTTAAACCAGGCGAACAATGAGAAGATGTGCAACCACAGAATGAGATTGCATGTGCAAGATCACATAGCCCCTCTTTTTGCTAATATATTCAGGTATACATTACGAATCCTGGAAAATAAAATATATTTTTGAAATGGCTTATTGAGTGTTTTCCTATGATACTGGAGGTTTGGTTTCATCTTTGGCTTTTTTGTCAATATTTTTGCAAGGTCAATTGTTTTAGTGTTCTCTTGAAGATGACTTTTTTCTCAGCGTTGGGTTCTGTCTGGGTTCTATCGAAAATTTGAGAATCGAAATATGATTGTGAAGCTGCTAATTAAGAAACTAGAGCTGATCAGGTTGACAAGCCATCGCTTTCTCAAGTGCACTTATAATACAAATTGTTAAAATAACCGATATATTATGCTGATGCTAAGAGCTGAGAGATGTATTATCCAAAAGTCTATCACATTAAGGGGATCACTTGCAAGGCTGAAATGGTTTTGGAATCCCTTACACTTCAGAACTATTGATTTGAGGTTGGCTGCTGGTGCGTATAATAGATCCACTTAAACTTTACCTTTTTCTCCACTTCCTCTTCATCATGGATATCTCTCTACGGGAAGAAGCACGAGAGCCAAAATTCATCACCAATCCCTTTGTCATGATCCAACAGCGATAACAACATATCGAGAATCTCAAGTAAACAATTATACCTTTATTTATGTTTGCACATAATTCATGGCATTCATTCTATTCCGAAAATGAAGCTTTTACCAACTTATTCCAAATATTACAGTATATAATATGAACAAAAAATGATATATGTAACCTCAGAAACAAAGAGAGGAACCCACGGAATAATCATCTAACAGGAAATAACAAGAGAATACCAAGAATTATTATCTGCAAACAAATAGTTACGAGACTATAATCTGTTTACCGATATGTTACACTTAGTGGTTGCGTCGTACATTGCATGCATTTTTCTTTATTTTATATGTTCACCCATTACATAATTTTTTCTGCTTCTTAATTTCATTGCTATCTCCCTTCCAATTTCCAAATTTACAACATCATACTCATACAACAAATAGCTTTTCGGTTTTTAGCCACATTTTACATATACGACCCAAATTGACAATTTGATTATATTCCTTCTAAAATCAGGGTGCGGGTAATGGATCTCCAGAATATGGATTAGATACAACAACACAAACAAACCGAATGTTTCTCATGCAAGAGTTAAGTTTTTTATGTAATTGCAAGCACGAGAACGATGGCCGGAGGCGAATTCTCTACGTGTCCGAAGAGGCTCCCGTCCTGACGGGTGTATAGTAGTGTCTTGAAACGGTATCGTTTTTATGTTAGTCTTTCAAAAGTAAACATTGCTAACTGTGAGGGTTGAGGACTACAGATTTAAGATCTTAGAATCTTCGGCAAAAGCACAAATTTTCGAGTTCAAAGGTTTGGAATCAGTGTTTCTCTTCTAAAATCTTTGTGTTAACTATGAAAGGTTTGGAATCAGTGTTTCTCTTCTAAAATCTTTGTGTTAACTATGAACTGTGTCTGTCATGTTGATTTTTGTCCATCTCTATTTTCAGTTGTAATTTGCTTTGTTCGTAGTTTCGGTCTTCTTGTCTTCTTTAATTTCTCTGTAACTTTTGTCGAGAATAAAAAATTTGATTTAAAACTTAACATTTAACCCCAAAAAAAGTTTCTATGTAATTTAGTACCTTATTTTGAAACTATTGAAATTTGATCTTATAAAATGCAAACACAGAGAGTGATACAATGTGAAAAATATTTTAAAACAAACTATACCAAAAAAAAAGATATATAAGCCCTCACTCAGCACAACAAACATATACGCTCTCTATTTTTTTTAAAGAATTTTTAAGAGTTTTCACACATATTAAGAAACTATATTAAAAATAGATTCTAAATGTAACATAGGTGATTAACAATTTTCACTAATTTTAACCAATCACAATTCAATAATATCAATTTGTTTTCTTGAAACTTACAATTAATCAGTATTACTTAATAAAAAGTATTACTTTAAATTTTTATTCTTTTATAGTTTGCTTCTAAACAATTTTCATATTATATACTCTCAATTTTTTTTTTTTAAGATGAAATTTTTTCAGTTTTCAATGCTGTTTTTAAAAAAGCATAAAAATAATTATCACTTAAGAAGAAGTGAAGGCTAAAAGACAAGTATATCATATTTTGGTGGCAAATGAATTCTGAGATATTTGTAACTCTGACACAGATACAAAAAAATTTGGGTTATGTGAAAATTATGGCATCACATAGACAATTGCATCATCAAAGAATTGAAATATATGATGTCTTTTTTTGTAACAAAGTTGACAACTTCATTGAAGTACAGGAAAACACAAAACTAAAAGTTGATGATGCATTATGTGTAACTTTTATTCTCCTAAATCCACTTAAATTCTAAAATAAATGATTACTTAAATGTACATTCCAGAATTTCACTTATGTGAAACTCAACGTTAGTCACACAGTTCTGTCCAACTATGTATGATATCAAAATTGCGACCCAGAAGTTATAAAAGAGAAGAAATGAATAAGTCGCGTCACATGAATAATGGACAAAAAACTCGAAAAACTAAAGAAACATTGTGTTGGAGAGACTATCATATTTTTTTAATTTTTTTTTTAAGAAAAACAAACTTTATAAACATGAAAAGAAAAATTAATGAGAAAGTAATAACATCACCCGCTAGTAGCACGGACTTTGACCTAGTGTGTCTAATTAAACGGATGTTGGAGATGAATATTATGTCTTAGTTTAAGCGAAATTTTTAGCTTTACGTGTAGTTTAGTTTAGACAAATCTCTTTATGTTGTGAGAAAGAGAGAATGGAATGATCTTATTCCATGAGTGATATATCCTATATATAGGAGTACATCATAGGGTTTCAAGGAAAACAACAAGAGAGAGAAGTGGGCCTCATATGCATCTATCTATGGATCTAATGGGCATCTATTACCCATAACACTCCCCCTTAGATGTCCATTATACAAAAATATATTCTAATCGCGTAGGATACTGCCTCGTTAAAACCTTTACAAGGAAAACCCAATGGGAAAAACATTTGTTAAGGAAAAAGAGTGCAGCGCGTAATTACTCCCCCTCATGAGAACATCCGTCTAGATATTTGAGATGACATAACCCAATAAGATGAACTAACTCCTTGAAAGTAGCCGCTGAAAATTCCTTGTTTAAAGAAATCTTCAAGATTTACTTGAACAATCTTCAGAACATTAATATCGCCATTCTTCTGCTTTAGACTTTCATCTCTTGAATTCCTTTAGGTGTTGCTCATTTGTATGTTCTTTGTTGCCTCATTAAAACCTTTCATGGAAAAACCCAATGGGATAAAAAACATGATAAGGAAAAAGAGTACAACCACACATATCGTCATATATCTCCTCCTTGGAAGCATCTTCTTCAGGAGATGCATTCCAATCATATATACCATATGTTGGTAATCATAATAAGTATAATATTAATGAATAAAGTCATGTGATTATCTTATAATCTCTTATTGGACTTCTTGTCCATAACAACTTTTCACAAAAACAATCATTTCTTGATCTTTTGAACTTCGGGTCCAAACTTTATGTGAAAAGATCAATACATTGCTCAATTAACATTTTAAGTATGATACCTCGGGACCAAATATATATGAGCATTCTTTATGTATATACTGCAATGATCTTTTAAGATAACATATCTTTTGCTAAATTGTCTATTTGAGATAACCGAAGACAACTTTGTCTTCCAAAATCTTTTATCTCATATTCTTTGCATCATACTATTTTTGATAACTCTTCAAGAGTTTGATACTCATATTAAAGATCTCTTTTGATCCATAATACTTTGATAAATATACATGGGTATTAGTTAGCCTTATATATTCACTTTCGTGATTATACCCATGAAACATATTTATTTTCATTTGATTGAATAGCTAGTGTTCTTCAGGAACATAACGATTAAATTATTAATTCCTCAATGATTATATCCTTCAGGGACTTTTATATAAATGTCATTGTTTAGTGGGTCATATATGTCAAGTTCTTCTTTTATTGCCAAACTTAAGTAACTTGAAAGTTGCATCCACCACATGAGATTATATCTCTTCATATCATTTTTCTTAGGCACAAATGCCTATTTATAACCCACTCGTTTTACACTTTTTAGGTGTAAGGACTTCTGGTCCAAATATTTTTCTCTTTTCTAAGAGATTTTAGTTCTGCGTCTATTGCTTCTTTTCGATTTGGCCAAATCATTACTTTGTGTACAAAATGCAATAGACTTTGTTTCTTGATCCTCTTTCTCATTCATAACATCAACTGCTACATTGCATGCAAATATTTTATTTACGACGTCGTTTTGCTTTTATGGTTCCATTTTATTCCATACATGACATAATTAATTCTCGAGATCTCTTCTTTGTCTCAGGTACCTGAATTTCTTTCTTTGTCATGTTTATGTCTCTTCTGGAGATCATATAAAATTTTTTGTTTCCTCGGTTTGACCATTATCAATTTATGCTCTTTTTACTTTTCTGAGGATTTTAATATTTGGAACCAACCAGTCTATCACGCTTCATGCGTTCTTTAGACTTACTAGCAGCTTGATATTATCCTTCTGGGACATCAATTCTTATAAGAGCATTTACAGCTTGTAAGTGACTCAATCACTATATTTGGATCACTAAATGTATCTGGCAATTGATACAGTAAGTTTTGTGAATGAATTATCTTTAGGACTTCTATTTCACATTCTATAGTCCGAGGATCAATGATAATTCATTCCAACTTTAATCTTTTTCCAACTGTTTATTTTTCTCCCCCTCATGTTGGAAAGATTGGCTTACTAAGATGACAATATGCATATCAAGCCATATTTAAATCCTTCATGGATAGCTATAGATATTATCAAAGGAGATTCATATCCAACATATATCTACCACCTCTTTCGAGGATCCATCTTATATTGCTGTGGTGGAGCAATATTGATGTATATTGTACATCCAAATACTTAAAGATGGAATTTATTAGGTTTCTGACCCAAAACCAATTTTGATGGGGAGAACTTTTAGTTACTCATTGGCTTTATGCGAATTAATGCTTTTGCATTTTGTGTATGAACATTTGCTACTGGATGTTCAGCGTTAATGTTTATAAACATGTTTTTCTCATCAAAGACTTAAGATGTGAATTCACTAGCATTACCAAGTAATCTCACAAACTTCAGGTTGCAGACTATAACGTTGATACATACAATTATCTTGTTGCAAATGTGTTATTAAACCATAAATATTTCTTGTATACTTTCTAGAATAATGAATAGATTCCAAATCTATTTTGGCTAGTGATAATTGTTGCATTATCATAATCTCTTATGATAAAATATCATATTAGAAATCATTAAGAAGAATCTTCTAGTTCTTCAATAAATGTCTACATGTTGTATTTTACTTCGCATAATTCTTGAACCGGAATGGTCTAACCAGTTCATGCCAAAGTATGTTATATTCGGTAAACTTCTGGTTTACTATATAACATCTATTTAACTTTTCTTCATATATTGTCTTAACTTGATTAACTTTGAAATCCCTTGGAGTTACTTTATATATGATTCATCAAGATCATTTATCTTTGAATATAATCTTCTGGACTATGATATAGGGATTGTTAGATTTTTCTTGATCAATGATCAAGTTTATCTTGAGTGTGAACATAATCTTCTAGATGTTTCACTTATTATATATTGATTGTGGGATTCATCCATTCTCCCCCTCGAGATGATGATACTTCTTGAAACAACCGAATTTTTTTTTTTTTTTTTTTATAAATAATTAGCCCAGATTAATATTCCCATAAATATTAATCCTCAACAGCTAATTCAACACAATGCGGAAGAAAACCAATAATATTAAATCATAATTAACTATTCAACAATAACCAACAAAGAATAAAACCAATAAACCAATAACCAATAAGCAACCTAAGCCG
Organism: Erythrophleum ivorense; assembly: GCA_026724425.1. Lineage (NCBI taxonomy): Eukaryota > Viridiplantae > Streptophyta > Magnoliopsida > Fabales > Fabaceae > Erythrophleum > Erythrophleum ivorense. The sequence goes on from JAIUCV010000087.1 coordinate 874,993, forward strand.
GTTTGCTACATTATTAAAATAAAGTCTAACACCCTAAACTCATGAATTCTCAATCAACCACATCATAAATGCCAGAATCCAAATCCTAATCTCATCATCCTCTTCTCTCGGTCTCTTTCCGCGGATGAACATTGCTGTTACCTGCATCACATTACGAAAGAGATGCGTAAGTATTATCATAAATACTTAGTGAGTGGATCATCCTGCCTACAGGCCAATTACGTCAAACACTAGACAAAACATCACAATAATCAACAACAATAACAATACTCAACATTAATCAACAGTATAAACCATCCCTGTCAGGAAACACTCACGTTTCCTGACACCCAGGTTGGTGTCGACCGACACCTCTATGGTGTCGATCGACGCCATCCTTCTGAGTGTCGATCGACACCCGGAGGTGTGTCGATCGACACCAGCTCGACGACCCGAAGCCAAAATCTACAAAACAGCGCAGTTTCACAGATAAACACAGATTCGGGGTTTTCAAGGCCCCAAAATGAATCAAATCAACCAAAACTCGAAGAACACGAAGAACATCAATCCTAAACTCAGAAAATCCACGAAAACTCTAGTGAAACGGACCTACAGTCACGCACTCACCTTGGATTTAACGGGAGAAAAGAAAGGAGATGAAACAAGGCTCAGATCTGCTCCAGGAACTCGAAATTTCTCACCAAAATCGCCTCCTTCTCTCTGCAAAAGTCCAACCTCGAAAACTGTGCCTTTGCTCTGCGGCTACAGTGTTTTAATCGCGAGTTAGGGCTTCAATCGCCCAAAACCGAGCCAAACCGCAATCACTTGAATCAAACCGGTCGATTTCACCATAACCGGTGTCGATCGACACCCTCCCTTGGTGTCGGTCGACACCCATCGACCAAAACCAACCCAATTGCAAATCGATCGACTTAAACCGGAAATCAAACCCGATAACCGGTGTCGATCGACACCCTTCGGGTGTCGATCGATACTAGTCGTTCAGAAGCATTTAACACACTTTCTTCGCGATGCTTGAACCTTAGACAGACTGCACAACAATCAAACAAGAACATGTACAGTCAACCCTCAATTCACACCTCTAAGAGCATGTGCCAACTACTCCCGAACCCCTAGCATCGTCCAACACCACTTCCAAAACAACTTTCTGGTTCACGGATGTTACAATTCTCCCCCACTAAAATGGATTCGTCCTCGAATCCCAACACAAACGTCTCTCCAAGACCTCAAAACTCAAATTTTTAGTCCTATGTTATACGCATGTTTCCAAGATATTATTACTCTCAATGCCATAACCGCAGTCATGACATCCATACTGCGACTCGCGGTCCAGTACCAAAATGTGACCAATGTCACAAAACCAAACGTGACCCGAAGTCACAACCAAAATGTGATCCCTGTCACAACCAAAACGTGACCCACCGTCACTAAAACAACCCATATCGAGGTAGCGACCCCCAATATAAGTCCGCTGGGCACCTAACGTCCCAACACAAATAGAACCACCGTCTACAAGGCCCACCGCCTCTAGACAAAACGAGTAATAAAATCTGAAACGCGTACCAACATATGACTAAAACTTCCAATGACCCCACCGGCCAAAGAAACTTGTAACATCCAAACCATAACCAAAAATATGAGGCAAAACTCCATCTCATATAACTCCAAAAATGTATATCGTACAACAAAACGAAAATACATAAGTCCAAAACCAACAACAACAAAGCCAAAAACAAGACTAGAACCACAAAGATGAATCACTCCACAGCCTGCTTGTCGAACCACTTTCCGAACTTCAGCTTCATCTTTGCCTCTGGCTCCCAAGTCTGCTCCTCTGTGCCACTACAGTCCCACAAGACTCTCAACAATGGCACCCTCTTGTTCCGCAGAACCTTGACTCTCCTCTCAAGAATCCTCACAGGAACTGCCGGAACTGTCATATCTGGCTGGAGATCCTCTGGAATCTCAACCACAACCTCCTCTGAAGGACGCAAACACCTCCTCAACATAGACACATGAAACACCTTATGAAAGGCGCTCATAATCGGTGGCAACTCCAACCGATAAGCCACTGGCCCAACTCGCTCCACCACTGGAAACGGACCCATAAACCGCGGACTGAGCTTGTTCTCTGCTATGGACCTGTTAGGGCCCCTCAACATAGCCATCTTGAGATAAACTCTATCTCCCACCTGAAACTCAAGCTCACGTCGCCGCCTATCTGCATAACTCCTCTGTCTATCCTGAGCCTCCTTCATGTTCAGCCTCAAGACACGAATCTTCTCCGTCGTCTCCTGAACAAAACTAGCTCCATACATGCTGCGCTCCCCCACTTGGGTCCAGCATAAGGGTGTCCTGCATGGCCTCCCATACAAAGCCTCATAAGGAGCCATACCAATACTAGACTGAAAACTGTTGTTATAGGCAAACTCTGCCAAACACAGATGATCAGCCCAATGACCACCCCAATCCAGTACACACATCCTAAGCAGATCCTCCAAAGTCTGAATAGTCCTCTCTGACTGCCCATCTGTCTGCGGATGATACGCTGTACTCATATGCACCTTAGTGCCCATCTCAGTCTGAAATGCCCTCCAAAACTCTGAAGCAAACCTCGGATCTCTATCCGACACGATACTGGCTGGCACTCCATGCAGCCTCACAATCTCTCGCACAAACTTCCTAGCCAAGACAGCTGCTCCATCTGTCTTCTTGATAGCCAAGAAATGTGCTGACTTGGTCAAGCGATCCACAATGACCCAAATCGCATCAAAAGTCCGTGAGATAGGTAATCCCACCACAAAATCCATAGTGATCATATCCCACTTCCACTCTGGAATGGGTAAACTCTGCAAAAGACCACTAGGCACCTGATGCTCTGCCTTGACCAAAGAACAAGTGTTGCACCTCGCAACCCAATCTGCCACATCCCTCTTCATCCCAACCCAATGATAATACCGTTTGAGGTCACGGTACATCTTGGTAGCACCCGGATGAATCGAAAACTTGCTCGAATGAGCCTCTCTCAAAACCTCATGCCTCAACTCCTCATCCTTGGGCACACAAACTCGCCCACGAACCAAGATAGTCCCATTCGAAGAGACCTGATACTCAGAATCAACCGCCTGCGAAGCATCAATCAAACCCTGATCACTCTGCTGCGCCACTCTGATCCTACTGAGTAAATCTGCCTGATCAGCTGCCTCTAAACCCAAAGGCTCCTCTGAAATAGCACAAAGACGCAATGTACTAATCTCGCTGACCAAAGCCTCAACACCACGCTCCCTATCTGAATCAACCCTCCGTCGACTCAAAGCATCTGCCACCAAATTGGCCTTGCCTGGATGATAAACAATATCCAAGTCATAGTCTGCCAGAAACTCCACCCAACGCGTCTGTCTCGCATTCAGCAAAGGCTGAGTGAAAATATGCTGTAGACTCTTGTGATCTGTAAAGATCTGCACTCTACCACCATAAAGATACGACCTCCAAATCTTGAGTGCAAAAACTACTGCTCCCAACTCAAGATCATGTGTAGGACGGTTGCGCTCACTGCCCTGCAACTGCCTCGAAGCATAGGCAATCACTCTGCCCTCCTGCATCAAAACACAACCAAGTCCAACACCTGAAGCATCTGTGTACACTACATATGGCTTCCCCGGGTCAGGTAATGCCAAAACTGGTGTACTAGTCAACATCTCCTTGAGCTTCCCAAAGCTCTCCTCGCACTCCGGCGACCACACAAACGGCACTTCCTTGCCAGTCAACCTCGTCATCGGCTGAGACATACTCGCAAACCCCTTGACGAACCTCCTGTAGTAGCCTGCTAAACCCAGAAAACTCCTGATCTCGGTAGCACTACTCGGTCTAGGCCAATCCCTGATAGCCTCAATCTTAGCCGGATCCACAGAAACTCCCTCTGCAGAAACAATATGGCCAAGAAAACCCATCTCCCTCTGCCAAAAGCTGCACTTGCTCAACTTAGCAAACAGCTTCTGCTCTCGAAGCTTCTCCAAAACAAGCCTCAAATGAGTCGCATGCTCCTCTGGACTCCTCGAATACACCAAAATGTCATCAATGAAAATAATGACAAACACATCCAGAAACTCCCTGAATACGTCGTTCATCAACCTCATAAATGCTGCCGGCGCATTAGTCAAACCGAAAGGCATGACCACAAACTCGAAATGTCCATACCTCGTCCGAAAAGCTGTCTTCCGGACATCTGCCTCATCTATCGGGATCTGATGATAACCCGATGCCAAGTCAATCTTGGAGAACCAAGTAGCCCCTCTCAACTGATCCAACAACTCATCGATCCTCGGAAGTGGGTACCTGTTCTTCACTGTGACTCGGTTAAGACCCCGATAATCGATGCACAACCGAAAACTGCCATCCTTCTTTTTCACAAACAACACTGGCGCTCCCCATGGCGAAACACTAGGTCTGATGAACCCTTTACTCAAAAGGTCCTCTAGCTGCTTCTTCAGCTCTGCCATCTCTGCTGGAGCCATCCTGTAAGGTGTCTTCGATATCGGAGCTGTCCCGGGCTCTAAATCAATCGTGAAAGGATCTGACCGAGATGGTGGCAATCCCTTCAGCGACCGAAATACATCCTCGAAATCCTGGACAACCTGAATATCCTGCAGACTCACCTCACCACTGGACTCTGTCATAGTGATCGTCGCCAAATAGGCTTCGCAGCCCCGCTCTAACAACTGCTCTGCCTGAATAGCTGAAATCACTATACTCCCCGAAGTCGGTCTCACTCCCTGATAAACCAACTTCCCTGCATCCCGCTCAAACACAACTCTACCTCTGAAGCAATCCAGATGAACTCGGTATAGAGATAACCAGTCCATCCCCAAAATCACGTCATACAGTTCCACTGGACTGATGACCAAATCTGCTGGCATAGACTGCCCCGCAATCTGCACATCAACTGCTCTAGCTCTGCCCGAAGTAGCCAAATAACCACCACCGGCCACCTTGACAAAGCCTGAAGCCTCGCCATCGCTACTCCGAATACCACTACCCTCAGCTCTCTCCGGAGTTATGAAGCAATTAGATGCTCCCGAGTCAAACAGAACGTGAGACTCAAAACCTCCAACTAACAAGGTCCCTACACAATTCCACAAGTGTTGAGAACCTCTAACTCTACCACAGTAAAACAACAGAAACAGACAACACCAACAATTCTACCTTAAGAATTTAAAAGTCTGAGTCAAGATTTTACCTGTGATCTGGCCTGACTGACTGGTCTGGCCCACCTCTGCCGAAGTATACACTCTCGGCGCTCCACCTGACTGCAACGCCGCAACCTGCGCTGCTGACTGAATAGCCAACGGCTGAATCGCCGCTGCCACTGCTCTCTGCTGCAACTTGGGACACATAGTCTTGATATGCCCCGGCTCCCTGCAGTAGTAGCACACTGTCGTCTCTCTGGATCCCGCCCTCTTGGGGCAAGTCGCCACTCTGTGATCCAGACTCCCACAACCAAAACACCCACCCGTACTCGGGCTACTAGCAGATATCTCCTCTGCTCTCCTCTTCTGGCCCTGCGCAGGCCTACTGCCCCTGCCGTAACCAGAACTGTAACCTCTGCGCTGCTGATGCTGCTGCTGGCCCCGAGGATGGGTAGCAGGAGCAACTGCAACTGGAACAACCGCCGTACTCACCGGCTCACGCAAGTCCTCCTCAATGGACGCTGCCAACTCCACTAAACCCGCTCTGGTGTGGTACATACCACCTCTGCACTGAGTCCTGATGTTCCTCCGAAGCCCCTGGAGAAACCGCGACGTCAATGCTCGCTCACTGATCAGCTCACCACCAGAAAAGACCACCAATCTACAGAACTCTGCATCATACTCTCGAACAGACCTCTCACCCTGAGTCAAGTCCAAAAACCTCATCTGCAGCCTGTCACGAGCCTCCTGAGGGAAAAACTTGTGGTTGAACTCCTCGACGAAGTCAACCCAAGTCCAAACCTCTCTCCTGGTCCTAACAGACCTCCACCACAAATGAGCATCACCCCCAAGGTAGTGCACTGCCAGCTCAACCTGAAACTGTGCCGGACAACGAACAGAATCGAAGTTCCTCTCTAACCTCTGACGCCACTCGTCAGCCTGCTCTGGAGTAACACCGCCCTCAAACGTAGGCGTACCAATCCTCTGCATCTCCCTCATCATCTCACGATAAGGCGAAAACCCAACTGCAACACCCTGCTGCACCACAGCCTCCTGCTGCTCAACAAAACCGGCACCAACATGTGCCCCGGCACCAACCTGTGCCCCGGCACCAACCTGTGCCCCGGCCGCTGGAGGTGCAACCGGAGCCTGCTGTGGAACTGCCTCTGGAAGACGTGCCAAAAGCTGCGTCAGTAGTCCCACAATCAAATCACCCTGAGCAAGAGCCGCGCCCCCACCGGGAACTGCTCCTGCCCCCGCGCCACCCCCGACGCCCAAACTAGCCCCACCGGCTAACGAAACAGACTGTGTCACCGACGCTGCCGCCACACTAGGCGCCGCACTCTCCACTGAGGCCTCAGCCTCTGGCACTCCACGACCAGCACCCCGACCTCCACGACCTGCTGCTCGCCCACCGCGACCAGCTCCTCTGCCCCCACGGGCTGCACCGCGACCACGACCACGGCCACGACCACGACCTGCGTCCATCTCTCTGCACTACCACCAAGTACAGAAAAAGAGCAAGGTCAACACACAAACACAAAGCACAACACACCAAATATCCAACTCACTTACCCGCGGAAAACTGGAAGACCGAGAGGATGAGATTAAACCACTAATCGACTAACTCACATAATCAATTAACCACATAGTCCAATTCATCCAATACTAACAGTCCTAAAACCGACTACGCTCTGATACCAAAATGAAACAACCGAATTTTTTTTTTTTTTTTTTTATAAATAATTAGCCCAGATTAATATTCCCATAAATATTAATCCTCAACAGCTAATTCAACACAATGCGGAAGAAAACCAATAATATTAAATCATAATTAACTATTCAACAATAACCAACAAAGAATAAAACCAATAAACCAATAACCAATAAGCAACCTAAGCCGGTTTGCTACATTATTAAAATAAAGTCTAACACCCTAAACTCATGAATTCTCAATCAACCACATCATAAATGCCAGAATCCAAATCCTAATCTCATCATCCTCTTCTCTCGGTCTCTTTCCGCGGATGAACATTGCTGTTACCTGCATCACATTACGAAAGAGATGCGTAAGTATTATCATAAATACTTAGTGAGTGGATCATCCTGCCTACAGGCCAATTACGTCAAACACTAGACAAAACATCACAATAATCAACAACAATAACAATACTCAACATTAATCAACAGTATAAACCATCCCTGTCAGGAAACACTCACGTTTCCTGACACCCAGGTTGGTGTCGACCGACACCTCTATGGTGTCGATCGACGCCATCCTTCTGAGTGTCGATCGACACCCGGAGGTGTGTCGATCGACACCAGCTCGACGACCCGAAGCCAAAATCTACAAAACAGCGCAGTTTCACAGATAAACACAGATTCGGGGTTTTCAAGGCCCCAAAATGAATCAAATCAACCAAAACTCGAAGAACACGAAGAACATCAATCCTAAACTCAGAAAATCCACGAAAACTCTAGTGAAACGGACCTACAGTCACGCACTCACCTTGGATTTAACGGGAGAAAAGAAAGGAGATGAAACAAGGCTCAGATCTGCTCCAGGAACTCGAAATTTCTCACCAAAATCGCCTCCTTCTCTCTGCAAAAGTCCAACCTCGAAAACTGTGCCTTTGCTCTGCGGCTACAGTGTTTTAATCGCGAGTTAGGGCTTCAATCGCCCAAAACCGAGCCAAACCGCAATCACTTGAATCAAACCGGTCGATTTCACCATAACCGGTGTCGATCGACACCCTCCCTTGGTGTCGGTCGACACCCATCGACCAAAACCAACCCAATTGCAAATCGATCGACTTAAACCGGAAATCAAACCCGATAACCGGTGTCGATCGACACCCTTCGGGTGTCGATCGATACTAGTCGTTCAGAAGCATTTAACACACTTTCTTCGCGATGCTTGAACCTTAGACAGACTGCACAACAATCAAACAAGAACATGTACAGTCAACCCTCAATTCACACCTCTAAGAGCATGTGCCAACTACTCCCGAACCCCTAGCATCGTCCAACACCACTTCCAAAACAACTTTCTGGTTCACGGATGTTACACTTCTGGTTCATCTATCTCGAATTGAATCATAATATATAATCAATAACATATCCATCTTGAATTATGTCTTATATCTTTGATTCTTTAAACTTTTGATATTTGTATTATATCTTTAATTCTTTCACTTCTGGGACTTTAGAGATATAATGCATCAATGATTGTATATTCTTCGAGAGATATATATATTTTATTTGCTACTATCTTTATTTTCTCACTTCTTATGAGAATTTGAGTTTTTGAAATAAAACTTTTTGATCTTGACTTTGACATTAACCATCATATGTCTATATGATCACATATTTAATCATTTATTCGCATATGACATTCACTTCAGCTGGGAATGAATCATAACCAATTAGACAAGATTCAAGATTCTCATTAGTAACTCATTATTTTATCAAAATAATTTCTTAAATTTTCTTTAGTAATCTTTTGTCTACTGGACAATTTTATTTATCTAAGATTAGAATATACATTGATACACATCATCTTCTGGATAATTAAAAATTATTTACAGACTTCAGGTCATGTAATCTTTTTATTATCACTTCAGGTGATAATTTGAGTTTGTTATATTTTGTCTACAAGACAATAATATTTAAAATTACTTTTAAAATATTATAATATTTTTTGTGTCTACAAGACAACAAAAAAAAAATACTTCTCAAATATATTAATGTTATTGTGTCTGCAGGACAACAATATTTTTGTGATGTATTTGATGTATTTTAACATCTTTATATTAATAGTATTATTCTTACTTATAGACTTCAAATCATGTGATTTTATAATACAATCACTTTCTTTAGATTACTCTTTACATTATATCACTTCTGGTGATTATTCATTTTCTTTAGATTTATGTATGTCACTTCTGGTGATTAATCTTTTTATTTGGATTGCTTTATAATCAATTATTTTATTTTAATATCATCAAAAACAAAAATGATGATAGATAAATCTGTATATTTGTAAAATATATGATCTACACATATGATATAAACAATGATAATAATATCATAAAATAAAATAATTCAATCATTCTATCAATTAGTTTATTTCTATCATACCATTAGGTTCTCAATTAAAACATGTAATTAACAATCAAAAACGTAAAACATGAGAAGTTGAGAACACATTTATAAATACTAAACCAATATGATTAACAGATCAAATTTATTATTAGGACTGCATTGTCATAATTTAAACAAACCGCGAAAGAGAAACTGAAGGAATTGATTTCTATTTAAAACCAGCTCTTACCAATTCAAAATAATTTACTGCATTCAGTTAAACCAATATAAACCAATACAATAGTCAATATATAAAAAAAAATCAGACCAAATTAATTCAGTCAATCAAAATTAATTACTCTCAGTCAAAGTCAAAAATCATAATATTAATTCAGTCAATAGTAATTTAAGACAAAATTTAAAGCATGATCTTAATTATTAAAATATACAGAAATAAAATCAACTAAAATCATATATAAAAAATATTCAATTCAAATTAATATATTATGAACCATGAATCAAATTAATAGATATGAGAAATAAAATAATAAAATAATATTATCATCACATAACAATAGCAATATTATTATATTAATATGCCAAGAATCATGTAATTTAATATTAAATGATAAATGAATAATAAGAGAAATATATATATACGCAAATAAAATATTAAACAATATATAAATCCTTCTGGGATATTCATAAAATATAAATCCTTCAGGGATAAAATATAAATCCTTCAGGGATATTCATAAAATATAAATCCTTCAGGGATATTCATAAAAAATGCATAAACAATATAATATCCTTATGGGATATATATAAATAAATAAAATATAAATCCTTCAGGGATATATATATAGAAATGAATAAATTATAAATCCTTCAGGGAAATATAAATAAAAATGAAATAAAAAATATATATATATATATGAACCATATTGCTTGATGAATCCAAAATATTATCAATAAGTAATATTGATTAAATATTGATAAAATGGATTTATATGAAAAACACATATCAACAAAGTAATATGAATTACTCATTCAATCTTGTGAATTCAAACTAAAAGAACTATTAGAACTTTTGATTACCTAGAAAAGCTAAGAGGTAGAGACTCGTGCTGATAACGTGTTGTGAGAAAGAGAGAATGGAATGATCTTATTCCATGAGTGATATGTCCTATATATAGGAGTACATCATAGGGTTTCAAGGAAAACAACAAGAGAGAGAAGTGGGCCTCATATGCATCTATCTATGGATCTAATGGGCATCTATTACCCATAACACTTTATGCCATTTACTTAATTAATTTGATTATTTTTTTCCGACTCCAAACAATATTTGAACATGCGCTATAGTAATTAATTAAATCATGTATTTAGAAATTATAAGAGGGAGTATATAAGTTTATACTAATTCTTTTTTGTTGTGAATCAAGAAGGATAAAGGATAGAAAATGAAACAATTGAAGTGAAATATTTTATGATTTCTTATTAACTCATGTGATAATATTTACAAACCCCAAAAAAATTATATATTCATTTCAAAAAATCTGATAAAACGAAATATACCGTACCTCGGAGACTTCGCCCCCATACCCCCATTGCTCAGTGCTTATGCAAGGGCTGGTCCCTTTTACAATTGTGTTTTTATCAGAGTCACTTGAGACAACAATTTTCTTAATTCATTTTAAGACTCAACGTGGTCGATCGTGGATGCATCATCATCTGATGTATTACTTTAAACAAAAGCTCAAACAATTAATCACTATAGATCGTAAGACTTATTGATATTTTCTTATAATATAAACTGACAATAACAACATGTAGAAAGCAAACCCAAACAGTCACTAATTGACTGGCTAATCATGTATGAGGTCAGACAAAAATGACGATTATTTAAAATATATGTTGATAACATCAAATATATGTTAAATATATGTAACGCGACTCGCATTCCCATTAATTTTAGAGAAATATGCTATATCAATGTTAGAAAAGCATCTTAAACCGATCTTGGAGATAAATATCATCTTTTAGTTTAAATGAATATTTTAGCGCCATTTGTCATTTGTTGTGAATCAAGAGACGATAAAAGCAAGAAAGAATACGATTTGAGGCGAATACACCCGTTCTAGGGTTTCTTATTAACTCGTGTGATAAAGTAATTACAACCCTAATGAACCTTATATATAGGCCTCCCCGATAAACCGAAGTATACCGTACCACGGGGGGCTTCGCCCCCGTACCCCCCAAAAACCCTTCGGCCCATTGCCTCTTTGCCCGTTTTAGGGTTGGCCCTTTTGCAGCTGTATCTGATTATAAGTCACCAGGAATAACAAACTCCACCTTGACGAATAATCACCCCTGACTTAGCTTCTTCAAAACTCTTGGGAGGGCCTCCTTCTTCCTTAGCATTGGAAGACTTGGAGAAGCTCTTTGCAGTGCTTGAACTTCTCCACAGTAACTGGCTTGGTCAACATATCAGCAGCATTTTCTGACGTATGCACCTTCTCCAGAATGATCTCACCAGAAGCAACCAACTCTCTGATCTTGTGAAACCTCACATGAATGTGCTTTGTCCTTGCATGATACACTTGATTCTTCGCCAGAAATATTGCACTCTGGCTATCACAGTGTAGCTGAACTCCACCTTGATCAATACCCAATTCAGTAACAAGTCCTTGAACCCATAATGCCTCCTTAGCTGCCTCTCCCATCGCCATGTATTCAGCCTCTGTAGTGGACATTGCAACAATCGTCTGCAGCACAGATCTCCAACATATGGCTCCTCCAGCTAGTGTAAACACAAACCCTGTAGTAGACCTTCTGTTATCCAAATCTCCTGCATAATCCGAATCAACAAACCCCACAACTGAACCACACTCTTGGCCTCCAAACATAAGTCCATCCTCAGCTGTACCCTTCAAATACCTGAGAACCCACTTCACAGCATTCCAATGTTCTCTCCCAGGTTTAGACATGTACTTGCTGACCTGACTTACAGCTTGAGCCAAATCTGGTCTTGTACAGATCATGGCATACATGAGACACCCAACTGCACTAGCATAAGGAACTTGTTCCATATCCTTGATCTCTTCACCAGTCTTAGGAGACTGAGCTGTTTCAAGATTGAAATGATTCGCCAAAGGTGTAGAAACCGATTTAGCACCTGACATGTCAAACCTTTCTAGTACCTTCTGTATGTAGGCCTTTTGAGACAGCCATAATCTCTTAGAGCTCCTCTCTCTGCGAATCTCCATCCCAAGGATCTTCTTTGCAGCACCCAGATCCTTCATCTCAAACTCTCTACCCAGCAACCTCTTCAACTCAACAATATCATCCATATTGCTCCCAGCAATGAGCATATCATCAACATAAAGCAACAAGATAATAGGAGGATGACCATCACGGCATTGTACATAAACACAGCAGTCATACTCACATCTTTGGTAACCAATCTTCAACATGTAGGAGTCAAACCGCTTGTACCATTGTCTTGGAGCCTGCTTCAACCCATACAGAGACTTCCTCAATCTGCATACAAGCTTCTCCTCACCTGGTTTCACAAGCCCTTCAGGCTGCTCCATGTAGATCTCTTCCTCCAAATCTCCATGGAGAAAGGCTGTCTTCACATCCATCTGTTCAAGATGGAGATCCCAGCTAGCTACCAAACTTAGCACAATCCGAATGGAAGTGTGCCTAACAACAGGAGAGAAAATTTCATCATAATCTACTCCCTTTCTCTGTGAGTACCCCTTTGCAACCAACCTTGCCTTGAACCTCAATAACTCCTTCTCAGACATCCCTGGTTTTCTAGTAAAAACCCACTTGCATCCAATCGCCCTCTTGCCCTTAGGTAGAAGGACAATATCCCAAGTATGGTTCTTGCTTAGACTCTCATGCTCTTCCATCACAGCACCCATCCATTTCTCTTTATCCAGACTAGCAATAGCCTCTCTATAAGTCAATGGAACATCTGATTCAATAGAAAGAGCAAAACCGACCATGTCTTCAAAACCATATCTCACTGGCGGTTTAATGATCCTCTTTGGTCTGCCTGCATTAACAATCTCCTCTGCTTCATCCTGCTCATTTCTCTGTTCATCAATTTGCTCTTCTTCTGCAGATTTCTCTGAATTTTCTGCTGCAGGCCTAGCTACACTAGGCTCCTCCTGAGTCTCCTTGGATTCCTCTTCAGTCTCAATAGTAACAGGCACCTGTTCTGACCTCGCCTGCTCTACCATGTACTGCTCATCGAACACCACATCTCTACTGAAAATTCTCTTCTTAGCCTCAGGATCCCATAACTTGAAGCCCTTAACACCTTTCTCAAAGCCTAGAAAAATGTTCTTCTTGGATTTCGAATCCAGCTTAGACCTTTCATCACTGGGTATAAGCATGTAAGCTGGACATCCAAAAATCCTCAAGTTAGATAGATCAATATCTACCCCAGTCCAAACCTCTTCTGCGACCTTCCCTTCAAGAGAGCTCCTTGGCGATCTATTGATGAGATAAACCGCCATGTTTACTGCCTCTGCCCAGAACTGCTTTGAAAGCCCTGCATTCAATCTCAAACACCTAGCCTTCTCAGCGATAGTTCGGTTCATCCTCTCGCTAACCCCATTCTGCTGCGGCGTTTTCCTCACTGTATAGTGCCTCTGAATACCATGCTCCTCACAGAACTTGACAAACTTCCCATCAGTATACTCTGTGCCATTATCTGATCTCAGATACTTCACCTTCCTTTCTGTCTGGTTTTCCACTTCAGCCTTCCAAATCTTGAATTTCTCGAATACCTCAGATTTCTGCCGCATGAAGTACACCCAGACCTTCTTCGAGAAATCATCAATGAAGATGACAAAGTATCTAGATCCTCCCAATGACTGCTCTCGAGTTGGTCCCCACACATCAGAATGAACATAGTCTAAAAGACCTTTTGTCGTGTGTAGACCCGTCTTGAAAGACACTCTGGACTGCTTTCCCATCACACAGAACTTGCAAAAATCCATCTTGCAATTCTTCATACCCCCCAGCAGACCCCTCTTGTGGAGCTCATTCAGACCATGCGTTCCAATGTGTCCCAAACGCATGTGCCATAGGGCCGTGCTGTCTGATTCAGAGACCGCAGCTGCAGCTCCACCTACAACCACATTCCCTACCAACCGATAGGTGCTTCCTCCTGTCATCACTCCCTTCATCATTACCATCGAACCCTTGGACACCTTCACTACGTCTTCACCTTCAACTGCATGATACCTGAATCCGTTTCTGTGAAGAGTACCCAGCGATATCAGATTCTTCTTGACCTCAGGAATATGTCTAACATCAGTAAGCGTCCTGATGACCCCGTCATGCATTCTGAACTTAATAGTTCCACTACCAACAATGCCACAGACCCTGTCATCTGCCAACTGAACAGATCCCATATTCCCTGCCTTGTACGTCTCGAACCACTCCCGGTTTGGAGTCATATGGAACGACGCACCTGTATCCATCACCCAAGAATCTGCATGATGACCTGACATGACAGCAAGCAAATCGCTATCCCCTGAATCACTATCATGCTGTGCTACGTTCGCAGTCTTCCCTTTGTTCTTGCCCTTATTTGGACAGTCACGCTTGTAGTGACCTTTGCCACCACAACCGTAGCAGATAGCCTTTGCTCGGTTCTTCGACTTTGACCTGCCACTGCTACCCCCATCCTGTTTGTTCATCTGTCTTCCTCTCTCCTGATTGTTCGCAAACAATCCATCACCCTGAGAACCTTCTGCTCCCGTCTTCTGTCTTCGCTCATAATGAGATTGGAGCGAAACAGCAACCGTCTCCAAGGATATCGTCTCCTTGTTGCACGTAAGTGCTATTAGCAGAGTCTCATAAGAAGAAGGCAATGAACACAACAAGATCATGGCTTTATCTTCGTCCTCAATCTTCACCCCCACACGAGCCAAATCACCGACGATCTGATTGAAACAGTGTATATGCTGCATTAGATCTGATCCTTCTGACATCTTCAGCCCATACAGACGCTGCTTTAGATATAGCTTGCTCGACAGCGATTTCGACATATACAGATTCTCCAGTTTCTCCCAAATCTCTTTGCAGGTTGTGAGATCCTCCACCTGAAGCATCACATCGTCTGATAAACACAAACGAATTGTCGAAACCGCCTGCTCCTGCATATCTGCCCATTCGTCATCATCAATCAGAGCCGGTTGCTCTTTCTCTAACGCCTTCCTGATCTTCTGCTGTGTTAGAAGATCCTTTATTCGTCCTTGCCAAAGACCGAAATTTCCCTTCCCATCGAATCGCGGAATCTCGAACTTAAGGGAACCACCAGTCATTGAAAAACTTAGCTCTGATACCAGTTGTTGTGAATCAAGAGACGATAAAAGCAAGAAAGAATACGATTTGAGGCGAATACACCCGTTCTAGGGTTTCTTATTAACTCGTGTGATAAAGTAATTACAACCCTAATGAACCTTATATATAGGCCTCCCCGATAAACCGAAGTATACCGTACTCGTATGCCTCTTTGCCCGTTTTAGGGTTGGCCCTTTTGCAGCTGTATCTGATTATAAGTCACCAGGAATAACATCATTTAATTTAGACAAATCCCTTTACTTAAAGAGGGAAAAAAAATCATTTTAAGACTCTCAAGTGGATAAAAAAAACAAAAACAAAAACAAAAACAAAACAAAAAGTTTAAGGTCATGGGATGATCCTGTTCGGTTCTAGGTTGTATCAACACAAAAAGGAAATAACACTCAAAAGCAACTGGAGCAAAAAAAAAATGGAAATCAAAGAAAACACTAATTAAAGACAGATAGCAAATACATGTGTGCGTGAAGCTACATCTATCATTGTCCATTGATGAATTGAAAGATGAGATCAATGCTGTGATAAAAAAGGATGGAGATTTAAGGATTTTTTTTTTTTTTTTTACAATTGATCTTTTATACAACTCTGGTTATATCCGGTTTTAGGCTTACATCTAATTTAGCGGAGTATTTTACATCTTTTGTGCTTTTGACAAAAATACAACCAAACTAAAACCAATTTACGCCATAGTTTTTAGTTTGTGGCTGTGGGTCATCCGAGTTGGTTAGATGATATCTTTATCTCTGAGAGAGTTTCTCCCTCTGTTTAAGCCATAGTTTTTGGTGTTTATAGTCTGGTCTTGCTGGTTTTGTATCCTTTCCTCTGTACCTCTGCTTTTTTAGAGAGGTTAGAGAGGACCGTGGGTTTCCCTTGGTCTTGGGTTACGTTTCTTCTTTTGTTTGGTTTGGGTTGGGTGTGTAACACCGTGTACCTTTCTCATTTCAATATAATTCTAGATAGAAAAAAAAAAAAAAAAAAACAATTTACGAAAAGAAATGAAAATAAAAAAAAAACGAAAAAGAGAGCTCAGTTATATGGCCGAATATCATCTGAGGAATCAGAGAAGTGCGAAAGACCAACCATCGCTAAAGCCGAAATTTCATCACAGCTCAGTGCACCAGCCGGGAATCGAACCCGGGTCTGTACCGTGGCAGGGTACTATTCTACCACTAGACCACTGGTGCCATTTGTTTAGTCTGATTCTTTTTTTAATTTATACCTAACCACAATAGCTCAAATTCTTTCCCCTACGAATTGATTTGAATTCGTTGATGTTGGTTAATAATCTCCTCTTAATTAATCTCCCATATTTCCGATGTGGGACAATTCTAACACACTCCCCTCACGTTCATGATGGACATCTGAAGCGTGAAGTTTGTGGGACTAGACATCCACGGGTGTGCGCCCAATCGAGAAAGTTGGGTATAACCTGGCTCTGATACCATATTAGTAATGGGCCTAACTCACACCCAAAAGCTAGCTCATGAGTGGAGGATTGACACATACTATATATATTGTCCACAAATCTTTCATACTTCCGATGTGGGACAATTCTAACATCTTTCATGGACATAGTTGGCAGATGAGTTTTTGCTTGTCAGATTAGTGAGTTTTCGGAGGTGTTATTCAATTATGTATTTAAAATCAATTCTATAGGTTTTATAATCCTTTAGATTTAAAGTTTTGATTTTATTTTAAAGAATCCATAGGAGTTGATTCTAAAATCTCTGCAATGTAGCTTGGATTCTGTTTTAAATAATTTACTCATGAAACTCCATTGGAATTCATTTCAAATGACTCAATAAACAAAGATTTTAAAAGTCATTTTCCTTTTGAATAACACTGGATTTTAAAACCATATTTGAAATCTTGATTGAATAACACTGAATTTGAGAATCTATTAACGATAGATTACAAATCAGTTATTGAATAACACTGGATTTTAAAACCGGATTTGAAATCTTGATTGAATAAACACTGGATTGTAATTCAGTTTCAGTTCATTTCAAATACAACATCCAATAACACCCCCTTCAACTATATAATTGGTGTTTTATTTTTGTGAAACATTGTCATTGATGGGAGTTTACATTGTCAGTTTGTGTGAAATGTAAGTCTGTCTTTTGCTCGAAGTAACCAAGTGTTTTTGTAGAGATATGGAGGATCAAAATGAAACGAGTTTCACGTTTGAGATAGATAACTTCTCCGAGAAGGAAGCTTCGGTAAAATCACCAAAATTCAGATTAATCTCTCTGGTTATGTCTTGCAGAATCGTCGAGCCAATTGTTCTGCGCTGAGCTCAGACGATGGGGTTTTCCAAAGGTCGTGCCTTTTAAAAAGCTTCAAGAAAAGTGTTTGTAGAGAAGAACAAATTGAGCGTTAAAGTGGAAGTAAATGTAGATGAAGGAGATGTCACCGGGAATGAGACGTTAGATGTTAAGGGTTTCCAAGTTGTTTATTCTCAGGTAAACTTTAATTTTAAGGATGCTTCTTTCTTTTGTTTGTCTTTTCTGGTTAACATAATTACTGTCTTTCTCCGTTAACAGATTATTCCAGTAACTAGGCTTTTCAGAGACCACCCGGACTTTGCGGTGAATGTCAGACCAAATAACCAATTGGTGAAGACAACATACATGAATCTCCTCCTCGGTCTCATCGAGACACTGAACAAGCCTCCACATAGCATCACGGACACTGAGCTAAGCAACGCTCAGAGCGAGTTTATCGACCTAACAGGAGCAGCGGGCTTCAAGCTAGTCTGGTTGAAGACAAAGCTCGATGAGATTTTCTTGGCGAGGTAGAAAGCAAATGCTTATGGTTCTCGAATCCGAGAACTCGAGGACCACATCAAGAATCTGAAAGCTGAGCTGGACATGGAGAAGACCAAATCTGACACTTCTGCTGCTAAAGTTTTGTCCTTGGAGCAGATGGTGTCGGATCTTAAAGATGAGCTGAACAAGGAGAAGGGCAAATCTGATACTTGTGCTGCTAAAGCTTTGTGGTTAGAGGAGACGGTGTCGAATCTCAAAGCTAAAAGCTAAGCTGTGTTGGAACCAAATTTTTAAACCAAATGGGTTGAATAAAATTGTGGACAAATGTGAAAAGAAATGGGCTTTGGCTCATGAATGAGAAAGTGAGGTAAATGAAGGAGCACTTCATTTTGTCCCACATTGAAAAGAAGGAACTTTTTCCTCTTGTTTAAATATAGACATTTCCAAACAAGGTTCAATAGCCTTTAGTGGGAGACTATGGAGGTTGAGAGAAAGGGGGCCATTATGCAAAAACACACACGCGCCGCCGCCGGGCCGGGCCGGACTCGGGCTCGGGTCTTGGGTCTTAGTGAATGTGGGCTTCGCCCACAAAAGACTATTCTTTTTGGGCCAAATTCCTATCAACGGTTTTTGTTAAAGCCCAAAACGAAATCGCATAATGTAGAGAATAAATATGGAATATATCTATATCCCTTCGCTTCCACGCCAAGTAAAAAAGAATATTCTCCGAATATTTTTTCCTTGCGTAGAGTATATCCCTTGCGGATCAAGCCTCTCTCAGCTATAAATAAAGGGTCTCACCTCTCTCATTATTCATTCACTCGAAAATCTTCTCTCCAGCAAATCTCCTACATCTCTTCTCTTCTTCTCTAAACGTAAGTCTCGAGAGTATAGCGTAGATATTTAGTTCGCATATTCTATAGTCGAGTGTCGCGACTATAGTCTCACGTAGTTGTATCTTGGGACTCTCAATCTCATAAAACCGCCACACTGCGGGAGATTTATTGAGTTAAGGAAAGAGATCAAATCTCGCCTCTACGTATTCGTCTCTTTTCTTAAAGTTTTTTTTCAATCGTTTTATTACTATTTAATATCCATACTATAAGAATTTTATTCGTATTTTTCAATCTGGATTTTCGCGGTCCTACAAGCTGAACAAGAAGCCAAAATTAAACCCTCACTAATTCTCCTAAAAATTTTGGGTGTTTTTATAATTTCGTTAGTCTCAGAGCAGAAGGTCAAATCTTGTGAATGTCAAAACTCTGACTAAATATGTAATTTGGGATTCAGTGTCGTGAATTAACGAGAAGGTGGTAACAAAATCAAATATTTTATGAAGATGTTTTTTAAAAATGAATGAAAACTGAGTATGATAACAAAGACAAAATACAAGAGAACTTAGAACCATTTTTAACTTTGCTACCGTCTCCTACTCTCCTTCGTTGCCCTCTTCTTGCTACTGTAGCGCATATACCTCCCCTTTGAAACTTCTGGGATGGTGGCTTGTGTCACAAGTCTTTATTCAAGTAATCTTGGAACTCAAGTCAAGTGCCCCAATTCATTCACGTCAAGACTCGTACTTTGTTTTTCTATATTAGTTTAAGTTATACGAAAGTACCAAACCAAAACTTAACATTGATACCTCCCAGCCCTATATTCTTTTGTAAACACTACATTTCCAGCCCTATGTTTTCTTTGTTCATTAACTTTAACTATGTTGGGGTCCATTCAGGCCCGGCTCTAAGGCATGGCAAGAGGTGCCACCGCCATGGGCCCGATTTAAAATTGAAAATTTCTCTTAGAATTTGTAATTGAAATTTTTTTAAAACCCAAGTAATTGTCTCAAAAAGGCCCACAATCTATAAACTTGTAAAACAAAAGGCCCATACCAGGTTTACCCTAGATAAAGAAGCGATTTTGTTTCACAGATTCACAATCGCCGAAATCCTAAATCACATCAGATCACAAAACCTTTTTCATTCATCGACTCATCACCAAAAAAAAAATTCTTCTTGCATTTGAGGTAAGTTTTAATCGATCATGTTTTGTTCAATAATAGATGGGACTCCTTTGTGATAGACTGATAGTCTAATAGACGAGAATCTGGCACATCAATTGTATTTTATTTCATTGTTTACTTGGTTTTATCATTTATTAATCTTCAATCTCTTATAATTTTTCTATGTCTGTCTGGATGATGCAGCACAATAGCACGTGTGGGTGTTGCTTTCAGTTCTTCTCTTTTACGGACACCTACACATATTTTAGGTGACATTGTTCCTTGTTTTAATCATGGTTTTGTGTGGAAATGATAAAAGAAAGAGAAAATTAGAAGACGAAAAATTTGTAGATTCTCAAAGAGGATCTTTAGATAAATTTGTTATAAGAAGCACAGTTAGTGCAAGTGCTAGTGTAGATCCTAGTGTGAATCCTACTCCTAATGATCATTCAAGTGAAAATTTAGACATCTATGATCCTAGAAATTGGAATAATCTTGACCATAAAACAAGGGATTTGTTGATTGAAAAAGGACCTAAAAGAGAGATAGATCTTGAATATCCTATTAATGATAAGACGAAAAGGCATTTTGCATATAGTCATTATTCTAGAAAGTTGTGTAATGGAGAGATTCATGATAGAAAGTGGTTGGTTTATTCAAAGCATGTGGATAAGGTGTATTGTTTTTGTTGTATTTTATTTAAATCTCATGGTAACGTCAGTTTATTAGCAAACAAAGGTTTAAGTGATTGGCAACATATTAGTGAGAGACTAAAAGTTCATGAGAAAAGTGAGGAGCATATGGCTAACATGAGGACTTGGAATGATTTTAAAGTTAGACTTCAAAGTAATCTAACTATTGACAAAGAATTCCAGCAAGAGATTGCAAAAGAAAAAGAACGTTGGAGACAAGTTTTATATCGAATAATTGCAGTTGTGAAATGCCTTTCCAAAAGAAATTTAGCCTTTCGAGGATCAAATGAGAAAATTTACCAAGATAGTAATGGTAATTTTTTGGGAATGATTGAAATGATTGCTGAATTTGATGTGATTATGCAGGATCATATAAGACGCATCAAAACCCATGAGATACATCACCACTATCTTGGTCACAACATCCAGAATGAGCTGATTTCTCTTCTCGCTTATAAGGTTAAGTTTTCTATCACAAGTGTTATTAAGGAGGCAAAATATTTTTCTATTATCCTTGATTGTACACCTGACGTGAGTCATCAAGAGCAAATGAGTATAATAGTAAGATGCGTGAATATGTCAAGTGGAAAGATAAGAATAGAAGAGTATTTCTTAGGGTTTTTGATAGTAAATGATACATCTGGATTAGGCCTCGTTAATGAATTACAAAATGCTCTTAAGTCTCTTGATCTTAATATTGAGAATGTGAGGGGACAAGGTTATGATAATGGTTCAAATATGAAGGGAAAACACCAAGGAGTTCAAAAACGGCTGCTTGAAATTAATTCGAAAGCATTATTCATGCCATGTGCTTGTCATAGTTTGAATCTTGTTGTTAGTGATATGGCACATTCTTGCGTGAAAGCTGTGTCTTTTTTTGGAATTGTGCAACGCATATACACTTTATTTTCGAGCTCTACTAAAAGATGGAATGTTTTACTAAAGCATGTTCCACATTTTACGGTAAAAAATCTGTCTAATACTCGATGGGAAAGTCGAATCAAAAGTGTTAAGGCTATAAGGTATCAAGCTCCTCAAATTAGATCAGCTTTACTAGAATTATATAATTTGTGTGATGATGCTATATCAAAGAGTGAAACTGAAAGTTTGGTTGATGCGCTTGAAAACTTTGAGTTTTTACTTGGTATGGTTATTTGGCATGATATTCTATATGCTGTTAACATTGTAAGTAAGAAATTACAAGGTAAATCCATGCGTATTGATAATGCTATAAAGCAAGTAGAAGGTGTGATGTCTTTTTTTGAGAAATACAGAAACGATGGATATGACTCTAGTATGAATATAGCTAAGAATCTTGCTCATGAAATGGAAGTGGATGCTATATTTCCAACTAAGCGTAGAATTTTTAGAAAAAAACAGTTTGATGAAAATGATCACGATGAAGTAATTCAAACACCTGGGGATGCTTTTAAAATCAATTATTTTTTAGTTGTTGTAGATATGGCAATTGCTTCTTTGAAGGATAGATTTGAGCAAATGAAAACATTTGAATCTGTTTTTGGATTCTTATTTAGCTCGGTAAAGTTAAAGTCACTTGATGATGCTGTTGACTTAAAAGAACGATGTGCTAATTTTCACAATACATTTTCTCATGAAGGTTCATCTGATGTTGACTTGGAAGACTTTTTTTCTGAGTTAAGAATTTTGCAGACGACTTTATCTGATGAAGTAATGTCACCGATTGAAATTCTTGAGTTCATTAAAGATGTGGATTGTTATCCAAATACTGTTATTGCTTACCGAATTTTACTAACCACTCCTGTAACAGTAGCATCAGCAGAAAGGAGTTTTTCTAAGTTGAAATTGTTGAAAAATTATATGAGATCATCAATGTCTCAAGAAAGGTTGACTGACTTAGCAATTTTATGCATTGAAAGGGATGTTTTGGAAACTTTGAATTTTGAAACAATTATCAATGATTTTGCATCAACAAATGCAAGACAAAAACGTTTCATGTGATCTTTTTACTACTTAAAAAATTTTGATACTTTTTTATATGTTTCAGATGAAGTGGTGAGGCTTTTGGATGCAACTTACATGAACATACTTGAACGAAGAGCTCTAGCCTCTATGACATGTGTTAAAAATTAGCTATATGTAATTTTTTTTCTCCAACAAACTAGCAACGTATTTTGTATTTTAATATCACATATTTTTTTTTTTAATACTACATTTTATTTATTATTAAAAAAATACTTTAGAAAAAGGCCCATATTTTGGATTTCGCCTAAGGTCCTCAAAATAATAGAGCCGGGGCTGGGTCCATTTAGTGAACAAAACTTTAAAAAGAGAGCTCAGTTACAAGGCCAATTATCATCTGAAGAATCAGAGAGGTGCGAAGGACCAACCATCGCTTAAGCCGAAATTCATCACAGCTCAATGCACCAGCCGGGAATCGAACCCGGGCATGTACCGTGGCAGGATACTATTCTACCACTAGACCATTAGTGCTATTTGTTTAGTTGTAACCCTTTTTCTATTATATACCAACTCCGACATTCTTGGCAATTTTAACGTCTTTGACTCTGTTCGGAACTATCACCGTCTCTTTTTTTTTATTTTCCGGCCAGCTATGGCGGAGGCAAATATAATAACTTCAACATATACACACTTTAAGGTTTCTCCTATGCATTGTGTCTATAAACTGGTGTTGTAATTAAACCAATACCAACACACCACTGTGCCTAGACAAGTACTGTACTGCAGTCATATTCTAGACAAACAAATATCTCCATTTAGTATTATAGAGACCTAAAACACGTTTAAAGATCAAAACAAAAAATCCAAATCTTATTGCTAAGAGATCCACACACAGTAAAAGAAGAAGATAAATTATAGATTTCAGCCTTCGTAATCTCCTTGCACATACTTGTCTTCGGCGTAATACACAGCCACCACTTGGTTCCCTCCAAACTTTCTTCCGTTCATCCCCGATCTCGCCTTTGCCGCGCCATCCACATCCGCATACTCTAAGAAAACCTGCATTAATAACACACATTATATTCACTAGACTGATGTGTTTATGAACTTAACTGGTAGAATTAAACTGTTTCTGAGAGTCGAAACCAAACCTTTCCAACTCCTGGTGTTGGATCATGTTCCGGATTAGGTCTCGGAATCACAACATTCACCAAGTTACCTGCACATTAACAATAATGATTTACCCAAAGCCTGTGAGCTAAATGGAGCAGAATATCAAACCACATACAACAAAAATCAAAAGTACTTACCGAATTTTACACCTTCTAGTCTCATGTCCTCCATTATGTCTTCATATTCTGCATCGTCTCCAAGATCTTCAGCTTTAACGACTTCAGTCAAGCAGACAATCTTCGTTGGCGTGCCTCCTGGTTGTAGCATAAGCCTCTGCTACAGAGTTCGAGACAGAGTTAATAAGTGATCTTCAGAAAGTTTAGATATAGTTAAAACCAAACGATATTGTATAGTATAGACGAAGATCACTAATTTACTATATCAAATAAACCCTTCACCTGCAAAGCAATCTGCTGTTGGGCATGAAGTAATATCTCTTCTTGCTCGGGTTTAGGTTGAATCGCACCCTGGATTGCACGCCGAACGGTAAGCGTCTTATCGCCCATCTTAATCCCGTTTAGAGCCGCACATGCGATATCAGTTACCGAAGGGTCTTGGAAAACGCAGAACGCGTATCCTTTCGAGTTTCCTGTTTCCCTATCTTTCACTAAGTTGAAACCTCTCAGGGGCCCAAAGGACTCCAAGAGCTCCCTGATCTGTCCCTCTGTGAAGTAATAAGGAAGTCCACCCACAAAAATGCGGTCGGGACCCTCAAGCCCACCGGTAGACCCCGAAGATAATCCAACAGCCCCCAAGTTGAGATTGGGATTAGGCTGGCTTGGACCGAGAGTAGCAGCAAGGGACGGGTTGTAATCAGTTGGCCTCCTCACCTTTACAGGAACCCCCTGGAGATGATTAAAGCTTAAGATGTTAATACTCACAATACATATATTGTAATGTACTGCATTCTAAACTGAGGAAGAATGAAGTACCTCCAATATAATGCCATCTAGTGCCATTGCGTTACTAGCCTCTTCAACAGATCTCATCTCCACAAAAGCAAACTTCTTTTCATGGTTTATATAAACATTGACCACCGCATCACCTATGAATGTAAAATAAAAAAAGGGTGAGTTTTCGTCTAGATATGTCGAAGAGATATTGGACAGAACAATTTATTTCTTCAGTACCTGGCCCAGCAGTGTTTCCCCCAATGGCCGACATCACTTGGCTAAAGAACATTGCCACCGACTAGAACATGAAAAAAAACAATTCTCAGTAGTCATACAATGGATGTTGCCAAAAAAATGTACTTTAAACAGACCGTAGTATATAAAAAGGAACAAACCTGTTCGTTTGCAGTGGGTGGAAGACCACCAACATAGACTCGTCGTGCATGCCTAGTTGCCTGTGATCATAACACATTCTTCGTAAGGGAATCTTGACAAAAGGAAAAGAGCCTAAGAGAATAAGAAAGGTCAATGGATCTTACCTGCTGAGTCATTGCCTGAACTGGCATCACAGGAAGCGCGCCCAATTGCTAGGTGAGAAGAAAGAATGAGAACTTATGAGTTTGATCGCATAAAATACAAGAGAGAGGAGGAATATTTAGATAGCAACTAACAACTACGATGATACAGAATATGGTTTTAAAGGGTTTAGTTATAAGAGTTTTGGTGCTTTTCTTTTTAAGTAGGTTTAAGTTTTTGGGACTTTTCCATTCTGGTTCACAGGTTTAAAGTGAAGCTTAGCCTAATATCTTCTCTTTCTCAAGTGAAACATAAATTCATATATCATAATAAGAGAGGCAAACGGTGTGGGGTTCAAACCTGACCAGGGACCACTGGGAACATGTTTGGGAACATCCCTGGAATAGTAGCATTGCTTGGCACACTAGGAACCTGGCCTACTAGAAAAAGTCAAAAACACATTAGCATGTTCGTCAGAAACTATTATTTTCCAGGACGAGCAGACCTACGAACAATTACAAAGCTACAGAATAACACATTCCTACCAACAAAATCCCGCAAATACAGAATATCCCAACATCTTATGAATACTAAAAGATGAAAAAGATGAAACAGATGAATATCCCAACATCTGTTTCAAGTTGTAAGAATTTGTAAGAGGCTAGAAAACAGGCATATAGTTGCCAGACGAAGATGAAGAATACCAATGACAACCGTTGCACTGATTCCTCCTTTGTACAATTTAAAGCTAGAGAGGGTCGTCTCATTGTCAGTACAGTGGGGCAACTAACCCAACATAGCCTTCTTACTACAAAAAGATAAAGACACAAAAACAAACAAACACCACCAAAGAAAAAACAAAACAAAAAAGTCTCTCAGTTCCAGAACCACTTCATCATGCAACAAAAAAGAGTAAGACATCCTATGAAGAGTGCAAAACAAACAAACAAACAAACACCATTAAAATGCAGCTTACCAAAGTCACAGCGTGTAATTGATTATCATCTTTCCAAACTACGTGAAACCAAAAACAACAAGCAGTTAAGAAATATAATAACGTTGAGTAGTTGATGAAGCTTATACCT
The DNA here is from genome assembly GCA_026724425.1 of Erythrophleum ivorense. Taxonomy (NCBI): domain Eukaryota; kingdom Viridiplantae; phylum Streptophyta; class Magnoliopsida; order Fabales; family Fabaceae; genus Erythrophleum; species Erythrophleum ivorense. The sequence goes on from JAIUCV010000087.1 coordinate 901,719, forward strand.
GTTGCCGCAACAGCAGTAGCAGCTAACATTGCGGATGCAGGAGGCGCCATATCAAATCCACTTATCCTCTTGCTGATAGAGAACAAATTAAGTTGTCAAAAATCAGTAGAAACGACTACGAAAAAGATAATGCATGAACTAAAACTAAAGAAACACACATATAAACATCAAAACCCATATCACACTAAATTTTCAAGACTAGTAAAGTTATTCTACAGATCAGTACAAGTCATATGAGGGAGGAGTGTTTACTCAGCAGAAGACCTTGGTATTTAGTGTTTCGAGAGAAAACAAAGACTAAAGAATAAGGAGTTTATTTGACTTGATACCATAACACATTGCAATACCACCATAACTTGACATAAAAGATGAAGAATAACAGAGAACCAAGGTACCTCTTAGACCGTGAGCGTGAACGTGATCTATGTTCAGACCTCTGCCTATGTTCTGACCTTGACCTACGTACAGAGCGGCTCCTTGAACGAGAGCGAGACCTTCTAGACCGAGACCTCCTCGAACGAGAGCGTGACCGTCTCCTGTGTCTCTCCTCTCTTTCACGATCGCGAGACCTCCTCCTGTCGATAAATGATGATACTCCATCAACTTATGAATAAAACAATCTTAAAGCTGACATATGACTGAAACACACTATCAGTACATACCTGTCACGGTCTCGACTTATGCGATGATCATCATCATCCAAATCATCTCTCTCGCGTCCCCTTCTCTCACTACGCTCTCTGCTACGGTCCCTATGACGGCGGTCTCGTTCCCTATCTCTATCTCTGCTTTTCTCCCTATCTCTATCCCTACTCTTCTCCCGTTCACTGTCCTTCTCACGAAGTCGTTCTTTGTCTCTGTCTCTATCACGTCCACTTTCCTTGTCACTTCTTGGATATTCCTTTGCAAGATTAGGAGACTCCAGCTATAAAACAAATGTCAAAAACCTTCTCCATAAGTACAAATGAAACTTGACCTTATCGTGTAGCTAATATCATAGTCTAAAATCAGAGAACACCTTAACAGCCAAATTTTTTCAAAAACAGAATTCAACGAAACGAGTGAAACGGTACCAAATTACAACAGAGAGAAGACGAGTAAGACGAAATTGGAACTCAGGGATCCTAAATTAACACTCTTGAACTTTCACTACGCGTCTTAACACAACAAAATCGAAAAATCCAGGAATCGAGCAAATAAGCATGTAGAGATCAAATACATACTCGAGACTTGGGGTCTTCGTGACCGTCCTCGCCACCAAGAGACTGAAGAGGCGAGCTCTCTAGAGCTATGTAGTTCTCGTTGTCGTTATGGTTGTGGATGATGTTATCGGTAGCGACAGCGACGCCATCGCCATTACCTTCGTAACTCATTTCTCCGTTAGTAATCAATTGCTTCTCCGATTGTACCTTTCTGATTGTAGGAAGAAGGAAGAAGAAAACCCTAGGGAGGATTCTATGAGTGGATTAATGGGGAAACCGAATTATGAAGTTTCTAGGAGGAAGAAGGTTAAGGGTATTATGGTAAATTGATTAGAGTAGCTTTGGTGTTTCATCCGAAGAAACGGGCCTACAAACCATGGTTCTCACTACAACTAATGGGCCTATCATGGGCTTTTTGAATTATATTTTCTCGTTACGCCCAAGTCTTTTGACACCACATTTTAGAACATTTAAAACGTTCATAGTAACCAACTGTGATTCAAATCACAAATCTATACCAAGTTGGAAAATGAATCTTTCAACCAATAAATCATCTTGACATGGAGAGAGTATAACATTTTGAAAGAGTTAGGTCTATTGGAAATCAGTTGTTCGTCTTATTCATTGATTTAAAAACCATTTTTTTCTCAAATAATTGTTTTGATGAAGTTTTTATCTCAAATAATGAAATGAAACGTTTATATATTTGCAATATTTTTGACATGTGTCAATAATTACTACTAGGATTTTGACTTTCTCCCTTTCTTGAATATTCCTTTTCATGATCATGAGATTCCTGCTGTTAAACAGATGTTCAAGGCTTCTCTGCATGTAAGTATACGACGAAAAGTAAAATGCAAAAATAATGATATCTACGAAAAGTAGAATGCAAATAAAAGTCTCTCTCCTTATTTCAAAATATCGAATAAGAACTTTGTATAGCCAGAGTCTCCCCCACCGGTGAAAGGTCTAAGGCTCTACGGAAACATAATATGCCCAAACCTAGCCCTTTACAGTATGTCATAAGTTAATGAGATGCATGATAGCTCCTAAAAGTCTTGTCTTTATTGTGGAGAACAAAGTACTATAAAGAGTTTAGGAGCCCATTCATTATTTTATTTTATTTATAAATGTAAATAGCGAAAAAAAAAACCCATTGCCTCACTATATTATTAATTAATGGGCTTAACAATTTTAATTTAATTTTCTTGTATCCCAATTATATATTTTCACTGGACAACCCCAATCTACCAGAAAATATTATAAGCATCTCAAATGTTACTAATCGAAAGAAACACGGAAATTACCATAAAATTGAGACAGAGTTTCATTGGTATTAGAAAGAAACATAGCTATGGAAATTAATCATCAAAAGACTCAAAACTATAAATCAAATGCATATATTGTAAAACCTATCAAATTTCCTCCATATAAGGTGTTTAAATTGAAAATGTTTGAAACCACTATTTGACATGTAACGAAACGTAATAACCATCCTTTCTCGATAAAGAGAGAGACCGGTGCAACAGTGACCCATTAGATTGCTTACCCATATTGTTTCAAATTTCTAATTAAATGTGAGAAAAATCCAACATATATAGCTGAGTTCGTTTATCTTCTGTTTTTTGTAAGACATTATTTGGTTGACTGGAGCATGCGAGCGGAGAGATGCATGAATGATGCTAGATTGCTAGTGAAGAAAAAAGGGAAGATGGGGAGGAAAAGAGAAAGAAATAGACGATTAGATGTGACATTGACAAATGATAGAAAGCGATAAAAATGGGGTGAAAAGTAAGATTTTTTTTTTTTAATTAAAAGAGGTAAAGACAACATAAAATTACAATCTTAACAATCCTATTTTAAGTATATTGTTTTGGAATTTAATTTGGTAATAATAAAACCACAAAAATGTTAGAAATATATTTCAATTTTTTAAAAAGCTAGCGTATTGTCACAATCCTAATTCCAACAACTTGCAGACTAGAATCTTACTTCAATAAATTGGACCCAAGATAGCAAATACATGTTATTAGAAAAAAAATAAAATAATAAACTCGATACTTTATTAGACGGATGTGCTAATCATAGTCACAATACTATATCTCACTGCTTACAATAGAAACTCTAAGAAACAAACAATTGTTAGATGTAAGGTGCTGATTATATTTTAAAAAGGTCATCGTGGATAGGTTTGATCCTTCGTGTGGTGGGTGGGGAACGAATCAGAACCATACTAGAGAAATATTTTTTAAAAAACTGAGATTAAATTAGGCTAAACAATATTTTAATTGGGTGATTAATCAAGGTAAGATCTTGATACTTAGCAACGAGAAGTACGTCAAGGAGAGGGACAAATTAAAAGGCAGAAAACAGAAGAGGGCCACTCTCTTTTTTTGTCTCGATGCCTTACGTGACAACCACATCACCTCTTCTTTCAATATATTATACGCACTTTCTTCGCAATCACATGCAAATTCTTCCAGACTAATATTTAGGATAGGTGCAGCCCGTGGATTGACAATTTTTTCGAGTATTTAAATATGTCAAAAGCAAAGTTTATATACATATGATCAAATGAAATAAATTTAATAATTTTATACTTAAGATTAATTGATCCCTGGTCTAGACCAACATGACAACTTCTCCATTAAGTGAGAACCACTAGACACTACCAATTTATTAAATTCTTCGGTTTTCAATTCATTATTTCGTCTTTTTCCTTTCTAACAACTATTTCAATTCTTTTTAAACTTGTTTAGACTTTTATTAAACAACCTGAAGTTGTTAAATCATTGTTTATATTAGAAGAAAAGACAGGAATAATGATATTTTATTTACTGTTTACCGTTTACTTTTTGGAGTTTTCGTCTTATTTATAGATATGTCGACGAATAAAAACACATTGTAAAGAATTTCGTACACATTTTGTGAATGTGGAGAAGAAGAAGAAAAAGCACATATATTATGGATATGACGTAAAGGGGGAGTGCATTAATTCTGAAAGCATATTCTTTTGTACGTCTCGTCGAAGATATTCAAGAAGAAAGAGAGTTAAAGTTTTTTTTTGTTCAAAGAGAAATGTTGTAATCGAAATATTTAAAAGTATTTACTAAGCGATTTATAATAGATGTCAGTTTCTAATTCTAATCAAGTATTTCAATCTAATATAAGAAACAATATTATTCGAGCTGTCGTTTTTCATGTAATCTTTACGACAGCAACACCATCTAGTTTTCAACATTGTTGAATTTCTATATGATGTCAAAATTTGATTGGTGTGTAGCTATTTTTCATATACGAAAAAACGCTGGATTTTGGTTTTGTACTGTACGTAGTATAGTTTCCCATATGCTATGCGATGATGAGAGACGCTTATAACTTTCAATAATAGTTTGTATGAAAGTTATTATTGGATGCTTCGAACGTAGAACTATATAAATAAAGAAAGTGATAAAGAAACATAAATAAAGAAAAATGATAAAGAAACTAAAGTATTCGTTTGCGATGTTTGTCTTTTTCTGTTTGGTCATGTTCGGTTGAGTCCAGATATCAATTACATTATGCATAATATCACGTCTATATTTTTAATTTTAATATATATTTCTATCAAAATATCCGCGGCGACAGATTTTGAATGCACGTTCATATGGAAACAATCGCATTAATTACCCTTGTTTAAAAAAAAAAAACAATCGCATTAATTTTCAAGCGGATTTCGTCATAAACAGGTAGGACTATATAATTACGGTCATGTTCACGTATTATTTTAGACTATATAATTACGGTCATGTTCACGTATTATTTTAAGTCTAGTAATTGCCGAATAGTTTTGATCTAATTATAATATTACTTTTGTAAACCTCTGTAAAAACCATTCGGTCGTTCACGCAAAACCAAAACCATGATTCGACTTCGGATTCTAGGCCATATATAGTTTCTATATATAAATATCAGAGATCCTTACGAAAAATCATACTTTAATTTCGTTTACAAAAATCATGTTTTTTTACCATTAAAATTTTAAAATACATTGGATATCAAAATGATAAATTTTAAGCTGATGATGATAAAAAATGACTACTACGTAATTTTGGATATCAAGTCATTTGTCTTTGATATTGATTCGAGTCAGATGATTAGTGTTATCTCTTTCAATGCAAGCTTTTTCGAAGTTTTTTGGCATTGTAACAAATATCTCTTCACGCCTTTTTTGGTTGTTTATGTCGTTTTTATGTTATTTTTGTGAAACTAATTTTTGGCGGAAAGGCCGGAGATAGCTTTATGTATTGGCACTTTCATCACTCCTTCGAGTGTTTTAGTATTTTTTTTACCAAAATATCCAAAGTGAACCTGATAAGTTATACGTTAACAAAAAAAAGAGAGCAAGTAGCTAACGTCTACGTATTGCATGCAACAAACTATATAGTGGACAATATCATTTACGATGAAATTCGAATCGTGGAAAATCGTATTAATTAAATTTTGCTATCGTGATAATATAGGCCGATTCTTATAAAAAGAAAGTCAAAGGACAAAAAATATTATTACAGTATTCAAAGGAATTGTTTTCTGCGTAGGTGTGACGCACCTAGGTGTGGAACAAGCTCGTAGTAAAATAAATATAAATAACTGTCAAACCTATATATAGAAAAGTCTTTAGGCAAATGTTTTGCTGGTCCAATAGTTGATTTATTTGAGTTAATTAGTTAAAGTGATCTAATGAGACAAACAAAATAGTGATACGTCTCAAACTCTCAATTTGGCTGTAGTGTGTTTTTTAAAAAAATAATATCATAATATATAGGAGGAAGATTAGGATCAGAAGCTACTCCAAAACTAACTCTAAATTTCGCCTAAATATTCATTAGTCTAGTTTGAATTCCCAAAAAGAAATGTTTTAAATCTTGGACTATATACATATTTTGTTTTCTTGGAGTAAATATATTATTTGGTTAAAATCATTTATCTAGAAAAGTTATATCAATGTGTTAAAAGAACAGGGGACATTCACTTGGAATTTTTTTTTTATATTCAAAGTTAAAAATGTAGTAAACAAATTTACTTTTTTTTTTTAAAAAAAGAAAGAATATGATTAGCATCCTATTCAGTTTTATCTTTTTAGCCTTTTCAGTTTCAACCGTACAATCCCAAAAAATGAAGAACAGAGCTTGTGGGGGCCAAAAACAAGAAAAAATAAATAAAACTTTTCAAAATTTTTACAAAACTAAAAAAAATAAAAATAAAACACAGATCGGAAAATTCGCTGAAAAAGAAGACTCTGAGACTGAGAGAGGACCTTCGTGCATGGGTAACACAACATTTATACCACAAGAGATTCTCTGATTCGAAGCAACAAAAACGAAGACTAATCATCTTCGTGTTTCCTTCTTCTTTCTTTTGCTTCTTCTCCAGTTTTCAGGGAGATTCGAAAGTCCATCTCGGTGAGTATTCTGCGAATCGAGCCGATTATCGTATTACTTTGTCTGTTTCTGGAAATCTATTCGCATCGTCGTAGCTCGTAAAGTCGTTTTCCGCGACTCGAACTCGAGATTTCTTAGTGTTTCCTGCTGAGTTTTACTTTCACTTCAACGATTTGTTCTCTTTCTCTGTTAGCTTTTATAATTAATCAATTGGATTAAGGCTATTTTGTTATGATTCTCCTGAAACGTTTGGAATTGAGTGCTGGGTGAAGTTGCAATGTGCTCGTAAATTTGGGAATTTGGTTTTTAATTTCTGGAAAATTTGGAATTTCCATGTTTCAGAACAATTAAGCTTTTTATGATTTGAATCTAAAATTTTAAGGTTTTTCTTTCTTTCTTTCTTTCCCCGAGTGAAATTGGATGCTTTGAAAGTGATGGACCTTTGGTGATTGCCAGTTTCAGGAGAGAATCTGTCATTTTCAGCACATTGCTTGGAATTGAGCATCTCAAGATTGTTCGCTAAGAAATAGAAAGGAATAAGAATCTATGAAGATCTGAGTTTGAAGCATTGAGATTCCACGAAACTCTCCGTTGATTGGTGTCTCCTCTAATGTGATTCCAATTGTTTAATCATGCGCTCAGATGATAGTTTGAAGCTAGTAAGCATCAAATGTAAAGCAATGTTCTGAAAATCACCAGGATGGAAACGAGGTGTGTTTTTTTTTTTTTTTTTTTTTTTTTTTATCAATTTGACTTTCTTCATTTTGTGTGATTTTCTTAGATCTGAAGTGTAGTTTTTTGTTTTGTTTTGTTTGTTTCTCCTCAGGCCTGGAGAGAGAGAGTTCTCAAATGGTGATGTTTATTCTGGTCAACTAAGAGGAACACTTCCTGATGGGAAGGGGAAGTACGAATGGTCTGATGGAATCGTATACGAAGGTGATTGGGAAGAAGGGAAGATATCAGGGAAAGGAAAGCTTATATGGTCATCTGGAGCTAAATACGAAGGCGACTTCTCTGGAGGTTACCTTCATGGCTATGGAACCATGTCTTCCCCTGACGGATCTGTCTACAGTGGAGCATGGAGAATGAACGTGCGGCACGGTCTAGGAAGGAGAGAGTATTGTAACTCGGATGCGTACGATGGCTCGTGGAAAGAAGGATTGCAAGATGGGAGTGGTAGTTATACTTGGAACAATGGGAATAGGTTTATTGGGAACTGGAAGAAGGGGAAAATGTCTGGCAGAGGGGTTATGAGCTGGGGAAATGGTGATCTCTTTAACGGGTTTTGGTTGAATGGTCTTAGACATGGCTCTGGAGTTTACAAGTACGCTGATGGAGGTTTCTACTTTGGGACCTGGTCACGTGGCTTGAAAGATGGGACTGGAGTGTTTTATCCCGCTGGAAGTAAACATCCGTCGCTGAAGAAATGGCATCGCTCTTTCGGATACGATGACACCGGGAATTTCGTTCTCTCGCATGATTCATCCATAAACCTTGAGGAGCTTCGCAGTTCGAAAATTATGTCACGGAGTCTTTCTGAGATAACCACAGCAAGTGGAATGACCAGACATTCGGGTAGAATGTCAGAGAGGTTTCTTGATGAGAATTGGACTACTAGTGATCCTCCGAGAGATTATATGTCTCACGGGCCTGTGTCCAAGTCTGCCCGGTCTGTTGAGTCTGGTCACAGCGAGGGACATAACCGCGACAAGAACCCTATTGTTTTCGAAAGGGAATACATGCAAGGGGTTTTGATTAAAGAGCGGATTATGAGTTCTATTGACATGTCACACAAGGCTAGTCCTTTGAATCGTCCTAAAGAAGTCACGATTAGCGCTTGTGTGTCCTTTCTTGGTGGGAAATGGAACTACTATCTGATGCTCAATCTCCAACTTGGTATCAGGTAAACAAGATCGGGACCCATTTCATTTCTCTTTGTGGAAGTTTGTGAATCTTGGGTGTCAAAACGATAAGAGAGCTACGTTCAAACCATTTCTGAACATATTCCTCAATTCTCATATGATCTTGAGACTTCTAGTTTGTAGCCTAAAACCTCCTTTTTCTGCACCCTATGACTTGATAAATGAGTCATACTAGAACACAAATATTTAGCAATGCCTGTACTAGTTATAATGTTATATACCTCTTACACTACAAATTTGAAGTTCACAGGTATACTGTTGGAAAAATCACGCCAGTGCCTCGGCGGGAAGTTCGTGCTTCTGACTTTAGTGAAAGAGCCAGAATCATGATGTACTTCCCTAGTAATGGTTCCCAGTATACACCTCCTCACAAGTCCATTGATTTCGCTTGGAAAGACTATTGCCCTATGGTTTTCAGGTAAACCCTGTTTTCTTCTGCCATATACCGAAAAGCTTAGGATCAATGGAAATAATAGCATAAGAGGCTTCTATCAATTGTAAACCAAGAGGATTCGTTCACTGTTAAACTCTTTTCTGAGTGTATTCAAGATTACATGTTCTTCAAATTATTTACAATGGCATGCGACAGGAATCTGAGGGAGATGTTCAAATTAGATGCTGCAGACTACATGATGTCTATCTGTGGTGATGATGGTTTGAGGGAAATCTCGTCCCCTGGGAAAAGTGGCAGTATCTTCTACCTTTCTCACGACGACAGATTTGTGATAAAGACATTGAAAAGATCAGAGTTAAAGGTTTGATATAACTAAAGCAAGCTGTTATCTTTTTCTTCCTTGTCCTTACGCATATTAGTGGTTTGTGGATATTGTATGGCCTTCTTTATTTTTGAGAGCTGATTCTTGGTCCCCATTTGAGGATGCTTATCACGCCTTATAGATAGTCTAGTCTTTGTCTGTACTTGTGTATTTGTTTTTAATATATCACAGGTTTTTTTCAGTTATAATAGAAATATCTCAGTGACACACATATTATGACACAGAGCATCCTCGTTTTTTCCTTGTAGGTTCTACTCAGGATGTTGCCTAGGTACTATGAACATGTAGGGGACCATGAAAATACACTCATAACCAAATTTTTTGGAGTTCACAGAATAAAACTAAAGTGGGGTAAAAAGGTAAAGAACTTGTCTTCTCCTTTCTACATTCTAATTCCATTTCTTTTAGCATGATCGTTGTGCTTCTCTGATAGGTACGCTTTGTGGTCATGGGGAATATGTTTTGCACAGAATTGAAGATTCATCGCCGCTATGACCTTAAGGGCTCTACTCAAGGGAGATTTACAGAAAAGAGTAAAATCAGAGAAAAGACTACCATGAAAGATCTTGATCTAGCTTATGAGTTTCAAATGGACAAACTGCTGAGAGAGGCTCTCTTCAAGTGAGTTCTCTACTCAAATATTTTTAACAATCGTTACCATCCTCGGTGAAAGAGCCTATATACATGTCAGCTGAATGAAATATTTTAGTCATTTTGGCTACGAAACCTTGAGAATTTTCAGATAAGTCTGCTTGCTGCAACCACTTACTGTTTCTGGGAACATCTTATGATCACATCTCACCCTTCACAATTTTCCTGCACTAGTCTTATTGTCTGTTATATGTGCGAGGGATGCCTCGGATTTTTCGTTGTTTTTACATTTTTACGCAATCTAATTATCTTGATTGCAATGCTAAGCCAAATGAAATTGCTGTAGTTTTTCATTTGTGTTTGTCTAATCTTTTGTGGAACCTTTTTGTTTTTCCAAAATGGCAGGCAAATTTTTTTAGACTGCGCGTTCTTGGAATCTCTGCAAATCATTGATTACAGTCTTCTGTTGGGATTACATTTTAGAGCTCCCGAACAACTTAATGATGTCCTGGAGCCTCCTAATGCAATGTCAGATCAAGAAAGTGATAGTGTTGGGTCTGTTGAAGGTAGGCCTCAATCTTTTAAGAGACTATATATATATATATATATAGAAAATAGTCAATCCGGTGATCACACTCGTGAGCCTTGTATTTGTCTCGCTTACTGTTTTCTTTTCTTGGTTTTTTTTGTTGTGTTTCATCAGTCAGTGTGCCTCATGAACCCTCCATTCCTCCGAAAGGGCTGTTACTGGTTACTCACGAGCCTAACTCCGTTAATACCGCCCCGGGTCCTCACATCAGAGGAAGCACACTACGAGCATTCTCTGTTGGCGAGCAAGAAGTCGATCTTATTCTACCTGGAACTGCAAGGTCAGTCACTTCACTTCCCATCGAAACACAACTTGACTCCACAAAGATGACATTCCAATAACATTTTGTTCCTGCTTGCTTTTTGTTCAGGCTCCGGGTACAGTTAGGAGTGAACATGCCGGCTCAAGCCCACCACAAACTCCGTCAAGACGGGGAGGAACCGGGAACGGTGGAGCTATTTGAAGTGTATGATGTGGTTGTGTACATGGGCATCATCGACATCTTGCAAGAATACAACATGAAGAAGAGAATGGAACATACTTGCAAATCTATGCAATATGATCCCATGACAATCTCAGCTATAGAGCCTACGCTTTACTCTAAACGGTTCACTGACTTCCTCCTTAAGGTATTCCCAGAAAAAGCATAGAGGGAGAGAGAGAGAGAGAGAGAGAGAGAGAGAGAGAGATTTCAAATCGTCTTCCATGATTTTGACTCGGTCCATATTCTTCTTCCTGTTCATAAGCCATAAAAAGACAGACATTTGGCTCGTATCATTATGTACACTAACATTTACTCATTTAGGAATCTTATTATACGTAAAAAAATAATATATATATATCGTGTATTATTTTTGTTAGTATAGATTTGTGTTACTCTCTGAATGTGTGACTCACCACCATTGAGCTACTTGCTAGGTTGGGTTAAGGACAGATATGTACAAATATTTTCGATATAAAACTGAAATTACATAAAGAAATCTTCTTCGTGTGTCCACACTAATTTCTTTGATAAGTGGATTCATTTCTAAGCTTGATCCCACGATCCGGATAATTAAGAGTGTCGTCATTTAAGTCATGTAAAATCCTTCTATATATTTGAACAATGTGTTACAACAAATAAGTCAACGACGACCTTCTTTTTGGTAAGTTGTCTAAGACAAGAGCTTCATTAAAATAGACTTGGAAAAAACAAAAAACAACATACATCAATGGACGATTGAGGCGACAATATGGCAAAGTTACAAAAAATAGTTTAAACAATTATAAATTTACAACAAACTTACATAGTTTTGATTATAAATAGATCACCATGCATATGGATATAACTCACCAACTTAAGTTTGTTGACAAGACACAAGAGAAACAAAACAAGTTTATAGGAAAAAGCAAAGCAAAACTAAAAGAAATGGCAAAGAACTTCAGCTCCGTCAGCTTCACCGTTCTCCTACTTGTCCTTTTGATGGGTATTAATTTAAAAAAGTTTTCTATTATACTTTGCATTTATCTTTTAATTATGTCCGTTCTAATGATCTTGATCATGACTATGTCAACATGTAGAAATCCTCCAGAGCGAGGCTACGCGGAATGGCCAAGGTAAATGCCTTCCACGTGGATGCAAAAGTACTCCTATGTTCCCCGAGGAATGTGGGCCGGATCCATTCCCAGGCTCAAACAACAATTGTTGTCACTGTTGCGTTACCAAGTACGGGAAAGATGAAGGGGTTGTTGAGGGAGCGGACAGCCATTGCCATTGCTACAAAGAAAGTGTTTGAAAGTAACTTTTGTATTCATTCGGTGTGAGGACGTGACATGTGTGAATGTTTATGTTCAATTTTCTTTTGCTTCCAAATAAAACACCAAGGGCAAAGCTTATAATTGCTCGCCCCCGCAAGTGTAAGCTCGATCGTGTTGTGTGCACTTTGTTTCATTTTGAATTCTAAACTCGTTTTTTGTTTGTGGTCCTCATTTTCATTCACGTCTACCTACATTCAAATATATGTCCCAAGAAATTCTTTGTAAACATTACATGTTCGACATCGTGAGGTATAGACTTGGACGATGATACAAATTTCTAAGATGCATGTTTCAATATGCTCAAAAGAATAATACAGATCATTTTAAATAGAACTCTATGTTGATAGTTGGTACTCGAATGCTAAAACTGACTATGATCAATAATTCGAGGGATGCATGCAACTTGTGTTTCACCAAATAACAAAAAGGATCAAAGGGACTCTGTTGGCAATAATTCTAGACTTTCTTATGCTTAGGTAAGAGGAAAAAATCTATCTGACCATCAATATTTCTGTATTGTGTTTGATTTTCTTACTTTGGCTTTTATTTTCTTGGAATGAAGCAGCTTCTTCCCAAAAGAGCTCCAAAAGGAAAACCCTACAAAAGTTTCAACCAAACGGAACCAGAACAAATAAAAAATTCGTTTTACATTAGTATAGCATTATTGATTATTCCAAAACCCAAAAACCCAAAAAAAAACCAAATAAATAAATACACACTTAGATATTAATATAAACTGGACATGATGCATATAAGAGAACATCATCATAATCAAAATGTATCAATCATGACATCAGTAAAAATATCATCAATCGGCAGAACATCCTCCTCATTCTCCAACAAACTTTTAGAACCAGAAGCAGTAGCTTCAAAGCTAGGAATCTGTCTTGTCGTCGTCTCTTCGTTGTTGTTGTTCGTCTTGGTGTTTCGAACCTGAAGATCCTCCTCCTGTTGTTGTATTTGTATCCCTTTACCTTTATCTCTTGGATCAATTTTCACAGCATCTAATCGAAGCCTCACATTGTTCAACATTCTCGTAACCGCATCGGCCGCTTCTTTCAACTCGTCGACGTTGTCCAATCTGTGAAAACCTTCGTCTTCCCACCAAAACCCTAACTCTGGCATGTTCTCTTGGTTTGTCGTCGAAAGAGGAGGGTGATCGTTAAGAAAAGAGGAGACAACATCATCGACAGAGGAATGTCCGAAAGTGTAGAAAGAAGCGTGAGAATTGGAAGAAATAGGAGTCGCTAAGATTGCGATTTGAGTCCCGGGAGAGAGACGACAGAGCTCAGAAGCTTTGCTGAAGAGACCCCTACGTCGTTTAGCGAAAGCAACCGATTTTTTATTCTTATCTTCGAGTTTCTCAATCTCTATTTTACACTTTAAGCCTCCCATTATCGCTTATTGTAAGAAAGAAAGCGAATTACACAGTCAGAAATTAAAAAGATGGTTTTGCATCTTCATGGCTCTCTCTTTCTTTATACTACTACTATTACCTTCTCCTCTAGCTCATCTCTCAACTTTTTACTTTTTTCTTCTTCTTCAATGTTCCAATGATTTGATTCCATATTCAGAAACTTTCCATAACTGGCTTATTTCTGAATTACCTTTTTAACTACTTAACTGGCTTTTCCTTTTTTTGTTTTTAGTTCTTTATTGGACAATTTCTTTCCTTGTTCGTGAATTCAAACTCTGAAAATGTTGGAAGTCGAAACCCTAGAGGTCATGGCAAAGCCCTACCTTAGAGACGGTTGCTTGCGCACGAAGCAATACCCCATCGTTTCCTTGTTTCTTGTTTGTTTAGTGGCTACGACGTAAAGATGGTCAGAGGAGTCAGTAATATGAAGATTTGGGCGGTTGGGTCGTCTCCGGAGATCATAAAATAATTTTCGGTGGAGACTTTTAGGGATCGTGTTGCGTGAATCGAAAAGATAATTATTGATTGAAATTAGTGTTTCCAATTAGAGACAAATTGGGTGATACTGTCGTGGACGTGATATGGCCATATGGGCATGGACTAACTTAATTAAAGGATAATTTGACACGTGACATAATTTTTTTTTTAAAAAAGGAGCGTGATTTGATTTTGTGTGGCTAATCTTACTTTTGTCCCACATCGGTTATTTGTTCTCCCGATCAAGGGTATATAAGCAGTTATTAGTTATAATGGATTAACATGGCTCATGGGACATGGTGGTTTAGGCGTAAGGGTTTGCTTAACCGAAAATCCTAAATCACATATAATCCCGGTTCATTGATCACACTGTCACGGTGATTATGTGCATATCTGTTTCTCGACAGATTGTCTCGGTCCATTCTCGTGGACGATTTCGAGCGGGTATGATCTCATGAGTGCCACTCTTTTTTGAAATTTTACTTTCATCGTTTTAAAATAAAATCGAGCCAACTGATTTTAAATGACCGACTATTTTTTTTTTTAGAACTTTAATTGGTTTTGATCATTTAGTGTTAATGAGTGATATTTTATGGAGTACACTGTAATATAATCGATTGGATTAGAAAATCTGTTTGGTAACGTACAAGTTACAAGTTACAAGTTACAAGTTCAAGATAATCCGAGCTTCAAGTATACAATTTGAATTGCAACGCAAATCAAATAATCTCTCACATCACACGTCTCCTAAGATCAACACGATCGCGACGCACTAGAATCCATAAGCATTCTGTTTTTGCTATTTTGTCTTTTTTTTACAAAAAACATCCATTGATACACAGATTCATCTACTCGATCAAACCTAGCTACTTCTTAATTATTCCTTGAAGACAATATATCTTTCTGATTACCCAAATTATGTGGGTTACTATAAAGTTAAATGGAGTACTAAATACTTGATTACAAAAATGTATTTTATAACAATGAGAAAGACCCCAAACAAAATCACAGAGGTAGCAGCAGTTGCTAATATTTTTCTTAAATTTTTGTTCAAAAAAATATATTTATCTTAAATAAAATTTTAGTTAGTTAATTAAGAAAATTAAAAAGTTAATGAAGTTAAGTACCCAAAAATTACGGGATCCCAAATTCGCCGACCAAGGCACCATAATACTTTTCGAATCTTAAATTCAATCCCTTCACTAAATTGGTGTCAGAGAAGTTGGGCATCGTGAAGAAGAGTCACATGAACTTTCACGGAGATGATATGTATTTTATTTTTATTTTATGTATTTTTACATTCAATTCAATATTAATAATATTAGCAGATGTTACAAAAAAAAAAAAATTAAAATATAAATATCTTTTATAAAAAAAAAGAGATACGATCATACTTAGGGGTTCATCGTGGCTTCTAATTTGTTTTCGCCTTAGAGGTAGAATCTCCTTATCCAGCATTTGTAACCAAACATCACCCAAATCTGTAGTATTATAAGATTATCAATACAAATATGACTTTGAGAGAAGGCTGTTCCCGAATTGTTAACAAATATGATATATATTAGCACCATATTTCTGAAAACAAATGTTGTACATAGAAGCATACAAAAAACAAACGTATTTTAGAATCACATACCTTCTCTGTGAGGCCTACTATATTAAGACAAATTGCAGAATCTGTGAGGTAAATAGTCCACTCCGTCAGATCAAACTTGTAATGCACCTGCAAAAATCAGGGTAATTTATATATCTGTAACCACTTCAATCCATTGTTCAATGAGGAAGCTTCACATGATTGTATCATTTTCCACGTAATTAGGTGGGGCGCGGCTACAAAACCAAATTAATTGAATGAGTTCAATCATAATCAATGATCAATATGGAGCAGAAAAACCATGATTAGGAGGGGAAAAACAATGATTAGAATATAATACTGTTTAGAACACTGATCACACCTTGGTCTTCGCCTCCGAGAAATACAGAAGTCGGACCAGGACCTCGTCGTTCCAGAACGGACCATGATATTGTCCAGAACTTGGAAAGTCAGCGGCTTGCCAGAGGGAGAAAGAGCTTTCGACGCCATCGTCAGATTTCGGAGTGAGTTTCGAAATGTTTGGGTATGTAAATAATGTTAATGGGTTAAAGCATGGTGGGTTTTATAGGGATAGATGAGAATTGAGTGGCCATACATTTGAAGGCATGAATAAATTCGAAACAGCGGTTACTGTGGGAGAGGAAGTGGGCAATGAAGATGAGCAAGCGCTTAGCTGGGAGCCGAATTGATTGGACATCTCTGTGAAACTTTGCATGTGTTACGAATGAGAAGACGGAGATGACGATATCTCTTTGGTGGTTAAGGTGGGCTTCTAATTTCACTGGTTTTAGTAAAATGGGCTTACATGGGCTCCTTTTCGGTGGTTTTATGCTGATGTGGTAGTTTTTTTTAACGCTGTTGACTTGGTATCCTGGGAGCTCTCCTCATAAATCCGATGTGGGTAGCCTGAGAGGCACCAAAAAGCTATTTTAACTTATTATAGACTAGATTTTGACCCGGGCTACGCCGCGGGATATACTTTTGTTATTGTTTTCTTTTAATTATTTGTTTATAATTGAGTTTTAATTTAGGTAAGTGTCATTGAATGTTGAATGTCCAATAGTTTGGCTAGTATCATTAGTTTGGCTAGTTTAGGCAATTACAGTTAATTATAACTTATAACTTAACCCTTTTTCAGAAAGAAACAAAATTCCAATTCAATTAAACCAAAAGAGTCGAGATTTTTTGTTTTTGTTTTTACCTCCTCAGAATCAGAATGAACAATGATCTTGAGAAAAGTGATATCATACTCAACCACTCTCAGAAATCTAATTCTCGCCAACAGAGAAGAAGCTCTACTGTAAGCGTGCTTGAAGATCATACCCATATACCTCTCGAACTCAGCTATAACAATCGCCGGTACGCCGCCATCTCCAGCTACGATCAAAGAAATGGCCGGATCCACCGATCGAGAATGTTTCCTCTCCGGTGGTAAACTCCGCCGGCAATGGCCATAGATAAGGAAGAGAATCTTGATCAACAGAAGATGATAGAGACGAATTGATGATGGATAAAGAGACGAATATCAAAAGGGTATGAAGAAGGAGTGTCTGTGCCATTTTTTGACAGGAGTGTTGTTGGTCAACCTCTGACGGATATCACATGAGAAAGATGGAAACTTTTTAATCGAAAGCTTCACACTGCTTTTTTAGTTTATTTTATTACACGACCACTTAAGTCATCATCATCATCATGTGACATGTGTTTCGGTTTAGTTCGATGGAAGTATATTTTAAGTCTTAACTGTAAAGGTTACGTTTTTCCCTTTCTTTCTAAAACATCTTTTGCTTAAACAAGATTCTTGATTCAAAACACAAATACACTGAAAGTTACTGCATTTTAATACAATGTTTGGGCCATTGTTAAGATTCTATGCTTTGTTGCTGAAGGAACTCAAGATCTTTATTTTGCATTGGAATAGCTTCTTTAGGCAATCGTTTTTCGGCCGTAAGATTCTCTTCTTCTCCTCATTCAGCGACTCTATTAGCCTTCTCTTTGATGATTCTCTCAATCTCAGACTTCTCAACTGACATGAAAACCGTGGTTAGCATCACTTGAAGAAGCTCCTCGTCTTCTTCTTCGATCACTCCCCTCCTGAAGCATCTGAATTGTTGTTCAAAAGTTCAAAACTCGACGAACATGTTCAAAAGTTCAAAAGTGGAACTGAGTAACATCACACAGAATAGGAAAAACATGTTCAAAACTCGAATCAAATTTGCTATGTTTCTCAAGTTAAAACCCTGATTTCTGAATAAAAATTCATACTTTTATAATATCCAAAACTATTTCCTACAAGTTGCAACAAAAAAGTAGACTCTCATCTAACAAAGAGACTTCCTTTGCTATCTATTTACTCATAAAAGATCAACACATAAAGATCAACATATTATGTAGTCTCCCGTAAGAGATCAGAAAATTATGTTGCCAATGAAAAGAGATCATGTCAGAAACAAAACAGTGAGGAGATCAATGACACTTGAGCAACTGCAGGAAGATGCAGCAAAGATTGTGTTACCTGCAGCAAAAATAAAGCTTCAGAACTGGATCCCATGTCTAGTATGTGATTCTTAGAATCAAGATCTGCAACAAAATGACATAATTCATCAATGGTATGCTGTAAGAACTACAAAGTTTTGTTAATCCAAACCAATCACAAACTGAAAAACATAGCATTGTTAACCAATTCATGAACCGTTTTTGTGAACTTCATTTCAAATAATGCTGAGCTAAACACACTTACGCAAATGTCTTCAAGACCAGTGCATCAGGCAATTCACATATCCTGTCCATGCTTTCTAACCCTTTAATATCCAAAGTTATCATAGCTTTCATCCCTGCCCTTAATTAAGAAACCTCTATGTTTCCTCTTTTCTGCTGGTAAGAATGGCTCCGAGTTGAATCGTCGCCCCATTCTCTTCACTCTGATCTTCTCTCCATTCACCAAATCTTCATTCCCATTCCAGAGCTGCTCATCAAAGTAATATCATAAGTTAAAAAGACAAAGTTTTCCTTAAACTCAAAGGAAAAGATTTTGGAATAACTACATATAGAATGTTGTTGAGCCGTTTCTCTAGCCTCAAAGTCTATCACTCCCACCATGTGTTTCATTACATTGGTGTTACTTTTCAGCTTCTCTGTCTCCAACTCCAGCTCCTGCGTTTCATTTACCTTAGCTTCCATTTCCATCATCTTTTCATGAAGATTCTTCTTCTCTTTCTGCAAAAGTTGAAAGGGATTTTTCGTTTTATTGATTATATGCATTATGTTTAAGTTTATTTAAGATTTTTTTAACGCAAACACATTTCAACTGATGTTACACATTTTGCAAACACATTTCAGTACTTCTAGGCTAATACATCTTCCAAACACATTATGTAAGCGGTAAGCCCTGATTTTCAAGTTTAAATAATATGGTTTTTAATTTCTGGTGTTTATAATTGTATTGTTTAAGAGAAAGAACCTTTATAATTCCTTTGAATCATCCGACAATGGAGATTGATCAAGAGGTTAAGAAGTTTCATCACGTTTACATGATAAACTATTGACACTAACCATTTTAAAAACACCAAAAAGAAAAGTGAAAATCAACGAAATCCGTGATAACTACAAACAGCGGAAATTAATCTGATTAGAACGACATCAACACAATCGAAATAAGGGATTCGATCTAAAATTGCAGGAGAAGATTGAGGTGAATCAAGAGAGAAACGGAGACGATACCTCAGATTAATCGAAACTTCTTCTGCGTGGATCTACGTGCGAGCGGAGACCATGATATTTCTTCAGACGAATTGCCGACGAGCGGAGACGGAGAGATTTCTTCGGGCGAATGGGTTTGATTTCGAGGAAGAAGAAAAGTGAAAGGGAGATTTTTTCAGACAGTTGCTTTGATTTCTATGTCAGAAGAAGAACGAAACATTCGTGGAAGAAGAGGAATGCAACGAAACCGGATCGGTGGATATGAAAATATCAATTAAACCGAACCAAATATGTGGCAAATAAACCAGCGAAAATGCTGACTGGTATTATTTAGAATGTTTTCATTGGTTGAAGGTTTTTGCTGAGTTGTCAGCTTTTCCCTACTTGAAAAAGCTGATGTGTCAGCTGCTGGAGTAACACAAGTGATTTTTGTGTATTGAATTAGTTGGTAATTGGTTTAATTTTATTTGATTTGACGTAATTACTTACAGATTCATAACTTTTGGAAGAAAAAAAACAATGATTTCCATGTAACCGAGTCTCTCAATTTCTCAGACATAAATTCTAGCATATTTAAGCTAATAACAATGATTACATATTATATATAATCAAAGCACTTGAACTTTACTAACATAATATAATAAATAACATGGTTTTAAACACTACAAGCTTATATAGTTCATAGAGAACCCTAACGCCTTAGATACAACATAGTTCATGTACGCGAAACGATAAAGTGCTTAGACCGCTGTCGTCAAAGCTTCCAAAATCATCTGACTTTTTGGTTTTGGTGACTTGAGCTGTATATATAATACCAGATGTATTGTCGACCAAGTGGTAGGAGAACGAGGGTCACTGGGTCAGGGTAAGAGACAGCCAAAACGCCATCGTATTGAATCCCGAATGGAGCATCAATAATATTTGCCTGTATGTGGTGGTTATAACAAGGAGCGAGTTTCTTGTAACGTATCGTTGTGATGGAGCAGTATTCCCAAAACGTTACCGGTGATCTTAAAAACTGAAACTACAAAATATGAAATTTATTTATGTATAAAACTGATACAATATAATCCTAGTTAAAAAAATATAATTATTTTATAAAAACAAAGAAACTCCATCATCACTTAAAATAATCCTTTGATTATCATCGTCATGTCATGTCGTTATCGTATCACATTCATCATTCACCACCATACACAGACTCGAAATCCGATCAAGATGGATGAACCTTATTCCCAGATGCAGTCTTCCAAGCCGATCTCATCGACGCAGCAGCCGATCCCATCGCCGCCGCAATATGCCGTTTCGCGGCGATCGTTGCCGCTTTCTCCATTAAACTCCCCGTTCTCCGAGCAGTCTCCGCCTTCTCCTCAAGCTCTCTCAGCTCCGCCGCCTCCATCCTCTCCATCTCCTCCAACGTCCTCCTATACTCCTCCATTCCCCACTCCATATCCCTAAAAGTTACCAAAACTCACGATTTTTTTTTAGATCTGAGAAAATTGAAAAGCTTGGAAGGTGAATTTTTTTTTTTTTTTACCGATCGAGTTCGAATTCGGCTTCACGGATAGATTCTTCAGCAGCTTCGAGCTCTTGTTGCTGCTCGGCTTCTAAGGCAGCCCAAGCTTTGTAGGAGTCGAGTTCGAAGAGACGCATGAGGTCTTCGATTGTGGAAGGGTCGAATGTTTTGTCGACGAGGGCTTGATCGGAGAGGAGAGTGAAATGGTGGATTAGGGCTTCCATGTTTTGGTTGAATTGAATTAGGTTAGGATACGATGAAAGGGAGAGAATCGTATGCTTCTTCTAAAATGAGAATATTTTCAACAAGTGGTTGATAATAATTGTAAGGCAGAGAGAGAGAGTAAAGTTTAATTACCGTTGGGGATATTTTGACGAAATTGTCAAAAGATAATGAAATGATGGTGAATGGTAAAGTGAAGTGATTTGACAATTCGGTTTAAAATTTTTATGTTATTCGGTTCGAGTTGAGTTCGGTTCTGCGGCTTTATAATTAAAAAAACCTCTAAAACCAAAGACAACTAGTGGAGTACTGTGCCTTTGTGCAGTGGAAAAAAAAAATAGGAGTAAGCAAGAATAATTTTTTTTTTTTTTTTTTTTTTTAATCTTTTTAGTAGTTTAGTTTAGTTTATTTTATTTTTGTTTGATTGTTTATATTTCTGTTACGAGGGAGTAGACCTAAGACTTTTAACCCATATCTAAAAACTCAAACCAAATTGATCCACAATACCGTATTTGATTGATTTTGGGTATAAAATAAATCACCGATTGGTAAAATATTTGATATTCATGGATATTAGATAATACCAGAATCAAACCGATATCTGATCAAATACCCAAATTACCCGAATAAGTATTGTAGATTATTTTTGATATTATAGATATATATTTTTAGGTTCTTCAGATTTTTGTGGTTTTCAGATATATTTTCATTTTTTTCGACATGATCAATTAATAGATTCGATTTCTGGTTTGACTGAACCATCGATTTGTTTTAAGTTATTATTTTTGTATCCAAACAGTTTTATCTCTTATCCTTGTATCCAAACAGTTTTTCTCTCCTATTTTTATATCCAAACATTATTAAAATGTACTTCTCAATTAATAGTAGTTTTTCTCTCATATTCTTGTATCCAAACATTACTAAAAACCTCTCAACTAAAGATGAACTAGTGGAGTACCCGAGCATTTGCGCGGTGGTATGTTATGTTTTCATAAAAAAAAAAATAGCAGTAGCGCAAGAATATATTTTATCTTTTTAGTAGTTTAATTTAGTTTATGTTATTTTTTTTGATTGTTTATATTTCTGTTAAGAGGGAGTAAGCCTAAGACTTTTAACTCATACCTAAAAACCCAAACCAAATTGATCTACAATACTCGTATCTGATTGATTTTGGGTATAAAAAAAATTACCCGATGGTAAAATATTTGATATCCATGGGTATTAGATAATACCAGAATCAAACCGATATCTAATCGGATACCCAAATTACCCGAATGAGTATTGTAGATTATTTTTGATATTATAGATATATATATATATATTTTTAGGTTCTTCGGATTTTTGGGGCTTTCAGATATATTTCCATTTTGTTCGACCTGATTAATTAATAGATTTGATTTTTGGTTTGAGTGAACCATCGATTTGTTTTAAGTTATTATTCTTGTATCCAAACAGTTTTATCTCTTTATCCAAATAGTTTTTCTCTCCTATTCTTGTATCCAAACAGTTTTAGCTCTTATTCTTGTATCCAAACAGTTTTTTCCTCTCATATTCTTGTATTCAAATATTATTAAAATGTATTTTTTAACTAATATTAGTTTTTCTGCCGGGAAAAACCCTGAAAAATACATGAACTTAATTATTTTTGGAATAAAAATACACCAACTATTTTCGAACCCAGAAAAATACACGGACTATTTTTTGGACCCATATTAATACTTGAACTTTCAAATTTTGTTAGTTTGAAACCGTAGTTAACAGCTCCGTTAACCCGTTAAACGGATGTTACAAACGCCGTTTAAAGTTAAAAACATGTGAACTCATCACATTTGAAAAAAATCCAGAAAAATACATGAACTTAATTGTTTTTGGAATAAAAATACACGAACTATTTTTCAAACCCATATTAATACTCGAACATTTAAATTTTGTAATTTTAAACCGTAATTAGCAGTTTCATAATCCATTAAATGGATGTTACAAAACATTGTTTAAAGTTAAATACATGTGGGTTAATCAATGAAAAGACTATTGTTACATTTCTCAATTTCCTCGAATTGATTTTTCCTCAAATCATATTGAAAACTCTTCTACAAATTTTCCCCAAATCTTTCCCGAAAGAAGCTTGTCTCTTGACTTCCCATTCTCTCATTTCTTAGTTAGACTAAATTTTATAAAAGTAAATAAATTATCACATTACCCATATATTAAAAAAATATATATTTTTTTACACAAATTATAATTCGAATTTTTACAAACAGACATCAATTACTGAAATGATTAAAAAACCAAGTATGTCATCAAAGTCCCACATTTGAAATGAAGATGTATGATAGTTCATAACACTATTATAAAAAAAACCAAAATGATAAGAAACCGTAAAGAGACAAGCTTCTTTCGGGAAGATTTGGGGAAAATTTGTAGAAGAGTTTTCAATATGATTTGAGGAAAAATCAATTCGAGGAAATTGAGAAATGTAACAATAGTCTTTTCATTGATTACGTTAGCAGAAGCAAAGGCAATGGCTTGGGAAACAGCTCAAAATCGAGAAGATTTGCCGGAACAGCGTCTTGGCACGCGGAATTCCTCTCAAATGACAGGGTGGGGTGAAATATATACCTTTGAGACAGATTGTTTGGATTTGGTGAAGATGGTGTCTACACCTGAAGAGTGGCCGGCATTCTCAATCCTATTGGAGGAAGTCACAAAGTGCAGAAAACTGTTCTCGTCATTTTCTATTGCTCACATTCCAAGGACAAAAAACAAGAAGGCAGACAAGCTAGCACGGCGTGCTCGAGATCTCCTTCATGATGTTTACTATGTAAACTCTTCACCACCGGTTTGGATTACTGAACCGTTATAGGTGTAGAGACTGCTGTCAAAAAAAAAAAAAAAAAAAGTCTTTTCATTGATTAACCCACATGTATTTAACTTTAAAAAATGTTTTGTAACATCCGTTTAATGGATTATGAAACTGCGAATTACGGTTTAAAATTACAAAATTTAAATGTTCGAGTATTAATATGGGTTTGAAAAATAGTTCGTGTATGTTTTTGGAATAAAAAATAGTTCGTGTATGTTTTTGGAATAAAAAATAGTTCGTGTATTTTTATTCCAAAAACAATTAAGTTCATGTATTTTTCTGGATTTTTTTCAAATGTGATGAGTTCACATGTTTTTAACTTTAAACGGCGTTTGTAACATCCGTTTAACGGGTTAACGGAGCTGTTAACTACGGTTTCAAACTAACAAAATTTGAAAGTTCAAGTATTAATATGGGTCCAAAAAATAGTCCGTGTATTTTTCTGGGTTCGAAAATAGTTGGTGTATTTTTATTCCAAAAATAATTAAGTTCATGTATTTTTAAGGGTTTTTCCCTTTTTCTGCCTATTCTTGTATCAAAACATTATTAAAATAATATAGAAGATAGATTGGATAGAAACCCCCAGGTTAATAGAAAAACCACTAAAATAAATTTTCTTTAATGAATCAAACCCTCCGTTACATTGGCGTTAAAACTTAGACGATTACCGTTAAAATGAAAACTCAACATTTAGCTTTTGTCAAAAAAACGACATGATAGTGTTTTACAGATAGAAAATCCCCAATTTAAAAATTAGGGTTCTTCATTCATCAATTCTCGTTACCTCTAATGTTCGATCTATCCATTAATGTGTTAACTTGTGAAGAATCTGTAATGGTAATAGTTGCCTACAAATCCAATTTTTGATTTTCTTCCTTTTATGAATGCTTTTTCGTTCTAATTTCGTTTCAAATCTCCTTTATATCAATTGGACAAGAGTTGTTGCGTTGAGGAATGGTGGAGAAATCGAAGGAATCTCAGCTCATATCTTCTCTTATTGGTATTTATCTTCTCTTTGCTTTGGGTGAGAACTGATTTTTTTTGTGCTCAAGACCAAAAGACCCATGTGTGGCATCAACTGGATTTTGTTTAATGTAAATTAACCAACAAAACAGATGGATCTGAATTTACGGTGAGAGATTAATGCATTGTAAAAGGGAATTCGAACAAAACTACTTTTTCTAACAGAGTAAAAAATTCAGAGATATTTTGGCAAAAACGAAACACAGTTTGTATTCAACGGTAGTTGTGACGGAGGGTTTGATTCACTAAAGAAAATTTATAGTTGAGGGGGCTTTTTTCATTATAAAGCATTTTTCTGCGAAAGAAAAAAACAAAAGTTAATTGTTGACAGTGGGATTTGAACCCACGCCCTTTCGGACCAGAACCTTAATCTGGCGCCTTAGACCAACTCGGCCATATCAACTTTAATGTCCGGTTTGATTCAATTTTGATACATCAGGATGGTTTTGTCATCTGTTACTATTCTCTCCCGTTTCTGTAATAAATAATAAAATGAGGGGTGTATTTGTAAAACAATTTAATTCCCAGTTTTTTTTTTTTCCTGGCTCATCCCAAAGCAAATAAAAAATATAAACAACAAACAAACAGCTGAAAAACGCCTCTGGATCTCGCGTGATCCATTTCGAATCGAAGAATGCTATGGGAAACCGGACTTGTTCGTAACTCGGTTATCCCATATTATCTTTATACCGGCTTTAGGTGGTTTGTACCATCATTTCGGTTTGTCCTTTATTTCAGTTTGTCGTTTACCCGTTTTAGAAAACATTTATGTAAGGCGTGAGGACGTTTGTTGGAAATCAATCAGAAAAAGTATTTCCTTTTACCATCTCTCTCTCCTATTATCTCTGCTGTGCGATCTTCATCACGGTAATCAGGTCTTTGAGGTGATCCTTCTTATCCTTTGGTCATCTCTCAAGCCGATTAACCCCCTTCCTTCAGATTCGTAGTGAATCTCTAGTTTGGGATTTATCCTCACCATATTTCCTGTTACATTTTGGTATCAGAGCCATCTATCCTCAGGACCGCGCAACGATGGAAACGCGTCAAGCCACGTTAATCGATCTCAGTAAGCAGGTAGACGAGATGAGACAAACCCAATCTCAGCTCATCTCGGAGATGCAGAAATCCCAAACGGAGCGCCAAAGCTTAGCTTCAGATATCGGTGGCGAACTTGCAGATCTGAAAGCTATGATGGCAAAGTGCTTCTCTACACTCCCTCAGATGCCAAACCCTCGCGAATCGAGCCCTTCCCCCTCTACTTTCACGCCAACCGGCACGAGCTCATCAAAACCACCAGATCCCGGTCGCGAATCTCCCCCTCGTAGCGGTATGTTCACTTCCCGCCTCACAAAAGTTGGCTTTCCGCACTTCGCTGGCTCGTCGTTGAGAGAATGGATATATCGGTGTGGTCAGTTCTTCATGATTGACAATACACCCGCGGAGATGAAGGTCCAGCTCGCCTCTGTTCACATGGAGGGCAAAGCATTGCAGTGGCACCACAACTACATCTCCAACCGTGGAGGTGAATATCCATCATGGCCAGAATACGTGACAGCCATATCAGCTCGTTTTGGCGATCTGTTCGATGACCCCCTCGCCGAGTTGGTTAAGATTAAGCAAAACGGTGATTCCGTGGAAACGTTTCTGGAGAAGTTTGAGAACACCATGACCCGTCTTTGCTTATCAGATGCAGCTGCTTTGAGCATATTCTTGGCAAACCTGAAACCTCAGCTCGAACTCCACACCCGACAGTTCCCAGTCTCTACTGTCGCCGGAGCAGCAAGGATCGCTAAGCTTCACGAATCCTACCTCACCCATTCCCAACCTAAACAACCCAGAGCTCCCTTCATTCCCTACCAGAAAACAACTTACCCAACCACCTATAAAAATCCAAACACAAACTCTCTCCTTCCCACCCCCGAAACCACCAAACCTAACCCACCAAAACACCCGACTTTCCCAAACTTACCCACTGATAAACCCACCCGAAAGTTCACGTTCAAAGAGATGCAGGACAGGCGTAACAATGGTCTGTGTATGTACTGTGATGAAATTTATACCCCAGGCCATGAACTAAAACACAAGAGGACCCAAATCTTTATCATGGAGGGTGATGTTGACGACCCTGATATAGTGGAAGACGAAGTAGAACCCCACTCTACTGAGACATTGGTGTCCACCTTTGAGGAACAACCAACCATTTCTCTTAATGCTCTAAGCGGTTCTTCGACGTTTAACTGCATGAGAGTGGTCGGTCACTGTGGCAAGCAGAAGTTGCATATCCTCATTGACCCTGGCAGTACACACAACTTTCTGGACCTGCGTATCGCTAAAGAGATAGGCTGTCACTTAGAAGCTATCACACCAATGTCAGTCAGAGCTTACAATGGGACAAGCCGTGTGTCTAATTACAAATGCTCTGATTTCACTTGGAAGGTGCAAGGCTATACCATAAGCACGGAAGTCCGGGCGATTACTCTTGACTGTTGCGACTTGGTCCTCGGTGTGCAATGGCTAGCTACTCTAGGTGTTATTGCTTGGGATTTCCTGAACCTGAGAATGGAGTTTGTCCTGAATGGTATCAAACACGTGTTACGCGGTAGCACAACGGCTGGTTGTAGCATGATCAAAGGAAGCACTCTCGGCAAAATCCTTCAGCAGGAACCTCAAATTGCCATGATTCAGATACGTGAAGTAACAGATACCATCAGCCTACACCCAGAGGCTCTGTTATCTCATATATCTGTCAGTGGCGAAGTACAAACTAAGGCAGGCGCTCTGCAGAACCTCCTCAGGGACTATGATGATTTATTTGAGGAACCTAAGGAGTTACCTCCTTTCCGCGAGGGTTTTGATCACAGGATACCCCTGGAAACAGGCTCTAACCCTATCAATCAACGCCCATATCGATACTCGTCCTTGCAGAAGGACACAATTGACAAAATGATCAGGGAGATGTTGGACCAAGGCATCATCCAATACAGCTCTAGCCCGTACGCCTCACCAATCGTCCTGGTTAAGAAGAAGGATGGCTCCTGGAGGCTTTGCGTGGATTATAGAGGCCTCAACAAACAGACCATCAAAGACAAATACCCGATCCCGCTTTTGGAAGATTTGCTTGATGAACTAGGAGGCTCTCGGTACTTCTCCAAATTGGACCTTCGTGCAGGTTTCCACCAACTGCGCATGAGCCCTGAGGATGTTTACAAAACAGCCTTTAAAACTCATTCAGGCCACTATGAGTACTTGGTAATGCCCTTTGGCCTAACCAACGCTCCTTGCACTTTTCAAGGCCTGATGAACCACGTCTTTGCTGACATCGCACGACAATTCCTACTTGTGTTCTTCGACGATATTTTGGTCTACAGCTCGAGCTGGGACGAGCACGTGACACACTTGGAAGTGGTCTTTTCTATCCTGCGCCGACAGAAACTCTACTTGAAGTCCTCTAAGTGCACCTTCGGCGCCACCACCATTGAGTACCTGGGCCACTTCATATCTGCCGAGGGCGTAAGCACCGATCCAGCAAAGATCAAAGCAATTGCGAACTGGCCCATTCCGATGAACCAGAAACAGCTCCGTAGTTTCCTCGGTTTGGCAAATTACTACAGGCGTTTCATCAAAGCTTACAGTGTTTTGGCCAAACCCCTCACATCTCTGCTACAAAAAGATGGATTCCGTTGGAACTCAGAGGCTACATCTGCTTTTGGAAACCTGAAAGCGGCACTATCTTCATCCCCTGAAAATCACCCAATCTGCTACATCAGCAGAGCTCTTGGGCCACGACACCAATCACTTTCTGTTTATGAAAAGGAGCTTATGGCTGTCGTTCATGCCGTACAGACCTGGAACGCCTACTTAGCTCACCGACCATTCATTATCAAGACTGACCAGAAAAGCTTGAAATACCTGCTCGAACAGAAGGTCACCACTCCTTTCCAACACCTATGGTTATCCAAGCTCATGGGGTACAATTACGAGATACAATACAAACAGGGAAAGGAAAATCATGCAGCTGATGCTCTTTCCAGGGTCACCGGCTCAGAGATACTACATATTACCCTCTCCCAAGTCCACCAAGGTTTCTACGATTCCCTGAAACTACTATGGCACACAGACCCAGCTCTGCAAAAGACAATCGCTGACATCACATCCGACCCCTCTTCTCACCCCACCTTTTCTTACACCGATGGCGAATTGAGACGAAAGGGCAAACTTGTGGTCGGAAACAATACTGAGGTCAAGCTGCATATCCTCCAATGGCTACACGGTTCTGCTATCGGTGGTCACTCCGGCAGAGATGCAACTCTCCATAGGGTTAAGTCTCTCTTTTACTGGCCTAAGATGAGCCTTGAGGTCCAGAACTACGTCAGAAATTGTTCCATCTGTCAGAAGAGCAAGTATGATCTCGCTGCTAAACCAGGCCTTCTCCAACCATTACCGATACCAAGCGGAATATGGGAATCAGTGAGTTTGGACTTCATTGAGGGTCTCCCCCCCTCCAATGGCAAACACTGCATCTTGGTTGTCGTCGACAGACTCAGCAAACAGGCCCACTTCATTGCGCTATCTCACCCCTACACGGCCATAGAAGTTGCTCAGGCTTACCTAGACAACATCTTTAAACTCCACGGCATGCCTCAAGATATTGTCAGCGATAGAGATCCCACCTTTCTGAGTTCAGTGTGGAAAGAACTCTTTCGGGTCCACGGAGTTGAGTCTAAATACTCCACGGCTTACCACCCACAAACTGATGGTCAAACAGAGGCCACTAATAAGACATTGGAAACCTACTTGCGCTGCATGTCTTCCGATGCTCCCCATACTTGGAGCAAATGGTTACCGCTAGCTGAGTGGTGGTATAATACCACATTCCACTCCTCTATCAAGAGCACTC
This sequence comes from Erythrophleum ivorense, assembly GCA_026724425.1. Taxonomy (NCBI): domain Eukaryota; kingdom Viridiplantae; phylum Streptophyta; class Magnoliopsida; order Fabales; family Fabaceae; genus Erythrophleum; species Erythrophleum ivorense. The sequence goes on from JAIUCV010000087.1 coordinate 931,724, forward strand.
CTTTTGAGATAGTGTATGGACAACCCCCACCGGTGCACTTACCATACTTGCCAGGCGAGAGCTCTTCTAATGTTGTTGACAGAAGCTTACGCAAGAGGGAGGATCTCATTGCCTTACTGAAATTCCACCTGCTACGAGCTAGAAACAGGATGAAACAACAAGCTGATGCTCACCGTTCCCCCAGAGAGTTCCAGATTGGCAACTATGTGTACCTTAAGCTACAACCGTATCGTCAGCACTCACTCAAAACGAAAAAGGTACCACACAAACTTTCACCACGATTCTATGGTCCTTTTCGTGTCTCTGACAGAGTGGGCAACGTTGCCTACCGCCTCGAGTTACCACCGGAAGCTGCGATACATAACGTATTCCACGTGAGCCAACTAAAACTTTGCCCCAACCCACCATCATCAGCCCCTCTGCTTCCCCAGTACTTGATCGATGTGGGAACCGATAAGGAGCCCGCGGCTATTCTGGAAAGGAAAATGGTGCATCGCCAAAACAAACCCGTTACCAAAGTCCTAGTTCAGTGGAAAGGAGAATCAACAGACAACGCCACCTGGGAGTTCTACAGAGACTTCATCGCCAAGTACCCTGAATTCCATCCTTGAGGACAAGGATCTTCTGAAGGAGGGAGTATTGCTATGGGAAACCGGACTTGTTCGTAACTCGGTTATCCCATATTATCTTTATACCGGCTTTAGGTGGTTTGTACCATCATTTCGGTTTGTCCTTTATTTCAGTTTGTCGTTTACCCGTTTTAGAAAACATTTATGTAAGGCGTGAGGACGTTTGTTGGAAATCAATCAGAAAAAGTATTTCCTTTTACCATCTCTCTCTCCTATTATCTCTGCTGTGCGATCTTCATCACGGTAATCAGGTCTTTGAGGTGATCCTTCTTATCCTTTGGTCATCTCTCAAGCCGATTAACCCCCTTCCTTCAGATTCGTAGTGAATCTCTAGTTTGGGATTTATCCTCACCATATTTCCTGTTACAAAGAAGAAAGCGAAAAGACATCAAAATCTTGGGTTTACCTTGTCTTGTCTTGTCTTAACTCAATTCGTACCCTTTTTGGTCTGAAGAACCTTCTTCGGCTCTCTGTCTTGACAATGGCGGCCTTTATCAACCTTGAAGATTCCCCAATGTTTCAAAAACAGGTACACCACCTTTTTTTTTTTTTTTTTTCCAATTAAAGTTTTGGGATTTGATCGTTTTTGTTTGTTCTCTGGTGATAATTCTGATTGATTGGACCAGGTTTTCTGCTTAGAAGGAACAACTGATGAGCTTAAAGATCGTTGTCAGAAGCTATACAAAGGTGTTAAGAAGTTCATGTAAGTGTGTAATTCTCTACCTAGTTTATTTTTATTCCGTTTTCGTCGTTATGTCTTTATCAATCTCTCTCTGCTATAAGCTTTGTCTTATTAATCAGACAAATCTCTTCAACAGTTTGACCATTGAAGGCTGAATCTTTTTTAAACCTTTGTTGCATTTTCCTGGTAAATTGTAAGATTTACTGCCTAGGACAATCTTCACTTACACTAACCTCTCACCTTCATTGCCTGTCTTGTTGTTGTTGTTGTTTCCTTTTTGTTTTTCGTTTATTTTTACTCTATGGTAAAGTTTGTTTATTTTGTTATAATTCCACTTTTTGCTATGTTATCTGAACTTGATAGGAATTGGCTTATTTTTTGGTTATAGAGGAGCTTTGGGAGAGGCATCTACTGGAGTCAGTGCCTTTGCAGATTCTCTTGAAGAGTTTGGTGCTGGACATGATGATCCCGTCAGTCTTTCAATTGGAGGTTGTTGTTGATTCACTTTCAATTGATTTGGACACTCTAATTTAGTTTAGCGAAACATGGAAGAGTTCCAAGAAATTCTACAAGTTCTTGTTTCTGATCTGTTTCGTTGTTTTGCTTTTTGGTGGCACTACCAGGTCCAGTAATATCTAAATTTATAAATACACTTCGGGAGCTCTCCTCTTATAAGGAGTTTCTTCGCTCACAGGTAACTCTCATCGTAACTTGTGAATAGTTACACATAAATAAACGTACAGTTGTTGCCCTGCACTGCGTCATTTGTACAGCTGTTGTGTTTTTTTTTTCTTTTTTGTAGGTGGAGCACGTACTACTTGATAGGCTGACCAACTTTATGACTGTCGATTTACAAGAAGCAAAGGTAACTTTTTTCTTGTGCTGCAAATTTTCGATTGTTTTCTACTTTTTTTATCTAGTGTAAAGTGTCAAATGTTATAGACTCGAGATTGATCAGTAAACAGAAGACTAGGTTGCTGGTTTTATGTATCCACGTGTTGACAAGTTCTGTTAATCTCTTGCTATTAGTTAGGTCGGATTTTAAAAACGCTCTTGTTTTCTTATTTCTACATCTTCCTTTTCTTGACCTCAATCTTGGTCTATGGTTTCTCTCACTGAAAACTCAAGCTATCGTTTGCTAATGATCCACTTTACTGTTGTCTACCTTTTCAGGAGTCTCGGCGTCGTTTCGACAAAGCTGTCCATTCTTATGATCACGTAATTGATTATAGTCTGTTGCTTCACTTACTTATTGGGAGAGGTCTACCGTATTTTGTCTCTTAATAAAATATGTTCTTCATGTTACTACAATACGAATTGGCCTCCCGCGAAACTAACACTAATATTGAAATGGCCAATGCATGGTCATTTTTGAAATTACTAGCTGGAAAGTTTACTTGTTGTTAAGTAACGAGTTTCCAAAAAAATTTGGTCCCCTGCTGTATAAATGCATAACAAGAGTTTTCAAAATGGGAGACAGAGTAGAATTGTACTTGATGCTTAATCAACTTTAAGATATAATGTTGTACATGGTATTCTTGATCTGAAGCTATGCAATGTATTTTCTTGTCCATTTTTAAGGCACGTGAAAAGTTTGTGTCTTTAAAGAAGAATACCAGAGGAGACATTGTTGCTGAATTGGAAGAGGTATTATTATTAGCTCTATATTGTATAGATATAATACTATTTCTCTGGGATTCTAAGAACTTGTAGTGCTGTATTTACAGGATCTGGAGAACTCCAAGTCAGCATTTGAGAAAAGTCGATTCAATCTAGTATGTTAAAGTCTAAGAACATAAGCCACTACTAACTATTTGTCTTTTGACCTTTTCTTGTGTCTAAATGGTTTTCTCTTTGGTTTAAGGAATGCAGGTAAATTCATTGATGACTATTGAAGCCAAAAAGAAGTATGAGTTCTTGGAATCCATAAGTGCAATTATGGACTCCCATTTGAGATATTTTAAGCTTGTATGTTTCTTCTTCTTACGTATTTTGCATTTTGAGACGTCACCAAAGTGTGACCAACTAAAGACAACATCAGTGCCATGTTGTATCCCTTAATGTAGTCTCTTTTTGCTTCAGGGGTATGACCTATTGAATCAATTGGAGCCTTATATCCATCAGGTACATTAAACCCTTTTCAATAATGCAAATAAAACATATTTTGGTTATACTAATTTGGTGTAATAATTGATTAGCACTGACAGTAGCTGCTTTTCTTCTTCTTCTTACAGGTATTGACATATGCACAACAATCAAAAGAACAGTCTAAGATTGAACAAGATCGGTTTGCAAGACGGATTCAAGAATTCAGGACTCAATCTGAATTAGACAGCCAACAGGTCTCTGCTACAGCAGAGCCCTCTAGTGCTGATGGAAACCATGTTTATAGAACAATCCCGCATAAAAACATTGAAGCAACTTCGATATCTACAGCAGACAAGGAAGTAAGGATCTCAAAGCTCACTCATGAAGTATTCAACTTCAACAACGTCTTACATATGCTCTCTTCTGTGCTAATGCAGGTAATCAAACAAGGGTATCTGTTAAAGCGATCAGCTAGTCTGAGAGCTGATTGGAAAAGGAGGTTCTTTGTGCTTGACAATCATGGATCCCTATACTATTACAGAAACACCGGTAATAAATCAGCGGTATGTGTTCCATGAGATAGATTCATAAGCTCTTTCTCTTTTCTCAGTTTTTTCAATCCTTCTAATCATTTGTTTCTCTTCTTAGGGATCTCAACATTACTATAGTGGCTTAGGTGAGCATAACAGCGGTGTCTTTCGGAGATTTCGTTCAAGACACAATCGATCAGCTTCACAGGGAAGCCTAGACTGCAGTATGATCGATCTCCGTACCTCACTGATAAAACTGGACGCAGAGGACACAGATCTTCGACTCTGTTTTAGAATTATCTCCCCTCAGAAGACTTACACATTACAGGTACCAACGAAATCTGTTGCATGTAGAGACGTGAAGGAGCCAATATATTGCTTCAAGAGGCTAACACAGCTTATTTCTCAGGCTGAAAATGGAGCTGATAGGATGGATTGGGTAAATAAGATCACAGCAGCTATAGCAACACGCCTGAATTCTCATTTCCTGCAACAGGTTTACACAAAACCATCCTCAAAGGCTTCTCAAGTGTTACGCTTTTGTGCTAATACATATTTGTAATATCTCCTGCAGCCACCAAATCAATACTTGGATAAAAACTATGCTAGTGATGACCTCTCCCTGCACCAAAAGCAAAATTATAATCAAAGAGTAAATATGGGAGATGATGTTCTTGCAATATTGAGAGAAATCCCTGGAAATAGTGCATGTGCAGAATGCAATGCCCCTGACCCTGATTGGGCGTCACTGAATCTTGGAGTTTTGATGTGCATCGAATGCTCTGGTGTTCACCGGAACCTCGGTGTTCATATATCCAAGGCAATTTGCTTCTTTTGATATGATATTCTGTAGCTTCCTTTCATTTTAGTTTGAGGTTGTATGAGTTAGTTGTTTCCATGGTGTTTATACTTCTTGCTAAAGTAAATATTGTTGTGCATTTTGAGGCAGACAGACAGTAAAATCTCCAAGAACTTGTGTATGAGTAAGATATTCAACAAGCTAATGTGATAGATTTTCTGCAGGTGAGGTCGCTTACGTTGGATGTGAAAGTATGGGAGCCTACAATCTTGGACTTGTTTCGGAAACTAGGCAATGCATACTGTAATTCGATCTGGGAGGAGCGACTTCACCTTGACATCAGGGACAGGTATGACTTCTCTAAGGAAGGATTGTTTGTATTTTAAAGTAAAGACTGTCTCTCAAACACTATCAAGAAGTCCACATTACTGCTCAAGAACATTTTGTTGGATTCGTGCAGTGAAAAGGGATCAACTGACACACTTGCATTGATTCCGAAACCATCTTCAAAAGATTCTTTTACTCTGAAGGAGAATTACATTCATGGAAAGGTATAATATTTATCTCTTAATGTTTCTGCATACACTTTTCGATGATTAAACTTAAAACTGCTAATGTTTATGCCTAGTCAGTACCTGGAGAAAGCTCTGGTTGTGAAAGATGAAAGAGAAGCAAATCCAACTGCCTCGAGAAGAATATGGGAAGCTGTTCAAAGCAAGAACATAAAAGAAATCTACCGACTCATTGTAACAGCGGATGCAAATATCATCAACACAAAGTTCGATGATGTTACTGCCGTTGATGCATATCACCACCACCACCACCATGTTGTTGATGATGCATCAGATGAAGTAAAGAAAAGGCACGATCCGAATGCGTGTCAGAGGATCAAGGATTCGAACGAAGCAAGAAACTGTCTTCAAGGCTGCTCGTTGTTGCATGTGGCGTGTCAAAGCGGCGACCCAATCTTGCTTGAACTGTTGTTGCAGTTTGGTCCTGACATAAACATGAGAGATTATCACGGAAGGACTCCGTTACACCATTGCATCGCATCAGGGAACAACGCATTTGCAAAGGTTTTACTGAGAAGGTAACAGTGTAACTAAATGATGATCCCAAGAATCAAGAACATTTTGCTTTTAATAACTGTCTGTTTTTCTTTGAATGTTGCAGAGGTGCTCGTCCATCAATAGAGGATGGTGGAGGATTAAGTGTATTGGAAAGAGCGATGGAGATGGGAGCCATAGCCGATGAAGAGCTCTTCCTTCTCTTAGCAGAGTGTCAGTGATATATACCATTGTCCCTTTTGTTCGGACAAGAAAGCTGATTGATTGATTGCTAAGTAAAAAGATTATCCAAGACAAATGCTCTTTGGTCGTGTTATTGTAACTGTTGTAGTATGTAGTCATGAGTTGCTTCATTGATGCTATACAAGGTTATCTTTTTTTTTTTCCCTCTCAACTCCAACAATAGATCTCTCTCTTTTTGTTTTTGCTACGCTCTGAAAGTGCAAAGAGATATCTTAGTTTTGAACTTTTTGATCTTCAAAGAGTTTTAAGTCCTCATCGGCTGCCCGAAGGAATGTTTTCGAGCTATCAATTGTTTAATCTGTCTTCCATTGTTTTCAATTATATGAGGTTGCTGGTTTAAATTAATTTTGTTGTCATATTATTATTCAACTACTTCATTTGGCATCGTTATGTGGAGGGCACAAAAACTATTCCTGTTGGACTTGTTTGTCTCCATGGTTTTAGTTATCATTGTTTCTCGTTAATTCATAGTGTTGTTGGTTTTCCTATTCAATGCAAAAACACATGTTGTGTTCTTATTATAAAAGGTTCTAAGAGAGACTTATCAGACGCTTCAATGTGTCTATTGAATTCTTCCATCCAAACTCATTACAAATATCCAGAAAAAATATCAAAATAGTAGAAGAATATCAAAAAAAATAAAAGAACAACTCTAAATCGGAATTAAGCTAATATCTTTGTGTTTTTTTCTGTGCAGTTTTACTTTATATCACTTCAACTCTAGAACTCAGCAATGCTTGAGTATGATGACGGCTCAAGTGCCCACATGAAGGATGTGGGCCACTTATGTTGCAAATTTGGCAGATTCTGAACCTCCAAGTGGTGTAGGAAATTCCCACTTCCGCAAAAACTCCAGCTTGGGAATTCCTCATAGCATTAGCAATTGCAGCTTCAACCCAATGATAGAACAACTCCATTTTATGTGCTGGCTCCTCTGAAACCTCATAGGAGAGACTAAGAGTTGACCTGCGAAGTCTCCACACTCCATCAACAGATTTAGAGTTGAAGAACATCATCTCCTGCAAGGATCCGAAAACAAATGTAAATTCCTTGTACTTTGCATTGTTAAAGTCAAGACCAATCGAATCACAACATTCAGAAGAAGAAAGATGGTTCCATGTACCCAGATTCAAAGGTTCTTGAGCATTTATTGAGCATTTTAGGAGATAACTGAATTTTTCAAGGATGGTCTTAAGAACCTTTGAAATCTTCATTTTATATCCAAAACAATAGCCTCATTTAACCGCATACTTTGTGTGTACCCTCATCTTAAGTCCTTTCTCCAAAAGTGTTTTGCCATGAAGAATAATTCTTCATCCAAAAGATGGTCTTGACATTCATGAAGAATAATTCTCCATCCAAAAGTTAGCCATTGCACTCATACGATTACGACTCCGCAAAGACAGAAATGACCATTGCCACTGATTTAAGAAGCACCTATTTTCCGCAAATGGCCATTTCTTCCTATCAATGGTTGGATATGTTATAATGGAAGTTTTTTATTGCCATACTTTGTTATAACAAGGATTTATTGTTATAAAGTTTTAATTATGTTAATCATAAAATTTACAACTATAATGTTAAATATTTTCACTTAGAATTTTAGATAACCAATAAATAACAAGAATAAAACTGAAAATAATGAAAATAAGGTCATTTGGTATGCAAACTTACATCAGTTCGATCAATCTTTTTTTTTTTTGAAAAGGATATACATAGATTCAAGACAAAACTGATGTAACATTGCTAAAACATATATATTATCCATTCAATATATATATTAAACCATAGAGCGCAGGTGAAAATCTAGCTCATAAACGAATAAATTGGCAGAGGCATATAGCTAAGCATAGTTTTCAAAGAAATATAAAAAAGTGAAGACGAAGATACCAAAAAATATACCAAAGATGAACAAGGATACCGAATAACGGAATAAAAAACCGTAAGGACGAAGAAACTGAAGAGGAAAATGAGGAAGAGTAAAGATGAATAATAAACCAAAGAAAAAAAACCCGAATAAATTAAGCAAAATAGACCGAAGAAAAATAAACAAAAAATGAAACAAAAGAAGAAGAATAAAACACTATGCTACTGAAGACAAAAACTTATGAATAAAAAATATTAAATCAAATTATTAATACAGATCCATGCGTAGCGCGGATAAAATACCTAGTTTGATAAAAAAACTTCTCACCAATGAGAAAATGTTGGAGTATTATTCAATCATGTTTTTGAAAAGAATTTAAATCCTAGTCCAATGTTATTCAAGTTATAATTCTAAATTATGTTTTACAGTAACGTGTTAGTTAATCAAGATTTTAAACACTCTACTAAAATCCATAGTTATTCAAAACTAAATTATGAGTGTCATTTGAAGTAAATTATATTGGAGTTTCATGAGTAAATTATCAAAAATAAAATGTAAACTATAGGCACACACAATTTTTTTTCCATCTGAAATTTTATTAGAACCAAACCAAAAATACATTGTTGAGATGCGTTTGAGGGATACGGTGGTCGCATACATTGCCAGCGGAAACAAATTCCCCGGAGACAAAAGCCCAAGAGAAAGGGAAGCAAACCCAACAACACTTACAAACTTAACTACTTATAAACTATAGACGAAAAAGAAAAGGACACTCAAAGCTTAACATGAAACTGAAGAACAAGACCAAACCAGACTTAAACACAAACCAAGGGCAACTTCTAACTTCGCGAGATCTCTTCCCAAGATAACTTACCCGAGAAGACCAGGCCAACGGGAGAGGAACCTCCCTGGGAACCCAAACTTCTTTCCAACTCAAAGGACCACTCTTCATAACCCGGCCATAGACTAACTTTCCCAGGTGTGGCGGTGTCAGAACGACGGAATATATCGCACCTCGATAGAAGCGCCAATGGACCAATGAGCTCTCGATCAGATGGAAAAGAAGAAAGCAGGGAGCGAACGAACCAAACCAGATATCACCAACCTCCATAGATGGAGCAGGGGATAGATCGAACGGAGAGGAACCAACCAAGGCGAACTAGGCAGAAGCAAAACGAAGAACAGACGGCGATGCAAAGGACAGAGAAGGCGGAAAACCAGATCTAGCACCAAATCTTTGGTGAAACTGAGATCAAAGTAGTATAGATCCGGAACCAACAAACTCAAAGCCACCTAGATCAGGCCAGATCTGGAGGAGAAACTAGCTGAGCACCATGAACTTTTTCAAACAAAGAAAACTAAGCAGAAAGAACAAGATAAAAACAAAGCAAGGAAAGACAAACATAAACAAAACCGAACTCCGGCGCTAAAGAAGCCGCCGGAGCCGGGAAGAAAGAACAGCGACGGCGGAAACTCTTAGAGAGAAGGCAAATAATTTTTTTTAGAGAGAGAAAAACTGAATTACCCTTTCAACATAGGCATACATAGATTCTCAAAAATAAAATCAAAGTTTTAAATCTAAAGGATTATAAAACATAGAAAACTGATTTTAAATCTAGATAAATTTTAAGAAATATACCTCTTAGGGTGTAAATTTTCAAAAATACACCTCTAGTGTAGTAATTTTTAAAATTACACTTTTTCCTAATTTTAATCTATAAGTTTGGGTTCACTAATCCTTAATTAGAGTTTAGATTTTGGGGTTTAGGGTTTAGATATAAGGGTTCAAGATTAGATTTATATTTTAGGGTTTAGATTTTTTTTACATAATGAAAAAAAGTATTTTTGAAAATAGACAACCTAGTATAATTTTGAAAATTGACACACAAAATTTGTAGTTTTGAAATCTATCATTCAATAAAACTCCCTAAAAGTATACAAATCATGTGCTTTTAAAATTAAAGAAACAACTTATTTGTTTACATTTTCTGAGGTTTGTTTTGTAAGTGTTTTTAATAATTAGTTGAAAGTTTGTTTACATTTTTTGCGGAATGATGGTCAGTTTGCAAAACAGGTTATTCTGAGGGTATTGTTTTGCAAATTGCCTTGATACTAAAATTGTAAAAGACGACGGCGGCTTTGTGTTTTTTTTTTTCAAACCCTTCACCGCCGTTTGTTCTTCAACCTCCTCGCCGCTACCTTCTCTCTCTCCCTCAAAATCACAAATCCTAATAGAAGAATTGTTCCAAAGTAAGCTTCTTGACTTTCGTCTGTTCCTATTAAAACTTTAAGCTTTGTTTTGCCTCTTTCTTAGGTTTCTATCGATATTTGATAAACCCTAGTTGTTCCCGTGCTCTGTTTTAGTTAGCTAGCTAAAACCCAAGATTAGTCAGTATTTGATCGGAATTAGTATCACAGTTCTCACAATCGAACTTTGCTGCAGAGAAAGCATAAGATGGTGACTGAAGAAGACAAGATTTTCGCCAAGAATTTCAACATTGACGAACTCCCCGACGTCCCTGCCGGACTTCCTCCGCATCTGAAACTCAAACAAACTCGCGTCGTCCCTAAAAATGTCGCTCCCATTAATGTATGAAACTTTTCTGGCTTATAAGCTCAGCTAATTAGAAATTTATCAGCTTTTCTCAGTGGCCCTATCTGTATTTGAGTGTTAATCGTTTCTATGTTCATGGATTTCGTGTAGAATACAGAGTAAAGTTTCAATTTTTTTTTTAATTTCCTGTAAAAAAGCTGTGATTTTGTGAGGTTAGTCTTTAGCTTCTTACAAGATTACATTGTGTGGTTTGGTAGTTTTAGTCAAAATTCAAATGAAATGTGTGATGGTTGTTTGAAATTTGAAGTCTTTTAAATCTTGTTGTGTTTGTGTTGTCTCTGTAGACTGATAGTACAATTTACACTGGCGGCTATGTCACTACGGGAGGAGAAGACAGTGTGAAAGTAGAAAGCTTTTACGAGAATTTCAAAGTTGATGTGATTAGTTGCTCTGAGACAGATATCGAATTCGATATGATCGGTATCGATGCATCATTCGCCAACGCATTCCGAAGAATCCTTATAGCTGAGGTCTGTGTCCACTGTAACCTCACATTCACACAAACCTCTGAATCTTTTGAATATTGTGAATCTTTGTTTTAATTAAAAAGTGTTCCTTTATATTGCAGGTTCCTTCAATGGCTATTGAAAAAGTGCTTATAGCGAACAACACATCGCTTGTTATAGACGAAGTTCTTGCTCACAGGATTGGTCTTATTCCAATTGCCGTAGATCCAAGGCTCTTTGAATATTTATCCGGTAAGTGGCATATGATCCGTCTCCATAAGCTGATATATCTCTAGTGTAATTGTGTAAGCTTGATTCTTTATCTCTTTGTGTCCAATAGAAAATGATCAGCCAAATGAGAAGAACACCATTGTTTTCAAGCTCCATGTGAAATGTCCAAAAGGCGAATCACGTCTTAAAGGTAATAAATAATCTGTTCTTTTAGTTAGCATCATCAGAAGATGATTCCTTGTTTTGTTGTTATCTCACTCTCTCATGAAAAGTTGTCATTTTTTTAATAGTTTTAACGAGCGAATTGCAATGGTTACCAAATGGAAGCGAGTTTCTCAAAGAATCAAAAGGTTCAAACTCAAAGCCCAAAACTTTCACTTCATTCAGCTGTAGCCAAGATTCTTTACCTGAGTTTGCTGATAACCATATCACTCCAAGCCACCTCGATATCTTGATAGCAAAACTCAGCCCTGGTCAGGTACTGTTACACCTTCAGAGAAACTTCACTTGTAATGAGAGATGAAACCAGACACTTGCTTCTTAGCTTTATCTTCTTCTTGTTTTTGCAGGAAATCGAGCTCGAAGCTCATGCGGTTAAAGGCATTGGTAAAACACATGCAAAGTGGTCTCCAGTAGGGACGGCTTGGTATCGAATGCTTCCTGAGGTGAGAGAAGTTTATACCTCAATCTATCATCCTTTCAGCGAGAAAGCTCTTTCTTTTAGTCTTGCATGATCCTAATCTTGCTCACAATGCTTTTGTTTGTATAACTATCCTTAAGGTGTTGCTAAAAGGGGAAGTTGAGGATGAACTTGCTGAACGACTCGTTAAAGCCTGTCCGCAGAAAGTTTTCGACATTGAAGACATGGGCAATGGTAAAGTTGAAGCCTTTCCCAAAATTTCCTTCAAATCTTGTTATTATCTGCTTTTTGAGTAACAACAGGAGATTCTGATGAAACTTGGCTGGAAAACAGGTAGGAAACGGGCGACGGTAGCGCAGCCACGTAAGTGCACGTTGTGTAAGGAATGCGTAAGAGACGATGAATTGATAGACTTTGTGGATCTTGGCAGTGTCAAGAACCATTTTATATGTAAGGAGAAGAAAGAAAAAAAGGACATTCCTTTTGCTCTGCAATTTCATGGTTTCATCTGGATATTGAGTTTAGTTGTTGTGTTTTGTCAGATAACATTGAGTCCACTGGATCACTGCCTCCGGATGTTCTCTTCACTGAAGCTGTGAAGATTTTGGAAGATAAATGTGAACGTGTACTCGCTGAACTCTCCTGAGGAAAGAGATTGATTGGAATTGGTTTAGCTCTACCGGCTTGGTCCCGCTTTGGATCAATTTTGGGTGTTGTATCAAAATTTTCTCCTAAATTAAAACGAAGCACATTGAAATGTACTTGTAGTTTTTGTTGGATTTCAAATTTTCAACTATCTTGAAAAATAGTATTTGGTTCATTTGGATTTCAATAAATCTTGGCTCGATACAGTCGAACCAATCTGGAAATCTGGTTCTCATTCTTTGGTAAAGAAGCTATCACATTAGTTTGATTTAGGCAAAAACTCATCGATCTGTTTATATTTATGTCCAACTTCTCGTGTATATGACTCTGGATTTTGCTCTATCTCCTTTCTGTGTTTGATTTTGCGATTTGTCTGACCTAATTTGGAAGCAAATGTCTCCAATTAATCTATCTTGCTTTACGTTAATACCTTAAGAAAAAACATAAACTTTGTGAAAATTGGTTCACTTTGATTCGCTTCTTAATTTACATTCCATTTTCTCTTTCACATTGATAATGTGTTATTGAACTTTGCAAAAAATTTAGGGTTTAAATAATATCCCGATGGCACTCCCTCTCTGTGATCCGAATTTCACAATAGGGAAGGTGAAAAGTCTTGGTCTATGGGACATAGAAAATGTGTAGGTCCCAGACGAGTATGATCAGATGATAATAATGCCTCTTCTGGAATGGTTTTTGTCCTGGCTATGTGTACGTCTAAGCCCCTATTCTATGCAAGCAGTGATTGCCAACATGTATGCCAAGCGAATGGAGAGCAATCAAATCCACTATTTGTGTGATGATGGATGTCGTGGATCGAGAACTCAAGAGATTAATGGACAAATGGGCAACTGCTAGAGATGGCAAAGAATCAACATTAACTTAGCTGTCGGGGGATAGTGGATTCTTTGAACATCTGAAATCAAAAGATACTTTTGGTTGCTCATCTCCATTGAGGAAAACATTAATAACACATAATTCTATACATTATGGGGATGTATTGAAATTGAGATTTAAAGTGATTTGGGGTGATTTCATTTTTAGGTGATTTAGGGTGATTTTAGAGAAGTTGTTATGATTTTAATGAAATTACTCTAGGGAGTGTATTGAAAGTGGGATTTGGAGTGATTTAGAGTGATTTGATTTTTAGTGAGTTTTTAGATGATTTTGTGTGATCATAGAAGTTCAAGTGATTTTAGTTAAAGTATTCTAAAATCCCACATAAAACTATGTGATTTGAAGTCTCTTATTTTTAACAAGGAAATCTCCCCAAATCACTCTAGAATCAATTTTTTTTTTTAAATCCACTTTTTAAAATATTTCCAATAACAGTGGATTTGAAAGTGGATTTTAAAAGGGAAAATTGGCAATTTACCCCAAAAAAAGCTCTTCTTGTCCCTTTACCCTTTTTTTGACTTTTGCTATTTTGTGCCAACAATGCCCTTCAATATAGTTAATAACTCATACAAACTTCTTTTGAAAGTGAACAAAATTTCTAAAATTCTTAAAAATGATGTTAAAACTGTGTAGAATGTTTGAGAATTTTTAGATTTTTTTTTCATGTTTATAAAATTAATTAAAGGTTGAGTCTACGAACTTCGATTTTCAAAGTAGAATACGTTTTCTACTGTTTACGTAGACGTCTAGCGAGCGTAGAAGATGAAATCTACAAGTTGTTTATACTTCTACCATTTCGTAGAATTTGCTCCAAACATATTCTACGTAATACACTATCTTCTGCTAATTATAGATTTAAAGTTCTACGGTAAACACTGACATCTACCGGTCGTAGAGTCTGTGTTCTACGTATTACATTATATTCTACCATTCGCAGAATTTGTGTTCTACAAAAAACATATTGGCTACAATTTCGTAGAATGCATATTTTCGTTACATGTTCTACCAAAATAACTAACATCTACCATTCGTAGAATTCGTCTTCTACGAGAATCCAGAAAATATTGCAACTGAATATTTTTCAAATCTTTACTTATTTTTTTCTCTCAAGGCACGAAAATATTCTTCCACAACGCCTCTCTGTCGATTTTCAGCCACCTCATCTTCCTCTTTGATACCCTAACTCTCTTTTTCTTCTGCTAAAATAATATGTTGCATATCTATGTAGCTTGTGGTTCATGGAAAAGGTGTGCAACCAATGGGTGGAATTTACGGTTGTGCTATATTTTACATTGGCCCAATTTGGGACTAGAAAAATTTATTCAAAAAAACAGTAATTGAATAGTATACTTTTATTATCGAAGAACTACAATCCAATACGGGACGAGGAAAAATATGAAATGTTAAAAAATATTTCTCAAACAAATGTCACAAGTGTCAAACCTAATTACATGACAATAAATGTGCTAGCTTCTTCTGTTGAAGATGTGCGAATAGGAATACTAACCATACCATCAAGAGGTTCATAATATTGTCTGATTTCTTTCATGGAAGAAGAGCCAGTCGTAAAACATATATATATAGCTAGCTTAATACTTGCTTATGCCACTTCAAACTAATGGAGGAAAATACGTGTTAAAAACTACAAACTAATGGAGGAAAATAACTTGTAGCAGACAAATAAGAAAATTTTAGGAATAAAAAAGACAGCTCAATAGTTACAGTTTGTTTTTAAGAAGACGTAAACAAAAATGAAACATGCTTTACGGTAGATAATAATCGGAGTAAACATGTAATCATCAAGGTCATCAATGAAAGCAATGTAATTTGTTATGCTACATAAATTTTGAAGTTTCACCAAGAAGGTGACAGCTAAGAAATTTTGAGTCAATTTGCGCCGCCCAGGTTATAAGACGATATATATATTAACTAAGAAACTTGTGTATATCATTCAAAATCTGCTCAAAATCAATTGGTAAAATCCATAATGAGATGTGGACCAAATAAGAAAAACCTAAGCTATCAAAAGACAAAGCAAGAAAATTTGGGTGACGCATGGTTAGAACATAAACTGGGATAATCCTTAAACCCGATTCTAGACCGACCCTTAAACCAATGCAATGAGACAGAAGGAAGAGGTCAAAGGAAAATGCTACTGACGGAGCTATCATCATGGACACGCCAAATCGTCTCACCAAGAAGATTAGCCACCGACAAAATCGTCAACTGCGGGAAGTAATTCTTCTCTGCTACTGGTAATGTGTTATCACTTCTTGAAGCAAACCTCCTGATAATCGCTCTATCGCAGGAGGACTTCCATCGATTCATTAGAAACATACCCAAAAAAAAAAAAAGATGCTTTAGAAAATAACTGATTTTGAGACTTTCCAAGAACAAAAAAAAAACGGTAAATAGTTAGTTACCTGAAAACAGCGTGAGTGCAGCACGCATAGACCTCCCGAGCACCCTCCTGGTGTAACAAAGCTGCTCCTTTTACAATGGTTCATGAGAAAGAAAAAAACAGAACAAGAATGGTTCAAAGAGGAGAAAACTGGAAGCTTGGTTTGTCGGTAGCATGAATCTTGAAACTCTTATAAGATTTTAGCCACAACTCCATGCTGTTTTACTAACCAGCAGTATCAATCATATCATCAACCATTACTGCAACCTTCCCTCTTACATCACCGATTAGGTTCATGACCTGAAAAGGAAAAGTACATAACGCATGTGAACTTGAGGGGGAAGCAACAGGGTGTTGTTGAGCAAACTCTGACTTTGAAAGTAAATTACCTCAGCAACATTGTGCCCATGACGCCTTTTATCGACAATGGCAAGTGGCGCATCTGATAACTTCTTGGCAAAAGCGCGTGCCCTGGCTACTCCACCAACATCAGAAGAAACCACAACCAAATCCTCTGAGGAAATTGACTTGCTAGCAAGATAATCAAGTATCACCGGCTGTGAAAGTTAAAAAGGTATTATGAATTTGAAGTTCATACAAAAGAGGAGAGGCCGTATGACCTATCAAGAAGGTGGCTTTATAGGTGTACCTGGCAGTAAACATGGTCGACTGGAATGTCAAAGTAACCCATTGACTGTCCATGACAATGTACACGAGAAACTTGGACGTGTATAAGGTAAACCATATGGCAAGAACATCAATGCAAACTAAGCTAATGAAATCAATGAAAATTTCTCGATAAGTAACAAAATAGGCAGATGATACGCAGATGCAACAAATGAATATCATAGAACACAAACAAGTAGAAAACAAAGATATCATCAGCAGGAGATCATATGCAAGGACAATAACAAAGTTTATAAACAAAAAACCATGCTAAGAAAACAAAACAACCACATATCATGTGAATCTCTAGTAGGAAAACAAGTATCAGCTCCAAATGATTCTAAAAGTTGCAGTAAACATTACAAAAAAGGATTCATCAAAAACCATTTACAAACTTTCCAAACACAAATTTCTAATGTATCGAGAATTGTTTCCCCACAAAATGGACATGCAAAACCAAAACAAAATAGAAACCCACATCACAAGTTCGAAACCATGTCAAATCCTAGCAAAACCCAAATCAATTTTCCAAACCCCAAATCAATTTTGGCGCTAAACCCTAAATCCCCAATTGCATGTCCCATAATCTTCAATTGGAAACCCTATCTCCAAAATCTCTTAGGGAAAAGTCAATTAATCAACGAAAATTGGCATACTAACCTTATCGGCGGATAAGAAAGCCGATGAGAAAGAGGCCGACCGAACACGGCAGATGATGACGAGGAGAACGGAGAGCAGACGAGATGACGAGGAGATGATAGCAGATTAGCGAGGGCGGACGAGGTCAGAGATTTCCGGCGCCGTCGAATGTGAAGGAGCGAAGATGTCGACAGAGATGTCGAAGGAGAGAAGAAAAGTGAAGCAGAGAAGATGTCGAGGGAGAGAAGAAAAAAAAGAATGAAACGAAAAAGAAGATGAAGGGAAGAGAGAATAAAACTTTAATCTTTTCTTTTTTCTATTTTAATCAAGATTTTAATTAAAAGCTATATCTAATCAATTTGAAGGTTAAATTTGGATTAATTGTAAAAAAAAGGGTAAGAGGACAAAGTGAGTTTGTGAAAGTGTATGTGGACAAGAAGAGCTTTTTTTTGGGGTAAATTGCCAATTTTCTCATTTTAAAATCACAAGTTCAATAACAATGGATTTTAAAAGAGTTTTTAGAATTCAAATTTGAATAACACTGGATTTATCATTTTAATACAAATCAACTTAGATAACTCCAAATCCCACTTTCAATACACCCCCCTAAATGTTTACATGTTATATATATATTTATATAATTCAAATCCGCGCAACGCGTAGCTTTCCCTAGTTTGTATATATTGTAGTCTTTTCTGTTTAAAAACCAAAATGGAACATGCTGACAGCTTTTATTAAATATAAAATACATTTCTTCAAATAGCACCAGTGGTCTAGTGGTAGAATAGTACCCTGCCACGGTACAGACCCGGGTTCGATTCCCGTCTGGTGCACTGAGCTGTGAGCCTATATATAGGCTTCAGCGTTGGCTGGGTCCTTCGCATTCTTCTGATTTCTCGGATGTTACAGCCATTACTGAGCTCTCTTTTTCGTTTTGTACTTTTGTTTTACCTTTTCCATCTGCCAAGTGTTAATTAAGAATTTAAGATAACGTTTATGGCTAAAAGCACAAAAGATGCTAACTGAGATGGTAATTGTATTTAAGATAACGATCTTACTTTGTTTAATTGTATTTCAGTTTTTTAGACGAGCCAGATTATGCTTTTTAAACCAAATCCTTTGGATTGCCCAGATACCTTATCAAGATGATGAGGATGAAGGAAATGATGTAAATATATTTTGCTTTTTGGTTTGGTTGTATTTTTACGTGGTAAACATATATTAAATTTCCCAGGTACCTTTGAACGTAACTATCTTTTGCTTTTCGTTTGGTTGTATTTTTGTTGAGAATCTAAAAGCACAAAAGATGTAAAATACGCCGTTAAATTAGATATAAGCCTAAACCGGACAAAAACCAGAGTTGTATGAAAGGATCAATCGTGAAATCAAATCGTATCAATGTTGAAATCTTTAAATTTGGGGCACTCATCTTTCATTCATGAATGATGTAACGTGTGACTCAAGCATCTGTCGCTACCTGTCTTTAATTAGGTGTTTTAATGCTCTTCAGTTTCTTTGATTTCTATTTTTTTTTTTTCTTGCTTCAGGTTCTTTTGAGTGTAATTTCCTTTTTTAATGTTTATTTCCTTTTTGTATTGATGCTTTTAATTTAGAGTTGCCTATGTTATTTTCTTATAAATAAAGCGGCTTGATAATCGGCATTCTACTTGAACCAACGATCATCGAGCAGCTTTAGTTTCCAGAGCATTCCAAGAGAAAAGGATAACTAAGATCCATCAAAACGTTCGTCTTCCCACAAAAACCCTAATCCTCTCTTCTCTTGATTCCTGTCAAAAGCTAGAGGAGGAGAAAACATTATCGACTGAGGAATATGTCTTGGAGAATTGCTGCTGGGCTTGAGGGTCCAGACCGTATTTTTGTGTGTGGGCATCCGGATGTCTTCACAGAGGCAAAGATCAGAGAGCTCTTGGAGTATTTTGGTCCCCTGAGAGTTTTCAATATTATGAAAGACAAGGAAACAGGAATCGCAAAGGGACAAGGATTCTGTGCTTATCAAGATCCATCGGTGACAGATATTGCATGTGCTGCTCTGCACAAGATGAGTGTTGGCGATAAGAAGCTTGCAGTTAGGCGTGCGGTCAACCATGCGATTCAACCTAAAACGGAGCAAGAACTTCAGATTGCTATGCAGAGGCTTATGATTCAACCTAGAACCGTACAAGATCTTCAGATTGCTTTGCAGAGGCTTATGATTCAACCATGAGGTATTAGTAACGATAGGGAACCGGAATAAGTTTGAATCTTTTCTTTTTATCTTTTGGAATCCTTGTTTTAATGAGTAGGGTCAAATATACAGAAAATATTAATTTCTTAATGAATGAATTGGATAAGTATCTCAACTATTTCTATTTGAGACATTTGTGAGATAGTCACTCACACCAATGTAGATGTAGAGCTGTTTGCTTGTAACTAAAGAGAGAGAGAGAGAGATTCACGACTCGTATTATAGAATACGACTGCAATATTATCAATGTAATAGTAGTATTACAATCAAGGAGTCTGTTGCTTTATTGGTTATTGTTGCTTTTGTTTTATTATAACACTAGGATTTTAAGTTTTAACCAAAAATAAGAAATTATTTTCCTCGTACGTACCAATTAAAAGACCCAAACATATCATATTATATACAAAATGCACAGAAGAAAGCTAAAAGTGTATATGTACATGTATGACAGTTCCGAACAGAGAATCATAGGTGTATATATTTTTTTAAAAAAGTTTAAATCCACCTGCTTCTCCAGCACTCCATTCTTTACCAAACATCACTCTATTTTCTAGTTTGTAAGAGATTAAACAAATAGCACCAGCGGTCTAGTGGTAGAACAGTACTCTGCCACGGTATAGATCCGGGTTCGATTCACCGCTGGTGTATTGAGCTGTGATGAATTTCGGCTTTAGCGATGGTTGGTCCTTCGCATCTCTCTGATGATTTCAGATGATAATTGGCCTTGTAACTGAGCTCTCATTTTTCCTATTTTCGTTAAAACAAAAAACTTGTATGTGCGTTCCCTTTTTCTTTTAAAAAAATAAAATAAAAACGGTGATTTCGAAAAATATAATAATGCTGAGATAGTGTTTGCTAGATAGAGTGAAACCGAGATTTTATGCTGGAAGGCACTATTTGACTTTTATGTAACAGAAATTTTCATAAGTTGCAAAGACAATATTATCCTCCTCTTACTTCACCTACAACTCCTCTTTTAGCTACAACAAAAGTTTATATCCATTCCACTGTGTCCAAATATGAATTGCTTGTGATCTTTTTATTATGTCCACTAGGATGTGGCCAACATTATTTTGTTTTTCTCTTGCATTTTAAACATATACTATTTTTTCAAACTAAATCTTGTTTTTGTCAAATTATACATCCATGTTTATGTGTCCATATGAATATTCATACTTACAATTTAACTCTTTCACTTGTATAGACAGAAATGAGAGATGCAGAGTATGGATCTGTCCATAGAGAGTTGTCAAATATATACATATCCATATTATTGTGCCCATATTACGATATCCATATGGATATGAAATTGCTGATTATCTCGAAGGAATGTTTCATGGGATTGTGTCCATATGAGCGTGTCCATACTCCTATATCCATATGGATATCTGATAACTAGGTTTTTGCTATCAACTAAACTAAAGTCCACTCATGTCATTGTAGAACTTTGGGTGTTATTCCAAATGGAGGTTTATGCAAGTGGGATACAAAGATAAACTAAACTTCAAGTGTAATAAATAGATTTTTGGTTTTTGTAACTAAAGATTGTACCTCTAAGCGATAACAGCTATAAAACGATGTAAAGACGTAAACTTGATGAAATAAATAAAGAAAGGAAGCGCCTTGGATGAGGTTTGGTCGAGGTCGCCTTAGTTCAAGACCACTAGTTCTAATCTGAGCAAGACGCAAACTTTGTGCTTAGATCCAAAATAAACCAGCCACTCTCGTGGTCAGGTCGCTTTGCTACTTCAAACTCAAAGCTATCTCTCGCTAGTGACTTCAAAGCAACAAGCTTTATCAAGATCTAATATAAAACAGCACAAGAAACATCACAACAACCAATCTCTTAGGTTGGGAATGTTTCTTTCTCAAGTTAGCTATCTTAGACATTTTCGCAAACACCTTATGGGCGTGCTAGTCCAGATTCTCAGCTCCAAAGGATCAGAGAGGAACCAAGAATTAAACTCTAGCAAAAGAAAAGAAGGTCGAGCAAGACTAGAAAAGAGGTCAACGAGGAGCTAGGGCAATGACCCTTTAATTTCCTTTCTCATCCTCGGGACCTCAAGGTGACTACTCGCTACTCATATTCGAATCGCAAGAAAAGAAAGCAAGAAAGCTTGAAATCATCATTAGGACTAGATTAACAAACTTAAAATATTTCTTAAACTTAAAAGATTCAAACTAAAATCTTACAAAAATTCTCCAAGAACAAAATGTATTTCATAGAGAGAAACTGGTTACAAGATTAAAAGATTTCCTAAAAACTTAGGTCTTTAACGTTTATATAGTGGAAGGGAAAGTGTAGCCTCAGTCAACGTTTTTGGCTTTGACTTCGCAGGTGCACGTGTCTTGAGCAAACTCCTCTAGTCCTCTGTTCTTCGTGCTTGATACTAGGATTTTTTTATCAATTATCCTAAAGCAATGTATCTATCGCAGCAATACTTTAGGTATCAATCCAATCAGGTGTGATGCTAACAATCAAGATATGACAGAACTACTTAATTCAAGCCAAATATGTCAGTTGGTGGTGAAGAGATCGAGTCGCTACTCGACTCGATCGAGCTAAAACAGAATGAAACGCAGACGAATTCGATTAAGTCGGTATTAAGTGCAATCAAACGAAAACGATAAAAAAATAGCAGGTGCAACTATCAGAGAAAAACAAGCTCCTAAGGATGAGGCAATCGATCTGTAACTACTCCTAACGTGATCTCGTCGCTTAACAAACCCAAACACGGGCTAATCCCTCAACAACGAACTCAATAAACAAGATCAATTCACTTTCATGAAAGAGATCAACAACCTAGTGATTTCTCAAGACCTAATCATCATTAGCGAAGAAAACACAAGCAAGCATTAAGTTCAGGTTCGATAGAGTCAAAATACTCTCTAGACATCTAATCCCTTAGGCTAGAACAGTAAATCTCTGAATCAGCTAGTTCAGACATCTCATCGAACACCTCGTGAGTGTGGAGACGTCTAGAATCCAAATAGAGTTGATCAGACATAATCCGGTTTTAAGATCACTAATCCAGAAGGGATCTATTGGAAAACAAATCTTAAGCAACTCGATCACGCTAGGGTTCGTTACAGATCTATCCCATCCCTAGAAACTTAAAGGAAACTACTCGCTAGAACTCATGAGACAAAATTCAAAATCAAAAGAGATAGATTGCATAATAAAAAGAAAACAAAGAGATAGATTCGAGAACGCTAAAATACTTAAAACTCAAAAGAAATCTGAATTACAACTTGGTTTCTCGAATGAAGTGATGATAAAAACAAACGTGTCTGGTGAAAAGGTTCACCTCCCTATTTATAATACAAAAGAAAAAACCTAAGAAGAAGAAAATAAAAGAAAAAGGAAAATAGGTTGAAGCAGGTTGGTCTCCGTAATGGGCTGGATCTATCAGGCCTGTTACTCGATCGAACCCGCGTGTAACCAACTCGATCAAACCCGCATGTAGCCAAATCGATCGCGTCCATATGTGGCGAGCTCGATCGCGTCACTCGATCTTCAGCTCGATCTTGCTCTTCTTTCAGCTTGATCACCTTAGCTCGATCACTCCTGCTACAGAGCAGCTCCATCCCTCCACTCCATCACTCCACTCCATCACTCCACTCCAGAAAACACCTAAAACTGACACAAATGTACAAGATGCAAGAGTGCTAATCCTAAACACACTAAATGCGAAATATGAGTGAAGGTGAGTGAAAACAATGCAAATGGATGGTTATGAATGCAAAAACATACGAAATCGAATGCTAAAAACATGCAAACTATGAACACATCAGTGCTCAAGCCCCTGTTTTGCCGAGCTCCTTTGGACACTTGCTAGCTTCGATCGCCTTCCGGCCTGCTTCCGATCATCACCTCCGGTCGCCTACTTCGCCTTAAGCTCTAGATACCTGATAATTGCACCCCACATACAATGGATATGCAAAATGCAAACCTAAAGGCTAAATGATCCTAAGGAGATGAAATATGCACTAAATGCTATGAAATGAGACTCAAAGATGTACAAAACTATACATAATGTAATGCTAAATATATGCAAATGTTGAGTACATCAATATCTAACACCTACACCTATATGCTATATCCATACCCACAGTTTTGATCTTGCACTTTCTATGCTACTCTAGTTTTCATGTAACCAAGGTCATTAGAAAGCAGCTTAATGTTCTAAAGACGTTTCATGGTATAAATCTAAGTTTCTTCTTTCTTTTTAAGCAACTCATATACTATTTTTTTCAAACCAAATTTTGTTTTTGTCAAATTATACATACATGCTTTTGTGTCCATATGGATATTCATACTTACAATTTAACTCTTTCACTTGTATAGACAGAAATGAGAGATGCAGAGTATGGATCTGTCCATAGATAGTTGTCAAATACATACGTATCCATATTATTGTGTCCATATTACGATATCCATATGGATATGAAATTATCTCGTAGGAATGTTCCATGGGACTGTGTCCCTATGAGCGTGTCCATACTCCTATATCCATATGGATATCTAACACCTACACCTATATGCTATATCCATATCCACGGTTTTGATCTTTCACTTTCTATGCTACTCTAGTTTTCATGTAACCAAGGTCATTACAAAGCAGTTTAGTGTTCTAAAGACGCTTCATGGTATAAATCTAAGTTTCTTCTTTCTTTTTAAGCAACTCATTGAAATTGATTTTCTCAATCTTTCCAGAACTCAAGTACAAGCTAAAGAGGAGAGAACGCTTGCCACCTGAAGCCGTCGACATGATATGGTGCACAACGAGTCTTGTACAAGATAACATGTTCATCTTTAACTATGTTCAAGATCTTGATCTTTCTGGCGGAATTTCTTAGCTCTTTCTCTGTGATTTTAGTAAACTCATAATCCTTTGATGATGATGCCGACAATGATCCTCAAGCTGCTTGGATCCAATGATTTTTATGAAATTCGATACGTTTAGGTGGATATGTGTCTGTGGACTAGCTTGTGTGGATATCAAAACATGTTTCGTTCTTTTTTAGTGTTATATCCTCTTATTTTGGAAGACTTGTTTAATATAAGATCGACAACACGTGAAGCTTGATGATGGGAAATAAAAAAATTCCTTGCAAACCTCACATATTTCAAATCAACAAAAGCAAATCACCTC
This sequence comes from Erythrophleum ivorense, assembly GCA_026724425.1. Lineage (NCBI taxonomy): Eukaryota > Viridiplantae > Streptophyta > Magnoliopsida > Fabales > Fabaceae > Erythrophleum > Erythrophleum ivorense. Next base: position 956,209 of record JAIUCV010000087.1, read on the forward strand.
CGATATTTACATTGTCTTGTCTCTCTGCTAACTCTGTATACTCATGTCCATAGATAACTACATATTTAGATCCATAGACATCTAATTATATGGATAGCTTCAATCAAAGTAATGTGCTCATATTACTATATCGGTTAAGGCAATATCAACTATGACACAAGTTCAATTTCAGTTGTCAAACTAGTCTGTTGCCAATGTTTTCATTGATACGAAGTTATAAGTTCTCTCAGCTTTTGTGTCTTCAGATTTCAAGGACCAATCAACAAGTTTGATAAAGTGATTGACTTGCTAAGACGACATCACTATTCTGACTCATCGGTAATCATCTAGCTCTATCCATAAACTTATTAGTGACCATCTATCCATGACAGAGATATCAACACCCACATATCCATGTATGTCTTTTTGGATGTATCCACTTTTGCTATATTAGTTCTTTTACACTTAATAAGTGTGTCTATAGTTGTATGTCCATACGAGGTTGTCCATTTTCATGTGTTCGTAGTAGTCGGTCCATACAAAGCTGTCCATCTGGTCATGTCCATATGTAAAATTTGATGTTTATCTCACAATAGTGTTTCATGGACATGTGTCCAGCTGATTGTGTCTATACTTCGATATCCATATGGATATAATTAATATCTAGATCCAACAGAGTGTACAACAAGCTTTTTCCTTGACGACGCCCTTTACATCCGTAGAATCTCCGACCAGGGTTTTTTCGAGTCTATGCCCTTGTAACTGGAGATGGAATCCCGCAATCGTATATAACAGCAGCTGAAGTGTGCGAAGAACTCTCATTCTGCCTCGACATTTTCGCTTCTCTCCCAAAATGTTTATCACTCTTTTTTATCTCACGGTTTGTCTCAATATCTAACCCTAATTCCCAACTAAAAATTGTTCTTAAATACAACGACTTTGTTGGTTGAACTACCAATTAGGCGTCGTCATGGGCCACATTATTTTTACGGTCTAAACAAAAACAATAATAATTTTTTTATAGATTTTATATTATTTAAACTTTCAACGTTCATATATATCAATATATATATAATTTGTGTTTATCGTAATATAAACTATAAATCCATATTGTGTACCATGGTTGTTAAATATTATTTATATTTTATACTGAATATATATAAGTTGGATCTATCACAAAGTAAAAGTGTAAAACCGGAATATATACAAGATCCTAAATTCATAAAAACCATATAGCAAAACCCACGGTTGAGTTGATGGCTTATCTCGATTTTGTGCAATCCAAATTATCCTAAAATATATAAATTAGAAACCCTAATAATTCTTAGCCTCTTATAAATATAGGTTTAGAATGTGAATACTTTATTAGATAGATGATTTACAATATATAGCGACATAAGAGAGAGACACTAGGTATTAACTAATTACAAGTAGATCCTTAATAACTATATCCTTTACACGCCCCCTCAAGAAGGCGGCAGGGGAATGACTCCGAGCTTGTTTCTTGAAGTCTGAAAGTGTGATCGTGGAAGCGGTTTGGTGAGCATGTCGGCGAGCTGATCACGAGTGGAGACGTGTGAGACACGAAGTGAACCGGACTGGATTTGCTCGCGGACGAAATGATAATCAAGGGCAATGTGTTTCATCCTCGAGTGGAAGACAGGATTAGCGCACAAGTAGGTAGCTCCAACGTTGTCACAATAAACAGCCGGAGGTTGACGAATGATGAGACCAAGCTCCGTGAGTAGTGAACAGATCCAACGTATCTCGGCAGCTGTATTTGCAACAGCACGATATTCAGCTTCTGTGGAGGAGCGAGCAACTCCTTTTAACTTCTTTGATGACCACGAGACGGGGTTCTTGCCAAGATAGATCACAAACGCATTGGTGGAGTTGTAGTCATCAATATCACCACCCCAATCCGCATCAGAGTAACCATGAAGAGTTAAAGGACTATTAGAGTGATGAAAGATCCCATGAGTGAGCGTACCAGCAAGATACCGAAGGACCCTCTTTGCAGCGTGCCAATGTTCATCAGTTGGAGAGTGCATGTAGAGAGAGAGTTTGTTGACGGCGAACGCGATATCCGGACGAGTGAAGGCAAGATATTGTAAACTCCCAACCACCATACGATATTGTTTGGCATTGTCAAGAGGTTTCCCGGAATGGAGAGTGAGCTTGGGCGTCGTAGGCAATGGAGTGGCAATTGGCTTGGCATCTAACATATTCGTCTTTGTGAGGAGATCAACAATATACTTCCGTTGCATAAGATGAAGACCATGTGACGTTCGTGTAACCTCAATGCCAAGGAAATAGTGTATGTCACATGGATCTTTGATGGAAAAACGAGTACCTAGACTGTTCTCCACACAAGTGACAAGCTCCGGTTGATTCCCTGTCACAATAATATCGTCAACATAGACGAGAACATAGAGTAATACCGAGTTGTGACAGTAGGTGAAGAGAGAGGTGTCGGAGAGCGAGTTGGTGAAGCCGGTCTGAATGAGGTGATCCTTGAGAGCCATATACCACGCACGAGGAGCTTGTTTGAGTCCGTAGATAGGTTTATTGAGACGACATACATGGTTGGGGCGAGTCGGGTCAACAAGGCCTGGAGGTTGCATCATATATACTTCTTCAGTAAGGGTACCTTGAAGGAACGCATTGTTGACGTCTAGTTGGCGTATGGGCCATGATTTACTGGTAGCAACATCCAAAACAATGCGGATTGTCGTCGTCTTGATCACAGGGCTGAATGTTTCGGAGTAGTCGACGCCATATTGTTGATGAAAGCCTTTTGCAACAAGGCGTGCTTTGTGTCGGTCAAGGCTGCCTGTGGAAAGATACTTGAGCGTAAAAACCCAGCGACAGCCTACAACGTTTTGTGAAGGATCGGGTGGGACCAAATCCCACGAATGGTTACGGATGTGAGCATCAAACTCAACAGAGACCGCACGTCCCCAATTAGGATCTTTGAGTGCCTGCGTTATTGTTGTCGGTTCCATTGGTGGAGCATTTTTGAGGTTTGCGAGAAGACCATATTTTTGATTTGGTTTTCTGATTTGGTTTTTGGAACGGGTTTTCATTTGGTGAACGTTGGTGGGTTGATTTTCATTTTCTGGTTCCGGTTGAGGATCATGATTGGGCGCAGAAGGCGGAGGTGGTGGTGGAGGTGAAGGTGATGGTAATGAAGTGGAGTTTTGTGGTGACGAGTTTGTTGATGTCGGTAGCGAGGTTTCAGACGATGGTGGTGTTGGGCTGGTTTGTGGGGAATCAAAGTTTTGTGGCTCATGAGAAGCAGTGGGATTTAAATTTTGTGGCTCGTGAGGAGCAGTGGGAAGAGTTTCAGGGATAGAAGGCAATACCTGAGATGGAGGCGGCAATGGCGGTGACATGGCGGGTGACGTTGGTGGCGAGTGAAGGACCGAGCAGGGAGGCACTTGTTCTGGGGGAGGCAGTGGAGTCATAACCGGTAAGAAAGAGGTTGCAGGTTCCATAACCTCAGCCGATGAAGCTGGTGTCAGAGACGTGCGAAAAGGGAACGTATCTTCGTCGAACTGCACATGTCGAGAGACATAAACTCTGTCGGTGGTTGGATACAAGCACAAGTACGCACTTTGAGTTAGCGAATATCCCACAAAGACACACGGTTTGGAGCGAGCATCAAGTTTATGAGCGGTGTACGGTCTCAACCAAGGAAAACAGAGGCAGCCAAACACACGGAGCTTTCCATAGTTCGGCGAGGTGCCAAATAACTTCTGATAAGGTGAATCATTCGCCAGAACCGGTGTAGGCAGCCGGTTGATCAGGTAGATAGCAGCAGCAAAGGCATACGGCCAATAATGTTTCGGCAATGATGCTTGAGAAAGAAGTGTGAGACCAGTTTCAACCACATGGCGATGCTTACGTTCAGAGAGACCATTATGTTCCGGAGTATGCGGGGCGTGGTTAAGTGTGATATGCCGTGAGCCGCAAGGAAGCTCCGTAGCGCAATGAACTCACCTCCATTATCTGAATATAAAGTATCAATCCGAGACTTGAAATGATTTTCAACGAGTGATTTAAAGGCAACAAAGGTTTCTTTGACTTGGGATTTGTGTTTGAGAGGGTATAACCAAGAGTAACGAGTGTAATGGTCAACAAGGATGAGATAATATTTGTAATTATCCACCGAAGTGATGGGTGATGTCCAAACATCCGAAAACAAGTAATGTAAAGGACGAGTAGAGACAAGAGAGGATTGAGCAAAGGGAAGTTTATGACTCTTATTAATGTGGCAATCAGAACAAAATAAGGGTGGAGAAGAAGAAGAAGAGGAGAAAACAGGTAATGAAAACTTAGAAAGAGTCGATTTTAAGATAGGTGGGGATGGATGACCAAGTCTCGAATGCCAAGAAGCCAATGTGGTTTTAACGGTCGGAGAAGCAAAGAGCGCCGTGGCTGACGACTGTGAAACTGGCCATTCATAGAGCTCATCTTTAGTTTTGCCTTGCAGAAGAAGTGCCCCCGTGCTGAGATCCTTCACCTGAAAATGAGCAGGGAAGAATTCAACGGACACTTGGTTAGAGTTGCACAACCGATAGACAGAGATTAAGTTCTTGTGAATATTAGGTACACAAAGAACTTTATGTAAAAGAAGATGTTTAGAGTCAGAAGGCAAGAGAGCTGAACCAGTGTGTGAGATGGCCAAACCAGAGCCATCACCAATAACTACATCATCGCTTCCCGTGTAGGGTTGATGCATCGAAAGGTTGTTAAGGTCAGACGTAATATGGTGTGTAGCACCACTGTCGAGAAGCCAATTGCTCGCAGTGTATGGAGGACCAACCACCAGGTTGGCTCGAGGCTGCCAAGGCATGAGCGGTGATGGTGGCTGCGCAGACGGATTGAGGGTCATAGCTGAGAGCTGAGGACACCGTCTGGCACTATGTCCTTGTACGCTGCAGATCTGGCAACGCCCAAGGTATGGACGAGGAGATCGCTGATCAGGACGAGGGCCAAACTGTTGAGACTGCCAAGGAGCATCGGTGTTGGTTTGTTGATTGTGACCTCGGTTCTGATTGCGGTTGAACGAGCGATTGTTGTTGTTGTTGTGAGACGCACGTTGAGCAACATTGGCAGAGGCAGGAAACGATGGAGTAAGAGCATTAGACAAGAGTTTAGCTTCATGATTTAGAAGGCGTTCATGAAGTTCAGTGATCGACGGAGGAGTATCTTTGCCTTCGACTTGATCGACCACTGGTTTATACTCATCGGGAAGACCTTCGAGGATCAATTCAATTTGGTCTTCATGATCCATGGCTTTCCCGAGAATTGAGAGTTGATCCAATCTCGTTGTAATACCACGGAGGTAGTCATCAACACTCTTGTTTCCCTTTGTCCATTGTTTCAGTTGCATCTTCAACTGCCTGATATGGCCGCGACTTGGTTTGGCGTACGTAGAGGAGAGAGTTTCCCAGATCTCAAGAGCAGTGGTGGCGCGAGAGACTATAGGCTGGAGAGACGTGGTAATCGCTCCAATCAGACCACTGTAGATTAAGCGATCCTGTCGTTTCCACAGAAGGAACAACGGGTTCTCGGAGGTGACACCAGCAGTTGTCACCGTTGCAGCGGGAACTGGTTTAGATCCGTCGAGATGGCCAGCAAGACCATAACCATCAACGAGTGAGTGAACTTGAAGGCTCCACATTAAATAGTTGGAGGAAGAAAGCTTGGTGACGTTAGCCATGTTGATATTCAACACGGTGGTTGCGTTAGTGTCAATGGTGTCGGTGACTGGGGCCGTTGCAGACATGGCGGCTGTGTGCTTTTAAAGAAGAAAAAGAGAGAATTTTTAGGTTTTAGGATACGTGTGCTCTGATACCATATAAGTTTAGAATGTGAATACTTTATTAGATAGATGATTTACAATATATAGCGACATAAGAGAGAGACACTAGGTATTAACTAATTACAAGTAGATCCTTAATAACTATATCCTTTACAATAAATAGGTGAGCTAATTAAAGTTATCATCACTACTAATACAAATTGACAAACAAGATCCTTGATGCATTCTCTCGGCACTCCATAGCCCACTCGCTAGAAAGAGAACCAGAAAACATGACAAGAGCCCCACTTTGAGTAGATATACTTTACAACTTACCTATCCAAGAATCTAGCAACCACTATTAGTTGAGAGGTATTTATTACATGTGGCTTAATGTGGTGTGTTTTCATAATCAGGTAAATTCTGAATATGTTGTACAAAGTTAACCGAAAAAAAGTTTTAGATGACAAGATAATACATCTATTAGGCCAAAAGAGAAAAAAATGAAGAAGAAGACATTGAGCAATACCTTTAAAGATTAATGGATATTAAGTCCACCAACACATCAAAAACAATGCCAGATTGATAATATCAATTTTTTTTACAAAAATCAATTTTTTTTACAAAAACAAATTTATTCCCGCGCACGGGGGAGAATCACCTAGTTTAATTATTTTTCCATAGACGACAAATTTTTTCTTTCAATTTGGTATCAATTTTGTTGAGAATCCAAAAGCCCAAAGGATTTATTCGGAGGCTCACATATTGTCTTTTGTCCCACATCAGTTTCATGGCTTGAATTTTTTCTGTTTATATAAGTGATTAAACCAAGTATGTATGTCGAGCTCATTAACGAAAGTTTCTTACTCAAGTGGGGATAAGTGAGAATTAGATTTAAACACGATAATGAATACAATATTCCAAACGGTGGAGCGATTTCTCTTTTTTTCGACATTCAGCGGTAGAAAATTGACCCAAGAGCTCATTAACGAGAGCTTGTTACTGAAGTGGGGATAGATATTGTTAAGTTTTCTTGGCATCCAATCTAAAACCAATTGGCAATAGGTAGAAAGGTTTCAGTCCCTTATATATTGTTCAAGATTCCTCCCAACTTTTGATGTGGGACTTATCTTACACACACTCTCTAGAAATTAAGATCTCATGGCCCATTAACCTCTACAATATCCCAATACCCCCTCCGAGATAATGGCCCTTCTAGCCATTAATCTCGTCCTTTTTGGGCCGGGTCAACGAGAGTGTGTGGATCAAACTCTGATACCATGTTAAGTTTCCTTGGCATCCAACCTAAAACCAATTGGCAATAGGTGGAGAGGCCTCGGTCTCTTATATATTGTTCAAGTTCCCTCCAACTTTCGATGTGGGACTTATCTTACACACACTCTCTAGAGATTAAGGCCTCATGGCCCATTAACCTCTACAATATCCCAATACCCCCCCCCCCCCCGAGATAATGGCTTTTCTAACCATTAATCTCGCAGACCATCAATCCTAGGGTCGAGGGGTCGGGTCCTTTCTGGGCCGGGTCAACGAGAGTGGTGCGGATCAGGTTCTGATACAATGTTAATTTTCCTTGGCATCCAACCTAAAACCAATTGGCAATAGGTGGAGAGGCCTCAGTCCCTTATATATTGTTCAAGGTTTCTCCCAACTTTCGATGTGGGACTTATCTTACACACACTCTCTAGAGATTAAGGCCTCATGGCCCATTAACCTATACAATATCCCAATAGATATCGTATGGCTGCTCTGAACGGGGTATAATATAGGCGATAAGATGCTTGCGGGTAGGCGCGCGATTCAACCTAGAACCGAGCAAGATTTTCATATAGATGCTTTGCAGAGGTTTAGGATTCACCCATGATGATTTAGTCATTGTAGTGTGGTTTCTTGTTCATCAAGCTCCCTTTTCTCATGCTGGCCCCTGTGCCTAAAACTTTTGGTATGAACTTTAACACATTACAATTTTAATCTCTTATAATGAAGATATTTGAATTTTGTTCATAAGATTTTTCGTATTTTCTCAGATGATTACACTCCCTACCTATCGTCCTTCTCACAACCGTAGACTTTCACCAACCACCACCAGATCAAGGTAAAATAATAGTGTACAATCGGCCTCAATATAATTTACAACTGGCCACGAGCTTGTGGTCTTGGCAATAAACTGATTTTAAACTTGTATTCATAGAGTCGTCTGATTATGTATCAACGCATTTACTTAGTAGATGTTTTTGGATCATACCTTGTATTATATTTATTGTAAATAATCAAAAGCAAGTTTGCAAATTATGATCCAAATTTGTAAAGATAATTTAAAATGGATTATTTTTAAAAATAAAATAGTATTAGGGCTGTTTTTCTTATAAACAGTTATGTAATTCATCCCACTCGTCTTAATCTTTCTCATAACCATTTTTCTTGGGATTGAAGTTTTAACAAAATCTAATGGCTGAGACTATGACACTAAGAAAGATATGTGGAAGTTGAGGACATGAACACGTGGGTAGAAGAAATAGTTTCATGACTAAACCAAATCCTATTTTTTGTCCGCACACACTCATAACCTCTCTAGTTACTCTTGGCGTCTGTGTATAAGTATATATATATATATTCATATGTATTTTCTTACTTACTGAAAATCAGTCGAATCTCCCACAGAACACAACAAGAGTCCTCAAATCCTCTCTCTCTCTATCTCAAATGGAATCAGAAACCCTAACCGTCAAGGCCGCGACGAACCACCAAGACGAGACTGAGACATCCGAGCCAACAGAGTTTCAAAAGAACCAGAAACGGTATCAAGACCTAATCGCCACGTTTCCTCACGTGAAAGGCTGGAGACCAAAAGCTCCGTTGATCAGGTACGGTGGTCACTGGATGATACAGCTTCTCCTTGAAGGTTGCCTTTACGCGCAAGACTTCTTCCAAGCACGACCCACTGACTTCTTCGTTTGTAGTTACCCAAAGACAGGTAACACTTGGCTCAAAGCTTTAACTTTCGCCATCGCAAACCGATCTCGCTTCGACGATTCCTCAAACCCTCTCCTAAAACGTAACCCTCACGAGCTTGTTCCTTACATCGAGATCGAATTCGCTTATTTCCCTCAAGTTGATGCTCTCAATGACAAAAGAAACACTCTGTTTTCGACTCATATGCCACACGGTTTACTACCCCAATCGATTTTGAAATCCGGTTGTAAGATGGTTTACATATGGAGAGACCCCAAGGACACTTTCGTCTCCATGTGGACTTTCGTCGGAAAGCAAAAACCAGACTATGGCCCTCTCAACAGCCTCGAAGAGTCTTTTGATATGTTCTGTCAAGGTTTTTCTGGGTACGGTCCTTATCTTGATCATGTCTTGTCGTATTGGAAAGCTTACCAAGAGAATCCTGAAAAGATCTTGTTCCTCAAGTACGAGACGATGAGAGCTGATCCTTTGACGTATGTGAAGAGATTGGCTGAGTTTATGGGTTGTGGATTCACAGCTGAGGAAGAGAAGGAAGGGGTTATTGAGAAAGTTGTGAATCTTTGCAGTTTCGAAACGTTGAAGAATCTTGAAGCTAACAAAGGAGAGAAAGATAGAGAGGATGTTCCTTGGACATTTTATCCGAATAGTGCGTATTTCAGGAAAGGAAATGTCGGAGATTGGCAGAATTATCTGACTCCAGAGATGGCAGCTCGAATGGATGGATTGTTGGAAGAGAAATTCAAGGGCACCGGTTTGCTTGAATATGGACAATGACTGATCCTTTTATGCTTAGTTTACTTACAACACAAGTTTGCTCCTTTCTTGGTTTGATTCTAAATAATGTAATAAGTTATACATGGAAGTAATGGATGTTGCTTCTGTTTTATCCACATGTACTGTTTCTATAGAAGGAATAATTGGCTTTGTGGCCATTCGTTTTCATCTACGAGATGCAAACATATTTGATGAAGCTACAAACATTTATGCATGTTTACTTATTCGTGCTTTAAGACTCTTACAAACAATAATTTTAAACTTCAAAGTTTATAGCATGTATTGAACACTAAACGTTAGGACAATACTTAAACACAAGCAGTGGCGAATGTACATGTAACAATACGGTGTCATTATTAAAATATTTTTAAATTAAAACTGTAAAATCGCTTTTTAAATTATTTTAGTTTTAGTTGACTTTTAAACTAAAACTATAAACCGTTTTTTAAATTATTTTACGGGTGAAACACATTTTTATAGAAAACAATCACAAATTTAAATATAGACAGATTAATCTCAAACTTCATATAATCCTGTTTCATAATAAGTGTTGTTTTAGTTTTATTTTTTCATTTCATTATAAGAGTCATTTTAGATTTCCAATGATAATTTAGAGTAAACTTCCAGTTTTATCCTTATTTATTTAGTGTATTAACAAGAAAATTAAATGATTTATTGTATTAATTAGGGACATTTCTGAAATCTTAATCTGTTTTCTTAATTCGTGTGCAGTAACTTTAAGGACACTTATATTAAAACAAATGAGTAATTCAAAATTTCAGTTGCTTTTTTAACTAAAATTTTAGATTAGTTATAAAAAGGACAAAAACAAAACAAAATTGTAAATCCAATTATTGGATCTGTTGGTATCAAATTTGAACTTTGGATCTACATGTTTATAAATATTTATCGTTATGCAGTTTAAATTTAATATCAGAAATTTAGATAAATCGTATCAGGTTGTAACAAAATTTGATAATCTATCTATTTTTTGTGTATTATATGATAATATGAATACATTGTGAGATCATTGTGAGATCTACCAATGCTCCTACATGTTCCCTTCCCAAAGCTCCGGAAAGAATGATAGAGTTTTTCTCGGCAGCAGTTATGGCTAGGAACCAGAAGAAACCCGAAGTCACCCATGCATTCTTGCACGACGTTAATCGGAGAGTGGAAAAAGTTTTCTAATAAAATAGTAAACCAGTGTTTGTTTGGTCAGACACAAGTGGAATACCTGGGCCATGTTATATCAAACGAAGGAGTGGCTACTGATCCAGCAAAGACAGCAGCAATGAAGAGGTGGCCAGTACCAAAAACAGTGAAGGAGTTAGGTGGTTTCCTCGGATTGACAGGTTACTATAGAAAATTTATTAAAGGATATGGTACTATTTGCTCGGCCTATTGGGGTACGACTTCGATATCATCTACAAACCAGGAATTGAGAATAAGGCAGCAGATGGTTTGTCGAGAATCATTCATGACTTTACAGATCCGTCAACTACAGAACTATCAGCGTTGACCATTCCTACGAATTTGCAATTTTAGGATATTTTGCGAGAAATTGAACAGGACGAGCAGATTCAGGAAGTGTTTAAGAGAGTGCAGGATGGCACCGAAGAAAGAAAAGATTATACCGTGGTCAAAGGGAAATTATTGTACAAAGGCAGATTGGTAATCCCTACGACTTCGATATATATCCCAGTGATATTAAAGGAGTACCATGATGGATTAGTGGGAGGTCACTCAGGTGTTTTAAAGACACGACGGAGAATTCAAAAGGTGTTTTATTGGAGGAGGATGATGAAAGACATTCAGAAGTATGTGGCAGAATGTGATATATGTCAACGACATAAGTATTCCACCTTATCCCCAAGTATTCCACCTTATCCCCTGCTGGTTTGCTACAACCATTACCCATTCCAGATCGCATATGGGAAGCATTGTCAATGGACTTTATCGAAGGTTTGCCAATGTCGCAGGGAGCAAATGTCATTCTCGTGGTTGTTGATCGTCTGAGCAAGTATGCTCACTTTTTGAAGCTGTAACACCCGTTTTCCGCATCAGATGTCGCACAAGCTTTCATTCAGGAAATTGTGAAGTTGCATGGCTTTCCTGTCTCTATTGTCTCGGACAGAGATCACATTTTAATTTCTTGAGTTCATTTTGGAAAGAGTTGTTTAAACAGGCGGGAACGAAATTGAAGTACAGCACCGCTTTCCATCCACAAACTGATGGCCAAACGGAGGTCCTGAATCGCTGTCTAGAAACATTTTTGAGGTGTTTTGCTTCATCGCATCCTAAATCGTGGGCACGGTTTTTGTCATGGGCTGAATTGTGGTACAATACCAGTCATCATTCAGCCATTGGAACAACACCGTTTAAGGTGGTTTATGGTCGTGAACCACCGGACTTGATGAGGTTTGAGGAAGGCTCAACTACAAATTTTGAATTGGAGACTATGTTGAAAGAGCGTGACACGATACTAGCTGAGCTGAAAGACAAATTGGTGGTGGCTCAAGATCGGATGAAAAACAATGCGGACAAGCATAGAAGGGGTTTGGAGTTTGCAGTTGGTGATATGGTATTTCTCAAACTCAAACCGTATCGCCAACACTCGGTTGCTAAACGCCTGTATCAAAAGTTAGCTGCGAGATTCTATGGACCTTTTGAGGTGTTGGACAGGATTGGGGCAGTGGCGTATCGCCTGCAACTACCTGAAGGTTCAAAGATCCACTCTGTTTTCCATGTGTCACAGCTCAAGCCAGTTTTAGGCATTAATCACAAGGTGTCTGCGTTACCAACTCATTTTACGGAAGAAAAGGATTTGTTGGTGGAACCTCGTGACATTATGGAGACTCGCTATGATGAAGAAGGCCATCTTGAAGCTTTGGTGTGTTGGACAAATTTGGAGGACCATGAACGCACTTGGGTGCGAGTTTCTGAGTTGCTTATTCAGTTTCCACATTTGTCGCTTGAGGACAAGCTTCATTGTGTCGAGGGGGTATTGATAAGCCCCCCTAAAACATTTTTTAAGAATAGAGTTTTAAGAATAATTATATTATTAATTTAAGAATAGAGTTTTTCTAAAAAAATTCTAATTTTTACCTCCACATTGGTTCAATGTGAACCAATGTGGAGTCCTTTAAAGTTCAAAAATATATATTTTTTTATAAAGTTTTATAAATTTATAGAAAATTAAAGAAAACAACATGGTTACATATTGTGGAAAACGAAATTAAAAGTATGCAATGGTAAATTAAAATCAAGATCCAAAAAAAATCTAAGGAAAGGGTTTATAGTAACACCACAAAAACATCACTTAAACACAAGGATCCAAACACACTAAAGAAACTGAATATACTAAAAAAGTTTCAATAAGACAACAGAAACACGATTCTGAAAGTAAGCTCAGATCATTTCGGAAGTTAGAGAGAGTGGCACTAGGATATATGTTCTTACACGGGGACAATTGTGGTGATTTTGTCCTGAAACAGCGTCGTGATTCTCTTCACAATTAAAGTCAGTAGAAAGTCAACAAGTCTACTGCTTGTCTTATCTTCTTCAAGGTTTTCTACTGATACTCCATATTGCTTAAGAATATATCTCAAAGATTCACTTCCACAACATAAAAGAGACTCAAATTCTATCAAACATCGCCAAAAATTACTCCTTTTGAAGAAAAATTTGATTGTTCTCATGCAATAACTAGAACCACACAATTCTAAATTTTTTATCCTAACTGGCTAAAATCCACCAACAATTCAATCTAGCATTTCGGTGTCACTAACCAAAAACTCAAAAATGAGATGAAAGTTCAAAACTTTTTTGCTTTAACGCAATTTACACAATGGAGAACAAAGTCAACACATTTTAGCATAGCGATTCAGCTCGTCTTTGCTCACCTTTTATTTTTCTTCAAACCGCCGGAGAAACCAAAATGAAGCAGCTCATCCGCCGCCTCTCTCGCGTCGCCAACTCCTCCGAATTCTCCATCCGCCGATCTGCAATTATCCTTCCGCATCCGTCGCGACCACCATCGTCCCCACGCTCCATCGCCGTGGTCGATTTGTCCGGCGAGATGAGTCAGCACCGTCCCAGCCGGTCACGTACCTGTCTAGTCAGCGAGGAGATGGAGAGGTTCGTGGTGAGCGCTGAGTTCATGAACCACCCGATCTTCGTCGGATTGCTCAACCGATCCGAGTCCACAAATAAATTGATTTACAAAAACAAAACAAAAAACGTATCGGAGAAAAATCGTGGTGATGCATTGTGTAAGCTACACGTGTTCGCTACAGTGTTATTAGAGGCGTCTCCAAAACTTGCTCTGCGAGAGATGGTCCAGAGAGATTTCAACGCCACCTAGATAAATCTCTAATTTTTTCTTTTTTTTTTTAAATGTCAGAGACTCTAAAATTTTTTGACATTCGGTTGCTCTAAGAGCATACACAAGAAAGAGTAGAGCTGAGCTGGCAGCAGGAGAAAGTCAAATATAGTTGTTGACTGTTTACTCGAATTATTGTTGCAACGGCAATTGGCTTCTTTATATTGTTGCTTTTACATTTCATTATGGCTTATCTAGATATTTTTCTGAGATCTTAAGATTGCCAGAGAGAGTCTCTGCAATAGGCGATTTCCGTGGAGCTTGTTCTGGAATCGAAGGTCGTCGCATCATTATCGGAGAGTCTCGGTGTGATTCGGCGTTGTAACCTTGTTAAGCGGAATAAAGATACATTCTCTCTTAACAAAGGCATAAGAATTTCGAAGGGGCTTTAGAGCTGATGAGGCGTGCTACAGCTGCACCGTCTGTAGAAGTCAGACGCAGGGTGGCTTTTGCGTGTGATGAGGAAGCAGAACCAGCCCAGTTGACGTTACACAAGTCCTTGAAGCTATGGTCTTTATACGTTGATCTGGAAGAAATTCTAGGCACATTGGAATCAACAAGAGAAGCATATGAGAGGATGCTGGATTTGAAAATAGCCACTCCTCAGATCATATTATTGAGCTACGCTCAGCTTCTTGAGGAAAACAGCTACTTTGAAGATGCATTCAAGGTTTATGAAAGAGGTGTGAAGATCTTCAAGCATCCTCACGTGAAAGACATTTGGGTAACGTATCTCTCAAAGTTTGTCAAGAGATACGGGAATACAAAGATGGAGCGGACGAGAGAGCTGTTTGAGAACGCTGTTGTAAGCTCGTCTGATCCTCAACTGTACACTGAGTATGCGAAATTAGAAGAAGGGTACGGTCTGGCGAAGAGAGCTATGGAGGTTTACAAAGAAGCTACGAGAAAAGTTGCTGATGAGAAGAAGCTTGAGGTATACGAGATATACATAGCTCGTGCGGCAGAGAGATTTGGTTTTGCAGGATCGAGGGAGGTTTACAAGGAAGCGATAGAATCATCATCAGGGCTTCCAGAGAACGATGTGAAGACGATGTGCATCAGACTTGCGGAGCTGGAGAGAAGCATTGGAGAAGTAGATCGAGCTCGTGCAGTCTACAGGTATGCCTCGGAGTTTGCAGACCCTGAAGTGTTTGAGAAGTGGCACGAGTTTGAAGTTGAGCATGGCAACGAAGATACCTATAGAGACATGCTTCGTGTTAAGCGAACTGTTACTTGCTGCTCTCTGTCTCCTCCGGATAAGAGATCAAGGTCTCTCTCTGACTTTGTGTTGTCCCCATTGGTTAAGAAATCAAGAATTGTTTAGGTTTTATGTAGAGAGCGCTTGTAAATCAAGGTCTTTCTCTGATTTTGATTAAGTGTACAAACTGTACATCGATAGGAAATATTCTTTGATTAATGTTTTTTTTATCCAGAATTCATTTTTTGTTACATGTCCTCAGTTTTCTTTCATTAAAATTGACTATACTATTGGAATTTCTAATTAGCTGATCGATAACTAATGGAAACTGATACAAAAATATTGGATAGAAAATGAAAATAAATAAATAAATAAAAATCAAATGGTTGGGAATGGGAGTTGAAACGTAGGCTTACAAGTTAGGTAGCTTTTATGGACGAACGTTCACCAGCATTGTCATGGAAGAGTAACTCCAAAGGTTTTACAACTATTTCTCGAATATTTATTAGTTACAAAGAATTGTGTATTTTTCTAGTTAAAAAAAAAAAAATTATGTATTTCTGTAGTAAAAAAATTATGTATTTCTCGTGGGATTAAAGTAGATCCACAATGTCCACGATGTGGAATGGGGGTAGAGACGATTAATCACACCTTATTTGAGTGCCCCCCAGCTCGTCAGGCTTGGGCGTTATCCCCAATACCTACACCACATAACGGTTTCCCTACAGAAGCTTTGTTTACTAATATGGCTCATCTATTCTGGCACTTACCTAACGATGATAGAATGTTGATGTATCCATGGCTTCTTTGGTATATTTGGAAAGATCGGAACGAAACCGTCTTCTCAACGCCGGATCGAGATCCTCGGAAAGTTGTGGAGATGGCGACAACAGAGGCAGTGACATGGGCAAGGGCCCAGTCTAGTGAACGGGTAATACCTTTGAGCTCAGAATCATTGGTAGAATCCGATAGAACCGGAGAACGATGTCAGATCGATGGATCGTGGAAGGAGACAGAATGTCGTGCAGGACTTGGTTGGGTTAATTATGATTTACAAAGAGGATTCAAGTTGTGTGGCACGAGCAATTTACGGCGAAGTTTATCACCATTACAGACGGAGGTAGAAGCACTAGTGTGGGCCATGCAGTGTATGCTCAGACAGAATAAACGGACGATGGTGTTTGAAACGGACTGTTCTACTCTGGTGAAGATGGTGTCTAAACCTGATGGGTGGCCGGCATTTACAATCTTACTTAATGAAATTGAGAAATGCAGGAAGTTGTTTATCTCCTTCTCCATAATTCACATACCGAGGATAAACAATACAAAGGCGGACAAGCTAGCACGGAGTGCTCGAGATCTACCTTACGATTTGTATTATGTAAATTCAGTTCCACCAGTTTGGGTTTCCGATCTGGCTTAGGAATTTAGGCTGCTGACAAAAAAAAAAAAAAAGGTTCCAAACAGTAGAATTAGCATATGTGGTAAATTAGTTTTGAGGAATCATGACATATGTTTCTATTATAACGGACATTTTTTGTTCCATGCTTATCCAAAGCCTGTAATTACTAATTACTAATTACTAATTACTAATTAGACAGATTAATGATGTATTTCTTAATTTTTTTTTTTTTTTTGGTTAACAGCCTCTACTTCTACAATAGCTCGGGAATCCAAGTTGGTGAAACAGAGTTAACATAATACACATCAGTAGGTAGATCTCGAACACTTCGTGCTAACTTGTCCGCCTTCGTGTTTTTCTTTCTTGATATGTGAACAATGGAAAAGGAGGTGAACCTCGTTTTACAGCTGTCAATCTCTTCCAGTAGTATTGCGAATGCCAGCCACTCCTCAGGTGCAGACACCATCCTCGCCACATCGGAACAGTCCGTCTCGAACACCATTATTAACTTGTTATGCCGTAACATACATTGCATAGCCCATAGTAAGGCCTCCACCTCCGTTTGAAGTGGCGATAAGCCCCGCCGCAGGTTATTCGTACCCATAAGCTTGTCACCCGTGTCCGTATTGAAGTAATACCATCCCAAACCTGCCATACTTTCTGTCGCTTTCCAAGCGCCATCCACCTGGCATCTGTGACCCGATAGATTTATGACCAATGGGACCTCTAGGTACGGGTATACATCCTCTTGTTGATACTGGACCATTTCCCAAGCCGCGACCTCCGCTAATCTTGCTGGGATCAGAGTCTTCGTTTGTGAAAAAAAAATTATTGCGGGCTTCCCAAATATACCAAAGCAACCAAGGGTACATCTCCATTCTATTATCATTTGACAAATGCCAAAATAAATGAGGCATGTTTGTAAATAAAACTTTTGTCGGGAACTTATAAATAAATAAATAAATAAATAAATAATAGAGGAAATCAGGAAAGAAAGTTTTTATTTATTTTTTATAATGATATAAATATTAAATACGGTCCTTGGCACAGAGGTCTCGATTTCGTTCGCTAACTACCGAAGCTGTAGCTACCTCTTCTCTCTCCTTTCACTCTCAACGGTAAGATCCGCCATTTTCATCGATTTCTTCTTCTTCTTCTTCATCCTCCTCTGATCCGTTTCCGAATTAGTGAATGTTCTCCATTGAATCCAAAGGTTTGTTCATGTCGAATTGTATTTCGCAGAGTTAATTTGTTGAAACCATCTCTCTGTCTCTCTCGTGTGCCATTGTTGTGATCCATATGATGTTTCCACATTGCTCTGTGTGATCTAGTAGAATTCGTGAGTGTCTCGAATCGTGATAAGCCTCGAATTGAAATTTTTTTTTTTGCTGTTTGATTGCGGGATCCACGAATCGAGTAGTTGGCGATCTGATTGCGAAAACGAGTGATTCAATGTTCGATTTTGTTGTAATTTCACTAGTTTGGATCTGTGAGATTTATCAATTTTTCTCGTCTTCTTCCTCTAGTTTCGCTCTGAGAAATGGCTCGCAAGAAGATCAGAGAGTACGACTCAAAGAGACTGGTGAAGGAACACTTCAAAAGACTCTCTGGCAGAGACTTACCTATCAGATCCGTTCAGGTTAGAGCTATTTCTCAGTATATATTATCTTTTCTAAAACTTCTGTAAAGTGCATTGGTTTCTCCGTCATGAATCACATGAAAAGATAAGCTTTTTTGTTTGATGCTTATTTTATTCTTGGTAGATTAAGAAAGTGTCTTTGAGTAATGGCAAAAGTTATATCATTTTGTCAATAGATTTTAGTTTTGGTTGATCAAGCATGTATATCCAAATCATTGTCGATGTTGTTCTGATTTCAATTTGTTCATCTGTATGTGTGTAGATTAACCAAGAGACTGATCTGAATGAGCTAGTAGAGAAGGAGCCATGGCTCTCATCAGAGAAGCTTGTGGTGAAACCTGATATGTTATTTGGAAAGCGTGGCAAAAGTGGTTTGGTTGCATTGAAACTAGATTTCGCTGATGTTGCCACTTTTGTGAAAGAGCGTTTGGGAAAAGAGGTAACTAGTTGGATTTGATCTTAAGCCAATGTTCTGCGAGACTCATCATTTTCTTAGCTTGTTAGTTTCTTGTTGTTTCCTTCCCCGTCTTACAGGTAGAGATGAGTGGATGCAAAGGACCGATAACAACGTTCATCGTTGAACCATTTGTCCCACATAACGAGGAGTTTTATCTGAACATTGTCTCTGATAGACTTGGCTGCAGCATAAGCTTTTCAGAGTGCGGAGGAATTGACATTGAAGAGAACTGGGACAAGGTATTTACTTGGATGCCTTTGGTTTGACTTCTTAGTGTTGGTCTCACTATTTTCTTACCGTAAAGATGAAAAATTGAGTCGAGACTCCGGTTTCTGTAGGTCAAGACCATATCTGTACCAACGGGTTCCTCCTTAACACCTGAGATATGTGCACCTCTTGTTGCAACCCTTCCTCTAGAGGTATTTTGAAGCTGGATATCGATGAGAACTGATATTTTCTTTGCAACATATTACTTAATTTGGACTTGCATTGTACAGATTAAAGGGGAACTTGAAGATTTTATTCAAGTTATCTTTACCCTATTCCAAGGTATGTTAAAGGTTACCTATTCTACTACACAATGATGGAATCTGAACCAACAAGTGAAGTTTTTTCATTCTCTTTCTTTCTTTTTTTTTCCTTGGGCATTAGATCTTGATTTCACTTTCTTGGAGATGAATCCTTTCGCATTGGTTGATGGAAAGCCTTATCCTCTGGATATGAGGGGTGAGCTTGATGACACTGCTGCTTTCAAAAACTTTAAGAAGTAAGTTTGGCTCAAAACATTTTCAACTGTTTCAAGTTAAGAGCTTTCAAGAAGGCGTGATAAGCGTGCTTAATCATCTCACATTTTTTGCAGGTGGGGAGACATTGAATTCCCTATGCCATTTGGAAGAGTGATGAGCCCCACAGAGAGCTTCATCCACGGTCTAGATGAGAAGGTATCATTACCATTTACCAATCTGTGTTTTCGAACTTGGCTCTTCAAGAAACAGCAGTTTCTTAGTATTATGAGTCTTATGAAAACCTTTTGTAATATGCAGACAAGTGCGTCTTTGAAGTTCACTGTTCTCAATCCCAAGGGAAGGATTTGGACTATGGTAGCTGGAGGAGGTGCAAGTGTCATCTACGCCGATACCGTATGTTTTCTATACCTGCTTCATCAAACACTCAGAATCTCCTGCAATTTTATAACTTACAAGCCTCTAAATTGTTATATTTATCAGGTTGGAGATCTCGGATATGCATCTGAGCTTGGTAATTACGCTGAATACAGTGGAGCACCCAAAGAAGACGAGGTTCTGCAATACGCTAGAGTCGTCATCGATGTAAGAAGATGCATCGTTTTTGTTCCTCCCTCCATATATAAAAAATCTGAAACCAAGCTCAAACATAAAGACACTTCCCATTTATGCAGTGTGCTACAGCGAATCCGGATGGAAAAACCAGAGCTCTGGTGATCGGAGGTGGGATTGCGAACTTCACCGATGTTGCTGCTACTTTCAATGGCATAATCAGAGCTCTCAAGGAAAAGGTAAAGCAAAGAAGAGAGCGTATAAATGAAAATGGGCTTTCTTCAACCTTTTTGTTGTTGGTTTGAACAGGAAGCAAAGCTGAAAGCAGCAAGGATGCATATATATGTGAGGAGAGGAGGACCAAACTATCAAAAGGGACTTGCTAAGATGAGATCTCTTGGAGATGAAATCGGTGTCCCCATTGAGGTATATACACAATAAATAAACTCTAAACACATTTTTTTTATTACGCGATTTTAACTGTTTTAACGTTTTTGTTTGGTTTCAAGGTGTATGGTCCTGAAGCGACCATGACAGGTATCTGCAAGGAGGCAATTGACTACATCACAGCGGCTGCATAAGCCTGCCTTTTACTCTCTCTATCGGTTACTATTTCAAATGCTCCTTCTGGTTTGAGCCTCTTACTATACATTATTAGCCAGTGTTTCTTGAGTTTGAGACTTGTGGTTTGATTATGTGTTTCCATCTCCTAATGGTTATTACTGTTTTCATAAATAATAAACAAGTATCTTCTTTTTTCTTCGTATTATCTTTGTTTTACGGTTAATTTTTTTCAATCAAACGTTTAGATTTTAAAAATAATTCTCTCATTGGTTGTCGAATCCGGATGAGCAGTAAACTGATGTGGGAAAAAACAGTAAAATGATAATGAAACTCACTTAAAAAAATTGACTACTTAGAAATAACAAAATTCGTCGAAATTTTTTTGAAAAGGTGGACCACTTGGCAAAAAACTCCAACATTTGTCATAAACTTGTCATAAGCTTCATATTGTCTATCCTTACCAAAAAGAAAAAAAAAAAAAAAACGATTTAGCTTAAATCAATATAAAAAAAAAACTCCAATACTTGAACTCTAGTTAAGAGTTAAGACTCCTAAAAACAAAGCAAACCAATAGCCCACCAAATAAATTTCTTCTATAGTTTTAAAAATATACTATGCGTTTTGAATCGGTAGTTTAGTTTGAGGTCTACTTTGCAAGTTAGTTTTCTCAATACGTTATTAATTTGTTCTAGATTTTCCCATCTCCACAATCACTACCTCAACCATTTGTGTGATAGGTCCAAAGAGAATGGAACATAAATATAATAAACAAAATTGCATATTATTCTGTAAGTATATTATAAACTATTAAAGAGAATATATGAGTTTTCCCAACGCGACAAATATACCCCATTCTCGGGTTTGGGGCATATTTCTCAAATATACACTATCAAATTTGCAATTTAGTTATTCTTTTTTTGTGTTCTAAAAGTATGAAATGGATAAAAATGGTATATCCAATTCAATTTCATAACATTTTAAACATAAATAAACTCCATAACGTATCATCATGTGATATAATGCCTTCCCAAAAAGGAAAATTATTCTTACCTAATGTTATATTTTCATGTGTGTAACTCCTAACATCTTCGTAAAAGGATATCCAGTTTGTTTTGAGTATTGGTGCCATTTATCCTTTACACATTAAAACATGTATCTCTCTTACTTATATGTACGATTATAAAAATTTATTCTCTTCATTTCGTCTTGCTATCGTCCAATACTTTTACTGTGATCCATCATTCACTCCTCTCCTTACAATTATTTTTTGACATCCTATAAATTTTGAAATGAAAACATTCTGGATTGCCAAAAACAAAACCTTAAATAAAATAAAAAAATCCACATCCACGTGTGTTACACGTTTTCGCAGGTATGAAATCATATTAATCCATATTGCAAGAGTCTTCTTAGAAGAGAGAGTCAGTGGAATAATTCAAAACAATATAGTTTAGTTAGGAATTAGGAGGGGGGAGAGATTAGTTAGTGATCCCACCTACCCAATTACTTATGGGACAATTTTCAAATCTAAACACTGACAAGGCATGTTTTCAAGCAATAATACTTATTTGGTCACTAATCTAAAAGTCTAAACACTGAAAATGCATATTTTTAAATCAAAACATTTTTGTGTGACAGAAAACTCAAAAGGGATAAAATAATTGAAGCCTGAAAAAGCCAACAAGATAGGAGACAGGCCATGAACGTGATCTGCCCAACAAAAAGGACTTTTTTTTTTCGCTCTGTAACTTTTCTAAAAAGCAAAAATAAAATTAAAAATAGAGGTTCTTTTGTTATGTTTTTTCTTTAATCTTTCTCTCTGACCCATCCTTTCAGTCCAATCACATATATTTGTATATTAAAGTGTTTTCCGTGAAATATCTGTCCGAAAGCAAAAAAGAAAAAGAGTTCAAGCTGAAATAATGAAACATAAATTACACTATTTTTTTCCTCCTACTCATTTTAATTTTCAAAAAGTGTCCAAATAAAAAAACTTAAAAAGGGGAGAAAAACAGAGTGTCTCTTCTTTTCTTGTTATTCTGTCAGTATCTTTCTCTGTGTGTGTGTGGAATTTTTTGGCATTTTCATTTTGGATTTTGCTTGTTTGGTCCCTTCTTTGATGATTTCTTAATTCCTTTTTTTTCTTGTTATCTTTTTTTTGGTACGTTTCAAAGAGAGAGAAGGCAGATGAGAAGATTTGGTAATTAAACCATTTGAAAATTAGAATGTTTTAGACTAGAGATTAATTAATTATTCAATAATCACCCAAGTAAAAGAATTATTAAAATATTAAAACCAATAGGCAAGCATCACTCAATAAGCTTTTGTGCATTCTCTTTTCTCAGATCTCTAGAAAAAATTCTCAGACTTTCAGAGCATTTTTGTGGTTTTGTTTGCTTGGTTTCTCGGGCAAAATTCTCTTCACACTCTTTCTCTCTCTCTTCTCTAGCTCAAACTCACACACACACACACACACACTCTCTCTCTCTCTCTATTCTTGTTTAGCACTCATTCTCTTAATACTTCATTCAAAAATTCCCTTTTTCTTAGCTGGGTATCTTGCAAGTCGTCATTTTTCAATTTGGGGTCTTCTCTTTTTTACTCCATTTGATTTGAATTGAAGAGAAAGAGGACCATTGCTTGGAAAAAAAAAACAGATTGATTCTGTGTCTGAAAAGGACAGGGGAAGAAGAAAACAGAAAAGGGGAGAGACAAAGGCAAAGGCTTTTCACATTTGGGAGAGAGAGAGAAAAAATGAGTTGTTGGGTTATCTGAAAACTTCTTTCTCAGAAGAAGAAAAAAAAAGTTGATTGCTTTAAGATAGAATATTGCCATGGAAGGTGTAAGATTTGTGCTATGGAGATTAGCGTTTCTGGTTTTGGTATTGTTCCTTGATGTCTCCACTGCTACACTTTCTCCTACTGGTGTTAACTATGAAGGTCAGTCTTCTTCTTCTTCTTGGAGCCATCACACTTTCTGAAGATAAAAATGTAATTTTTATCCTTTCCCCAAACTCAGGATTCCAGATTGGGATTTCTCTGTGTTAGTTATATCATCTTTATTTGTCTATGTTTCTTCGTGGTTGTGAAAATTCTGTGTGGATTGGGTCCTTTTTTGTATTTATTGGATAATAAGTATCAGCTTTAAAGGCTCACTCACATTTGCACCCAAAAAAAAAAGCTTTAAATGCTCACCAGAACCATATCTTAACTTTTAGCCAATACCAGCTCAAGTTTTAGTTCTTTCGCTGAGGAACATTCTTGAGTTTAGATTTGTTCTGATTTTTCTTCTTCTTTTTGTTTGGTCTGAAATTATCAGTGACGGCTTTGGTGGCTATAAAGAATGAATTGAATGATCCATACAATGTTCTTGAGAATTGGGATGTGAATTCAGTTGATCCATGTAGCTGGAGAATGATCTCTTGCACTGATGGCTATGTCTCTACACTGTGAGTCTTCTCTTCTCTCTCTCTCTCTCTATTGAACAAGAAAAACAGATAGATCTCTGAGACTTTTCTTCTTGTCTGCTTAATGAAACAGAGAACTTCCTAGTCAAAGCTTGTCTGGTACATTGTCTCCTAGAATTGGAAACCTCACCTATCTACAATCTGTGTAAGTTAAATATATTCTTGTTACACAGTGTTTCTCCATTGTTCTTGTTTGAGCTTAAAGGTTTGTGGTTTTAGGGTGTTGCAAAACAATGCAATCTCTGGTCCAATTCCTGATACAATCGGGAGGTTGGAGAAGCTTCAAACACTCGATCTTTCGAACAATTCGTTCACCGGACAGATCCCGGACTCGCTTGGAGAACTCAAGAACTTGAATTACTTGTGAGTGCTCTTTAGAGTGTCATTTTTATGAAGTTTTCAGTTGAAGTCTCAATGTTTTGTTCATTTGTGTGTTTCAGGCGGTTAAACAATAACAGTCTTACAGGAACTTGCCCTGAGTCTCTATCCAAGATTGGTGGACTCACTCTAGTGTATGTCTTTTTAAACTCTGCTTTTCTATTAACATTTTGAGAATGTTTTCAACCAACATATTTGTTGTTGATTCTTGAATATGCAGCGACGTTTCGTATAACAATCTCAGCGGTACGCTGCCAAAAGTGTCTGCAAGAACTTTCAAGTAAGCTTTTTACTAGACTCATCCAAGAACATATTATCTTCCCCTTGAAGCGAAACAAAGATTCACTATTGTTTTGGTTCTTGGACACAAGGGTGATCGGAAACACGTTAATCTGTGGCCCAAAATCTGTTGCAAACTGTTCTGCTGTCTTCCCTGAGCCTCTCACGCTTCCACAAGATGTTCCATCAGGTACTATCATCAACTTTCCACTTCTCACTTACTTCTGCTTCAGTGGACAATCTCACTTACTTCTTTGGTTTGTAGATGAATCAGGAACTCATAGCAATGGCCATCATGTAGCTCTTGCATTCGCTGCAAGCTTCAGCGCTGCGTTCTTTGTTATATTCACAAGCGGAATGTTTCTTTGGTGGAGATATCGCCGCAACAAGCAAATCTTTTTCGACGTTAATGGTTAGTTTCTTGAAAATTTTCTCAGGTTCTTGCATCAGGAAAAAACAAACATTTCCATCTTCTTGATGATGAACATTTTGCAGAACAATATGATCCAGAGGTGAGTTTAGGACACTTGAAGAGGTACACATTCAAAGAGCTAAGATCTGCGACAAACCATTTCAACTCCAAGAACATCCTCGGAAGAGGCGGATACGGGATTGTGTACAAAGGACACTTAGGAGATGGATCTTTGGTGGCTGTAAAACGTCTCAAAGACTGTAACATTGCAGGAGGAGAAGTCCAGTTTCAGACGGAGGTAGAGACTATAAGTTTGGCTCTTCATCGGAATCTCCTCAGGCTTCGCGGTTTCTGTAGTAGCAACAACGAGAGAATCTTGGTCTACCCTTACATGCCAAATGGAAGCGTTGCTTCACGCTTAAAAGGTAATGCAGTTTCAAGAACCAAGATCTTCTTGATTTCTTCCCGTTCTTTGGCAAGATTGTTTATGGTTCGATCTTGCTGCGGTTTTTGCTAGATTATATCAAAGGAGAACCAGCATTAGACTGGTCGAGAAGGAAGAAGATTGCGGTTGGGACAGCGAGAGGACTAGTGTATCTCCATGAGCAGTGTGACCCGAAGATCATTCACCGAGATGTGAAAGCAGCTAACATTCTTTTGGATGAGGACTTTGAGGCTGTTGTTGGGGATTTTGGGTTAGCCAAGCTTCTTGATCATAGAGACTCGCATGTCACAACCGCGGTGCGTGGAACTGTAGGTCACATTGCACCTGAGTACTTGTCCACTGGTCAGTCCTCGGAGAAGACCGATGTGTTTGGCTTTGGTATACTTCTTCTTGAGCTCATTACTGGTCAGAAAGCTCTTGACTTTGGCCGATCCTCACACCAGAAAGGTGTTATGCTTGATTGGGTGAGTTTCTTACTCTCTCTCTCTCTGTTTCTTGCTTCACTTCAAGAATCTTGGAGGTATTGGTTACAATTCTGGTTTGGTTCGGTTCAGTCTAGTTGTTAGAAAACTCTTAAACCAAAATAAATCTAAATTAAACCATGATTTGGATTCGGAATCGGTTTAGATTTTATTTCGTGATTGGTTAAAAGTTTGGTTCCTTGTTTGTGCTTCATCAGGATTTCAGGACTCGGTTTAAATTGTTTTGGTTCTAGTGATAAGCTTAGATTCAAGTTAATAGTTTTTGGTTTGGTTTAATTTGGTTTAGGTTGATAAGGAAGAGTAAACCATCATATTTGGATTCGGTTTAGTTTCAGTTTCGGTTTCGGTTTGGTTCTGTTGTGTGCTTGCTCTGGATTCGTTTCAGTTTTTTCTTTGGTTCGAGTACATTAGCATAGTTAATCTAGAAGATTGGATTGGCTTTGGTTCAATTAGGTTCAATTAGGTTCGATTTGGTTTGTTTAATTGGTCTGAGAAATGAGATTAGTTGATAAGGAAGAGTAAACCATCATGATATTTGGATTCGGTTTGGATTTAATTTCGGTTTGATTCTGTTTTGTGCTTTGTATGGATTCGGTTCGGTTTTGGATAACGTTTTTGTGCTTCAATTTTGTTTGGTTCGGTTTGGTTAGTTGGTCTGAGAAATGAGATTGTTGAAAATGGCAGGTGAAGAAGCTGCATCAAGAAGGGAAACTAAAGCAATTAATAGACAAAGATTTAAATGACAAATTCGATAGAGTGGAGCTTGAAGAGATCGTTCAAGTCGCGCTTCTCTGCACTCAGTTTAATCCATCTTATCGACCTAAAATGTCTGAAGTTATGAAGATGCTTGAAGGCGATGGCTTGGCTGAGAGATGGGAAGCGTCGCAGAACGGTGCGGCAGAGTCTCTGCCACCGCCGTTGCCGTCGGGGATGGTGAGTTCTTCGCCGCGGATGAGGTATTACTCCGATTATATCCAAGAGTCTTCTCTTGTCGTCGAAGCCATTGAGCTCTCAGGTCCTCGATGATGTATGCTGATTCATTTTTTCGACTTCTTTTTATTTCTTGGGTTGGTTTTTCTTTTTTTTGATTTTGTTTTTATATAATGTTTATATAAATGTGGAGTTGAGTGTAATTTTTGTGTAAGAGAATAGTAAATGCAAAAGAAAATGTTGATAAGCCATGTTTACTCAATATTTGGAAGTTTTCAAATATAGCATAAGAAAATAAAAAAAGTAAGTTTGTATTCCAAAATTACCATTGCTAATTTTGTTTTTCAAAAGTAAACAAAAATTGATTTTTTTTTTTTCAAAAATACCACAAACTCTTAAAATTAAATTCTAAATTCTACAAAATAAACTGTAATCCTAAAAGTTAAATTCTAAATTATAAATTCAAACCCAAATGTTTAAATTATAAATTCTTAGAAATCATTTTTAGTGTTATGCTATTTTTGGAACTAGTGGTACTATTTTTGGTTCAAAAACTTATTTTAGAGGTATTTAAAATTTTTTCATATTTAAATTTTAAAGCGAGGCTAGTTCCTCATGAAAATGTGGGTATCAGAACCGAGTTAAATTAAATTAAATCGAATTCTTTTAAACCGAATTATGTTTTAACTTGAACGGTTACAAAATTTCTATATCCTAAAGAGAACTGAGAAGAAAGGGGTTTTACTGAACTGGTGTATTATTCTCGATGAAAATCATACAAGGGAGATACATAGTCTTATATAGAGAAGAGAGGAAGATGCTAGAAGAAAGATAACGTTTACAGAGCCTTAGCTAGCAATCTTATCTCAATTGCACAGCTGTCTTGGTCTTCCTCATTTCCTGCAACTGAGAGAACAGAGAATCTATTTGAACAAGGCATCTTTTCTTTCTCTGTTTTAACGGCTCCAATGTCTTTTGTCTTCTTCTTCTTTACGTGAACGGGCTTCGTTACGGAGCTCCTTGTGACATGGGCTTCAGCCTTGGGCTTCTCACTTACATTCCCCCTCAAACTCTGCATAGGAGGTTCTGCTATGCCGAGTTTGCTCCTCAAGGCGGTAAACGGTCTTTTTGGCAAAGATTTTGTGAAGATGTCCGCCAGTTGCTCTGCTGCTGGAACATGTTGTGTCTCAATGAGTCCCAAGGCTACCTGTTCCCGAATATAGTGATAATCTGTATCAAAATGTTTAGACCTGCTGTGCAAGGCTGGATTGGTGCTCAAGTAAACTGCAGACAGATTGTCACACTTTAGCACCGTTGGTTCCTTCTGCTCAATACACAGATCCCGCAGAAGAAACGACAGCCACGTTATTTCTTGAGCAGTGGCAGTTAAGGCCCTGTATTCAGCTTCGGTGGATGACTTGGAGACTGTTTGTTGTCTTTTTGCCGACCAAGATATCAGATTCGAACCCAGCATTGTACAGAAGCCTGAAGTGGACCTCCTAGTCTCCTTACAACCAGCATAATCACTGTCACAGAAGGCATGCAGACGAAGCTCTCTGTCCTTCTTGATATACAGGCCCATGTGAACTGTCCCCTTGACGTACCGTAGGACACGTTTGAGAAGACTGTAATCAGACATAGTCGGTAAATGCATTCTTTGGCATACAAAGTTGACTGCAAACTGAATGTCAGGGCGAGTGATTGTAAGATATTGAAGCTTCCCTGCTAAACTCCTGAAGTAAGTTGGCTCTGGAAATGGTTATGAGTCGAGAGAATCCAATTGCAGAGGTAATGGTGTCGGCATTGGTTTACAATCCGACATTGATGCTTGGTGTAGTATGTCCGTTGCATAAGCTGTTTGATGCAAAAACATTCCTCCCTCATAAGACTGAATCTCCACACCAAGAAAATAGTGAGGCTTGCCAAGATCCTTCATCGAAAAACGTTTATTCAAGCAATCAAGAAGATCTTGTAGCAGAGCTGCATCGTTACCTGTAAGTAACATGTCGTCTACATACAGAAGTAGTGCCATTGATTTGCCATCTCGGTAGAATGTGAACAGAGAAGGATCAGCCTTACTGCAGACAAAACCATAATCGATGATATAGTTGCTGAAAGTATCAAACCAGGCCCTTGGTGCCTGTTTTAAACCGTATAAGGCTTTAGTCAATTTGCATACATGATCTGGCTTGTTAGGATCTTTAAAGCCAGCTGGTTGGAACATGTAAACAGGTTCTTTCAACTCTCCATGTAGAAAAGCATTAGACACGTCCAACTGCTTAATAGGCCAATCTTTAGCTGTAGCTACATCCAATATCATCCTAATGGTGGCTGTTCGAACTACCGGACTGAAGGTTTCCAGGTAGTCTAATCCCTCTTCTTGATCATACCCTTTAGCCACCAGTCTGGCCTTTAGTTTGTTCAACTCTCCACTCGGCTGTAATTTTGGTGTGAAAATCCATTTGTTATCCAGGACATTCATCTCCTCTGTTCTGGGCACAAGTGACCAAGTGTTGAGCATGTGAATCCTTCCCATTTCATCCATCACCGCTAGATTCCAACCCGGGTGTCTCATTGCTTCTGCAATGTTTTTAGGTGTGACAGGGACAGACTTTGAGGTGAGCAATGCATAACGAGGATTGGGCTTGTGTATTCCCACTTTAGACCTTGTAGTCATAGGATGAAGATGTGCAGCCGGAGGTTCCTCACCATCGTCTGACCCCGAGTCGTGATTCTCAGAGATAACATCTGAGTTACCATCATCATTATCAACCGCAGCAGGAGGTGCAGGTACAGGGAGAGTTGGTAAAACTCTTGGTACTTGGGTCTGAGGTGCTTGTGTTGGTGTTGGAGTGGCTGTAGAAGATTGCCAAGCCTTCAGTAAGTTGCTGTGATATCTTGGCACTAATGATTCATACTGATCTCTGAAAGGAAACTTCTCTTCATCAAAGATTACATGCCTGCAGATATATATCTTCCCTGTTGGTGGATACAAACATCTATAGCCTTTGTATTTGGAGCTATAACCAACGAAGACACATTGAAGCGACCGAGGTTCGAGTTTGTGATCAGCTACTGGTCTCAGGTAAGGATAACACGCATACCCAAACACTCGCAGCATTGTGTAGGTTGGCTTTTCCTTATACAGAACCTCAAATGGACTGACCTTGTCCAATACAGCCATTGGTAGTAGATTGCAGATGAAGTTAGCTGAGAAGAAAGCTTCCACCCAATAACTCAGAGGTGTGTTGCTGTGGAAGAGCATAGACAAACCAAGCTCCACAATATGTCTATGCTTTCTCTCAGCCAATCCATTTTGCTGAGGAGTATAGGGACACGACATCAGGGGTTTGATCCCGCTCTCTACAAAATGTTGTTGAAGTCGCTTGTTTACAAATTCTCCTCCTCCATCACTTTGAAACACCTTGATTTTAGTTTCAAATTGGTTTTCGACTAGCTTTTGAAAAGCTGTGAACACAGAAAAGAACTCTGATTTAGCTTTCAGTGGATAGAACCAAGAGAACCGAGAGAAGTCATCGATAAAGACGGCATAATATTTAAAATCCAGAGTTGATACAACCGGAGAGGGTCCCCAAAGATCACAGTGGATTCGATCTAATGGTCCTAAAACACGAGAAGGAGAAGAAATAAACTGCAATCTACTACACTTTCCCATCTGGCAAGGCTCACAGATGAGACTATTTCTGCTCTTATTAACTACAATATCCTTGCTGCTTTCAAGTTGTTGGAGAATCTTGATGTTGGAATGTCCCAATCTGTGATGCCATATATCCTCTGCTGCTGCACACTGCCTGTTCGAATAGAGAGCTACCAAGTCTTGATTCTCCAACGTATACAGGCCTTTAACCCGAGGCCCCTTTGCTACCACTTTCTGAACAGTCAGATCAACAACGCATACTTTATGAGAGTCAAACCACACACCACAGGGATAATCATCACACAGTTTAGACACAGACAACAGAGACTTCTGAATTTCAGGACAAACCAAGACATCTCTCAGGGGGATATTACATGTAGCAGAGGTGATATTGGTTGAGCTAACATGAGTGATGGGAAGATAGGCTCCATCAGCTACCATAATGGTTTCATTACCTTCATACGGGGATGATGTTTGAAGGTTTTCTCTACTCGCTGTGATGTGAGCTGAAGCTCCAGAATCAGGGTACCATTCTTTCCCAGTGGTGTCACTAGTGTGGAGAGCCGTGAATGCCTTTGGAGTGTCTTGACCTTGATAATTATTGTCAAACCGGTTGTAA
Organism: Erythrophleum ivorense; assembly: GCA_026724425.1. NCBI lineage: Eukaryota > Viridiplantae > Streptophyta > Magnoliopsida > Fabales > Fabaceae > Erythrophleum > Erythrophleum ivorense. The sequence goes on from JAIUCV010000087.1 coordinate 987,370, forward strand.
CATTTTACTGCAGTGTGGCCAACTCTCCCACAGATTTGACATATGGGACGGTCTCCGCCACCATTGTTGTTTGACTGATGCTGGGAAAATCCTCTTCCTCGGGATGTGTATCCTCCTCTGCCACGAAACTGACCAGATCGTCCTCGTCCACCTCTCTGGCCCGGATTATAGCCCTGGTTGTAGCCCTGAGAACTAGACTTGTAGGTGTTCGTAGAGTCAGAGGTCTGTGTGTTGAAGGCCAGTTGCGCATTGACTGACTCCTCTGCTTCATAAGCCTGCAACTTGTAGTCATAAGTCTGTACCTCAGTTACTACATCATTAAACGTCGGGGGAGTCAATTTTGAGAGATCTCGTTGAATGGCAGTAGTGACGGCATCGTACTCTTTGCCTAAACCATTGAGGAAGCCGAAGATCTTCATCTCCTCATCCACCGGTTTCCCAATGGAGGCTAGAGCATCACAAATCGTCTTCAATTCTCTGATATATGCCGCCAAGGTCTTGCCTTTCTTGGTGAGAAACTGGAGCTGGCGCTTTAAAGCAAATTGGCGAGCCAAGGAGCTTTGATTGAAGTGTTCGGCGAGAGAGATCCAGATCTCACGAGACGTCGAGAGATTGTGAACTACGCCAAGTACTTCTTCTGACAGCGTTACGAACAGCCATGACCGGACAAGCTGATCGGTACAGAACCAAGCCTCAAACTGTGGGTTTGGTTGAACTGTGGGGACACCATCAACAATAACAGTAGCGGATGACGGAGGAGCTGCAACAGTGCCGTTGATGAAGCCGAGGAGCTTCTGACTGGAGAGCAGCGACTCAAACTGTGTTTTCCACAGTAAGTAATTGGAATCAGACAACTTGAGCGTGACGGAGCTCAAGACGTGAACGTTACTCGTAAACGGGTACGGTGACAACGGATCGGCCATACTTCGCCTGTTAGAGCATGTATGGCTCTGATACCATAAAGAGAACTGAGAAGAAATGGGTTTTACTGAACTTGTGTATTATTCTCGATGAAAATCATACAAGGGAGATACATAGTCTTATATAGAGAAGAGAGGAAGATGCTAGAAGAAAGATAACGTTTACAGAGCCTTAGCTAGCAATCTTATCTCAATTGCACAGCTGTCTTGGTCTTCCTCATTTCCTGCAACTGAGAGAACAGAGAATCTATTTGAACAAGGCATCTTTTCTTACTCTGTTTTAACGGCTCCAATGTCTTTTGTCTTCTTCTTCTTTACGTGAACGGGCTTCGTTACGGAGCTCCTTGTGACATGGGCTTCAGCCTTGGGCTTCTCACTTACATATCCAACAAGGCAAAACAACCAAAGCAAACTCGAATTTAGTTACTGAATTTTTATTTCGAAATCCAAAAAAATACAAGCCAAGTTAAACCGAATACCCAAGCCCTCCACCTATCTATACAATTGAACCGAATTTATTTTGGTTTAAACTGGACCTGGTTCAACCGAAGCGTATTTTGTTCGGTTAAATGGTTATCCAAAATTACAATATTGCCTCACGATAAAGCCAGCGAACATAGGATGGTCGTTACTCTCAAGTCTCAACTACGTCAGCGAATTTGGGCCAAGCAGAGCCGTAAACGTGGAGGCAGAATCCAGTGTGACGACAGAAGCGTGCACCTGCGCAACTGAGACCACATGATAACCGTCAGATCACGCGGCAATAAGCAGTCGCGGCTAACGAGAATGTTGTCGGTCCAAAGTCCCGTGAGTGGTTCTTATGACACTTGGCTTAGATGCAGTCGGTGCCACTCTGCCGTCATTTTTGGGTCCTTAACTTTTTAATTTTCTTAATTAACTAACTAAAATTTTATTTAAGATAAATATATTTTTTTGAACAAAAATTTAAGAAAAATATTAGCAACTGCTGCTACCTCTGTGATTTTGTTTGGGGTCTTTCTCATTGTTATAAAATACATTTTTTGTAATCAAGTATTTAGTACTCCATTAAACTTTATAGTAACCCACATAATTTGATTTAAGATTATTAAACCCACATAATTTCGTAATTATTGACTTCCTTTAAATGAGAGAGACAAACAATAAACCTTGGTTAACAAGGTTAAAACAAATTCGTTATCTTTAAGAGAAACCGCTTTTTCCCCAAATTCAAGAATCATCTTAAATCAATACTCTCTCCCTCTCTTATACAAAAGGTTTCACTTCCACATTATTAGAATTTAGAAACCAGAAATTTTACTATTTTTGTAGTTTTTCAAGTTTCCATGTTTCTGTGTTCACTCTAACTGCATTTGAGAACCAAGAAGATGGAATCGTCGAAGAAACTCCCGTTTCCAGACCAGATTCTGTCTTCGAGAAGAAGAAACATCGTAACCAGATTCAGTCTTGGAATCGCTGCTTCTCTCGTCCTTCTTCTCACACTTCTCTCTCTTACTAACTCCTCCTTCAGTGTCCCCTTCGTCTCCCCTCTGCTTCAAGGTCTCAAAAGCTCCAATCTCAACACTTCTTCTTCTGTCACGCAAGTCGACGAGAAGCGAGAAGTAGTAAATCTCACCGACCAAGTCCCAGATGTCAAAGTTCCAAGCTTTGTTCCCACCGAACAAAGATCTGGAGAAACAGGAGATGGTGATTCGAAGAATGCGACTTCGTCTGGGGAAGGTAAAGCTTCAAGCTTTGATTCCGGACAAAGATCTGGAGAAACAGCTGAGAAGAATTCGAGTTCGGCTGAAGAGGATAAAGTCTTAGTCGCAAATGACCAAAACACCCTCGAAGCAAACGCTACGATAACCGTGGGCAATAATAGCTCGAGCTTGGTGTCTGATTTTGTGCCTAGCTCTGTGGAAGTAGATCGAAGCAGAGGTTCGTACGAGGATTGTGATATCTACGATGGAAACTGGGTGAGAGCTGATGATGATGATGAGACAATGCCGTATTACCCACCTGGTTCGTGTCCGTATATAGACAGAGATTTCAACTGTCACGCCAATGGTAGACCTGATGATGCTTTTGTGAAATGGAAATGGCAGCCAAATAAGTGTGACATTCCCAGGTATAATAACAAAATAAGTTTCTAATTTTTGCTCTTTGTTAGATAGATTTTGTTAAGGTTTTAGCTTTGATTCTTGATCCTCTTGATTTTGTGAAATTCTTGATTATTGATCTTTGTTAAGGTGTTAGCTTGATTATTGATCTTCTTGTTTTTGTTAAATTCTTGATTCTTGATTTTGTGAAATTCTTAATTCTTATGTTAAATGGAAATTGCAGCCAAATGGTTGTGAGTCTTGTGACATTCCCAGGTAAAATCACAACAAGTTTCCAAATTTTGCTCTTTGTTAGATAGATTATGTTTTAAGGTTTTAGCTTGATTCTTGATCTTCTTGTTTTTGTTAAATTCTTAGTTCTTGATACCAGTTGGGTTTTTGAGTAGGTAACAGAAGTTGATTGGGGTTTCAGAGAAATTAGATTGTTAGCTTTTGACTGATGAGTAAGTACAATGTGTTGGAAATCTAAAAGGTTGAATGGAACTGATTTTCTGGAGAAGCTAAGAGGGAAGAAGCTAGTTTTCGTGGGGGATTCGATAAACCGGAACATGTGGGAGTCTCTTGTTTGCATTCTTCGACATAGCATCAAGAACAAGAAACGAGTGTATGAGATCTCAGGGAAAAGTGAGTTCAAGAAGAGAGGCGTTTACGCTTTCAGATTCGAGGTGAGACATTTCTCTAAAAAAGCTGCAACAATGTCTGTCTTCTTGATTGATTGATGTTTCTTTAACAATCTTTTTCCTCTGTTCTTGCAGGACTATAACTGCACGGTGGATTTCGTCGGCTCGCCGTTTTTAGTAAGGGAATCGAGTTTCAAAGGCGAGAACGGGACCAAGTTAGAGACTTTACGGTTGGATTTGATGGACAAGACGACACCCATGTATAGAGATGCTGATATTCTGATCTTCAACACTGGTCATTGGTGGACTCATGACAAAATAAAGCTAGGGTATGAGACTGACTCTGAAACAGAGAAACCTAATCGTGTGCTTTAAGTTAACAATGAGTTTTTGATGTTCTTTTGGCAGAGAAAACTATTACCAAGAAGGTAATGTTGTGTACCCTAGGCTCAAGGTTCTCGAAGCTTATAAACGCGCACTCACCACTTGGTCGAAATGGGTCGATAAGAACATAAACCGCGATCAAACCCACGTCGTATTTAGAGGCTATTCCGTTACACATTTCAGGTATATCGCAAATTGAAAAAAAAAAAATATGTTGTTGAATTACTGCAGAACGTGTTCTTGATCGTATGGAACCAGGTGTTTCTTTTGCAGAGGAGGGCCATGGAACTCGGGAGGACAATGCCATAACGAAGCAGAACCGATCTTCAACACAAGTTACTTGAAAAAGTATCCTTCGAAGATGAAAGCTGTCGAGAAGATTCTCCATGACACAATGAAAACTCCGGTGATATATATGAACATTAGCCGGCTAACGGATTTCAGAAAAGACGGTCATCCTTCTATATACAGGACGGTGTACAGGACGGAAAAGGAGAAAAGAGAGGCTGTGAGCCACCAAGATTGTAGCCATTGGTGCTTGCCCGGTGTACCGGACACATGGAACCAACTCTTGTATGTCTCATTGTTAAAGGCAGGCCTTGCGTCTAAGTGGTAGGCTTAAGTCCTTTGGCTTTGCATTGTTGTTTGTATAATTGTACTGTTTGCGCTTGTAAAGTATAAATGTAGCAAATCAAATCTTTTTGTATCATTGGTGTTTCATTGAGGTGAGCATACTCTCGTTGGTCTTCTAAAATCCCGACAACTAGGTTGACTTTAGTCATATATGGATTGGTTTAACCCGTATAAATACTCGGTGTGGAATATGTGTACCGATTAGGTCTACCAAACTGCAAATTTTAAATAGTTCGTACTATAAAATTGGGGTTCTAAAGTCTATTTAGATCAAATTATTGGATGTATTGTGGATTTATTCTTCTCACTAACATAGTCGGTCCAAATTTTTAAACATTGCCTAGAAGCAACGATTTTTTAAAAAATATATTATTTTGCCTTGGTCTCTTTCAAACGGCTGTATTATATTGAAATAATAAACACCTTTTCTTATTTTCATGTTTACAGGTGATGATGATGGATGAGATGACCTGGTAGTACAAGGAAAATGACGAAGATAACAATTTGTGGTGTGTAGTGCAAACCTTCTGTTATCTCATGTTGCCCCTCAAACTCCTCTTACTTTTTTTATTTTATTTTATTTTTTTATTTTTTATTTTTTTATCATATTTAGGATCTATTTGGCGGATATGTTTATTTGCTTAAATTCGTTTAGTTTTTTCTCTTCGGTATGATGTTGTTGTGCCTCTCCCAACTCTGTTTTTGTTTTTATCTTTCCACTAAAATTTTAAAAAAAATGAATTAGGATTACTCAGTTTATAGGGTTCAATGTTAATCTCATAAATCAACAAGACTTCTCAGGGATGTTTGAATACAGCTAGAGACAATTGTATTTCGGTAGTACACTAAGAGAGAATGCTTGAGAATATGGACTCTCATAAGAAGCAATGCATCTGTAACTAGAAACTGATCTTCATTACTTCTTTGTCTCTCTTGCTGCTTCCCACATCAGTCTCTCCAAGCCTTTTTCATCAAATTTTGAGAGGACTGCAATATCATATCATGGTTCTTGATATTTGCATGTGCTTTTAACATGAATCCACTTAATGGATTCTGAATTGTTAACACCAACTACAACTAAGATATCAGTCTGATTCAGCTCCTGTTTCAGATTCATGGCTCTCTTATCACTTGACAACAATAATTTATCTTTAAAAACGAGCATTAAGGGACTGAAGAGTCAGAATCAGATATTATATTTTTCCAGAAAATGGTAGAGGTGCCCAAGTTCCCAACAAAATCTTGGTTCAAGCAAATTACATTTAGGATTCGAATAAATTTTAGCGAAAACACACAGAAATATGCTAGCATTCAAGGTCTCCAAAGAGAGAAGTTTGTACATTTTTGGTTCATAGTAAAAGTATCAACATGCAATACAGAGGAAACAGAGAAGCAGTGCTTACTTACCTTGAATAATGTTATAGGTTTCTAACCATCCAATTATTAATTAGTCATAGTTCATTTTGAAATTGTTATATGATTACAGATTGAATGATGATATAGCTAGCGGTTTACCCGTTTTCAATATTCGGATCAAATATATAATTATATAAATCCAGTTCTAGGCTAAAACTCAACAAACACATGCATGAAAGACCATAATTCCTATATTATCAGTGGCTATAAGTTAGGAATGATTTTGGTGTGAATTATTCTTTCAAAGGTTTAACTATAGTTCGATCTTCACTTATAAGCTCCAAACCTCTCTTTTCCCAATAAATTCCGCTAGAGAGACAAATAAGAATAACATCAAAGACAAGATCTTGCAATAAAGGTAACTAAAGAAACACCTTTCACCTGGGGAAGAGGTTATGAAAAGGTCGGATCTCATGCAGTAAAAGTCCAAGAAAATGGGCACTCCTCTGAATCCATAAATGCCGCCACAACTTTAAACAAGTTGATTTTGAAAGTGCAGTAGTCAACAAATTTCAAAGTGCATCTGCTTCCAAAACCATAGAAGGCACGTGAAAGTTTCTGATCACCCAAACCCATAATTTTATGGTATCACCAAATTTTCAAAAATACCAAATTTTATTTTTGTTTCGAAAGAAATGTCACACCTACCCCCCCCCCCCCCCCCCCCAAAAAAAAAAAAAAGAAATGTCACACCTTTTCTCTCTGACAAAATCTTCCTATATTTGTGAAAGCCTTCTTAAATCCTTAAAAGTTTCCCAAAAAAGAAATTTTACATAATATGGTGTTTTTTGTTTTTTTCTAAAACGCCAGGCCTCACCTTCAGAAGAATTCATGGAAAGACAGTAAAAAATAATTTCCAAAACTCTTTTTGTTTAAAATTGTAAACAAACGATATTTGACCTATATATACCACACAAGTATATTATCTTTATACTGCTAGAAAATATTTTAGGATAGACTAAACAATGTGATATGGATTCCAAGACCTTTAGACTGAGGAAGGGTAAGGAAATGAATAGATAAATAAAATATATTAAATGAAGAACTTCTCCAATTGATGGAAAGTGTTGAAAATTTGTTTTTTTGTTTGTTATTTAAATAGGGCAAAGCAAACGTTTAGGGTTAGAAGTACATGTTGAGGCTAGGGACCTTTTAATGTTGAGATGCATTGTGTCATTTGCTACGCATGAAATTGCAATAGTCAGATCGTACTGATTTGATCCTACCATAATAAATAGTGGTTAAGATTTTGTACTATACTACATTCAAGATAAATAAAGACGTTGCTATACCATGTCAAATATTTGGATATCCAAATATATAGACTACTGTATATGCTAAATTTCATGAGTTTATTTTTTCAAATCTAATTCGCAAAAGTGAATTGTTCTATGTTATTTATACCTAAGATTATGTTATTTTAAATTCAATATGAGGTTATTAAACAGTACGCATTTGAGATTAATAGACATCATCCTGATATAGGTTAGAATTTGATTTGGGTCAAATTTGTTTCGCGCTACCATGCATATCAAGGTTGAATCATGATTGAATTATATGTAACCTCTTTATCGTTGAGTGTCCCCACTAGCAGGATTAGCAGGATTTCATGATTGGGAAAAATATTCTTCTGAATAAAAGGAGGGAATTCTTGTAGCCCAAAGAAGATGATAAATTCTTGTACCTTGAAATTTTCCAATCGTTTAGAAATTGTCTTGGAACGGATATTGCAGTATACATACTTGAAGTAACACAAAAAAAAAAACATTTTTACTCCTTGATCTGTGACTGCAGAAACGGTAAAAGTGTCTAGAGAACATTTTCCTTAACCGGATCAGAAAATTTCAGCAAATAAGAACTACCAAGAACATTCAAATATAAAATATTAATCAAGTTCACTTACCTTTACTACTGTCCTAACTCCTTAAAAAAAATTTCTTGTGTCAAATGAAAATAACGTAGAAAACGCTTTAGAGTGAAGAGCTAAGCTATTGAAGAAATTAATCTATAGCTTAATATATATTAAGATTAATATATATAAATTAATCTATATTTTTTCTTGTTAAAGATTTTTTTTTTTGTAAGATCCTAATAAAGAGGTTAGAGAGAGGATTAAGTAGCTCTCTGTATGAAGACGGTCTCGAGATCCGGTGGGGAGAAGAACTCTCTATCGCCGCCGTAACTAAACTTCAACGACGGTTTTCGTTTCTTCGGCGCCGGAGGACACAGCAAAACCTTCGGTATTCTAACAGAAGCCGACGTTGGAGTCGTCGGCCACTGATCTTGATGAATGTCATCTTCCTTGTCGGCTACGGCAGATAAGGAGATGCTAATAGGTTTCATCGGCGCACGTAAGGAGATTCCGGAGATGACCCATTTTTTTCCTTCGGAAGTTTCACGGAATTCGCCGTCGAACTTCTGGTGGTTCTTGCCCGAAATTCCCATAAGTTGTTGTATGAGGTTAGAGAGAAACAGGGGAGTTAGGTTTTTGGTCAAATCACGGAAAGAGCTGAAATAATAAAGATTTGGTTTGTAGGGTTAGGTTATATTGTAACGAGAAAGAGAGAATGTGAAGAGGTGGGACATGTGATTCAGAGAAGAGGTTTTATAGTCAACAGCGAGTTAAAGACAATCGATCAGTGTCGATTCAGTTCGTTAATTAATATTTGGTTTTCTTTTGAAAAATCGAATATTGGTATTTCTTTTCCTGGTAAAAAAACAAAATACATTCAAAGAAGGGAGAGATAGTGAGATTGAGTGTGTACATTGTATATTCATTAAATGTGAGAGTGATATTTTTAAAGGACGTGGAAGAATTCGTTCTTTTGTATAAAGACTTAATTTAATTATAATATTCATAATTAATACTAGTCTATGTACATTCATATTTAACATTATTTTGGATTATACATGGAACTTATGTCAAGAGAGTGCATAATATTTATCAACAATGTTATCTATTGGCTATTGCCATCTACATGCGGTTAACATGAAAAATTAAGGAAACTATATTAAATTATATGTTTTGTTCATTATAGTTTGAAGGTGATATAATACTTTATGAAGATGTCATTTGAAAGGTTATCGTTGAGACTTTAGCCAATTTTCTCATCCCTTTCTCCACTAATTTTATTTTCATTTTAATCTTTCAAAAAACGTTGTACTTGTTCTAAGAAAAGTTTTACTGAGTTCGAGTTAATTTAACATTCAATTTGGTGAAAAAGATTTGGTAGTCAACTAAAAAGTGCTGGTCGAAGTTATATGTGATTTCAGATGCTATTAGTATATGGTTTCTCTACAAGTAATTTGTTTGGCCACAACGTAACAATAGAAAAACCTTCACGCAAATAAATAATAAATGATGGTTTCTATATTAGTCTAGATTATAGGAAGCAAACATTTTATGAAACAAAGACTCAAAGAGATTCAAATCCTATGGTAGACAATATATATCGATGAGGATAACGTTTCATAAACGTTTTAGATAACATTATACAAGTAAATGAATTATTCATGACTATTGTTGGAGGAATGTGTGTGTGAGATCCTTGAAAAATGAAGAATGTGTGTGTGAGTGAGTGAAAACATGGACCAAATATAGAACATAGTGTTCAAATAGGTTTTCAATGATAATAGGGAACCCGAGGAATCGCGTGACTCTAAGCCATGTGAATTTAATTTACTCTTATTACTTATTTAAGCCTTGTATTGTACGTATCATATTCCGTGTAAGTAATTAATGAAGTAACGAGATGGAGAGAGTCTTGTTTCAAAGTTTTGAATCTTTGGTCGATTCTCGTTCTATTTGTTGACCGGATCAACGTTTGACAGTTTGACCCTTTTTGTTTTCTTGAGTCAGCATTACAAAGTAAACTCTCTTTGAAGACATGCTTTCCATCTTATATATACTAGAAGATGGACCGCTCTACGCGCGGATTATTTTTATATACTTTGTTTAGTTATTTTGGAAAAAATAAAAAATATTTTTATTATTAAGGTGAATGACTATTCTTATTTCACCTATTATTTGAAAATTATTTTTCGAGTCTATTATTTTAATTTTAGCTTAATTGAAATTTTAATATTAAATAGTGTAGGTTTTGTTATTTTTTTTCAACTTTAATTTTCTGGTAAAATATTTAGCCAACAATTCTGTTTGCTTTGAAGAATAAACCAAATTCTAGGTTGTTTTAACGAATGTTTCTGTTAAAAAAAACATTTGATATTCAATTTGAATTTGTGGAGTTAGGCATACCATTATCAGGTTTTGGAGTTCTTAACTTTCTATAGTAACTTGCTTCACCAATTGAATGCATTATAACCGAGTAGCAAAAATTTACTCGTATTTCATGTATAACATAGAAAGATCCCATCAGTTTTGATATAGAGATTTTTTTTAAAAAAAACTTCATAGAAATGATTTTATTGCTTAAGGAACTGTCATTTTGAGTAGCTCTAAATCAGGTTTACAATATTTTAGGTGGCTAATTTTGAACCCCGATTCTTCAAGGAGGAGCCATGTTCTTATATACCTCTTTACCTTTTTAAATAGAATGACTCAGTTCATGTATTATATAGTCTCATCTTTTTCTCAGTGACATGTGTTAAGCTCTATATAGCTTTCTTGAATCTCTTTTTAGAATCATCAAACAACTGCTAGTTCACACAAATATTGTGAAATCAGCTTCTCAGAGTTAATTGTGACATGGTCAAAGTAAAAATTACTTTGCTACCTGCCAATTTAAATCAGCCTCTAGGATGAGGCACTCACGCATAAATATCTTTGTAGATTGTATATAAATCTTTCGACATATCAGTTTGACAGTAAATAAGATAGAAGAACGTCGTTGAGCTACATAGATCTTGTCTCATGTGTTTCAATTACGGAAATGAACATGGAAAAAATCTAATCTATTATTCTATCAAATTAGAAAAATCAAAGAACTATGGAGTTTGCATTTTACTTGTTGTTGATCATGAATATCAGTGAACATTAGAAAACACCAACACCTCTGTAGATTTGGATAACAAATTACCACCAATATACTTAAAACTGAATTAACAATTATGCTCATTTCCTTTTGTAAAAACTGCAAGTCGATTTGAAAGTCAATAAAGCAAAAGATAGTGATCTCAAAACATGAAGACATTACTCTCTTCTATGTCTTCTTCTCTATCAAAGGCAATGTCCCTTTCTTGGCTCTACTCCTCCATTGACTCTGCGGTAACATTATTTTCTGTGTAACCACAAATTTCACGTATACTTTCAAGAACGCAATTGAGATTTATGTGTAAGCATTTCACGTAATGCTGGATTTTAAGACTGAAACTCAAATACATAATCCACACCATTATTAAAGTAATGATACTCCAAATATATATATATATATATGCTTATGCAATTAAATAAACACTGATTCCTTTTAACTTGAACGAAGCTTGTTTAGCCATGTGTAAAAATAAAGTTGGCAAGATATGTGAATGTGACACACAATTTTGCAATTAAGATTCAAACTTCTGTTTTTTTTCTTTGGAATAAAAATATTGTAAGTACATATATAATTTAGAGCGATGAGAAAGTGGGAATCACCTTTCACCAGAATCTCTCACCGGAATCTCTTCATGGTCGAGCTACATGACAGGGCTAGCTAGTGGCTTCTTAAGAGATTTATCTACCAGACTACCACTGCTTTTAGTTTAGAGCCTATGGTAGTTAAATGCATAACAATAATTTGAATAAATTGATGGTGAAACCATTAAGCAAAACAAAAAACGCTGTAAAAAAACAAAATAGAAACCCACCAAACATAGAGAGAGAAAATAAAATCTAGGTGTGGAAAAGAAGGTTGGAAATACCGTCTGATGATAAGTACTTGATCTTGGAGGATATCAATCTCTTGATCCTCAGTATGGCTAGATTAACCCAACGTCTTCTCCATATCTTCTTATTCGAATAGTAGAGCAGAACAGAGGTCATAATCTGTAAAAATTCCTTACAAGCCAGCCCCTCCGTGAAATAATTTCGCTTAGATCATTGATTCAATATGAAAGCTTCATCTTGTTATGTTCTAAGAACAAAAGAAAATGATAAATAAAGAACCAAACATGTGTAGATAAAACAAAAGGAGTTAAGGCTTACACCTCATGTAATTGGATTAGAGAATAACCCAGTCATTTGTTTCACTGATTCATGCATTTAGTTGTTCCTATGTTGCAGTCTACCACTTAGGTTATCGTGCAGATGACATAAAAAATCACTTCCAACACAAAAAGAGAGAAACTATATAAATTTTTACGTGTTTGTATAAGCTGCAACATAACTTACAAATTACAATTCAAGAATGTAAAAATGTTAGGTGGCTTGAAATCTTGGAAAATAAAGATGAGTTGGGTTATCATACCGGATATGCAAGATCCAGCAATGCAGTCTGATTGCTGCTGGTTTTTTTTAACAAAGATCCTCCAGACTGGGACTGAAACTGAAATATCAAAAAATCAAATTAATCATTTTGAGAAGAACTTGAGAAAATGAAGACATCATAAGTATACAAAAAGAGAGCTTAAATAGAATTCCCACTTTCTCATTTCAGCGGTCCAAATGGGTTTTCGAGGCTATGACAACTATATTATCTGGTAAATTCTCGAGTTATGCCCTCAAAGTTACATACACATTAGTGTTTCCCCTGGAGATTTCTCAATGTCTTTTAGGAAAAATATCAATGTTTCCTCAGCATCGTCAGGGGAAGAACTATCTAGCCAAAGTAAACTCGCTGCACACAAAGAATGCCATTACTACAATTAACTTTCCAAGCAAATGGGTAGATATTAGCACGGACATTACCAATATAAAAAATATATGGTCTTCTGCACTTAGACCACCAAGATTATTGCCATCATCTATCGACCTATCAAATCTAACCACGATTTTTAAGATTCATTCTCTTGAAACAGAATGAGTACTTTTCCCTGAGAACATATTCCCAGTCCCATAGATAGAATAGCATGATTTAAAATTGAGTTCTGATAACAACAATCTACATCATATGCAAAGACCACAGAAAAAGAGGCAGAAGAAAAACAACAAACAATACCTAAGTGGAGTTTGGAAAGAAGTAAGTGAATAAGTTGAAGGGCGAACAAATTTTACTCGATCACCAAAGAATTACATAAGTGCTTGTTTTCAGTAACACAGAAAGTGGTACAACAACAAAACTGAAAAATAAGACATAAGCAACCATACCTGCTTTAAAGGTGTAACAGCCTGAGAACTCAATGTTGATCCATCTGCTATATCAGTCTCATCACTTGAAATTGGTTTGTTATGCTGCTAAGCAACAGCTTGTGCAACATGTACGGCTCGTTTAGCAAGTACAGACAGTTTTTCACGCCTAGTTTTTTTTTGGATAGAATCTACTTCTTTCGATGTCGATCTGTAAAACATCTACAAACAATAGAGAATCAATGTTTAAGTGTAAAGCAACCTTAGGAGTTTGAGCATCTACTAGACTTTTGTAGTGTTCTAAGTTGTCCCTACTCAGGAAGTATATCATCATTAAATGAGATAACATTAAACCAATAGAAGCCCCCATAAACCATATAAAGAAGTAAATCATGAAGAGAACAAATAGGTTCTATGCCACTAACATGTACTTAAGGTTCTTGAAGGCGAGGAACCGCTATTTCATGTTGTCAAATACATCATTGTCATTTTCTATGTCAATTGCAATAGCTTCTTAAGTCAGTCCAAGTGTCTTTCCTGAAGCGATTATTTGCAATTTCACTGTTTTTTTTCTGCAAGCACAACAAAAATAAACTAAATCAGAACATTTCAGTATTACAGAACATCCCCACAGAGATTTTGCCATTTGAGCATCAGGAAACAAATCTTAAATAGACAAAACAACGTACCATATTAAAACAAAATAATTGAGTGAACCAAATACATCACCAATCCAAATCAAAATATGAAATGTTACGAAAGGACAAAAATAACCTGAGAGAAGCGGGAATTCTCAACTGGGTTTCCGCAAATTCCTTTAATTTGTCCTTGGAACAAAAGATCTGATCAAAACACAACAAAATGAATAAACAAACCTAAGATCAGATTCCCGAAGAAAGAGAGTGACAGAGAGAAGGGAGATTTGTTACATACCGATGAACGACGCATGAGAATGTGAATGCATTTCTCCAACGAAGACGGAGAAACCACCGGAGCTTGGCAATCTACGATACGGTTTCACACTGTGAACAACGCGTGTGGGGAAAAACCTATCGGAAAGCAAATCGGCTACGAACAATTGCGGCCCATCCCGATCGGTCCAGAGATCCGTCGGGTTTCTGAAACCGGTCCGCGAGGACATTAAGTTGCTCATCGGCAGTCAGCACATATAGAGAACAGATGCGGCGGTTCCCATGGTCGCTGGAGCTCAGTCACCGCAGCATGGAGCCCGGCGCTTTGCTTGATTCTGTCACGATTGATTGATTTTTTAGGTCTTTTTTCTTTGAGTCCATGTGGGAAAGAGGCCTTTGAGGAAGAAATAGAAAATTAAATTTGTAAAATTTAAAGAACTTTGAAGTAGATGTATCGAGCAATTAAAGGTGAGGGGAAGACGAAGAGTTTTTCGTCCAGGAAGGGAGAAGGTTTGTGGCCCCTGCTGATGTGGCACCGTGGGATGGAAGGAGCTGACGTGGCGTCTTGTGAGAGATTTCAGAGAAGCTGACGTGGATAGTCTCAGGAGCCACAAATAGCCCCTTTTAGAGCACCCGTATTGCAGAGTTTTTTGTGAGGTTCTGACAAAAAAAAAAAAAAAAACAAATTAATTAGTGACATGGCGTGAATTTTCTCGTGAACCGACTCTCTGCAACGAAGCGAAGGAATCGCCTCTCTGACACAATGTGCCATGTGGCACAATATAACTGGTTCTTTATTTTTTTTTTTATTTTTTTTTTTATTTTTTTGGAAAATCATTTTTTTTTCCTCGAAAAACAAACTTCTTTTTATTAATAAACAAAGTTTAAAGCTACTTTTGGCGAATCTGCAATGAGGATGCTCTTATTAGTGTAGATTAGGAGAGAGAGTTTTCCATCTTTCCAACAATAGAGAGTTTTCTCTCTTTCTTAGAGTGTCCACCCAAACAAATGTTCATTAAATATTCACCAAATTATATTTAATTTATTTAAATTTTTATTTAATTATTACATATTTATATTTATTATTATGTAAGATTAATAGAAACCTGAATTAAACTAAGAATACAAAAATTAATTTATTTGAATCAAATCAGTAAATCAAAAACTTTAGAATATTATATTCGTTATAATATCCGTTGTTGTAAAAAAAAGAAATTTTTAATTTATGCATTAAAAGAGAAAGTAAAAATTAAGCAACCATATAATTCTCATGTCGTATTACAAATCACGAAAAAGCTAGCATACTGAGTCATTTCTACACAACTATCCCAAATATATGCACCTTTAATAAATCACCATTTGGATTAAATGATTTTATTCAAAAAGATTTGAAAAAGTGTTGGATCTAAGATATGTTGCTGTAACATATTATTAATATCTCAAATATACAAAATCAACGCTAAACGAGTAAGCGCAGATGTGATAACTGAAATCGTAATGATACTATTATTGATAGAGATATGTTTTCTTGTAAGATATCGCATATGTCATGGGAACAAGGATTCACATCATGCAATCTTTAAAAGAAAACGTATTCAAAAGATTGTGTGAGATATCTGTTATCGATTGGAGTTATTTTAAAACTTTAATCACTTATATTATTGCCACTTTTTATCACTTAAATTGAGAAAAAAAATATAATGATTAAACCGTGTTTTATCATCAAACTCGCGCAACGCGCATGTCACATTTCTAGTTTTAAAAATACTTAAACGTTTTCCTGTTTATTTGTCTACAACGGATAAAAGTTCCAATTTATGCAAAATGTGGTTGTGGCATTCTCATTTTACGAAAGTTTTATAATTATATTTAAATAGTAAAAAATGAAACATTGGATTTGTAAAGGACCTTGTAATATGATGTTTAAAGTAACATTTATAAAAAAACTTGAGTATTATTTCCAAATGATGTGTTTCATCAGCCCGAAGAAAATTTAAAGAAAAAGGGTTATATGCATAGTGTTTCAAAAATATTGGGTTTTTTGTAATTTTTGTAAATATTGGTTAGAAGGTTTCAAATAATTTTATTTTTAGTTTAGCATCAAGAATATCATGAGAATTATAACCATTTTGTAGGTAATGTTTGACGATTAAACTAAATCACACTAAATTGACGAATCAACTTAAGAAACTTATTTTCGTCCTTTTGTATCTCATTTGCTCGTTGAAGTGATAACATCTGAAATATTATGTCTCTTATTACTATAGACTTTCATCATGAATTATCCAATCTTTGCTGGGAGATATTCACTAATCACCATCATTGCTTGATTCAGGCTCGTCCAAACAAATATGTACTTATTCCACTAAAAACAACAAAAAATGGAAATATAGGGGGTGTTATTCAATTATGTATTTAAAATCAATTCTATAGGTTTTATAATCCTTCAGATTTAAAATTTTGATTTTATTTTAAATAATCCATAGGAATTGATTCTAAAATCTCTGCAATGTAGCTTGGATTCTGTTTTAAATAATTTACTCATGAAACTCCATTGGAATTCATTTCAAATGACTCAATAAACAAAGATTTTAAAAGTCATTTACCTTTTGAATAACACTGGATTTTAAAACCAGATTTGAAATCTTGGTTAAATAACACTGAATTTGAGAATCTATTAATCATAGATTACAAATCAGATATTGAATAACACTGAATTTTAAAACCGGATTTGAAATCTTGATTGAATAACACTGGATTGTAATTCAGTTTCAGTTCATTTCAAATACAACATCCAATAACACCCCCATAGTTACATTTGTTCTCATCAACAATCAATTACAAAACAAAACAAGCTTTTTAGAAAAAGAAACGATAAAGTTAAAAGATCAAAAAAAAAAAAGATATATATTTTTCGAAAAACACTTTCCATGATCAAATGGAATTAAACGTTCCCTATTTATGTTCGAATTGTGAATATTGAAATTCATGATGTTAACAATTTGTTACCTTGATGGAACCACAATTGATTTGAGATGTCGTTTGAAGCAAACCGCTTTTCCATTCTTTGTATCTAGGGGTGTCAAAACAACTCACCCAACCCAATCCAACCCATAATCCTAATGGGTGAAGAGTTAATGGATCATGGATCAAACCAATCCATTTAGGAAATGGGTTGGGTTGACCCATTACCTATTTAATTACATGGTTTTAATGGTTTAATGGATCACCCATTACCAAAAATAACTAAAATTTTGGAAATTAATACAACCTTAATCAAGACAAATCTATAAATTAAACTAGAAATTTGGCATAGCCAAAAAGACTAAAAACGACAAATTCATTAACTTATGTAAGCAAAATTCACAAGTAATAAAAATTACAAGGCTCATAATTCATTATAAAATGAAACTAACAAACCATTAAACCATTAAATCACAATATTTTCTTCTTCATTCTCCATTGGATTCCTCCTTAAATCTTTACGACAATGAAAACCCTGCAAAGCAGAAACATAGAATTTACAGAAACTCCGATAACAGTCCAAATGGTCCAAATCATACAAATCCGGATTAAAATATCACCATGACAACAACTCTTATGTTAAGGAGAGATTTACAGCAAACAAATCAATATAGTTTTCTGATAAAACTGAATATCTACATGAATTCAACTACTCCTGTCACAGCTTGATCATAAAACATTATATCCAAAAGCTATGATTACTAAACCATTGATATGATTTACGAATCAAAATCATCCATGGACATGGACCATTGGATTGATCTTAATCCATCCAGATCGTGACCGTGACCAGATCCAACATCCTTTGTGACCAAGACCATAATCCACCGACTTCTTTAGTCCACTAGATATCCTAACTAGTTGAAGTTGAGCAATTTTCCGAGCGTGTTCCATAAATTAAGCTCAAGAGCCAACAATGAGTAAACAGTTTGGTCACTCAAAAACCAATGTACAAAAGTAGTCTTTTCTTCTTACTTTCTATTATTTCTAAACAACGAATTCCTCTAATGTGAATGAGAGAAAGATGAATTATTTTAGAATTTCCATGAATTGATCACAAAGAGACATACCGAGCAAAGAATCCATGGTTCCGTTTGCGCCTGATAGTGCTCGGCTGGAATGTCCTCTTAGGAAACAAAAGCAATGGCTCACTTGAAGGATCAACTACAACACCAAGCACAAAAGATATTAGACAGGCACCCATAGAGCAGCAAAGTATGCAACTCTCCAGAGACTAAAGCCCAACAAACAATAGACTGAAAGCTGAACTATTCTTTAGATTCTGGACACATAACATTCTTGCACTTTATGCAACTAGCACCACATAACCAGTTTACCAATGATACCAATTCAAAAAAACCCAGAACAATCCGGTACTTCTACTAGCCAAAAATGGACAATACCAGGACTAAACCAACCAAAGTTTACTATTTTTTCTACTGTGTAAGCACTAAGCACATGAACAAGCAAGAAAAGTTTCTGATTTTCCTCAAGGATCAAATATCACCATGACAACAACTCTTATGTTAAGGAGAGATTTACAGCAAACAAATCAATATAGTTAGAAGAGATTTTGACAATGACGGGTCCATTCAGAAATTTCATCGAACAGTTGATATGCAATATTTATTTTGCATTATCTATTGAATCAAAAGCTAATAATCATTCACGATGTCTTTTTAGAGGGTTTAATAATTGATGAAAGTTAACTTCTGGATTCCATATCACCATAATGTTATACTCATCTCAAACCTCAAACCATTGTTCGCTAACCAAAATCAAATAAACTTACCGCTTAGGTAAGAAACACTTTTAAAGTAGGGAAGAGCGATGACGGTGGCGAAGAATACGACGGCGATTGAGAAAGCGCCGATGAAGGAGATGGCGAAGATCCGACGGAAGAAGTTGGAAGAGAAAGAAAAAAACGTGGACCAAAGAAGAAATCGCAACTAAAGAAACCTAATTTTTATTAATTTGGTTTGGTTTAAGGGCTGAAACAAAAAAAATTAATGGATCACCCATTTGATCCATCAACCCAATTTAATTGAATCCATTTTTACCCAATCCATTTAATCCATCACCCATCTTATCCATTAACCCATTAGGGTAAAAAAAAATTATCCATTAGGGTTGATGGATAGATTGGATTGGGTCAACCCATGGATTTGGATCCATTTTGACACCCCTATTTGTATCCATCCTCGTAAAAGTTCTGGTCTGGTGGAGGTACACGTCTCAATCCATTTTCCTCCTCCGCCATTGGATGATCTAAAAGAAATGTGACAAGTTCCAGTTCCATTTATCACTACCAAGTTATTATTCTTTATCCAACAATTCTATTATTTGTTGACTCAATATTTTTAGAAAATTGAATATCCTCTATTCACTTTACAGTGATTCCAATCTTCGTTGTTTGTGTTTGATTGTGAATATATTTCTCCACCGCATATCTAGTAAATCCTACAACATACAACATACAACATATATAACATTGGTGGAGTTGTGTCTACAATAATTTTTTTTGGAATACCCACTTGATCCAAACTTCTTTAATCGAAAGTGGCTCTCTAATCGTAAGTGGATTGTTTAAGATTCACGCTCATTGTCAAATGTTTGACATTTTCAGATCTATGACTGAATGGAGAGAAGGAAATTAAAATATGACATTTTGTGCATGCTGTTTTAGCAGTCTTAGGGTTTCAACTAGGGCTGGTTGAATAACAATTTCAAATCTTTGATTTGATGGAAATGAGGAAAATGACCTTCTCTGTCTCCAGTCATGCATTTCGTTTGGATTTGGATCTTTTCTGCATAATGTCTTCATTTATTTTCTTCCTTTTCATCAGATAATTAAGCTTTACAAGGGCTACAACATTTTACCTTACATACATATACTATTTTTTTTTTTTTTTTTTTTTTTTTGACAAGCATACATATACTGTCTTTTCTGCAAAATGTGTTAAAGTTTTCCACATTTGCTCGATTGCGTTTCTGATCGGAAAAAATTGCCTTTTTGGTTTGCGTAAATTATACATTTCATTTTTAATCTAGAGAGAAAAAATGAACAGAGTGAAACGACGTCGTTTAGTGAAAACGTAGAGGCGAAAACGGGAAGTTGCTCTTGTCCGACTATTTGCTAAAATTTCTTATGATGAACATCAGATCGTGAGTCTTTTTGGGGAAGATTGAAAATACAATCGCGAAATGGAAAATCTCAGCTGTGAGAGATCGAAATCAATCTCCTTCTAGATGTGTGGCTACTTCTTCTTCACCATAGAAAGCATAATTCACCAGATCTCGTTGATTCATCCGCCGCATTTGGATCTGATTCGGCAATCCTAGAGAAGAAATCAAGGAAGAAGAAGAAGAAGAAGAAACATGGCAGGAGCGGCCTCTGCTCTGTTTCTCCTCGATATCAAGGGTCGCGTTCTCGTCTGGCGTGACTACCGTGGCGATGTCTCCGCCGCTCAAGCCGAACGGTTCTTCACTAAGCTCATCGAGAAAGAGGTTTTTTCCCCGATTTCCCTCTGCGATCTTCCTCTTATCGCTCATTGAATCGGTGTTTATTTCTGGGTTTATCGTTGGTTACTGTAGAATTGGTAGAGAACCTGGATTTAGTGAACGAGCTTGTAGATTCGTGTTTGAGAGATTCGCCAATCGAAATCCAAAACCTTTCCAATCAATGAACACGCTTGATCGGTTACATAAGTTTGATGATCATTGTTTACATGGTTTGGAATAGAATTCGATCTGATTCAGCATTTTGAAGATTTTTGGTTAGAATTCGAGTATAATCCTCAGTATTGTTTTTGCATACTTTGTTTAATTGTTCAGGGTGATTCACAGTCAAATGATCCAGTTGCTTATGATAATGGGGTTACGTACATGTTTGTGCAACATAGTAACGTTTACCTGATGATAGCATCCAGACAGAATTGTAATGCAGCCAGTCTTATCTTCTTCCTTCACCGTGTCGTCGATGTAAGTATGGCTATTGGCTAGTAAATTCTTCAGCTTCTAAGTCTCTATCTTCTTCCCGGATTTGATTTCCAAAGAAAAAAAGGGAGAAACGTTATTGTCCTGTTTCATTCATATGATGAAATGGTACTAATTTAATAGGTCTTCAAGCATTACTTCGAGGAATTAGAGGAGGAATCACTGAGGGATAACTTTGTTGTAGTGGTATGTTATGCTTCTGCCATTGCTCTTATAGTAGTGTGTGGCATCAACCAAAAAGATCCTCAAAACTTTGGACAGTGATTTGTTTATTTTAGATGCTAAAAACTTGATTTCTGGTGCTGGCAGTATGAGTTGCTTGACGAGATGATGGACTTTGGTTACCCTCAGTATACCGAAGCAAGAATCCTCAGTGAATTTATCAAGACTGATGCATATAGAATGGAAGTTACGCAGAGACCTCCAATGGCTGTGACAAATGCTGTCTCCTGGAGGAGTGAGGGAATACAGTACAAGAAGAACGAAGTGAGTGCTTTTTGTGTTTCAAAAGAGGAATCTTTTTAGCTTCTGTGTTTGGGTTTTGCAAATGATGACAGACTGGTCTTTATTTTGTTCTCCAGGTTTTCTTGGATGTAATTGAGAATGTAAATATTCTTGTCAACAGTAATGGACAAATTGTCAGGTCTGATGTTGTTGGAGCACTGAAGATGCGAACTTACTTGACGTATGTTAACACATCAACCATAGCATGTTAAC
Source organism: Erythrophleum ivorense (assembly GCA_026724425.1). Classification (NCBI taxonomy): domain Eukaryota; kingdom Viridiplantae; phylum Streptophyta; class Magnoliopsida; order Fabales; family Fabaceae; genus Erythrophleum; species Erythrophleum ivorense. The sequence continues at coordinate 1,009,312 of JAIUCV010000087.1, forward strand.
TTTCAAGTCCCTTTTGCTTTGATCTTTATCTTGGCGTTTTTATTCGACTCTCTTGGTCTTTGATTAATTATATTGCAGTGGAATGCCAGAGTGTAAGTTAGGACTGAATGATAGAGTATTGCTCGAAGCGCAAGGACGAGCAACAAAGGGAAAAGCCATTGATTTAGAGGACATCAAGTTTCATCAGTACGTTGGTTAAGCTTCTATTACATTGATCCAAACCTTCTACTATTTAGTTGAGTTTTTATGTATTCTATTCTTCAACAACCATTCCTTTCAATGCAGGTGTGTTCGATTGGCCCGTTTTGAAAACGACAGGACGATATCTTTCATACCACCTGATGGTGCTTTTGATCTGATGACATATAGACTTAGTACTCAGGTTTGACATAACATGGATGTGAATTTCTTACTCATCTTCAACAAATTAGATCTCATGATGTGTTTCTTTTATTGTTCAGGTAAAGCCTCTTATATGGGTGGAAGCGCAAATAGAAAGACATTCAAGAAGTCGTGTTGAGATGCTTGTAAAAGCTAGAAGTCAGTTCAAGGAACGAAGGTATATATATATATATATATATATACTCTTATTATTTGATCTTTGATGATCAGATTCGTTGAACATTTAATTAAGGAACTTTTGATTTGGCAGCACCGCAACGAACGTTGAGATTGAGCTGCCTGTACCAACCGATGCATCTAACCCCACCGTCAGAACATCTCTAGGCTCTGCTGCTTATGCTCCTGAAAAAGATGCATTGGTCTGGAAAATCAAATCTTTCCCCGGGAACAAGGTAGCTGCTTCATTTTTTCTTTCTCCTTTATCCAGTTGAATCAATCAGGCCATATAGTATCAAATGCTAACCTCTAAGAACAACAATGTAGGAGTACATGTTGAGAGCAGAGTTCCATCTTCCGAGTATAACTGCAGAAGAAGCAACCCCCGAGCGAAAAGCTCCTATCCGTGTCAAATTCGAGATCCCTTATTTCACTGTTTCAGGGATTCAGGTAAGCTTGGCCCTTGATAGTACCTTGTTTCTTCATGTTCTGCATTTTAAGCTCGTTCTACGTAAACTCTCAATGTACTATTTAGGTTCGGTACCTGAAGATAATCGAGAAGAGTGGGTACCAAGCACTTCCGTGGGTGAGATACATAACCATGGCTGGTGAATACGAACTAAGACTCGTGTAAGGCTTCATTCGATTTTATTGTTTATGCCAAATTTATGATTCCCACATTCCTCAATGAAACAAAAACAAGACAGGACAAAAGTAGAGAAGAAGAAAATGTTTTGAAACTTTTGTTTTAGCTGATCATATTTGTTTTAGTAGTTATATTATTCTTGTGAATTTGTCTCATGGTGCTTTTTGGATGTCTTGTTGCAAACGGAACTAGATCCATCTTTATAAGAAAACGTGAACAAAGCATTTATAAATCACACTTTGACTTGTTCTTCTTGATTATTCAGTCTTCTTCGTTTGGGAATAAACAATCTATGGTTTAAGATTTGTATAAAACCAATCGTATTATTCCGGAAAAAAAAAAATAGAATGCTTGAAAATCAATTATGAGAAGACGAGAAATTAGACTTGTAGGCATGAAAATTGACATCAGAAACGTCAATGCCCTCATGCATTTGCAATCGATCATAATCACTATGGAGAGGCTCAAGAAACATAGTGTTCCACGGATTGTGTAGAGGAGAAAGAAACCGTCTTGATCTCAGAGATACTGCGCACCAGATAATGTTGAAACCACGAAGCTTGTTCATTGTTAGTGGAAGTATTATTAGTTAATCTTTGAATGAGTGCTAATCTGAGTGATTTTCTCTATTAGTTATGACACAGAAAAGTTTGGACGAGAGAAAAGAAAACAGAGTAAAATTTTGGGAAACTTCTCTTTGGTCTTTGACCATCTTATATTGACACAACCAAACGTAACTGCCTCGTAATGGTACACGACTTCTCAAAAGTGGATAAGAAACTACCCATTGTTATCTAATGAATATGCACTATCTTATTCTTATGTTTACATTTGGAAACTGTTTTGTATATTAAAAAAAACAAAGAAGCAAATTGTGAAGGCATAGGAATCTAAGAAACATGAGAACACGAGTTTGTATGATGTCCAAAAAGGCATAAAATAAATAAATATATATATATATACCAAATATAATATTATACACGTTTTCGCCGGATGGATTAGTCAAACCATAAATCAAATCTGTTAATTGATCGGTTGACACGTTCTCTCATACTAATGAATCGAGAAATAGAAATAACCTAAACAAAACTAAACTGAAAAGATAAAAATAAATTTACTTACTCTATGTTGGGGTCGGATTTCCCTCCGTCACATTGCCATTCGAACCGGGCATAGCCAAACCGAGCCAGGACGAACCGTCGACTGAATCAGGAAACCGGTAGGAAATCTCTCGATGGGCCGAGCCAACATCCAGCGAAGCGATTCGAGCCGAGGCCCATTGAAGAAGGCCCATGATCAGAACTTGCCATAAATGCAAGTCGGTGCGAGCAGAAATGGAAAGTTCGATTATGGAAAGTTTACTTTAATCTTGTAAAGTCGTTTCCTATTATCTTATAAATAGGAATCCATGTCAATTGTTTTCTACCACTTTTTACCCACAGCAAAGGCACACGCCACAAATTATACAGCTCGCATAACAGCTAATAATAAAACCATATTTGGCTCGTCATCTTCGTGTTTAATCGATAGAATTTCCCGGCTCTCCCTAAAAACGAACTAAATAATATTGCGCAAGTTTCGGCTCGCACACTCTAAACTCTATTTCAATTTATGCATGACTTAAAGTTATATTATATTGCTTACAGATGACTTTACTAGATGCATTTCATTGTTAGGATTTTATTTCTTACTAGTGACATTTTTATTGATTAAACTATTTGTTATTCTTGATGAAAATATAATTTACCTCCGCGCAAACACGCGGATCTTATACTAGTTCTTTCTAACCGAGAACCATACCATTATATCTTTGACTAAGATGTTTTGTGGGAATAATTCAGTTTTGTTGTTGCTCACGTTTACCTTGGTGAGCAGTGTACTGAATAATACAAGCAACGTTTTGTGGCAACGTAGCAAGAAATTGTACCGAATCAAAGAAAAGCGCAGCAGAGCAGAGTAAATACATCACTGCCACTCTCATGTACCTTCAAATAAATAAGTGAACACAATAAATTTTTTGAACAGTGAATATTTTGTTTTTCCGAGTACTCTATGAAGCTTTTTGAACGTGTTTTACTTACCATAAACTGGGCAAGAGACACCGCTGGAGATGCTCTAAGGGAGCATATAGTGACGTTGTATTTTGAAAAAAAAGAAGTATATGTTGATAAAAAGTGTCATACAGAAGCTCGAGATGTGAACAAAGCATTTCCAAATCACACTTTGGCTTGTGTTCTTGAATCTTGATTATTAATTTTCTTCCTTCCCATGGTTTAAGATTTGTATAAACATTCGTATTACAGTTCATAGCTCGAGAGCAAAAATCAACCTTGAAAATCAAGTACGAGAAGAGGATAATCTAGACCTGTGAGGATGAATGTAAGAACCATTTTTTGGTAGCTTCGTCTTCCCATTCCACATTTTCAATCCATTCTTTCTCTTTGTATCTTATGATGAGTCCATTTTCACCATGCCTGCCACTTTGAGAATCGAGTGGAAGCTTCTTCAGCTTTGAACATCCAAACACATCGAATCTCTTTAGACATGGAAAAGGTAGATGACTCCAATAGATATTCTTCAGCTCGGGAAGATCAACCAACACAAGAGTAACGAGCTTTTGAAAAGGAACCATCCCTGATTTTTCACCTTCACAAACTTTCTCTTTGCTTATTATATCTTCTAGCTGATTTGCAATACTAACATTAAGAGTCCTGAGATTTGGAGCAAACATCAGAAACGTCAATTCCTTCATGCATTTGCAATCCAATATCATCACTTTGGAGAGGCTCAAGAAGAATAGGTTCCTAGGATTGTGTAGAGGAGAAACCGTCTTGATCTCAGAGATACTGCACCACAGAATGTTGAACTCACGAAGCTTGTTCATTGTTACAGGAAGTGATAATCCAGATGTATCCATATCAATACCTCTGATCGTTAGGTCTCGTGTGCAACACGGCAACCTATGGGAGCTCAAAAATTTCTTCAAACTTGGAGGAAGATTGAAGTCTATAGTTAAAATTTCTAAATTCTCCAAGGCTTTCAACTCCTCCACTGTTGATTCCAGAAATAGCACACGTTAGTATGACGGGATATTTCGGATGGGAGACTTGGGAAGCTTTGGATTAATCACTCAAGAAGAGGTTCGGATACAAGAGATAGTCTCGTCAAACAAGCCTTGACGAGACGAAATGCGAATAACAAGAGAAAACAGAGAACAGATGAGCAAAGTGCTTTAGGGTTTTTAGGGCTGCGTGACTTGGTCTTCCAGGAATGAAGACCTCTCCTTATATAGTTGAGTTAAGGCGATTCTCTGCTGAATATTCTCCTCTTGATCATAAAGGAAATCTTCCTCTTCTCTTGATTTCCTTCCTTTCTTCGAGTGGCGGCTGCATCTTTTTCCTTTTCGCTTAAGGTATTATCTTCCTCCTCAAGGCTTTCCATTTCTGTGAGGAGGCTAGGGCTGAAGACGGGCTGGGCTTTTTGTGCTGTTACTCATCGCGACGGGCTCGGGGAAATGTGCCCATTTCACCCCTAACAATAGTCCCCCCCCAGTTTGGCGAGTCAAATGCAATTTGGTCTCGGCGAACTTCATGAATGAGAGTTGAGCTCGAGAGTTATTAATAACAGCACAAGGCGCCAGTGCTAGCTCGTCTTAGGTGCGATTGACGTTAGATTCGTACCGCCTCGTTAAAACCTTGATATGGAAAAACCCGGTTTGGGATAAAAACCATAGGAAGGGAAAAGAGTACGTTGACGTCATCTTGTCCGCGAAAGAATATGCATTTCGATGGTTATTTTTGACATCGGCTCGTCAAAAAGGATCAACCATCTATAACGGTCTCATTCGAGTCAGCTCGTCGAAGAGAATGACCGTTCGTCCTCATTTTAACGTCAGCTCGTCAAAAGAAGGAGCTACACCGCTTGGCAGGCGGTTCGTCAGGAGTGGGATTGCCACGTCATTAATGCACATCTTATTAAAACTGCTAAAGTGGTTCGGCGGTTGAGATTTTGCAAAAAAGGCCCAAGTCCCGTTAGGTTTTTCCAAGCGGGAAAAAGGAAGGGAAGTTTTTTCCTTGGAAGTCGGGAAACTTCTCTTAAAGGGACCGTTCGGATTTCTCCTCCACATTAATTCCTTTTTTGCCTGTTCACTGCCTTCAACCGTCCCGGAAAAGAAAAGGTAATTTCCTTCTCCTATCTTGGATCTGAGTTGCATTGCTTGATTAAACCGATAGGCTTTGCGTAATTGTTTTAGATTCGCTCGATCCTTGACTTGAAATCCTTTCTCTCCTCGCCTCGATTCTCCCTTTTCGTCAGAATTTTTAGGGTTTCTCGTCAAATCTTGGCTCTTCGTCTTCTGATTCCTGTCTGATGGATCTGTCGGATCGAAAGGGGAAAGGGAAAGCCATAGCGCGGGACGACGATGACGTCCCGCTTTCGAATTTAATCCTGGGCTTTCTCGGTGATGCGGTCCGAGCGAGCCGGATCCTGGAGAGTCGTCGTAGGGCGGCGACGGCGGAAAGGCCGGATCCTACGGCCAAGGACCCTTCTTCGGGGGTCCGTGCTGATTTCGATGCTCCGTCCTTGCGGGACGAGGATAGTGAGAGTTCCGAGTATCGCGATGAGATCCCGGAGAATGACTCGGACGCGGATTCCGAGGTAGGACTGGAGGAAGTGCCGCCTCCGGATGACGTCAAACTCGAGGGTCTTCCGTTAGTCGTCGAGATGCCTTGGCGTACTCCGGCGACTTCCTTGACCACCGATGGTCGAGCTTGGATTGACGAAGGGATCGTCACGGCACTCAGGTCGAGATGCTCGATCCCTGATGTCGTGGAGATCTGGATTCTTTCTGCCGAGCAAAGGCCTTTCGATGCTCCGCCGGGATGGTTCTGCGCTTATGAGTGCTGGTTCACGGAATTTGGGGTACGGTTTCCCATCTTCCGTCATCTGCTGGATTACGCTTATCAGCGCGGCATCCCCATGAGTCAGCTGACTCATGGCGTGGTCCGGCATATGATTTTTACCGAGGCCTTGGCCAATCATCTCGGGATCGCCTTTGATCGAGAGCTCTTCGAGCGCCTTACTGACTTTCGTGCTAGTGCGAAGGAAGAGCGGTTCAGACGATTCTGTACCACGATGAAGCACGGCATCGTTTACGGCGCCCACAAGGACAAGATTCACCACTGGAAGCACTACTACTTCTATGTCAAGAAAAGTGCTGCGTCGATTGGGGATTTTAACCCTGACCATGTCTTGACGGGATGGGTCGATGAAGCTGGTAGATTGTTTGTAGATTTCGTCGCGTCATAGATCGAGTTTGGCCTTGGTATGCTAACCTTTTGCCTTTGCTTGTTTTGCAGAGAGGGTCGTGCCGAGACCAACGTCTGCCGCGTTCCGGAAGAAGTGCGAGCTTTTGCGAGAACGAAGCAGAATCATCTGGGCCGACTTTGCCGCTAAATCCGAGGAGCGGAAGAAGAGGAAGAGAGAGGGAAGGATCAAGCCCGCTTCTACTCCAGCAACTGGTGAGAACCCAATCGCTTTTTGATTCAGATTTTGTTTTACGACTATGCTTGTCGTTGATCCTTGCTTGATCTTTTGCAGCTAGATCGTCCCGTCATACCAAGAAGATGGGACTGAAGAAGAGGACGCCCGTATCTGCCGACGACGCCATTCTGATCCCGGACTCTCCTCCGAGGGAGAGGAGGACCGACTCGGCTACCGAGTCAGGCGGACCGGCCAAACGTCCGGCTTCCTCGATTGCGTCGAGGACGAAGTAAGCTTTCTTACGGAGAGTTTGTTTTTCATCGTAGTTTCGGTATGTGCCGCTGATATGCTATCATTTCTGCAGGGCTTCGAAGAGGGCCAAGATCGAGAGAGAGAGGAAGGCTGCCGAGATGACACCTGAAGTCGTGCTTGACGGGGGAGATGTTCCTCCTGGTGGCGATGATCCATCTCGTCGAGACGATGGTGACGAGGTCGGCGAGGATCCGTCTCGTCAGTCAGGTGACGACGATCTTGGCGAGGATCCGTCTGAGCTGCCGAGAGGCCCTTCCAGTGTCGGTGCGGGCCCGTCAGGCCCTAAGGTTGAGCCTGCTGACTCTGAAGTCCCGGACCCGGATGCGGTCGCAGTTGTCTGGTCAGGGGGCTCTCCTCTTATGCTCAACAAGAAGTTCTGCGCCGAGCTGGTTTGGAGCTGCAAACCTAAACCTCACTGGGGGGTTCCGCTCAAGAAGATCGAGCTGAAGGGCGATGTTGTCGATGTTTCTTCGGACCTCGTCAATGCTGCCGGGAAGTTCTCTTCGGTTGTCCAGCAATACGACACCATGCTGAAGGCGGCTCGGGAGGAAATCGCCAAACTGCAGAGCGAGCGATCTAAGGGTCCGAGGTTTGAGTTCCTTGAGAGAGAAAGGCTGATCTTGAGAGGAAGGTCGGCGTCCTAAATGGCGAGATCTTGAAGGCGGCTGGCCTTCAGGATGAGGTGGTCAAGTTGCGCGCCCAAGTTGCAGAGCTCGAAGAGAGGTCCCGCCGAGACGCGGAAAATGCTGCGGCTGAGGCTTCCCGTCTTCGACAGTCCCGCCAGAAGCAGGCTGAGTATGTCGCCACTCGTGTCTACGACGACATGCGGGACTGGTATGCTCCTCGTTTAGATCGTCTCGGCAAGTTCGTTGCGCAGCGTGACGAGGTGGAAAAGGCAGTGGTCAAGATTGCGGTTGACGAAGCGTTGCTTGATTACGTGCAACGGACGAGAGGTGTCTCTCAGGATCTTGACCTTGTTATTGCGAAGCTGGAGGCTAAGGTCAAGGAGAGCAGAGCTGCCGGGGATGAGATCGACGAGGTTGAAATCGGAGCGGACGACTATGCAGCGCCACACAGGTTAAGTTGCCTCTTTGATCTTGCCGATTTCTACTTTGATAACACTTGGGTTACACCGAAGGGTTTTAATCAATTTGGTACAATGTATAATACTCTCAGGCCCAATCTTGCTGAGCTTATAATTGGTGGATCGCCGACGAGAGAGAGTTCGGGAGCGGCCAGTGCTGAAGCCGGGACGAAAGCCGGTCTGGATGCTTCCGAGGCCGTTTAGGACTTCGCCTCTATTCTCTCTCTTTTCTGCTTTTTAAGAACTCTTCTTTTAATTAGTCGCGGCGATTCATGCCGATGTAACAACATTGCCCGGGAGGGTTTTAATCCGTATGCTTTTCAGGATTTAAAACTTAAGTATTTGCTTTACTTCCTCGTTCATCGTTTTGCTTTGTGCGAGATGAATATCGCGAATATAGTTGATGATTTCGTGCTTTTTGAAATATCCTGCTTTTAATCTATACCCTTTAATGAGGTGCACTGTGTTGTCAATCTAGCGGAATGATCCAAGCGTCTAACCGTCGTTAGACAAGTGGTTCAACGTGCCGAGACAACTTGGCATGCTCAAGTTCTGTCGTGACGAGATGCTTCTCGCTATGACAATGCTATGCATCTGACGAAACGCGAAGTCACGCAGTTCGTCAGAATTCTCGTTTTTAAGAGACACCGATCCGTGCTTGTTGGATCTGTTTGCGGTGGCGCTTTTTAGGCCGGATACAGGAACCGAAGTCTAGAAATTCGAATTACTCCTACGCCGCTAAGTCGAATATGATTAACAAGATAGCGATTTTTTCTTGCCCGTATGGCTTAGGGTCGTGCGAGATATGCGTGCTCTCGACTTGTAGTGCGTCATTCTTGAAGAATGGGGGATGATCAGTCCACTGGGTGCGATGTGCGGTCGATCGTTTGGCCAGAACGTCGACACTACTCTTTTATGCGTGCGCTTTAGAGTAGCTTTGAGACTCTCTTTTTTTGCCGAGCTCATAAACAAGGACTCGTTATACTGCCGAGTTCCAGAGGCTTTGAGACTCATTAATTTACCGAGTACTAAAGGGATTTTATGACTCTGATTTTGCCGAGTTCACTAGGCACACCAAAACATCTGTTTTTGACCTAAGTCAATCAGGAAATTCTTGCTTGGGTTTTTCTGCCGAGATGGAATGTTTCTCAAGAATTCAGAAAAAGATGTATGCGTACAAGCGAATTAATAAAAATAAAAAAGCTTTTTTATTTTTATTAAGTTATAGCTGCGCCTCGGTGAAAAGGCTGCCTACGTACCCGTGCCGGGATCAAGCCATTCGTAGTTCGTTACAAGTGTTCACGTAGTGGACGTGTCTTTTTTTTTTTTTTTTTTTTTTTTTTTTTTTTTTTTTTTTTTGACGAGACGCGAAGCTACGCGTCTAGTGGCGGAATTTGCGTAAGTTCATGGAGTTCCACGAGCGAGGGAGTATGCTTCCGTCGTCATCTTCGAGCTGGTACACTCCTGGTTTGATGATTCGCGTGATGCGGTAAGGTCCCTCCCAGTTGAAACCAAATTTGCCGGCGTGCTCGGGCTTGGTGAAGTCGTGGACTTTTTTCAGGACGAGGTCATGTAGTGCGAAGCGGCGGTTGCGAATCTTCTTGGCGTAGTATCTTGCTGCTTTCTGCTGATAGTTTTGCATACGCAAGAGGGAGCGATCTCTTAGTTCCTCAGTGTTGACGAGACTGTCGTGCAAAGATTCGTCGTTCAACGAGGAGTTGAGGGGCATTAGTGATTGGCGTAAGCTCGCAACGTGTAGCTCGGCAGGGGCTAATGCTTCGCAACCATGAGATAGGGAGAATGGGGTTTCGCCTGTCGCCGACCTGGGTGTTGTGCGGTGAGACCAAAGTACGCCGTCAAGTTCGTCTGCCCACGTTCCTTTGTAGCTCTCGAGTCTTTTCTTCAGGCCGTCGACGATAGTTTTGTTTGTTGCCTCGGCTTGCCCATTGGCTTGGGGGTATCTTGGTGTGGAATAAACGAGCTTGATCTTCCAATTGGCACAAAACTCGCGAAAGCTTGCCGCGACGAATTGGCCACCATTGTCGGTGACGATTTCATATGGTAGACCATGTCGGCAGATGACGTACTGCCAGATGAAGTTTTGCACGTCTTTGGCAGTGGGGTTCGGGAAGGCTTTAGCTTCTACCCACTTGGTGAAGTAGTCGGTGACGATCAGGAGGTATGCGCATTGCCGGGACCGTGGCATCGGGCCGACGATATCCATCGCCCAGCGCATAAAGGGATATGCCGGGACGGACGCTTGAAGTTCTTGCGTCGGGGCGTTGATGATCGGGGCGTATCTTTGGCAGGGAATGCACTTTGCGGTGTGATTTTCGCAGTCTTCGATCATCTTTGGCCAGAACAGTCCGTGCTTCTTAATCTTAGAGGCCAGGGATTTTCCGCCGGCGTGGTTTCCTCCGGCTCCTTCGTGAGTCTCAATCATCACCCTCTTGGCATGCGTCTCGTCGCAACAACGTAGAATGACTTTGTTTGCGGTCCACCGGAATAATTCGTCGTTTTGGAGGAAGTAGTAGGCGGCTTTGCGGCGTAGTCGACGAGCTGCCCAACGATTGGCTGGAATCGTGCCGTTAATCAGATAATCTTTGATCTCGTCCTGCCACGAGCGAGATTGGTCTTCTTCTGACTCGGGGGTCATTGGCTCGTCTTCTTCATCTTCCTCCTCTTCTTGATATATCGTCATGATAAACGCTCCTTTAGGAAGTTTGATGCTAGGTTGCTCGATTGTTTCGACGGGAAATGTTCGCCGCAAAGCCGAGTCGGTCCTCGAGGCTAAGGCAGCGAGCGCGTCGGCTTCTGTGTTCTCGGCAAGGGGAATTTTTGTCAACTCGAACGACTTGAATTGCTTGGACAGTTCCATCGTTACCTTGAGATATGCGTCCATGCGGTCGTCTTTAGCGTCGTAGTCTCCGCTGAATTGCTTTGCCACGAGCTGAGAATCGCAGAATGCGTGCACGTGTTCGGCCCCGACTTCCTTTGCGAGACGTAGTCCTGCGATGACTGCCTCGTATTCGGCCTCGTTATTGGATGCTGGAAAGTCGAGTTTGAAGGACTGTTCGAGAACCTCGCCCGTAGGGGATACGAGGCGGATGCCGACACCAGATCCTTGCTTGGACGAAGCTCCGTCAACGTGCAGGAGCCATTTGGCGATATGCTCGGCTTCGTCCACGACGAGCTCTGGTGGGATCTCGACAATGAAGTCGGCGAGAACCTGGGATTTTGCACTGGTTCGGCCTTTGAATTCGATGTCGTGCTCTGACAGTTCTACCGCCCATCTTGCCATGCGACCCGATTGGTTTGGGCCGTGAAGGAATTGGCGCAACGGTTGGCTTGAGAGGACGATGATTGCGTGGGATTGGAAGTATGGTCTCAATTTTCTTGCCGAGATCACTACCGCTAGTGCCAGCTTTTCGAGGGTAGGATATCTCGTCTCGGCATCGTTGAGGGTTTTGCTCACGTAGAAGATGGGCTTCTGCTCGCCGTGATCTTCTCGGACCAGTGCGCCGCTAACGGCTGTGCTTGATATGGCGATGTAGAGGAGCAACGTCTCGCCATCTTCGGGTTTTGCGAGGATCGGCGGGGTAGTGAGATACTCTTTCAGTTGCTTGAATGCGTCTTCACACTTCTCGTCCCATTTAAAGAGCTTGTTGGAGCGGAGCAGTTGGTAAAAGGGGAGGCATTTGTCGGTCGAGCGCGAGATGAATCTATTTAGTGCGGCGATTCGGCCGGTGAGTCTCTGGACCTCCTTTGAGTTTTTTGGCGAGGGGAGGTCGAGAATTGCCGAGATCTGCTTCGGGTTTGCTTCGATGCCGCGCTGAGTTACGATGTAGCCGAGGAATTCTCCAGAGGTGACGGCGAAATTGCACTTCGCCGGGTTGAGCTTCATTCCGTATTTTGTCAGAACCTGAAAGCATTCTTGAAGGTTCTTGACGTGATCTTCGGCTTTAGCAGATTTTACCAACATGTCGTCGATGTAGACTTCCATGCTGTTGCCGAGCTGTTTTGCAAACATCTTGTTGACCAATCTTTGGTAAGTGGCGCCAGCGTTCTTCAAGCCGAAGGGCATGACTTTGTAGCAGTATGTGCCTCGGTCAGTGATGAAGGCTGTCTTCTCGCGGTCGTCTGGGTGCATGAATATCTGGTTGTAGCCGGAGAATGCATCCATGAAGGAGAGTAGTTCGTTCCCCGCCGTAGCTTCGACGAGGCGATCGATATGGGGCAGCGGAAAGCTATCCTTTGGGCAAGCCTTGTTCAGGTCGGTGAAGTCCACACATACTCTCCACTTTCCGTTCTTTTTCTTGACGACGACCGGATTGGCGAGCCAATCGGGGTATTTTACTTCGGTGATGGATCCGGCTCGTAGTAGCTTTTCGACCTCGTCATTGACTGCTTGAGCTTTGTTGGTGCCGAGCTTGCGCCTCTTCTGCTTGATTGGTTTGTAGGTAGGGTCAACGTTGAGCTCATGCGAGGTGATCCTGGGATCTATTCCTTTCATATCCTCCATTGACCATGCGAAGAGATGCACGTTCTCCTTCAGTAGATCCACCAGCTCGGTTCTGATTTCGGCGTTGAGGTTGCTGCCGATACCAACGCTCCTTTCCGGTTTTGTCTCGTCGATGCTGACCTGGTCGACGAGATCGGGTTTAGGTCTCTGATGGTAGGGGAGTCGCGGGTCGAGCTCTTCATTGATCATGCATGAGGATGAAGAGCGGAGTCGGCGTTCTTGGAGGAAGCAGGATCTCGACATTCTTTGGCTGCCGCGTAATCTGAAGACTCCCAACGGTGTTGGAAATTTGACGCACTGATGAAACGTCGAGACGACGGCTTTCATCTCGTGGATCCACGGCGTTCCTAGAATCGCGTTATATATTGCTGGTCTGTCTATGACGATGAATTTTACGAGCTTGGAAACTCCTCCGACGTAGACGGGCAAGCGGATAGTGCCGATACTGAACACGGTATCGGCGGTGAATCCAGTCAGCGGACGAGATGCTGGCTTGATGGTTTCCTCTTCAATCCCCATCCGGTCTAGGGTCTCCTTAAAGATCAGATTCACCGTGCTCCCAGTGTCAACTAGTATCTTTGCCACATCGCAATCGTGGACTTGTATTTTGACCACTAGCGGGTCGAGATGCGGGGTATCCGGCCCCTCCGCATCCTTGTCCGTGAAGGATATCATGCTCGCGTCTTGACGGACAAGTTGGTTGAGTAGGGCTTCTCCATCCTGATGGAAACCGGGGCGGCGCTGGGCCGAGACGGCCTTTCGCTCGTACTCCTTGATTGCCGAGATGGAATCGTTGTTGTCTAAGAGACTTCCCATGATCATGCTGACCTGTCGCTTTGGTGGGGGCGGCAAGTCTTCGGGATGGTCGTGATCTTCCTTCTCAGATGCTGGCTTCGGATTTACCTTCCCCTGCTTTTGGGGGCGAAACTGGCGGGATCGCTTTCCCTTTTGCCCCCCTTTGGCCGGCTTCGGCGCGAAATCTTTGCCTTGAGATCGGTCGCCTTCTACCGCGACGACTCCTTCTCGGTACTTCCTGAGGAGGCTGCCGATGAGATGCCTACAGTTCTCCGTTGCGTGACCGGTTCGACCGTGGAAGCTGCAGAACAGGTCATGATTATTGTCATCATCCGGGTCGGCGACGGTTGGACGAGACGACGTCAGTGCGAGTGCTTGCGGCTGCTCTGCTGGGTCCCAGTGGTGGAGGTCGTCGTCGACGGCAAAAGAGAGTGATCTCCTGACCTCTGGCCTTCGTCGCTGTTCATGACCTTCTTCCCTAGGTCTGGCGATGGCGGGCTTTTTCTCACCGCTCTTCTCGGCGTAGAAGTCGGTGTCTTCTTCGAGGAAGATATACCTCTGGGATCGATGGAGCGCGTCTTCGAGGGTCGGCGATGGTTGGAGAGAGAGATCCGCTTTAAACTTAGAGTTGTATCGGAGGCCGTTGCGGAGTGCCTCCAGCGGAACGCTATCTGGCATGTCGCCGAGATCCATCGCGGCTTTCTTAAACCTTTCCATGAAACTTCGCAGCGGTTCTCCCCTTGATTGCGTCATGGTAAACATGTTTCGGGTTACCCTGGTCATGTTCATGGAGTAGTGTTTTAAGAATGCGCTCGTCAAGTCGTCGAAGTTATCGATCGACTCGGCAGGGAGGCTGGAGAACCATCCGAGTGCTTCTTTCGTCATGTGCTCGATGAGGACTTGACAATAGTTCGCCTCTCTCTCCTCGGGAGTGGCGTACTGTTCTCTTGTCATAGCGAGGTTGAAGGCTGTCAACCACTTCTTCGGGTCTTCTTCACCGGCAAAGGGCTCGATCTTCAGTCGGACTCTGTCGCGGAGCCGGATTCTGCGAATCCTTGCCGTCAGCGGACTCCTCCGGGTGTCGGCAATGATTTTTACCAATTCTGGTGCAGCGCTCGTGACGAGGTGTACTCTGGAATTAAACTCGTCTAGCCGACGATTAATCCTATCGAGCTCGGCATAAGTCTGCTTGCTGGCCCGCGAGATTCGGCTCGTCGCGTTTGTCCGATTAGCAGTTGCGTCTGCTACTGCGGTCCCCGTGGCATGACCTGTCGGTGTGTCGAACGAGAGTCGACGAGCCGGCGAAAACTTGCCGTCATCCGCTGTTACCGAGTCGATGAAATCCTGCGTCTTCTTCTGGCATGCTTGCATCGTTTGGATTTCTTCGGAGAATGGCTTCATAGCCCTTTGGATCGTCTTCATCAGGTCGTCGTGCTTGACGACCTTTGCTCTGGGTCTGCGGCGAGCGGGAGCTGGCGGTGGAATTGTATCTTCGGGCTCGTCGCGCTGTGTGTTTTCGTCGTGCTCGACGTGGTTCTCCTCTTGCTCGAGAAGGTCTTCTCTGTCTTCGGAAAGACTTTCCGGGAGAGTCTTGTGGTTGTGTCGCGGTTCTCTTTCGGGGGAGCTTCCCGCTGAGTGAGACATCGTCCAAGCTTCTTTTGAGATGCTTAATCCTGCAAAGGTATTCCCAGTCCCCACAGTCGGCGCCAATTGTTGATTCCAGAAATAGCACACGTTAGTATGACGGAATATTTCGGATGGGAGACTTGGGAAGCTTTGGATTAATCACTCAAGAAGAGGTTCGGATACAAGAGATAGTCTCGTCAAACAAGCCTTGACGAGACGAAATGCGAATAACAAGAGAAAACAGAGAACAGATGAGCAAAGTGCTTTAGGGTTTTTAGGGCTGCGTGACTTGGTCTTCCAGGAATGAAGACCTCTCCTTATATAGTTGAGTTAAGGCGATTCTCTGCTGAATATTCTCCTCTTGATCATAAAGGAAATCTTCCTCTTCTCTTGATTTCCTTCCTTTCTTCGAGTGGCGGCTGCATCTTTTTCCTTTTCGCTTAAGGTATTATCTTCCTCCTCAAGGCTTTCCATTTCTGTGAGGAGGCTAGGACTGAAGACGGGCTGGGCTTTTTGTGCTGTTACTCATCGCGACGGGCTCGGGGAAATGTGCCCATTTCACCCCTAACATCCACTACCTCGCAATCCAATGTAAAACCAACACGAGATAGTTTGAATATTTTCAAATTATGAAGACTTGATATCCAAGCAACACTCGAAAGCTTATCTGCTTCTTCTAAATCCAAGTGGATCAGTTTTTTCAACTCTTTCACACCTTTAGGCAAATGCCGTATACTTGAATATGACAAGTCGAGATATTGCAAAGAAACTAGTTCCGATATCCCATCAGGCAATTCAAAGAGATTTCCATTACAAGATAGATCCAAAACAGCTAACCTTGGCAAGGACTTGAAGAATTCACTCGAGATATTCGCTAAATTCGCTCTTCGTAGGAGCAAAGTTGTGAGTTCCAGACATTCAGGACTACCAGAGAGATGGTGAATCTTGTTGTTCATCAATGACATCCTTCTCACAACGTTCCAATCCTCAACTTTTGGCATTTCATGTAAACCAACACTTGCTCTCACGATGAAAGCTTCTTTTTGTATCCCCAAATCAGTTGCAATCCACAAGGCCATTTCACGAACAACATCATGCATATACACACATTCTGTTCTATACCAACCAACCTCCATTAACAATGATGCACGAACAAGACTACCAATTATCTCATAATTAACCTTTGTTCTCAGCCTTTTCTATACCTTCACTTCCATCTATAATCCCTTCACATATCCACAAGCCTATCAACTTTTCTTTAGGAATTCTATCATCCTCGGGGAATAAAGCGCAATATAGCAAACAAGATTTGACTTGCTCCCCTTCAAGATTATCATAGCTATATTTCAAAAGCGGAAAGATCTTATCTTTCATGCTATAAAACTCTATAGCATATGAAGTCATAACATCTATTGTGTGATACCATTCTTGTTTCGTCCTTTTGCATGACATTGTCTCGCCTACGACATTAAGTGCCAATGGCAGGCCACAACATTTTTTAGCAACTTTTCTTGCAAGTTCGGGGATCTCCGGATCGCTTCCTAGTGTTTCTGTCCAACTATCTTATGAAACAAATCAAATGCATCATTTTCCTCCAAGCATTTAACTTCCATTGGTTCTTCGACTCCCATGTGCGCACAAACAGCCTGAGAACGAGTGGTGAATGCTACTTTACATCCGTTTTGAGTTGTTGGAAACGGGACTCCAATCTCAACTAAATCCACTTTCTCCCATATATCATCTAAAAACAACACAAATTTCTTTTTCCTTAATAAATTGTATATAACATCTCTCTTTTGGCTCTTCTCTTCTTGTTTCCACTCCTCTCCACGGATACCGACTTTCCGAGCGATTTCATCTTGAATCTTCTCTACGTGTAACTCTTTAGACACCACAACCCAAATCACAAAATCAAACCCACAGCTCTTGTCACTAAACCTATTGTTGAGTTGTGCTAAAAGCGTTGTTTTTCCTACTCCGCCCATACCGTACATACCCATAATACCAACTTCATCTCCCATGAGATGATTCCATGCCTTTTTCAACATTCTTTCTTGTCCAAAAATTGTTGGTTGAAGTTGTCTTTCCTCCACCTCAGACGTTTGAGCTTGCTCACAAACCACTTCAAAAACTCTACTTTTGAGTTTCTCAACGTCCTTCAACGTCAACAAAACAATTTTCCCATAACGATAACTCGATATTAAACTCTTAGAGCAAAACCCACAAAGACACAGCCTTTGAAGTTGAGCATCTCTAGTACTAAGAAGATCATTGGCTCTGTTTTCGATAGTCTCAACTTTAGTAAGCCATACCTGGAACTCGGAAAGCCTTTGTAGACCTCTATCCTCCTCTCTTCTCACCTTTCTTGATAAATCATCACGCTTAGCCTTGAGCTCTTCCATGGTTCTCTCCAGAGCGCCGAGATTCTTGCCAAGGTCGTGAACGTAACTTCCTTTGACTTCTAGCCACTGAAAGACTTTCTTCATCGGTTGATCAGACGATATGGAGAGGGAGACACAATTCCCCATTTACAGAAAAGGTAGAGATCTGAAACTTTGAAATTTACTGATGTGAGCAAACCAGAGAGGGAGGATGCAGAGAATAATTGAAGATAAGACTTTGTTATTCGTCAATTGAAGATATTTGATATTTTCAATCGACTGAGCCCAAAGACTTAGACATACTTTGCTTGTTATAGTCAAGCTGTAACGAATTTTATTGCTTTATCTCTTACGTATTAAATTTCAAAGAATTGGTATTAAATTTAATCCAATTAAATCTAAGAGACTGTCTACAATTTCTCTGTCTCAATTTAATTGGATCCGGTTCCTTCTTCTCACGTTATCCTTTTTCTTTTTATTGTAAAAACTAAATTATGTTATTGTTATAACATTTATGTTTTATACTAGCGCGGCTATGTTCTCTAGATTTCTTTAATTGATATTATGACTGAATTAATTTTTAATTAGTACAGTACAATGATAAAGACGTTTTATGAATTTTTATTTTATTTGGTTACCAATTTTTTTCAAAAACTATAGAAATTGTCTAAGAATTTGTCCTAGTAAGAAAAATAATATTTTTTTGAATAAATTTTGATACAAACATATAGGAATATAATGTTATCATTTTCTCATATTTAGTTTGTTTGAAGACTTCCTAACATTTGTTATTTCAGTCAAATCGTTCGTTTCCTCGTAACAACTGGTAGCATGATAAACAGTTTCCACTGAAAACTGTTTAGTATTAAATGACAGATCTCCATAGCAGTTTGGTTAGTATTACTATTTTTATTACATCTAATACAAACCAGAAAAGTAAAGAAAAAACTTTTAAGAACATCTCAAACTTATCTTTATTTCCCACTTTGAAGTTTGAACTCGATTTTAGAGTAAAATACTTTCCATTTCAAACAATTCAGTATTAATGCCAAAAAAAAAAGAACATATACATGACACAAATCAGTTGTAGAGTAGTGACAACATTTGAATAACTAAACAATGGTGATTTTCACTAATCTGATTTACTAATCTAAAAGTGCACTGATATTAGACCGCATTAGCTTATTGAATTTTCAACCCATTAAGGACCAACTTCAGTAAATAATAAATTAATAATAACAAATTTAAAATATTTGGTGAAAGTTAAAAATATAACCGGCTATAGTCAGTTACATAAATCTCGATTGTAAAATGTTGGAAATCTAACTATACAAATGTTCAATTAGCCATACATTTACGCTATACCAAAATACTTATGAGGTAATTCGAGGTCACATATGAATAAGTATGATTAATTTGGGATCTCCGATCAAGATAAATATTTACAAAATTTACTTTCTATAAATAACTTAAACATCTTGTGCTAAATTTTCAATATTTATCATTATGTACAAAAAACCAGTTGAAAGAAAATGGCTCAAATAAGATCCTTAGAGCACCTGTATTGGACAGGTTTTAGTGGGTTCTAGAGCACAAAAAAAAAAAAAAAAACAATTACCCACATGGCAAGGCCGAAGCCCAGATCCGTTTCTCTCCAAAGAGGTTTTGGTGACGTCTCTACTCGCCAGGTGTCGCCAAGTGTCGTGTGGACACAGCTCCGCGGGAAAAAAATTGTCGGCATTTAGAAATAATTTTTTTATTTCTGGTGTGAAAAGAAAAATCTCTTCGGTTTATCCGTCTTCTCTTTCGCTCTGATGAAACCCTCAAGATCTTCTTCTCAATCTCTGCTCCGTAATCTCTTCCCTGTTCGACGTTGTTCTTCGCCCTCTTCTTCTTCTTCTTTTTCTTCCTCTCGTTATCACTCTTTCCTTTCCCCTGCGTTGTCATTTGCGCTTCCTCCTGAAACCCGTCAATTTTTGGTCTTTGATCTCCGGCAATTCCTGATCAGCGATTATCTCAGGTTTGTGACTCTAAAATTGAGGAGTATAACATGAATTAGTTGTTGCTTTACTAGATTTATTAGAGCATTGCATTTTAAAAGTCGGAGCTCAAATCGTATATCTGGGTTGTGATTTCGGAAATTGAATTGGATACAACTGGGTTATTGATTTCTCATCTCTGTTTGACTGATAGAATTTGGTGTGAATCGTTTAGGATGTATCTGTTTATTATACAAATGCATGTGCTGATTGTATCAATGATATAGATTTGTTAAGTATTGATAGTTCGTGTATAGATGGATTGCGAGTTGGATTATTATTAGTTAGACCTTTCGCAATATACTCTTGTTTCTCGTTTTCTTTGGATAACTTGACCTCTGATTTGGAGATTTTGGTGTAAATCTGTGACTTTAAATTCATGTTATTACTTAGATTGAGTTAAAACTGCTGTTATGCTTGTTTATTATGCTTAAAACTCGAAGTTGATCTAGTTTATTATGCCTTCTGGAAACGAGTGACAGCTTATTACTCTGCATGTTCCGCGGTGAAGCACCTTCCTCCGCGCGAGTGGAATACTTGTAAGCAGAGGTGGGTGAAAATAAATGAGGGAGTCCAGAAGTTTTGCGGATGCTACGAGCAGACAGGACGTCAAGCTACAAGCGGCAATTCAGAGGATGATGTCTTTGAGATGGCATACAAATTCTACTTCGAGGATCAGAGGAGTAACTTCACGTTAGAGCATGCGTGGAGAATGCTTAGAAATGATCAGAAGTGGTGTAGTCTTAGCAAAGATAAAGGAAAATCACAGAGCAAAAGGGCGCTGCCAGATACTTCCGTAGCAGGCAGTCCAATGGAAGAACAAGTGGAAGAGAGACCAATAGGTGTGAAGGCAGCAAAGTTGAAAGGGAATAAGAATGTGAGTCGAACCAACGAAGACAGAGAGGCTTCTATAAAGAACCTACAAATTGTGGCTGCTTTAAGGGAGAAAGACTTTGCTAACAAGGATAAGTTAGCCAATAAAAAACTGCTTGCTAATCTTTTAGTTAAAACAGAACCACTAACGGAGATAGAGATAGAGCTTAAGAATAAGCTCATTAGTCAGATCTTGTAGGTTTCCGTGAAATGACTTTGTTTGTATTAAAATGTTTGATGACTTGTCTAAATGTCTTCAATCTTGTTTACCTAAAGTTCCTCTCTTGTCTCTGTATAGATGATTTAAGGAAACGGTGTTGCTTATTATGCATTTGCTTTATTGTTGGTGGTAAGAGTTTAGATTGATTACTGGTTCTCTACCACATGTCGTCTGTATTTATGCCTAAGCAAATTGCATCTAGATGGCTTTCTGATTCATTGGTTTTCAATTTTGGTGTGTGTTTGTGTCATATCACAGATGCATTGGTTTTGTCTTCAATTGTGATCCTTGTGGCATTGTTCGGCATACAAAGGTTTGGGACTGGTAAAGTGGGCTTTCTCTTTGCTCCAGCGCTTTGGTTCTTCTCTCTGGGTGCTATCGGAATCTATAATCTGCTGAGTACTATATCATCTTGTTCTTCAACAATAATAGCAAGCAGGCTTGGTCTGCTCTTGGTGGATGTGTCTTATGCATTTCAGGTAACCAAAAAACACACACACTTGCTAAAAATCGAAACGTTACTACTTTTCTGACAGAGTGTTTGCTTTTCTACATGAGCTGAAGCAATGTTTGCAGATTTGGGACATTTCTCAGTTCGTTCTATATAGGTTAGGAATCATCACTCACCTTATGATCAATGATTGGTTATGTTTATGAACAATGATGATGACTATACTAATGATACTTGGATATCAGGTCAAGCTTACATGGGTCAAGCTGCTTACCTAACAAAGCATTATGATGCCTTAGCTCGCATATTCTGTGATTCAGTCCCAGGTTAACATTCTTCTTCCTTTCATGGCAATACTTTGTAAAACAAAAAATTTAACTTTAAAGAACCCCACATTGGATTCTGCAATGTGGAAGTCAAAATTATGAAACTAAACCTCTACACTAAAATTAATAATATAATTATTCTTAAAATATGCTATAGAGCTCCAAATGAAGCTCAAGGATGCGGATGCTCTTATGATGAGAGGTAACTAAACTAAGAGATCCCAAACTATAAGTTTCACTTTTTTTTTTTAAACAAATGCTTTCTAATAATCTACATATTATGAAGTCCTAATTAAACTAATTTCATAAAACCAATTTCATCAATGAGAAGAAACGAATAAATTGCTTTTGTAAACAATTACTTTCCCCTTATCCAAAATCGTCGGACTTTGGAAACTAAAGCATGCGTGTCCCTCATGAGTACTTTCTTCCAAACCAAGAGATGGAATAGAGTACCATGAACATCTACCAAAATTGACTCACTGGTCATAATTTACCAAATCAGAGTGATTTGGTAAATACATGTTTTCAACAACTCCAACCGTAAAATATGTAAAGAACGGATCATTTTCATCGAAGGTTTTAACAAAAATGAAGATAACCTAGATTTAGATCATTTTCTAGAGTTATTTAAAGAAACTGAAGGAAATCTTTTTGAGAAATCAGAAAGAATAAAGACAAGAGATTTTCTACAGTTTGTTTTGATAGAAAATGAAGATAACTTAGATTTAGATCTTTTTCTAGACTTATTTCAAGAATCTGAAGGGAATCTGGTTGAAAAACCAGAAAGATTTTTTAGACTGTTGGTAAATTTCTAGAACAATAATGGTTGACTTAGTGGAGGATAATTCATAGTGGTTGGCTTATTCACAAGGCAAACACTTTGTGCAAAAACCGAGCAATTCGTTCATTTGTAGTAGATCATGTGGATTTTAATCCCTATGTACTTCTCTCCAATGAATTCTTCATGGCTATTTAATTTGATGCCTGCCGACATGTAATTACCACACATGTTACATCGAGCACACACCGAAAGCATAAACCTAAGCTTATTTATGTATATTCTTCGGATGTTTTCTAGTATATCTTCACAACAACCAATAGAATAAAGAGTGAATTTGGTAGATAGCCATAATTGAGCGTGTATTTAGGTAGATAGCAATATTGAAAGTGATAATTAGTTATGCGACAAAGGGTACCTGAAAAAGTGGGCGACGAAACGAGTGAGGCAAAAAGAATGTGAAGTGCGCGTGGGGGTGGAAAATTCAGTGAATTAAATGGATGTGATTTGAGCCGCCTCACGTATGCATACGATATCTGAATTGAATTGTAGTAAATGCATGCAAGTGGCGAAAGTTAATGAGAGATAACGACGAATTTATTCTCGTGGAAGCTCGTAATGAATGCAGGTACTGTTTTGGGCGGGAATGAAAAAAGTTGAAGCGCTACATTAGGGTTGTGGAGAGTCTTTAAATAGATTGCCATATATTGCAATGAAAACTGAACAAACGAAGGGAACAAATATAGCGAATATAAGAAAACATATAGTGGGCAATAACTTGGTGGTGCGACGTATCTGAAACAGGTGGGTCGTTTTTGCATTTATTTTGTAAAAATTATTGTTAAATACATATTCAGAATTTACAGACACTAACACCTGCTGTTTATGTTAGCGTACAGTGGACACGATGGTGTTTTTGTGGGAATTGATGAGTGATCTTATACGAGTGGAGCAAGGATGGTGGAACAGAGACAGCGATGGAGTATGGCGATTTTTGGTTGCAGAAGACAGGCTTAGCATAGGGATGAAGATTAGAGAAGGAGCAACGCTGCTGGCAACGAGAGAGAAGGTCATCAAAGAACTCCATATCGACACGGCTACGGAGGACATCGAGCTCACTTACCAAATGCCTTCTTGGATGGACGTCGACGGCAGTGTTAAACCAGTCCCCATTCACATTCGCACAAACGACGACTTGGACATGTTTCTGGCGATGAGGGTTGATCTCCGTGATCTAAAACTCTACGTCGTCCCTATGTCGAAAGGTATGACGCTCGACGTTGAGGATTACCGTGTGGTTAAGGCAACACATGGTTTTGCATCGGCTGAGACGGTAAAGGGGAGCGACTATGATAGGGAGAACGCCATGTTTGCGGATGGAAACAACGGTGGGCTGGTCGTGCTAACACAGAAAGCACGGGAGATTGGGGAGAGTAGCAAACCAAAGGATAAGGCAGATACACATTCTGGACCTGTAGATGACTGTGTGAACCTCCGTGTGGACATAGGCGCGAATATATCCGGGAATGAATCGTCGGGGAGTGTGTTTCCGGACAGCTCTTCGTCAACCGAGGATACAACAAACGGGAGATTGAAGCGGTTGACTAAAAACCTGCTCCCTTTGTTTGAAGGCGAAGCTACGGCTAGTGATGACATCCCAACTGAACTAAACAAAGGAAGTGCAGGCGAAGCACATGTTTTTGGATCTGGGCAAACGCAATCGCCGGGTATGTAGGACTATATATGTATATATGAATATATATATATATATACATATATATATATATATATATATATATATAAATGTATGTAAATAATTTAAGATAACGCTTTATATCATAATGTGCAGGACCGAGTACTGTCGTTGGTGAGCCGTTAGAGGGGGTTCCAGTATTCCTCCGAACATCAGGTGAACTGGTCGACGGTATGTTCATTAATATACCGGAAAATGCGTTTGGTAGAGATGCAGCACCAGTGGTAGACGATCAAGAAACTGAAGGTTAGTAGCAACATTTGACGATGATGTGTACAACGGTCGTGTACGCATATGTCGCTACATGTAACGTAATAGCAAAGCATTTAAAATGGTGAAAGTAGATTATAGCGCATAAACCAAGTATAAAACATTGTGGGGGTATAAATATGAGCAAATGAATTGACAAATACATCACCCGCCTTGAATGTGTAGGAGATGACAGAACAGCTGACGTCGTGCTAGACGTCTCATACGAAGGCGATGAGCTGTTTGTCGGGCGTGTTTTCAAAAACAAGGCGGACTGCAAGGTGAAGATTGCAGTCCATGCCATCAACCGTAAGTTCAGCTACAAGAACGAACGATCAAATGGAGATATTATCGTCGCCCGCTGCTTGTCCGACTCATGCCCGTGGAGAGTTTATGTTGCCCGAATGGAAGACAGTAGCTACTTTCAGATAAGAACAGCCACGCTGACTCATTCATGTCCGATTGATATACGAAGCCAATTCCACCGACAGGCAACAACTTCCGTGATTTCACAGATAATGCGTAGCCAGTACGTGGGTGTTGCCCGTGGTCCCAATCCAGGGGCGGTGATGCGAGCAATGCTAGACGACCACAGCGTCCGCGTATCGTACTGGAAGGCATGGCGGGGGAGGGAATTGGCAATGGACAGTGCGAAGGGATCTGCAGCAGCAAGCTACGGGCTGCTTCCAGCTTACCTACACTTGCTGAATCTTTCAAACCCGGGAACCAAAACCGCAATCGAGACTGAGTTAGACGGCGCACAACAAAACCGATTCAAGTACTGCTTCGTTGCGTTTGGCGGGAGTGTCCGAGGTCTACAATTTATGAGGAGAGTGATGGTCATTGACGGTACCCATCTACGAGGGAGATACGGAGGGTGCCTCCTAACAGCCAGTGCGCAAGACGGAAATTTCCAAATATTTCCGGTGGCATTTGCCATTGTCGACAGCGAGAATGACAAAGCGTGGGAGTGGTTTTTCTGGAAGTTGAAACAGATCATTCCAGATGACGAGAACCTGACGTTCGTATCAGACAGGCATTCTTCAATATACGTTGGTTTAGACAAGGTAATATAAACCTCTAAAATTATGCATAACTCGTTTTGTTTTTATAAACACCGTCATATTTGAAAATGTAAGTGCAGAACAAGTTGATAGGGTGTGTCCGCTTGACGATTTATTTGTATAGTACAATGAAGTACTTACACATCTACGACAACGTCTTACAGGTATACACGAAAGCAAGCCACGGGGCATGCATTGTGCATCTGCAACGAAATGTGGCGGCAAAATTCAAGCTGAAGGTGCTGGGGCCACTGATATCAAAAGCAGCTCGGGCATACCGGAAATCGACGTTTCATGACTATTTCACGGAGATTGAACTCGTATCCCCCGCATGTGCTGAGTACTTACGGATCATCGGCTTCCATCATTGGACACGATCACATACCGACGGTGATCGTTACAACATAATGACAAGCAACGTGGCAGAGTCACTAAACGCAGTCCTAAAAGAAGCCCGGGAGTTGCCAATCGTATCAACGTTGGAATACATACGAAGCACGCTGATGGCTTGGTTCACCAAGCGCAGAGATAGGGCAGAAAACCAGGTTGCTGCCGTGACGCCAACAGTGACGGGAATGATTCATGCTAGTTTCGAAAGGTCCACCGGATTTACCGTGCTGAAGGTAACAGAAAACAACTACGAAGTGAAGACCCCCTCAGGTCTATCCTATCATGTGGATCTCCATATGAAGACATGCACGTGCGAGGAATTCACATTGCTGAAGATTCCTTGCTCCCATGCGGTTGGGGCGGCGGTGAGGGCGGACGTTCAAGTTCACACACTATGCGATCCCACGTACAGCACGTTTTATTGGAAGCTGGCTTACCATGACAGCATCAACCCAGTTCCAGACTTGGCAAACCTGTACCGCGTACCAGACCATCTCGCAACACTAACCATCCTTCCTCCAAAAACAAGGAGGCCCCCAGGTAGGCCTAAGAGATCCAGATACCTATCATCTGGAGAGTTTAAGGTATTTATAACTTGCAATAAGTATGACTACACGTTTATTTAATAACATACATCTTACGCTGCAAATGTATACCCTGAGACAGAAGCCGAAAACGAAGGCGAGGTGGGAGTGTACTCGTTGCCGTGGCGTAGGGCATAACAAAGCGTCATGCAAAATGCCCATATGATGATGTATTATGATTAAGAAATAAGGTATGTGTAAGTAACATTCATAGACACAGATAAATTAACTGATATAAGTGAAGGCCTTATGGATTGTTATTTAACAGGCTGCCAATTTTCCAATGAAAGGGACAGCTAGACGGTAATAAGTATTGACGGCTTCTAAATTAAGTGGCAACGGTGCTTGTGACAAATATGTGCCACATGTTTAATTAGAATGAAGTGGCTAAGTTTGTTGTGCCATAGTAGTGCCACATATGCTTTTTAGGAATCAATGTAGTAAGTTTCTCTTCTAGTTGGGAACCCCCGGGGTTGTTACCACTGTTGTAATACGAAACCCGTTGTCAATGTAAAAAAATTTCCTTACGAACGGTTTCCCTAAAATGAACATCGAGAAAACACGTATGGTCGTACACATGGTTGAAAATAAATGTATTCAAAGGAGCAGTACGAAAAATAACAATCCACCAAGGATAAATGGCTGTTACAAAATCGAGTAACGGAATAGATAATTGTGTGGCAATACATAAAAGAAGATAGCAACATAACAGGAGAACTGGTAATGGGTTCTAATCCTCAATATCTCCACAACACAGCTCATACATCTCGACAGCCAGTTTCTCAGCCCTCTCACGTATCATATCCTCAGTGATAGCGTGTACTTTCGGTAATCCCCCAGATGCATGCGCTTCTATGACCATGACGGAGACTATCCCAGTTTGGCGTCGATCAGTTACCTGAAGAACCTCAACATCCCTTGAAAAAGTTAGTGGAGTGAGTGGGAAACATGCCATTTCATCGCATGATGCAGCCTTGCGGATAAAGTAGGGCAACATCTCACACAAAAAATCAACTTCAGCCTCCAGGCGAGATCTCCTAACCGCAGATGCATTCGGATCAAACAACACCAAAGTCGATGAAGGCAAGTCCACCAAGACAGCTACCCAGCGGTTCTTGTCTAGGTTGAACGGGAAGTAAATGAAATCAACGTGTTTGACCCACTCCTTCCCTGTGGCCTCCGTTCTGTTGCGGATGTGGTCCATAATGTCATCATCAAACTCGAAGCTTTCTTTCTTGCTGGTTTTCTTAAAACGTGCGTGGTGCTTTGCAAGCAGTGACGGAAAGACTGAGGGCATAACATCTGCCCTCAGATCCGAGTCTGCTCCACCTAGTGTTAACACAGTTTCCCTTAGCAACATAACGCAAGAATCCATAACCTGCAAAGTAAGTCAGTTATCTCACGATATATACAGTAAATGGCCATATATAGTCAGCAGGAAGACATACAGTAGAAGTATCGGCTGGGATAAGATGAGGGAGATTAATAAGGTCAGAGTCCTTCAGTGCGAGACCAGCACCAAAATCCAGCGTCCTGCGCCATAAGACATTATGACGGTATACAAATTAATATGAGTTGGTATATAGCTAAGTAACAACGTACTCTAAATAGTAGATGTACGTATGAGCAATCGTTTTGAAAAGACTCACATTGTGGGAGCAGGATTATCAACTATATGCTTGAATTTGGCATTCGAGCTAAGACCCCCCGGTGGAACAACAACATCGTCGATGTCCTACGAAAGAGACGTATAAGGCAGAATAGGAAAAAATTGCTGACCCATTATAACAAAATTAAAAACATGCACCTCGCTCGCGGCGTCGGAGGCTGTGGCGTCACCACCAGGCACACCCGTATCTGACAGATCACGCAAAACCCCGCCAATTGTTACATCCGCGTATTTAGATTTCATATGATCATCAACTTTCTTCTTCACGTCTGAGCTCAACCTAGCTAGGACACGGTCTTCCATCTCTTTCAAATCCGTCTGCAAACTACTTCTAAAGCTACCTCTGGCAACAGCCAAGGCCTCCTTAATCTGGTCGGCAACCATTTCCGCAATTTTACCATAGTCAAGTGACACATGCGAGCCCGTTGGAACTTGTTTTCTGGCCTTCTTACCCCTCCTGCAAGCTGAGGGAGATGACACAGATGGGCCAGCTGGTGCTTTCCCCTTCCGTTTCCCAGTAGGAGCAGATCTTGACACCTGACTAGCAGTTGCTACACCCCTCCTTTGTCCTCCTCTAAAGTGTTCACGCTTAAACGTAAAACCTTCCCCGATATGCTTGAGCATATACTCAACCGCTGGGTCATCAACCTCGTCTACCCAGCTCAAGTCGTTATCGTCGTCACCTTCCTCTCCCCCGGCTTCTATAATGGACGTAACGGCAACCTGCATATGTAACCAACACGAACCACACAATTAAGCAGACATGAAAGATTTCATATAGTGAGCCATAACCCATCATGCTTGACTACTTAATACTGTAGAGCGGCACCTGTTTATATAGACATGCATTGCCAAGTATTTCTTGCAATGAATGCCGAGACCATGGTCCCAGCCCTTTAATAAACGAACCCGTTGATCAAAACATACGAAAATAACAATCAAACTTACCGAATCATCAACATCCAGCTCCCAAAATCTGTCAAGCTTAAGACCAACGACCGCTCCAGAATCCTCCTCGCCTGATTCAATATCAGAACCATCACCAACAGCTGAAACTGCGGCAGGTACAGCTTCTATGACCACAAGTTGCAGCGCATGAATGAACCCTTGTATTGCAACTGTGGGTTGTGCGAGCTGGTTGATTTGTCTCGTCTTAATACACTGCATTGTCATGTCAAACGCAAACCTGCCCCACGGATAACTCAAGAAGTATTGGAGATCCCTTATCATTTCAACGTGCTCTCTAGGGATCTTCATCGGCGATGAGCGTCTGCAGAGCATGCCGTCAACAAGTAACAAACATGCATACTTAACCCTAATCTCACTGCCAAGGTTTTTGGATCTCTTAAGCATACTCAATAACATCTCCCCAGTAACAAATGGCTCCCCCCCGAAAAGAGTAAACCAGTATGGCGCAACCCCTGGTTTGCTTTTAACCCGGTCAGCAGGAACGGAGGGAAGAGGACTACAGTTGAGTCCTGTAACAATGGCAAACTCCCTAAGCGAGAACCTTATTGGCTTCCCGCTGAAAACAACCCAAATTTCATGCAACTTTCCAACAGACAGCTGCCTCGTTAATAGGAAATGCACTAACTTCCCTGAGTAAGCGGGTTTGGCATATACATCAAACAACTTCCCAAAACACGGCCTAATCTGTTCTATTTCATCTGGCTGTAGGTACTTCAAAACGGCCCCAATTGTACTCAGCTTGAAATATGCGTTGAGTCTATCACCAACAGGTTCTTCACGATCAGCAAAGATGCGAGAGGGTAGTTTCGTGCTGTCCATCACCCTGTAAAAATGTATAACCTTACATCATAATTCATTTCAGGAAACTGATCAACATGTACAATAACATATATATATCCACATATCTTAACAGACTCATACAATTTTAAATAACGATTTACATAAAGAAATACATAAAATAATTATTTACAGACATTAGACATTCATCTAAATTAATAAGCCCTCATATTAGTTTATGAATGTTCAGCCACAAGCGTATACTCCACATCTTAGACCTACCCCGAAAACCACAAAAACGAAAGAATCTCAGAAATTGATCATACGGCCACCCAAAAACATGCACAATTACATATGATTTGCTCCTCCCCCGCCTCCAAACAACATATTCCAAACCGGAGTCTAAATTGTGTGACCCGGAGTCTAAATAACCAAGCCGGTGACAATAAATGGAGAAACTTAGACAATCAAGGAAACTGAAACCCTACAACAATCAGAGATCAGAGATCATTGCCTACTGCAACCCAAGACCTACAACAATCAGAGATCATTGCCTCCTCCCCCCTCCAAAACCCCTTACACCATCTACCTAAAAGTTCTGTAACTCGGATCCGAAATACCCGAGCCGGAACATATGACTCCAAAAATACCCGAGACGGAACATAAGACTCGGATTCGAAATACACAATCAAACAATATGAACATATTACTCGAAAAACCGCATTCAATTACTTATCAATTCGTCGACCCCCCTCGAAACGCCCAAGACTATTACCATGATTGAACTCATAAGATATTACAGATAAAACAGCGAAACCACAGGCAAACCCGTGCAGATATATAGGCCACAACCAATTCCAAGCATGAGAACAAAAATTATCATACACGAACCCCAAATAACTCCGACTCGCAAGATAAACCGACAGAGCGAATCTACTAAGAACCGTTAAGAACAACGGATACCCCCGACTCTCACCCATAAAAAATGAATCGGCATTTGGTTACTCAAACATCGACTTACCCAGATCTGAAAAGATTTAATCACTCCACTTCAAGAACTTTCCTCACTATCGAAACTCCGCTTATCTCAAACTTGGTTCCGTCCGAGATTGAAGAGACCAGGGTTTCCTATCGACAAAAAATAGAGAAGAGGGAGTTCAGGAGTCCAACCGATAATATGGCAATAGAAACAAATAAAAATTTGAATTTTTACTCACTGTAATACGCAAAGTGCACAACATTAATTGCAACTTTTCCAATTATCTCGTTCGTAACGCGTGGGGTTATTTCGGGAAGGAATGTGTGACAAATATTTATTGGGTCGAAGCCCCAAATACACATTGCCAAAAATTTAAATAGATAAAAATCTATGGCTATCTAATGCAAATACTCTAGAATAAATTAACAATAGATATCTTGATTGTGTCAGTTTAAACCTAGCGGGCCATAACCAAAAATTTAATTAACTATATTTTGTTAAAATTTCGTAAAATTAACTTTCAAAAATTAAGAGACTTCAACCATATGATCTGATTAGGCCTGGGCATAATGGGTACTCGGATCGGTTCCGGGTCGGTTCTTTCGGTTCCGGGTCTAACGGATATATGAATTATTTATTCAAATAGGAACCGCTACAATTTCGGGTCGGTTCTGGGTCGGTTCCTTTCGGGTCCGGGTCGGTTCCGGGTACCCAAACTTTAGCAATAAAAGATAAAATTAAAATAAAAAATGATTTATTTTTTTAAAAAATTGAGTTAAATTTTGTAAAACATATAAAATATTAACAAATATAAATAAAAAATTTTCTGATGTATTAGTTTTTTGGTTATTTTGTGCTAAATATAACTAATATATTTGGTTTATAATTGTAATTTTGAATATTTTGGTTATTTTAAAAGTAAATATAACTAATATTTTTAGGAATATAATTATATTTTGGATATTTCAGGTACCCATTCGGTTCCAGGTTCGGTTCCAGTTCGTTCCGGTTCTTTCGGGTATAGGAGTATAGGATCCGTTCGGATATTTGTGTCATTTCGGGTCGGGTTCGGTTCTATTAATTTTGGGTCGGTTCCGGATCGGGTCTTCGGGTCCGGTTTTTATGCCCAGGCCTAGATCTGATCATGATAAAAAAACTGCTCATTAATTAAATGATTCAGAAAAGTTGTTAATTATCTTCGTAAATTACTAGATTTTTGTTCCAATGTTTTATCTGCCGTAGGTTTGCCAAAAAAATTTTTGTTCCTAATGCCAATATCTATTTCTCATAGTGCATAAGAAAAAACAAATATTTGGGGTTCGTCTCAATGTTTAGAATCCCTTCAGTGTTTGCAACTATTCGTCTAAACAGTGGCACTTTTTCATGAAGTTGATCATAAAAAACATATCCATACTATTCAATTTCAATTTGGTGAACTGGAAAGGAATTGTGCCATGTAAAACGGCTATGTAAAAGATCAATTTCTAAGATCTGCAAACATTGGAGAGCTAATACAGGTCAGGTTCATGATGTCTATTACTTAGAACATCCACAATAGACATTTTTTTAGAGGTTCTGACTAAAAATAAAAATAAATAAAATGATGTGGCAAATGATGTGGCAAGACTAAGAGAGAAGCATCTCTTGGCGAGACTCCGATTCTCTGACAAGCTCAACATGTGTCAAAAAATTGATTGGATTTTTTTTTCTTTTTCAAAAAATCTTTTTTCTCGAAAATCGTGTTTTTATTTATTAATATGCGTTAGAGCAGAAAATCGTGTTTTTTCTTGAAAATCTGCGTTACGGATGCTCTTATAAAGATTGACCCTATAGGCCTCTAAAGTTGTCCACATGGAATTGAAAAAAGTTAATTTGATTGGTTCATATCAGTATTAAATATTTTATAAATTTTAAAATTGTATTATCAATAAAAAAAATATATAAAAGATAAGGAAGTTATGTAAATTTGTATTAACAACAAAAATATTAACCTCATATAACATTAAGAATATTTCTCGTTTTGTAGTTAAATTAGGAAATCTAATTTCTTTATCTATTACTTATGAAAACTGAAAGTATTTGATATATATTTTTTAAAAATATATATAATAACAAATTTAAAGTTATTGAGAATGTACACATAGAACTGAAAATACTCAATTTGTTTGGTCCACATCAAACTATTTTACAGATTTTAATATGATATCATCAATAAAAATATATAAGAGATAAAGAATCTATGTAAGTTTGTATTAACAACCAAAATATCAAACAAATATAATATTAGGAATATTTTTTTTTTCAGTCAAATTAGGAAAATTACTTTTCTTATTGAAAGTATTTGATAGATTTTAATAAACATATACATAAAAACGAATTTGAAGATGAGAAATTTTTTTATTTTATTTTATTATAATATTTAAAATATAATATTTTATCTTCATGTCAATATTATGTTTATTAAATAGTACCATTTAATATTTGTTACACATTTTATTTTATTGGATTGTAAACGTTCAATCAAACAATTTTTGTTTTTGAAACTTTACGTACATAGATTCAAAGCAAAATCATTGTAACATTGCTACATATGTTGAAAACGTAGTATTTAGAACGAAATTATATATGTTATATTTTTATTTGAATAAAATTAACCTAATTTGTAAAAAAAAATATTTGTAATGTAAGATATAGTTTGGAAAATAGGTTTAAAGACGAACATTTTTAAAAATGAGGATTTGAGCAACTTATTTTTATTAAACTACATGATTTTACTTTAATTCAAAAAGATAATAGTATCCATTATATAAAATTCTATCCAAAAATGTTAGTAAAATATAGCAAAAATTGCGATATTTTTTAGTTTAATGAACTCGAATCAATTCAAATTGTAAATGCTCCAAATGACATCTATCAGCGGAAAAAGAAAGAGAAGTTGCATCAAAAGTAATAAAACATAATTAGCTCCCTAAAAACATAGCAGAAATAAAAGGTTACATGTTCGCTACATATTTTTTTTTTTCTTAAATAATTTTAATCTAAAATACATTTGGAACATACTTTCTTATGACATCCACATATTTGTTTTCTGTTCAATGGACTGATGATAGTGTTTCAAATTACGGATAACATCCTGCCCTGTAAAAAACAGAAAACATTATTAAGTTATACTTTTACAATTTGTGATATGTAAAAAAAAAAAATTCAAAAATGACACATACGTTCTGCAAAGAGGGCACTTATTTTGTTTCCGAAGCCACTCTCTAAGACATGAATCGTGAAATTTATGTCCACAAGTAGTCTCAACTTGAAAATCAGTAGAATCATAACCTGCATGATAAAACAGACTCTTCACTTTAATCACAACTTGACTTTGCTTTAATAATCAATCAAAGAGTAACAACATATGATACTAAATTTTTTTTACCTTCTAAGCAAATAGAACAATCATCGACTTTTGGCTTCTTTACAACATCGAGAACTACCTCAGTCGGTTCGATGAATGTGAATGTCAGTTTGTCTCCAGCTTGTAGATTATAAGCAGCACGAACCTTTGTCCATCCATGACTAAAGGATCCGGTTTTCGCATTTCGCACATAACCTACATTCCAAAACCTCTCCTTTTTCGGCTCCCAAATCTTGAAATTTGTGAACTCATTTGGCATATATTTTCTTGCAAAAACTGTATTGATACGCTGAGAAATCATAGTAAAGTAAACATCTTGTTATTCACATATCATATTTAGAAAAAAAAGAAACAAAATTGTTTTGTCTTAAGTACCAGGTGATACGGGGATGTTTCCACTACTGTGGCCTTCAATTTTGGAATACAAAACGAATCAGGAGCTGCACAAGTCTCGGAATTGTCCATACTGCACCAAATCAACAATGAAACCAAATGTTAGAAAGTAAGTATATGGTTTTTAACCGTAATCAATTTTAATCACCAAGTTTCAGTAAAGTTCATGTGACTATTTCAGTACAAAGATGTTTACCGGGAGAGAAAATATCTGTAAGCTTCATCAGCCATTATTAATTGCTTCGAAATCAAAACAAATCAAAGTCAAAAACATGATTACCACGTGAAAACAGTGACAAATTGAATAGGGTAAAAAAATTATTTACCTAGACAATGTGTGTATCAGTTGAGGAAGCAAATGGTGAATTTGATCAAGTCACTGAAAAGAAGCAATGCCTTGTCAAGATTCAGCAGAGGTGTCATATACAAATCAGACGGATTAAAGTTGCGTAGTGAAAAATCAAAAAATTTCATCATAATTTCGTGAGTGTTCGAAATCAAAACTTAGTAATCAAAGTAACTGGATCGAGAATCGAAAGGGAGTGTTGGAGTCTCACCACAAGCTTTTGATTCAATCAATGGAAAAGAAAACACCGAGCTAAGAGCAACTGAAGGAGTCTCGTAACTCTCGTTTCTCTCTGTGTCAAGAGTATCTATCTGTACGAGAAACGAAGAAGATGAAGTTGAAAATAAGAAATCACGTGACTAACATGTGAGTTAATTAATTTTTTGTTTTTTTTGTTTACGTGATTAAGTAATTTACTAATTAACAATTATGCTAAAGTTTTAGGCTTTTAGCTATAAATATGTAAGTTTGAGTTTGAGATTACCTGAGATTATAGAGGATAATGGCGACGGAGGAACAATATTTGTTCGGAGAAAATTCGCATATCAAAGAAAAAGGAGTTTTAATTTTTTTTTTTTTGGATCTGGAAATTCGAGTCAAGAAGAGCGACTGAGGTTTCTTTAAGAGTAGATCGCCGGAAGTTTGCAGTGATACTTACCGGAATGTTCACGTCTGGTTTCGCGGTCAAGATTGAAGACAAAAAAGGAGAAGACTCGTGGAAATGGTAGCGAGCAAATGCAACTGAATCCAACGGCAGAGGTGGATTCGAGTCGCCGGAAGGATCTGCAAGAGGAGGCGTGGTGACTGGTGAGGATCGATACAGATTCGCCGATGATCGAAGAGATTCTCTCGCCGGAGTTGGACTGTAGTCACTATCAGATGAACGAAATATCGTCTGAAAGGGGGGTTTTATTTCCGTTAGGGGTAATTGGGTAATCTCACACCTAGATTTCTAGTTATAAGGCCCGAAATTTGTAGTTAAATGGGCCAAGAGGAAATGGATCATTAAGCCCATTAAAAAGTCCGTAATCCACTTTCTTCTTCTTCCAGTGCTCTCGACTCGAGCTTGAAATGTAACAGTGAGGCTAGGGTTTTACCGAGAAACCTCGAGAGAGAGATAGACACTTACGAACATAAAATGGCGATGCGACATCTGAGCCGGTCGAGAGACGTGGCGAGGAGATCGACGAAGAAGTACATCGAAGAACCGCTTTACAATCTGCTCTTCAAAGGTGGTGGCGACGAGGTCAATGTCAAACAGCAGCTGAATCACTTCCTCAAAGGCACTAAGCACGCCTTCAAATGGGAAGTCGGCGATACGATCAAGAAACTCCGAAGTCGCCGCCTCTATTACCCAGCACTCAAGGTTTTTTTCATAAATCGGAAAATTTCATCTTAATTCCTGCAAAATCGCATCATTCTCCGATTTATCACTGCAATTTTCGGATTGTACAATCATTTGCTTCAAGATGTTGTATACATGTAGAAATGTAGATTCTGAAATGGTAGTTTTTGATTCTCATTATCTTGCAATTGTGGTATAAGAGCAGAGAGAGATTCTCTTGAAATTGGTGTTACATTGCAACTGTAAACTAGATTTTCACTGTGTTGATGATTGTTTCTTTAGTACTGCTTGACAATTTGTTTATCTTCTTGCAGCTCTCTGAAGTAATGGAACATAGAGGTATGAACAAGACGGTGCCTGATCAAGCAATCCATCTTGATCTTGTTGCCAAAGCTCGTGGAATCGTTGCGGGAGAGAATTACTTCGTCGGTCTTCCGGAAACATCGAAAACCGAGCTCACGTACGGTTCTCTTTTGAACTGCTACTGCAAGGAGCTGATGACTGAGAAAGCCGAAGGTCTGATGAACAAGATGAAAGAGCTCAACATAACCGTTAGCGCCATGTCGTATAACAGCCTCATGACGCTTTACACAAAGACGGGGCAGCCCGAGAAAGTCCCGGGGGTGATTCAAGAAATGAAGGCCGAAAACGTCATGCCGGATTCGTACACTTACAATGTTTGGATGAGGGCACTGGCTGCTAAAGATGATCTCTCCGGTGTCGAGAGAGTCATCGAGGAGATGAGCAGAGACGGTAGAGTTGCTCCGGATTGGACTACGTACAGCAATATGGCGTCTATATATGTCGATGCGAGACTCAATGAGAAAGCTGAGAAGGCTCTTCAGGAGCTGGAGTTGAAAAACACGAACCGAGATTTCAAGGCGTATCAGTTTCTTATCACTTTGTATGGAAGGCTGGGGAAATTGGTTGACGTCTACAGGATTTGGCGTTCGTTGAGGCTGGCTATTCCGAAAACCTCGAACGTCGCATATCTGAACATGATACAAGTGCTTGTGAATCTTGATGATTTGCCAGGTGCAGAGACTTTGTTCAAGGAATGGCAAGCGAACTGTTCTACGTACGACATCAGGGTTGTGAATGTGATGATTGGAGCTTATGCGAAAGCAAACGAAGGTCTCATCGAAAAGGCGAAAGAGCTCAAGGAGAAATCTCCAAGAAGGGGAGGGAAGCTCAATGCTAAAACGTGGGAGATCTTCATGGACTACTATGTGAACAGCGGTGATACGGCTCAAGCACTCGAATGTATGTCGAAGGCGGTTAAAATCGGCAGAGGAGATGGTGGCAAGTGGATACCGTCGCAGGAAACGATCAGGGCTCTGTTGAGCCAGTTGGAGGAGAAGAAAGATGTTAACGGAGCTGAGAACTTGGTGGAGATTTTGAAGAAGGTGAAGGATAACATAGGCGCAGAAATCTTTGAGCCGTTGATTAGAACATACGCAGCAGCAGGGAAGAGTCATCCTGCGATGCACCGGCGCTTGAAGATGGAAAACGTCGAGGTTAATGAAGCGACGAAGAAGCTTCTCGAACAAATATGTCCTGAGGAATGAGGTCTGTTCCATCTTTTTCTCCTTCATTAGTCTTGTAGTGGCACTTTCATTATCAGAAGCTCTGTTTCGTAATAAAAAATAGACTCTTATTTATATGATTGAGATTCTGCAAATCAATCGTATATGTCTGTTTTACTTCACCTAACTCTGTTTATTCATGTTTTATGTGAATTGTTTCGAGCTTAGCTTTGATTTACAGTTGAGAGCAGGTCTCAAAATGTAATCCCCTTTTTGAAGATCTTATTTTGGTAACTGCAAAATGACGTTTTTCTGTTAATTTCGTTTTACTGATTTATCATCAAGTTTTTGGACAAAGAAACCACCAAAAATCCATAAAAAAAGCTGTTAAAATCTGTCGATGATTAAGAATTAAGAAAGTCAGATTTTTGAAATGGCTAAAAAAATCTATTATAATAACATTACACAAATGATGTTGATCAAGAACACTACAAAATTTACATAATCAAGAATAATATTTTCTGTTAGGGTTGAGGAATTATTTTCATGTTTTCTTTTGTGGTTCGATCATCTAATCAATGTAGCAAGCAATAAGCAGTTAGTACCAATCTTCCTCAGCTCGTCCGCAGCGTTCTGAACGGCGTTAACTTGACGCGTTTCTATAAACCCGTCGACGCAAACGCCGTAATCCGAAACAGCCGCAGTTAAAAACATTTTCAGCGCCAGCACATTGCGTTGCCTGATGCTTTTCCTCGCGTTCTCAAGATTGAAAGCCGCGTCTGTAAGAGTCGCGCAGCAAACCGCGGCTTGTGGGTTTGCGTATTTGTGCCTCGAAGCGTCTGCGATCGCCAGTTTCGTCTTAGCCTCGAGAGCTCTAATCGTGCTGTGCGTGGCTCGTCTCGGGTTGGGTCCTTTCACCAGCGGTTGACACAACGTTGGATATGCGGTTTTGCTGCAAAGGCTCTTGTAACGCGCTTCCGCGGCTTGGCTTGCTGTCAAGATGATCACGGTAATGGCGATGATGGTGAGGTAGAGCTGAGTTTTGTTGCAGCCCGCCATTTTTTTTTTTTTCAATTATAAATTGTTGTTTTTAAAATTGGAAATAAATTATCATTGGCAATTTTCTAATTAAATTTCTTATTACGGTATGTTTAGAAAATATATTTTTTGTGGTTTCTGGATTATTGGTTATGGGTGATTTCTGATATTTGTTTTCTTGGTTACTATAAATCTGATTTGTTGTGGTTTAACTTCTTTTGAGGAGAAAAACTTCCTCGGATTATCGAGACTTTTATTGGATTAAGGATATCAAAGGGTTTTAATGTGTTTGAAATTGGAAATTTTTATTAATTTATTACAATAGTTCTCGTGGAAGAATATATCTAGTGGTTTATATTACTGTTATCGTTGTGTCATCATCCGGGTTCAAATCCAGTAGAATGTGTATAGATTATCGAGGAAAAGTTTGACTTGCAACTCAAGTAATCATTGCTTATACTGTTGTTAAAAAAACTTTATCATGTAATAGTATTGAGCACTAATGACTTTCCAAACTGTTATAGGAAATATCCTTAATTAATAGCCGGTTTACCTTTAATCGGTTTGTCTTTATTTATGGTTATGTTGGTTATGTGTTTTTGGTTTGTAAGTTGGTACGACAAACACTACTTGTAAGGCATGTTGCCATTTGGGGAAATCAATCAGAAAACTATCATCTTTGTCCTCTATCTCTCTCTCTTTACTCTGAACATCTATTATCATCATCCACGGATTACAACCTCCCTAAGGTGACATTCTTTCTCTTAGATCACCTTTTGGACTGTATATCCCCCTACCTTCGAGCTCTCGGGGAGTTCTAGGCTGGGATCTATTTATCAGACAGATTCAATGTCTCACAAACACTTAGAATATTTAAGTAAGTGTACTTAAATATTCTAAATGTTTGGAAAGTAAAACATTTGAAGTTGGTAATGGGATTGTGAATCATCTTATCTAGTTATCTTTAATGTAATTTTCTTTTTTCAAAAATGAAAAAGAACAACGAATTTTCTATTCCTAATTAATGAATAATGATGATGATTCTAGTTACTGTGTTTTTTTTTTGGAGAAGTCCAAATGTTTTGAAATTCTAAAACTATAAAAAAATGTTGGAAATCAAATAGTGAGTGCTTGTTATGAACTCATCAATGACGTCAAACGGTTGTTGCCATTTTTGACTAATTTAACACTCCAGAACATTGTGCTTTATCCACTCCACTCTTATAAATCCCACTAGGATCTGCTTCTGAATCACCCAAAACCCATTTTACTTGAGTACTCTTTTTCCCTAATCCTTGAGAGCAAATTGACAATGGCGGAAGCTCGCGGAGTACGGAGGATGAAGCTTGGGAGCCAAGGCCTTGAGGTTTCAGCTCAAGGTCTTGGTTGTATGGGTCTCTCCGCCTTCTACGGCGCTCCAACTCCTGAGACCAACGCCGTCGCTCTCCTCCGTCACGCCATCAACGCCGGCGTCACATTCCTCGACACCTCCGACATCTACGGACCCGAGACAAACGAGCTGCTCCTGGGCAAGGTAACAAGTTAGGCTTGATATTTAGGGTTCATAACAATCATCAAACACTGGATCTGTTTGTTATTTTCATGGCAGGCTTTGAAAGACGGTTTGAGGGAAAAAGTGGAGTTAGCAACAAAATTTGGGATCACAGCTTCTGAAGATGGAAAATTTGGTTTCAGGGGAGATCCAGAGTATGTGAGGTCTTCTTGTGAGGCAAGCTTAAGGCGTCTTGGTGTTACCTTCATTGATCTTTATTATCAGCATCGAATTGATACCACTGTCCCCATCGAAGTCACGGTAATGGCTTCTTCTTGGTTTGAGTTCTACTCCAACTTGTCTTCAATGCTACTGATAATCTTATAGAGTGCTCTGTTCCTTGTGCTGGTTTGTGTCACATTTTCCAAAGATTGGAGAGCTGAAGAAGCTTGTAGAAGAAGGCAAGATCAAGTATATCGGTTTGTCTGAAGCTTCAGCTTCAACAATCAGAAGAGCACATGCTGTTCATCCGATAACCGCTGTGCAAATAGAATGGTCCTTATGGTCAAGAGACGTTGAGGAAGATATCATTCCTACTTGCAGGTATGAGGAGGAATCAGAATCAGCCGTTTACATGTTTAATATCCATATCTTAATTCTTGTCTCTTTTGATCTACCTCTCTAGGGAGCTTGGGATTGGAATTGTAGCTTATAGCCCTCTAGGAAGAGGCTTCTTTGCATCAGGAGCCAAGATTGTTGAGAATCTTGAGCAAGATGATTACCGAAAGGCAAGTTTACATCATTGATAGATTCACTTCTTTATGCTGTTTAGAGCACAAATTCAAGATTTGGAGTCATTATCTCAGGATCTACCAAGATTCCAGCAAGAGAATCTAGACCACAACAAGATTCTCTACGAGAAAGTCTTAGAGATGGCGACAAAGAAAAGCTTGATTGATGTACCTTAGAGAAGATGTGGATACACTTACTTTGGCATTCAAACACTTGATTGATGTACCTTAGAGAAGATGTGGATACACTTACTCATTTGTGTTTCTATATTGCAGACTCTACCAAGATTCCAACAAGAAAACTTAGACCACAACAAGATTCTCTATGAAAAGATTTGTGCAATCTCAGAGAAGAAAGGGTGCACTCCTGCGCAATTAGCTCTAGCATGGGTTCATCACCAAGGAGATGATGTTTGTCCAATTCCAGGAACTTCCAAGATCGAAAACCTAAAACAGAACATTGGAGCTTTATCTGTGAAGCTCACTCCCGAAGAGATGTCTGAGCTTGAAGCCATTGCACGACCGGATCTTGTTAAAGGTGAACGCTATGACAATAACATGGCTACTTACAAGGACTCGGAGACTCCACCATTGTCTTCTTGGAAAGCAACATAATAAAACACATCTTTGGATTGCACAAGTTTCTCTTGTCTCTTCTCTTGAGTTTATGATCTGTTTGGTAACTTGTTTGAGTGTATACGCCAATAAGGAAAGTTTTATGTGTGTGTGTGTGTGTTTGTGGTGTCTGTGAACAAGTTTGCAATAAGAAAGAGCCAATGACTAAGAAATAAGAAAGAGCCAATGAACAAGTTTATGTACTACAGTGTAATGAGTTTACTTGTGTTGCAAGTTGCAAACAGAACACAAAACCTAAAAAGAGACCGGTTAAATGGCTAAATGGATCACTAATTCCCAAACCAATCAATTTCGGCTACTCTGATCGGTTTTAGTAATTGATTAAATTGGATAGTAAACCAATTTTTAAACCGTA
Organism: Erythrophleum ivorense; assembly: GCA_026724425.1. Taxonomy (NCBI): domain Eukaryota; kingdom Viridiplantae; phylum Streptophyta; class Magnoliopsida; order Fabales; family Fabaceae; genus Erythrophleum; species Erythrophleum ivorense. The sequence goes on from JAIUCV010000087.1 coordinate 1,051,169, forward strand.
GATTACTCTTTGGCTATTTTCTTCATCATCATTAACAAGTGTACAACAGTAACCAAATTCAGAGAACGAATCAAAACTCGATCGAGAGGTGTGAGAGAGAAATCCATAGCGAATTTCGGAGTCAGGAGGATGAAGCTAGGAAGCCAAGGCCTTGAGGTCTCAGCGCAAGGACTTGGTTGCATGGGCATTTCCGCTTTCTACGGTCCTTCCAAGCCGGAAACTGACGCCATCGCTCTCCTCCACCACGCAATCGATTCCGGCGTCACTTTCCTTGACACGTCCGATGTATACGGTCCTGAGACCAACGAATTGCTCATCGGCAAGGTTCAAATTTCAAAAATTCCCGATCTGCGATTTGATCATGTTTTATTCAATTTCCGCTCATTGAGATACTTTAGATGATTGGTTTTCGGAGTGATGGTCCAATGTAAACTTGTGAGAAACGAAGAAACAACATATTTGAAAGTGGAATTTGGCCTTGATTGATTCTCTTAGCTTCGCATATTGTAAAATGATTTTTCATTGTTGAGATTTTTGAATTTTTTGGTTGTAGGCTCTGAAAGGTGATGGAGTGAGGAAGAAGGTGGAGCTTGCGACCAAATTTGGAGCCACTTTTGCAGAGGGAAAGAGAGAAGTAAGAGGAGATCCTGCTTATGTGAGGAGTGCGTGTGAGGCGAGTTTAAAGCGGCTAGATGTTTCCTGCATCGATCTCTATTATCAGCATCGTGTCGATACTCGTGTCCCTATCGAAATCACTGTAAGTCTCCTCTTTCAAATCCTCCTTCATGCCATGGTTTCAGAGTTTCCAAGTTGGTTCGTCTTTGGCTCTGGATAATAGATTTTGGGCTTGTTTTACATTGTTTCCTCTGTTTTGTTTTGTGAAATTGGTATTCACTTAATTTAGGTGCTTTTTTTTTCTAGTATTCAAGGCTCTCTATTTTGGGGGCTTGCTTCTGATCTGCAACACTTACTCATCTTTATAAGAAAAGAAACACCTTTTGCTGAAATTGACCATCTATTTTGTGTGCTTACTCCAAGATGGGAGAGCTAAAGAAGCTAGTAGAAGAGGGTAAAATAAAGTACATTGGTTTATCTGAAGCTTCAGCCTCAACTATCAGAAGAGCGCATGCTGTTCACCCGGTAACCGCTGTACAGCTAGAATGGTCCTTGTGGACTAGAGACGTGGAAGAAGAAATCGTCCCGACCTGCAGGTACTCTAGTTTTCATCCTCCTTTCTTGATGCACTATATCCATCAATCATGTAACTTTATGTTTTTTTCTTTATTCAGGGAACTTGGGATTGGGATTGTAGCTTACAGTCCACTAGGAAGAGGCTTCTTTGCATCAGGGCCTAAGCTTGTTGAGAAGCTGGACAATGATGACTTCAGAAAGGCAACTACTACTGTTGTTTGCATTGAAAAGACTTGATTGATGAATCAAATGACTTTATCTATGCTCAGTTCTGTTTCTTATTTGCAGACTCTACCAAGATTCCAACTAGAAAACTTAGACCACAACAAGATTCTTTACGAGAAGGTTTGCGCAATGTCAGAGAAGAAAGGATGCACTCCTGCACAACTAGCTCTCGCATGGGTTCATCACCAGGGAGATGATGTTTGTCCCATCCCAGGAACCACAAAGATCGAAAACCTCAACCAGAACATTGGAGCTTTATCGGTAAAACTCACTCTCGAAGAGATGTCTGAGCTCGAGACGATTGGCCGACCAGAGTCTGTGAAAGGAGAAAGATACACTGCCATGGTGCCAACCTTCAAGAACTCCGACACTCCACCATTATCTTCCTGGAAAGCGGCTTAAAACCGGTTGAGAAGTTTCGATGATAATAGTGGTTGCGGTGTAGCTTATGTCAGGCTTGTCAGCCCAATACGAGGTAATTAATAATAATGTGGGAAGTTTTTGTGTTGCATCGTACTGAGTTCGACCTTATGCTAACTTTATCAAGTAAGAGACATTGGAAATAATACTAATAACTTTTAATAAAAGTAAGTAAGGAATATGTTTTGCTGAAACAGTAACACACAACTAAGACTAAAAACTCTTGCTCTGTAATTATTCATCTGTGGTGACTTTGTAAGCCTTGATCTGTCTAAGCAGATTCTTGGCGCGAGCGTCTGTTTTGAAATGATCACGAACAGGTTGCAAAATCTTATTCAAAGCTCTCGTAATCAGCAACAATCTCTTCAAAGCTTCTGAAAGTCTTGTTACCGCCATGTTGTTCCTTTCGCTCAACCGCACAAGCTCATCAAACCACGGCAAGACAATGTATTCGATGTATTCGAGGCATGGATTGCCATTCACAATCTTTGGAGGACAGTAAGCTCTTTCTTGATCTTCGCGTTAACTTCAGCCACCTCATCTTCCATAAAAATGGCATCATCACTTTTAGACATGTTCTCTTCTCCTTGTTTGAGACCCGGAAGCATATTCTTGTTATCACAGTCACAGTAGTCTCTCGCTAGCATTTTCACTTCTCTTTGATCCATCCCAAGCAGGCAAATATCAGCCTCGAGGAAGAAAATATGTGCAAGCTGCATGCATGGGTAGAGGATCTCTGCAGTACTCAGCTCATCGGTCTTAGTATTACGTCGTACCTTCTATTTGCAAGCAATGTCCGTCACAAGAGGCCAGTACTTGTCCGCCTTTAGCATTGATTACCTCCGACGACCACACAAACTCTACTTTGTCGTCATTGTTGTTCATCATCCCAACGGCTTTACATCACGACTCTGATTTTATTCAAGTCACCGCCTAATTCGTTGTTCATCTGAGCAAACCAATCGGCGATCACGATTTTCAGTCGGCAACTAGATGAAGTCATTTTATTCACGTTGATGACTTTCATCAGTCCCTGAGCGATGTGCATCCTTCCTGATGGTTCGAACCTGTCGTAGCAAATCGGAGATGCATGCCTTGTTAGTGAGGAGATTCTTTAGCTCTTCCTCTTCAATGCATTCCTCAGTACCGATGCTTCTAACAATCTTGTATCTCCTTTCAACCTCTTCGCTCACCGGAGAAGACGGCGGCTGACTACTTGATGCAATGGAAACAGTCTCCATATCGGACGATAAGAGTGTTTGCGATATCTGAAGAAAGATTATTAGTGTTAGGGTTAGGGTTTTGTTTTTTGTTCACTGATTCTCAAAGTGATTATATTTTATAGAGCTAGCTTGCCTAACTCAGTTAAATAAAATATTAAAAAAAAAAAAAATTAACCGACTAAAAACCGAAACAAACTTAGTCGCTTGTTTTTTGTTAATAAACTAGTAGCAGACCCGCGCGTTTGCGCGGTGTGACGTTGCGTTTTCGTTGCAAAACTAATACCCTAATAACCAAAACTTCAACTTATACCTTAATCACCAAAAATTGCATCATAGGTTTCTCAATTTAATTGATTTTAATTTCTGTAGAGTGTGAGTCACTATCGGCAAAGACCAAGATGCATGCTACAAATGTTTAACATGCCACAAAATTACATTATAAAGTATGTAAATCTCTTTGACTAACTTCAAAAAGTTAATTCATTATGTTACAATCAAGAAAAGATCACGAAATATTAGCCTCTCATAATGGTTAACGGAATTAAAAAACAACTTAAAAGATTTGTAACACTTAGTCTGAAAGAAAATGAAATGTTTATAATTTATTTCTATTAAATCCAATCTCAGATCAAAATAAACTTGCTGGAAACTAAGTACATGAGAACATCGGTTTTCTCTAGTCTAGTAAACTTTTTCGTAGCCTTATTCTTCTTAGTCTCATGCTCTGTATTTTTAATTCATTTTCCTCCATAGTGTTCTCCAACATAATTTTGACTATGCAAAGCTCGGTTTGATGTAGATTGGAGACCAAAAGATAAGAGTTCAGTTCTCCAGCAAATTCTACAGCTTTTAATGGAAGGACCAGCTGCACATTGATGACCACCGACCGTGACGAAGGATAGTTCAAATAAGGTAAATGAAGTAGTTTTATTACCAGTTGTGCATCTCCTCTGTTTTGTCTTGCCATCTCTTTGTGTTCTCTAATCAACTGAGACATTCATCTCATATCTAATCAAATCTTTAATTCTTTTGACACAATGGAGATTACTTCATTAACTTACCCGCTGCTATCTTTATCAAAGTATTGGAATGCTTTGTGCAAATGTTCATCTCTTTCCAATCTGTGTCTATGCATCCTCGCCCAATAGATTCTCGCATCTCTCGGTGCTCCAAGTGCTCGAAGCAGTCTGTAACACAAATGTAGCCAAGAAATACAATGTTATGTCTCTCTTTCTTAACACCAAAAACTTTGTAAAGATCACTCATTTTACCTTGTTACTTCCTTGGCGTTTAATGGACAGAGACCGGCGAGTTTCCTCTCGTTAGAAGTCATGCTAGATTTTGCTGTTAAGAGCTCAGGCCGCTTGATCCTCTCTGTTTACGCAATCTCATTATACTTTGAGCTCAAACCAGAGAGACAGCCAGTTCTCACCCACACATCTTTCTCCAATCGAAGATGAAGCGCAATGTAAGGTCCTTTGTTCCTCATTCTCTCTGCAAGCTTCTTTCCTCCGCAAAATTGAAAGAACCCCAAGCACACACCATAATGTCCTCTCTGTCTTGATGTTGGTACCCAGTCAAGCACACAACTAAGCTTTTAGCCCCTGGAATCCCATTCAAATTCTAAGAGGCCTGAACAAAACCTGCCAAATTACGCAATATGATAACCCCTTGAGTAAAACTTGTTACTGATATCTTCTTATTCTCTTTTTTGGATTTAATCATAAGAAACTGACCGATTTTTCATCTATAAGCATTCCAACATCAAAGCTGTGATCAACCAATGACCTAGTGACAACCACCTTCCCACTGCTACGGGCAGCAACACATAACGGATCATCCTATAATATCCCAAAGCAAAGTAAGATCTTTTTCAACTGCGAAGACATAATAGAGAGAGAGAGAGAGCAAAAAATAGAGATAAGACTTACATAAACAAACTTATCTACAATGAGGTGAGCACAGGTTTCGTTGCATTGCCCAACATCAATACCACCACTACCCAGAAGCTTGGATCGTAACTGTAGTGAGATCATTGGACAAAATTGACACAAAAATATGTCAATGAATCAGAAATCTAGCGAGTAAATAACTTGTAATCGTTTTACAAAACAACGGAGATTGCTCAAAACAATCAGAAACCCTTGATATGAAAACCACATCTCTTATTAAACAAAGAAAAAAAATCACAAAATCAATCGCATAACACGTTCTGGGAAAATCAAAGAGAACGGAGAGAAAATAGAACACGCTGGAAAACGAAATTAATCCCAGAAATTGAAAGACTATGAGAATCAAACAGAGAAGAAACGGCTTACCCCAGACGATAAACCCGTCAGAGAAAAAGTGGCAACTTGTTCTAAAGACTAAAATCCTAAATCGATGGGATTTGCAGACTTTTTCCTGTAATTATATTTGCGTGTGAACCGGGTCGGTTTTCGAAATTAGAGAATTAAATGTCTGATGTCTAATACGATCCGGTTTTATTTAAGTTGTATAAAGGTCCGCGTCCCGATTCGAATCAATTTGGGTGGGCTATTCTCGATTTAAGTCTATTCGGTGGGTTATTCGCGAGTCATCGAGTCAACTCGGCCGAGTTAGTTTTTTTTGTTTTTTCCAGACACTTTTAACCTCTGCTATTCCTGCATCCAAACAGAATTCATTCATTAATCTAGTGGCATTCTCTGTAAATACATGGGTTTTTTAGTCTTTTTTTTAAATTGTACTTCTCAATTAATATTGTAGAGATTCATAACTTTGGAAAGTTATATTAAACTTATCTAACTGAAAATTAAATTTGGAAACCGAAAATTAACTTTGGAATTTCTCCATAATTCATAACTTTTTTTTTTTGTTAATAAATTCCATTTTATTTTCGTAGAGAAACAAAAAAGCACCAACTAAAAAAACAAAAACTTGATTCCCAAGCTATTTTGTACTATACTAGTGTCTGACCCGCACAGCAGTGCAGTGCAGTGAGGGATTATGTTTTTGTTTTTTGTTTTTTTTCTTCTTTTTATAACATGTTTTAATTTTAGTGTTAGTTTAAGAGTTGTATGTTTTTTTTTGTTATATGTTCTTTTCTATTAAAATTGTCAAGTATGTTGTTAATTTGAATCTGAATTTTTGTATTAAGTGATTCAATTTTTGCAGTATTGACTATTGATTATACTGTCTTTATTTATTAATAATAATAAAAATACAATAACCAAACACATGTCCAAACAATAAAATATTACATCATGGTTATGTTATAACTGTTATCCCTAATATACTAAAAGAGAAGCATTTTTAAAAATTAACATTTCTCTCATGTGGTATTAACAACTTTGCCATGCTTAGGTGTTATCACCAGGTTCATTTTCAAGACAAATCTATAAAGAGAATAACAATTTAAATAGTCATTTGATTTTAATGTTTTTCACTCAATTTTATCATATGTAATTTAGGACTATGATTAATGTTTTATTTTGTATTTTTACCTTTTTTAAAAATTATTTAAAATGTTTAATTTTCACACTGTAAAACAAAGATAAGAACCAAACCATCAAATTAATATGTCGCATAAGATTTCGAGTTATGTAAATAGACATCTTTAAGTTAAAAAACATTAGAGTAAAATATCACCTCGTGCAGGGCGCGTGTCCAACCCTAATACCAACTTAATCTAGAATCTGAATAGCTCCAAACTTTTATATACTCTTGAATAAAATATGTTTGTGGTTTCAGTTTAATAAAAAATGAAAAAATACATTTATGGATAGACTTCAAAATCATGTAATGACATTATGTAGAACCTGAAACAAAGAAGTTTGCTGTGTTGTCGACAGATCATATTTGCAATATTTACAAATTAGTTTTTGAAATTTTTTCTATATCATCATCTAAGATTAATTTTTTTTCTAAATTTTAGATTTGGAATATCGATAGATATAGAAAAAACATGTATAAGTTTTTAGTAACACCAAAAATCTACTTAGAATTTATATTAGGAAAATTTCTTAATTTAAGATAATGGTTTAAATTATATAAATTATAAATAATTATCTTTTATTTAGTATCAAAGTTCCTTGGATTTGGTATTATCATTAGTTTTTTAAAATTTTTTTACCTTTTTTCAGATTCTAATTGATAATGCATAAAACGGAAATATTTGATTATGGTATTATCTACTCTAATTTTGGTATTATCATCTATAATTGAAACATATATTTTTAGAGTTTTGGAAGTGGCACATGAACCGCGAAATTAAAAGAATCGATTGTTGGTTTAAGTGAACCAAACATTGGTTTGATTTAAGTGATATTTTATATTACTAAATTAACCCTCACTATACCTGTTTTCAAACAGATTTTATTCATAAAGAAATATGTTTTTTTTGTCCAAAAAAAAAGAGATAGTACTTCTCAATCTATCTATCTATTATAATATTGTGTAGTTACCATGTTTCTCCCTACATGAGGCTGACATTTGTCCTCACATATTTTTGACACATGTCATCATTTTAAATTCAACATCTATTATTTTTCATATTAATTTTTTTGGTCAAACAACATTAATTTTTTTGGTCAAACAAACATTTATTTCATATAAATTACACAATTATCACATTCAATTTATACAATATGTAAATCTTATATGTAATAATAATAATAATAGTAATAATAATAATAGGTAATCCATTGATTATATTTTATTTTCTCCAATAACCCCACAAAAGAATATAATTAAATTAAATTTTTATAACTACTAATTTGTTGCAGCCAATAAAATTCTATAAAAAATGTGATAAGCAAAAAAATATGCAATTAAAAAAAAAATCTAAAATTTAACATATTATAGGGCACCATATTTCTCACTCTCTGAGAGGCTGCCATGTGTCACCCTTATTTTTTGACACATGTCCTCTTTTGAAATTCAACATCCATTTTTTCATATTAAATTTTTTGGTCAAGCAAACATTTATTTCATATAAACTACACAATTAAACCACATTCAATTCACACAAAATAATAGAGTGTAAATATTTGTTTCATATAAACTATCAAATTAAACTACATTTAATTTATGCAATATGTAAATCTTTTATCTAAATGGAAGAACAATCAATATACCGATACAATTTTTATTTTTATTTTTTAATATATCATTACATTATGTTTATATTAATAGTTTTGGTACTACTTCCGAAGTCATATTCATTGGTGAGTTCATGAAACTTAAGCAATATATTATAACATTCGTATCTATCTTAATATATAGAGGGAATTGCCTCATATAACCCACAATTTGATTTGAAATGCAAAAATAGACCCCCTATTGCACTTATGTCAAAACTAATCTTTTGGAGTTGCCAAATTACAAACCTCACCCTTCTGAACAAAGAAAAAACGCTAACCTTTTGACTGTTATACCCCGAAGTCTAACTCTGAAGTCTAACTCTGACGTCTAAATCTGAAGTCTAACGCTGAAGTCTAACTCTGAAGTCTACTCATGACGTCTAACTATGAAGTCTAACTATGAAGCCTAACTATGAAGTCTAACTCTGAAGTCTAATATATAATAAAATCTTAAATTTAAAGTTTAAAATTTATAAAAAATATTTTGATAAACTTATTTACACATAAATTTAACACAGACAATTACAATCCATATAAAATAATATGAAAAGAAATTAATCAATTTAAATCAAGTAAGACAAATTATGTTAAAATACAGTTAGAAATTTGTGTGAAGTCTACTCATGAAGTCTACCAAATAACAAAATCTTAAATTTAAAGTTTAAAATCGATAAAAAAAAATTTTGGAAAAAAAATTTATGGATAATTTAAATAAACACAACTTCTATCTATGTAAAATAATATTTCATGAAAATGAATCAATTTATAAGTTTCATGAGTAAACCATCACCAAGCTTAGTGGTTGAGGTTTAATGTGTAGGGTTTATCATTGTCATTGTTAGGGTTGAGAGAATTTTGCAAAAAACAAAATGTTTGTGGTTCGTTTAACGATTTAGAGGTCATGAATTCGTACTTTATAATGTTAATTGCGATTATGTAAACATAATTAACGTTTACTAGAAGTTTTTTCTTAAAAATTTGATTTAGGGTTTAGGGTTAGTTAGACTTCACAGTTAGACTTCACAGTTAGACTTCACAGTTAGACTTCACAGTTAGACTTCTTTATGAAGTATGAAACCCAAAAAAAACAGGGGGGAAACGAAATATTTTTGCGGGAAGCGGAAATAAGGGTTAGTTAGACTTCATAAGTAGACTTCATAGTTAGACTTCACAGTTAGACATTTGTGTGAAGTCAACTCATGAAGTCTACCAAATAACAAAATCTTAAATTTAAAGTTTAAAACCGATAAAAAAAAATTTTGAAAAAAAAAATTATGGATAATTTAAATAAACACAACTTCTATCTATGTAAAATAATATTTCATGAAAATGAATCAATTTATAAGTTTCATGAGTAAACCATCACCAAGCTTAGTGGTTGAGGTTTAATGTGTAGGGTTTATCATTGTCATTGTTAGGGTTGAGAGAATTTTGCAAAAAACAAAATGTTTGTGGTTCGTTTAACGATTTAGAGGTCATGAATTCGTACTTTATAATGTTAATTGCGATTATGTAAACATAATTAACGTTTACTAGAAGTTTTTTCTTAAAAATTCGATTTAGGGTTTAGGGTTAGTTAGACTTCACAATTAGACTTCACAGTTAGACTTCTTTATGAAGTATGAAACCCAAAAAAAACAGGGGGGAAACGAAATAGTTTGGCGGGAAGCGGAAATAAGGGTTAGTTAGACTTCACGGTTAGACTTCGTGTTGTAGTCTACTTAATAATCACAACTTAAATTTAAATAATTAAATTGTAGCAAATTCTTTTGATTAAAAAATTTATACATAAATAAGATGTAAACATTTATCATCTATGAAAAATAAAATTGTATAAAAATGAATCCATATAAGGGTCAGTTAGACTTCATTACTAGAGTTTATAGTTAGACTTCACAGTTATACTTCATTATGAAGTATGAAACTAAAAAAAAAACAGGGGGGAAACGAAATATTTTGGCGGGAAGCGGAATATTAGGGTTAGTTAGACTTCATTATTAGACTTCATAGTTAGACTTTACTGTTAGACTTCACATTTAGACTTCACGGTTAGACTTCATAGGTAAAACCGGCATATTAACTGTTCAATGGTTGGTCGAATTGGGTATAATAAAATGTTAACCGACCACAATCGAGATCTAACCGGTAATCACAATCTCACGAATTACTGACCCAAAATTAGGGTTTCACTTTCACATTTCACAATTCACTTTCACTTTCACATCCGTCTGTTCCGTTCCGTTCTCTATCTCTCTCGAATAGGCGATTTGCAAATCCGTCCGCTCCGTCTCGTTCTATCTCTCTCATTCCTCGTCGATCTCCTTCGCTGTCGAAGTCAGACAGATCCACCATTGTCGCCACCGCCGCAGTTTCCTCTTCCTTCTCTCAAGTATACTTCTGTAAGTCCTATTCATCTATATATCTTGATACAAGTCACTTTCCCTATATTCCCGTTATACTCACTCAGTTTCTCCGTTTTGAACTCGACCGCCGCCGTGGTTTCCGCTGGTCGTGGTTTTCCCTCGCTTTTGCACCTGTGTAATCGAACGACCTAAACCTTCGCTTTTTGCCGGTGGTGAGTTCTCCCTCTTTAACTATTTTTTATCTCTATACCTCCATCTAACACTCGTCTAAACGATTGTATTCTGTCGCAGGTCTGCATATACCCGTTCCACGTTTTTTAGTAGGTAAAAAACTCTTTCCCTTGGGCTTTGCCGGCTATTTTACGTATGAAATTAGGGCGGCTTATAATTTAGACTTTCTATTTAGACTTCGTAGTTAGACTTCATAGTTAGACTTCATACCTTCAGAGTTAGACTTCAGAGTTAGACTTCATAGTTAGACTTCAGAGTTAGACTTCAGAATTAGACTTCATAGTTAGACTTAAACTGTTAGACTTCATAAATTTGCTATTGTCTCCCTGTTTTTTTCCTTAACATCTAATATGCTTCTCCATGTTTTAACTGTGTTTACAGGATGGAGCCGGTTATATTTCCCAGGAGGTTTTTCACAGAAGGAGAAGAACCGGAATATGACCGAAGCATTGGTTATTTCAGCAAGAACAGTGAGTTGTGGGCGAAATTGCATCTTCTACTGACAGAGGATGAATGGAGTGAGCTTGAGAGTTCCAAGCTCGGTGTCCTCTTTAAGTTCACGAAGATCAACTTCAAGTGGGCATCGAAGGTTGTGCAAAGTCTGCTCGCTATGGGCGTAGAATGCGATAAGAAGTTTGAGATATGGAGTGTTGTGGGTGTACACCCACTGCGTTTTTCATTGCACGAGTTCGAACATATCACCGGGCTCAACTGTGAGTATAAAGAAGCATTGACGAGGCCCGAGACAGTTGAGACAGACGATATGATAGCTTTCTGGCAGAAGCTTGGTGTGAATACCAAGGTTGGTCCGAGCATTGAAAACCTTGTAGCAGCGTGCAGAAATGCTGGAAATTGGAGCAGAGAGGATAGGCTGAGGTTGGCTTATTTGGCCATATACGCTGGCTTTGTTCATGCTCGCAAACCCAGCACCCATACACGAGTGGAACTGGCTAGTCTAGTTATGGACTTAGACAGATTTGAAAGTTACCCATGGGGGCGAGTAGCTTTCAAGACCCTCATCAAGTCTGTAAAGAGGATAGATCAGACCAAACCGTATACTCTGGACGGGTTTGCTGAAGTTTTGCAAGTGTGGGCGTACCATGCTATGCCACAATTCGGACAAGACAACGGTGATCCGAGGCCTAATAATCCTGAGCCACCGCTGCTGGCATTCAACGGAATCAAAGGGAAGCGATATATTATAGAAAACATGAAGAAGCAGGTAATCCCTTGCCTAATACTGTTTGCATATATTCTGTTTGCATTAGAATTCAGAATTAGACTTCAGAATTAGACTTCAGAGTTAGACTTCACAGATAGACTTCAGAATTAGACTTCATTTCCTGTTTTTAATAATTTTCTGTTTGCATTTCCTTGACCTGTTTTTAATAATTTTCATTTACAGACTGTGTTCAATCACATGACAATGGTGGGCAGGGAAGAGATGTACCCACTTTAGGACAACGATGTAGAGGACTTGAAGGTTGACAACATCCTTGGGGCTCTGTATGGTGCATTTGGTGGACCATGGATCTGGAAACCAGCTGACTGGGCCCCGATTGGGATATACATGGCAAAGACTGTGAAGTCAGGGAAGTCTGCGAAGTCAGAGAATGTTGAGAAGTCTTCTGGCTTGAAGAGACTCCATGATAGCGTTGCCGATGATGATTATGAAGCATTCAGTCTTCATAAAAGGGGTCGGACGTCTGGTTATCCATCCGTGGAGCCCTCTGGTGATGGGTGGAAGAGTCTGGAGGCGAAGATAGTGGAGCTGTTTGATCGGTTCTCCAAACAGCACTTTGCCGAGCTGAAGCTTGGGTTTGAAAGATGCGATGAGAAGATTCAAATGCTCACTACGGAGGTGGTTGCGATGGGGAGCCTTCTCGAGAAGCTGAGGCATCCAGCGGCTGAAGAGCATGTGAAGTCCAACGATGCCAATCTCAAGCAGGATCAAACCGGTGGTCCGGTTAGTCCCGTTCATTCCCCGCAAACTTCTAAATGTGATAACAATCATAGGCGTAAGAGTAGAAGAGTTCCTACTAGAATTAAGCCGCATTGTGTTTACCAATTGTTCAGATAGATGGCGATGAGGCGGAGAAAGTTCCTTGCGAGGAGAGTGTTGGCAATGAGGATTCGGAATGCCATTTTATCCGAACACATATCCCAACTGCCGCTGATGATGCCGAGGAGAAAAGGAAGCAAGAAACTCGAATCCGGACTGAAAATATTGCCGCACGCGCCAGAAATGCGAGAACGAGGAAACTTGCGCCCTCACAGCAAGGTGATTTTGAAGGGAACAGCACAGTTAAGAGGATTATCCCTAACGAGCCGTTTCCACCTGAGCTCCCTATCCCTAACAAGCCGGATCCACCAAAGAGAAGACACCACCGGCGAGCAAGCCTATCCCTAAAGCGAAGACACCACCGGCGAAGACAACACCGGCGAAGACAACACCTGGTGGATATGATCCATTCGCTGTAGCGGTAGAGGAAGAAAAGAGGCCAATGTTGGACTACTTGGCTACATTACCGTGAGTCTCCTAAAACGTGATCCTGTATGCTGTGATAAATTACGACTGTTACTAAAGAACTTCTCACTGTTTCAGGGGGCATCCGACTGTCAAACCGGATGCGGAGCAGTTCCCAATCTGGTCATGGTGGTATCTGTTGCTTACAACGGAAGAGTGGCTTAGAGATACGGTAAGACTTCTGCATTAGACTTAACAATTATACTTCTGCATTAGACTTCACAGATAGACTTCACAGTTAGACTTCACATGTAGACTGTGAATGTGCGGAATTATCACATTTAGACTTCACAGTTAGACTTCACAGTTAGACTTCACGGATAGACTTCACATTTAGACTGTAAATGTAGGATTTATCACATTTAGACTTCACAGATAGACTTCACAGATAGACTTCACAGTTAGACTTCACAGATAGACTTCACAGATAGACTTCACGGATAGACTTCACTATCTAACAATGTATTTTTCTGAATGTAGCACGTGGATGCTTGGGTCAGAATGATGAATACTCGGCTGCAGCAGCATCTAGAATGGTTTAGGAGTGACCGGATATGCTTCTTGGATAGTAAGGTCCCCCAATATTGGGAGAGAGACTGGCCCAAGTTTGAAACATGCGAGCTTCTGCCTGCTTTGGCGCTGGACTACTACTATGGTAGGAAACCGAGCTACTGCGCGACCGACAAGCGCTGGGGAGTTTATATCGATGATATATACATTCCCCTGAGTGTAAGACAGAAGCATTGGGTCGCCCTGCATATCTCCATACCAAAGAGGCACATTGTGGTATACGACAGTCTACCGAGTACCATCAGGAAAGCTGAGATCATTAAAGTGGTGGAACCGTATGCTGTGATGATCCCGCACCTTCTTAACGAGGCGGCTCTGAGCGAAGACAAACATCGATTCCCGAAGGATAAATTCACGATCGACCGTCCGACAAAAGGTGTGCCACACCAAGATAATGGTGGAGATTGCGGTGTGTTTGTCTTGAAGTACATAGAGTGTCTCTCACTTGGATATGAAACCTTTCCAACATCCTTGCGCCCACGAAATGTCCCTTCGATGAGGGAGAAGATTGCATCTGATTTGTTCAGAGAGGTCCAATGTCGCGGACCCATAGATAACGATGACTGGGAAGGTTTGGACATATATGATGAGTAATGATGTTAATAGTTTGTATTTATGGTATATAGTAGACTCTAATTTAACGGTTATGCTATGCTAGTTAGGCTAATTATTTTTTGTAACCTATCAACATTGTAGAGTCCCAACATTGTATTGCATAATATATTAAAGTATTTAACATTTCAAGTAATTTTAGACTTCACGGTTAGACTTCACGGTTAGACTTCACAGATAGACTTCACATTTTTAAATATAACAAGCATTCAAGCTCCAAAAGCTCGATTTTAGCTACCTAAAACGGTTCAATTCTGAAATAATTTTAGACTTCACATTTAGACTTCACGGTTAGACTTCACTGGTAGACTTCACGGTTAGACTTCACAGATAGACTTCACATTTTTAAATATAACAAGCATTCAAGCTCCAAAAGCTCGATTTTAGCTACCTAAAACGGTTCAATTCTGAAATAATTTTAGACTTCGCATTTAGACTTCACGGTTAGACTTCAGAGATAGACTTAAAGGCTTCATTGGTGTCTCTGTTTCCTATGACGAAAGAATCACCGAAAGTATTCACTTTGCAACTAAGTATTCACTTTTCAACTAAGTGAATACTTTCTGGATTCTTTCGTCTTAGAAAACACTAGAGTACGAAGCGCCGGAGATCGAAGAGGACAAATAGCGGAGAAAGGAAAGAGCGACAACGAGAGAAAGAAGAAGAAAAAGAAGAAAAAGAAGAATAAGAAGAAGCAGAGGAAGAAGAGTACTTCAGAGTTAGACTTCACATTTTCAAATATAATAAGCATTCAAGCTCCATTTTAGGTACCTAAAACGGTTCAATTCTGAAATAATATTAGACTTCACAGATAGACTTCACAGATAGACTTCACAGATAGACTTCAGAGTTGGACTTCACATTTTCAAATATAACAAGCATTCAAGCTCCATTTTAGGTACCTAAAACGGTTCAATTCTGAAATAATATTAGACTTCACATATAGACTTCACAGATAGACTTCACAGATAGATTTCAGAGTTGTACTTCACAGTTTCAAATATAACAAGCATTCAAGCTCCATTTTAGGTACCTAAAACGGTTCAATTCTGAAATAATATTAGACTTCATAGATAGACTTCACAGATACACATATTCAAGTGTTCACACATCATATTTTTAAAAACAACACATAAAATAGAATTCATGGGTTTACTTCAAAGGTAGACTTTCGTAAGGCCATATCAGTCTTCAGCGACCTGTAGGATTTACAAACGGGAAATTGTCAATATCTGTCGATGGGGGTACAAACCATTCCCATGACTCATTATCCTCAGTATCAACAATCGCAAAAGCTAATGGTAATATTTGAAAGTTGCCGTCCTGTCCGGCAGCGATAAGTAGAACTCCCCCATACTTCCCAGTAAGATGAGTCCCATCCACCACAATCACTCTCCTCAAATACTGAAAGCCAGCTATTGAAGCTCCGAAAGATATAAAACAGTACTTGAAACGGTCCATTGAGTCGCACACCAAGTCAGTCACACTTCCTGGGTTTGCTTCCTTAATTCTTTGCAAGTAAGAAGGCAGATTCGCGTATCCATCTTCTCCTGTTCCCCACACCAATTCTTGAGCGTGTTTAAGAGCTCTGTACGAAGCAGTATAGTTGAGCTTCATTCCAAACATAACCCTCATTGAGTCTCTGATGTGTTGCGGCACAATTCCGTCGATGATTCCGACCCGCTCGACAAATAGATGTCCAATATAGTTCGCTGTACAGCGTCTACGATTACCTACTCGGTCAGACACAGAACATGTATGCGACTTCATGTACTTTGTCACCCAAAACGTAGTGGCTTCGTTCTTGACAGCCGCTCTAACCATCCAAGCGCATCCAGCCACTTTGCATTTGGCCACAAACAGTTTTGTAGTAGACTTATCTACTCTGAACGTGAATCTTAGCATCACCGCCGTCAAACGCAACTCAGACAGAAGTTCTGCCTTGCTGTCCAAACTCTGGTGCTCATAGATATTGTCTTCCCAATTATCCGTCCGTCTACGCTGACCACCAAGACGCCCTCTAAGACGGGCATCATCGAAAGGAATTTTCGTCTCACACACGTCTTCATCTTTCACTTTACCGTACTCACTATAGTCCGCGTGAGTATCATCGTCCACATCATAAGCATTTTCCCTTGTATCACCCTCGTCATCACAACCCGAATATAGTCCTTCTTCATAAGCTTCATCTGAGTTCGCGGCCCATTCTTCATCGAACTCTTCATCCTGATTTTCAGTCTTAGATCCATCAACGTGGTCTTGATCCTTCCCTTGGCTAGAGACACAAAGTCGTACAACATGAGTTCTACTTAGCTGGATCAAGCTTTGGACTTGTCTGTCATTTGTGACAAACATAGGAGGAGAATCAATAGGCAATTGCTGACTGAATGCATCTGGTAATGGATATGATAAATCCAGACGCTGTCCGTTCATGCTCACCGAATAATCATCTAAGGCCATTTGAACAAGCTCATCATGTGTACAACCATCTGTCAATGAGAACATTCGACCTCCTTTGCGATGATCAACCTCAAAATGCCATGACATATTGTCCTTTCTTACCCATTCTCCATAAACAGAAGCAATGTACACCATTATCTGCAAGTAAACAAATATCAACCACGTTAGAAATGCTAAGGAAAAAACATGGTAGACTTCGCAGTTAGACTTCACAGTTAGACTTCACAGTTAGACTTCACCGTGAAGTCTACTTGATAATGTCTAAAGTGCTAATCAAACAAGAAAACCATTTTCACGTTGTATATAACGAATAAGCATGTCAAACCCACACACAAGCAACTAAACAGACTAATACAACTAATTGTTCAAGAAAATCTTAGAAATTAATTATACATTTTCCAAAAATGCGTTTTTAAAAAAACATTCAATATTAGACTTCATTATGAAGTCTAACTCTGAAGTCTATCTGTGAAGTTTAACCGTGAAGTCTATCTGTGTTGTCTAACCGTGAAGTCTATGTGTGAAGTCTAATAGGTTAGTTTTGCAATATATCAACCAAATACGTTTTTCGTGAAGTCTATCCGTGAAGTCTGCTGAGTAAAAAAGGTTAGTTTTGCAATTGACTTTGGCTTGACTTTTGGGGAAGTCTAACTGTGAAGTCTATTTAGGCCGATTAGACTTCAAAATAAAGTCTAACTCTGTTGTGAAGTCTAACTGTGAAGTCTACGCCAATAATTAGACTTCAGACGGGTTAGTTTTGCAATTAATTGAAATGTTTTGACTTTGGAGGTAGACTTCACCGTGAAGTCTATTTCGATAAACGTTGACCAGTAGACTTCAACAGGAAGTCTATCGCGTAATAGACTTCATTTTGAAGTCTAATCGGCCTAAATAGACTTCACAGTTAGACTTCCCCAAAAGTCAAACGAAACTCAATTGCAAAACTAACCTTTTTTACTCAGTAGACTTCACGGATAGACTTCACGAAAAACGTATTTGGTTGATTTATTGCAAAAACTAACCTATTAGATTTCATAGATAGACTTCACGGTTAGACTTCATAATGAAGTCTACCCCGTATTTTTTTGTTTTCAAAGGATTTCGAAGTAGACTTCACAATGAAGTCTACTCACCGAAATTTTGTGAAAGTCAATTGCAAAACTAACCTATTCGTTGACCAGTAGACTTCATTGTGAAGTCTACTTTGCTACAAATATGTGAAATTCATTCAAATCGACCGGATTTTTACCTTGCCGTGATCTTAAGTTACGTTCAAGACCAAGAAATCCGATTTAGAGCTTTAGCAAACTTCCCCAACCGTTAGAATGATCTCTCACACCGACAATGGTAAGATCTAAGAACATAAACTTTGAAAAGATGAAAATGTGAGTTTTTGGGTGAAAATGGAGAAGAAATTGAAGAATATAAGTTGATGAGTTGATGAGATGATAGAATGAGTTTGTCGATATGTTTGAAGAAGAAATCATGCATTCAAAGCTTGATTTCGGTTGATCTTGGTTGTTGGATGAATTGATGGTGATGGCATTTTCGTGAATAAGTGAAGAAGATGAGGTTTCTTTAGACATTTGATTTCATAGTTAGACTTCACGGAGAAAAGTAATGGCATTTTCGTTATTAAGTAAATATGAGAAGGGTGAAGAAGGTAAAAAAAATCACATTTTGCAATGGGGGTTATTTTTGCAATTGACCCCAATTCTTGGGTTATTTTTGCAACTGACCCTAATATATATGAATATTAAATACTCCACATAATAATTAGATCCGCCTAATTTGCTACTTCATGTGTTTTCTGAATTATTATTGCATGTTTTAAGAAAGACTATGTGTTTTAATCCTTCTTAAACTATAATTTATTTTTTTTCCTTTTTTTTTGGTTTTTCATTATCTTTAGTTTAAAAACAATTATTCCTCACCAAATCAATTCATATGTATTCATTATAAAAAAACATTTGCACAAAATCAATTCATATGTATTCATTATAATTTTTTTTTGTCTGCTAACATATATTTTTTTGTTCAATTAAAACACTCAATTTTCTATTCAACATTATTAGAAAAATAATTATATATGTACTTAACAAAAACTAAATTTTAAAAAACCATATCAAAACGTTTTAAAATTTTTAACTATAAAATCAACAAGAAAACATCTAAATCATGTGTAAAATGTACTTTCAAAATATTTATTTGTTTTGATTTTTTTTTTTAAATCACTTAGCTACATTGATATGTACATTAAATACACTTTTACTAGAAAACCTGTAAATCTTGTATAAAATGGACTTCCAAAATATTTATTTGTTTTGATTTTTTTTTTTTAAATCACTTACCTATATTAATATATACATTAACTACACATTTACTCATACTAAAATTTATTTAATTAGAAAATTAAACAATATTGGGATTAAATGTGAGTACATGTTCCTCCTCACCAAACCAATCCTTATGTATTCATATAATTTTTTTTGTCTACTAAAAAATATATTTTTGTTCAATTAAAACACTTAATATTTTATTTAACATTAATTAGAAAAAACTATATATGTACTTTAACAAAAACTAATTATTAAAAATCATTTCAAAATTTGAAAACAAATTTCAATATTTTACTCAACATTATTAGAAAAAACATATATGTACTTTAACAGAAAATAAATTTTAAAAACCATATCAATTTTTTAAAAAACAATTTTAACTATAAGATCAACAAGAAAACATCTAAATCATGTATAAAATGTAACTATCAAAATATTTATTTGTTTTGAGTTTTTCTTAAATCACTTACCTACATTATATGTACATTAACTACACATTTACTCATACTAAAAAATATTTTTAGAAAATAAAAAAATATTGAGATTAAATGTAAAATAAACTTAGCTCAATATTTAATGTCTAATAACTCTTCATAATTTTTTTAAAAAAGAGAAATTAATATACAACGAGCAGAAGCTCATAGGAAAATAATACAACAATAATTCAAATAATATACACCTTCAAAACCACCAAATGGACAATATACTATTTTCATTATATTATAAGAGTCCATTTACACCACCGTACGGAAACCAACTTCAACTAGACGATCCTTTTTACCACCGATCAAATAATACAACCAATTAATTCAAACTTCAAATATTCTCTTTTTTTGTGTGCAAACAAAACTTCAAATATTCTCTTAGACAACTATATTATCATCTTGAGACGACACCGCATGATGTCTAGAAGTTTTTTCAAAATTGTGGATCTCAACCCAAATTCATCAAGAAGATTAGATGTCAACCGAGTAATCAAAGACCTATAAACAATGCAAAAACAAGCTATGAAAGAAAAACAAGAAATAGTCACAACCTTCAATACAATAAATTTACACAATTGTTTCTAACAACAGTTGTTAAGTGTTTCAAATTATCCTCCAGATTTCGTAAAACTTCATTACAAAATGAATAAATTTCACTATACCATTTCTAATTTTCAATGATATATAATTAGCATATAATATTTAATTCAATCATATCAAATAGAAAAATTAATTGTTAAAAAAAATATATGGTCAAACAAAACAAAAAACCCACCACGTAGTAAATTTAAATGCATAATTTTGACCAGCATAAAATACTAATAATAAGAAATAATTTTTCATAAGAACAAGTTTCCGCGCAACGCGCAGACTTCTCTCTAGTTAATAATAAAGAGGTGTGTGGAGTTGATAATGAGAAGAATACAACTCCCTCTTTTGACCTAAGGAAAAGTAAACCGTTATTCTATATAGGAATATATATATATATATATATATATATATATATATATAGCGTGTAGGAGGAACAGAGTAAGATAGACACTAAGCATGGAAATCGCAGAAGAGAGAACCGAATCTTCAATGATTTCTCTTGACCTTGCTATGGAAAATCAATTGGGAGGTTTAGTTGTGTGTCAAAGCTGTGGTCGTCTATGACCATTACTCCCTACTTCGTCAAGTCTTTTGCCGTTATGCATCAAAGGGGTTGTCTATTATTACTCAGCTGACGGTAATGTAGTGAGCTTCAACGTGAGGTCCGAAAAGTTTGAAGTAATCCAAATACCAAAGATAGTGCAACCTTTGAGGTTTTGGGTTGGTTTTATAAGCCACAAGGGAAGATTATCTTGGTTTTCCAACCGTTGTAATAAACTCAGATTATGGGTTTTAGAAGATGCTGAGAAACATGAATGGTTGCTAGAAGAATCATCTGTTTTGCCATTTGAAACGCTAAAACTGAAAAGTTGGGACCGAACGCTGAGTGTGTGCCATCTGTTATTGAATGGTGAAACTGCTGATGGTAAGTTGATTTACTTACCAACGTCGTCATCGGAAGAGCCATTGTATGCTATCTATTTCGACGACAAGAAGTTCGGACTTGATTGTTTTCCCGAACACATTGAGTGTCTCATGTCTTTGAACAATCTTCTTGCCGGGGCGTAAACCTAAACCCGCTCTTTAATCGTTTGTGTTTTCTATCTTTTATGAGAAAATATTCGATTGTATACCCTAAATTTTATTAATATTTTGAAATCTACACTAATTTTTAATGATTTGAAATATACTTTCTTTTATGATATGATAACAACATGCATGCCCACTTTCAAGAACACTGTCTTCTTGGAATGCCGTTTAAAAACCGGCCGAGTTTCTCTGGCTGTGGTGGTGCATGACACTTAAGGTAATAAGACTAGTGCAGTCAGCCAGTTCAAGGTAATAAATGTGCTGCGTCGTCTTCGAGAGTAGATTACCCCAAATATCATTGTTAATGCCTTGAAGAATTCATGTATATAGAAAATACATTGTGACCAAACTCTATTCAAAGATCTGTTACAGCTAAAAAAAAACCTTACAATGTTTTCGCTAATTGTGAAATTCCACTTTTATTTTGTGCTATTCTTAAGAAGTTTCTTTGCTATGAAACAAACTTTTTTTGTTTCACAACAAGAAGTCAAGAACAATACAAAAAAGTGAAGTGAACAAACAAATAGATATGAGAGAAAACTACACTAACTACAGAGAACAAACAAATAGGTACAATCGAGAGAAACTATTGAATTATACATCTCTTTTTTAGACAAAAAAATGATGAAGAGTGGAAACAGGTTTAGTGAGGGTCAATTGAGTACATTGTCGTCAACTTAGATTAAAAAAAACCATCACTTAAATCAAACCAATATTTGGTTCAATCAGACCAATGAAGTGAAGGCGACACATTTTCTCCAGCTCAAGGTGGAGTAGCTGAAAGGAAACAAAGAAGATATGAGAAATTGAATTTTTGTCATTATTTCTTATTCAACTAAGAATATTGACAAGGAAATGTACATGTTCTGTAACGGAATCAAAGAGGCGTGTTATTGGTTCCAGGTGGAGAATCTATGAGAAAAATTTAACAAAATTGGTTTCTCATATGATCTCGGAAAGTTTCAAAAAGACGGAACAAAGAAAAGATGATGATTTTGGTTCAAGAGGGTTACCAAAAAATCATTAAAGTAGCAGAAGAGGTCCGATTGTTATCGGAGGAGCTGCAAAGAAGATAAATTGAAACATTATGTTTCATATTTTTCTCAAAACCCAGAAATTTATCACAAGTGATAAAGAGTTGAGAAGAGTTGAGAAAGAAAAACTTATCTTTGGTATGGTTGGAATCATGAGAAGCAGATCCAAGATGGAGTCATGGCCATAGAAGCCACGGCGACAGAGGAATTGCCAGAGGTGGAGCTTTCGTCGGAACAAGAAAAATGAGTTTCTCCACCGACAGAAAAGAAGCTTCTCGAGTCAACTCAGCTTATGTGAAAAACAAATCAAGCTTCAAAAAGGATAAACGGCGACTGGTCGGAGCTTGCAGGCGTCGTCAAATTCACCGGAGAAGATGACGGCAAATTGCATGGATTCAAAATGGGAATCGCATAAGGTGCTCGCGAGGAAGAAGGATTCTGTCGAGCAAAGGGATTAGGGATACGGCGGCGGAGGCGGTTTGATTCGCCGGAAGAATCACAGCAAGGATCAGATGTTGTCACCAAAAATCGCCATGGATGAGAGGAAATGGAGAAGTTAGGGATTTGAGACTATGGTTTCATGGGAACAATGGCTCCTTCGGTCTCTTGCGAAGAAATTTCTTTTCGATTTGCCCTCGTTATAACTTGAAATTTCTTTTCGATTTTCTTTTAAATTAGAAAGTTGTAAATTGTCGAAATAACCCTGAGCTTCTTTTCAATATTACCGACCCAACCAAGAAATTATCCACCCATTTACCCAACCCAATTGCAATCGGGTCGAAATCATTTTAACACGGGATTTGGGCGAGAGTTCGAAATCATTTTACACAACCCTTTCTTTCCCGTTTGAACTCGGACCTTTCTTCCTCTTTCCCCATTCCGTTCCCCGTTTGAAAGTCCACTCTCTTTCTTTCGGGCCTTTCTTCCCCCGATTGTTCATTGTCGCTTCCCCCGATTGTTCACTGTCGCTTCCGTCAAATCCTGTTTGTTGCTTTGCCCCCCCCATTTTATCCCGTTTGAACTCCACTCCCTTTCTTTCCCGATTGTTCACTGTCTCTTCACGGGCTTCCTCGCTTCACTCCGGTTTCTTTTTTGGGTTCCGTCAAATCCTGTTGCCGTAGAGATTCCATCGGGAGAAGGTGAGAACCCTATTTTCGTTTATGAATTGGATTTGGGAAATTGGAGAAATTGAATTCGATGATGTTACGGAATCGATAATGTGCGGAAATTAGAGAATTCAATGTTAGGGAATGAATTGAGAATGTAGGTTCTGATCGGAAACAGAGAATTGGGTTCGCGAGTTAGGGAATTCGAAAAGTGATTAATGATTTTGTGTGGATATTATGATTCATTTGTTGAAATATTTGTGCAGGAATGGCTCGTACAAAGATGGAGGCGAGGCGTGGTCCACGTCCGGCGTTGAGAAATGAAGAAGATGACTTACAAAGTGTGACGGCTCAACCACGTGAATCAGAGAGAAGGCAAGATCACGAAGAAGGAGAAGAACGATAGAGAAGGCGAGAAGAAGAAGAAGAAGAAACTGAAGTATTACAGCCTTTAAATATGTACTTCAGTCCTTCCTACTATAGGGAGACAACGAAGATTGCGACATTTTGCTTCATTGCCAAGGCGGTGGAGAAGATAAACAAACTTGATGCAGAGGAGAGGCGATGGTTCCACGAACATCCCCAATTCAGACATTTTTTCCACATGCCGATAGAAAAACACCATAGGATGCAGGCAATGTACATGCTCACTCTCCGGGCTTCTTGTACGGAGAAGAAGAAGGAATGCTGGTTTGTGGTTAACGGCGTACCAATGAGGTATTCGCTGAGAGAGCATGCTCTAATGACGGGAATGTATTGCCATCCATATCCAGGGTCGCTTGATATATTGGGCAGCATGGAGTTTGTGAACCAACATTTTGAAGGAGTGGTTACATACGCGAAGGTTGAGAAGAAGCTGCTGAATATGGGACGTTGTGTTGAGCGTTTGCAAATGGTTGTGTTGTATTTTCTCAGCAGTGTGATTATTGGTCAGAAAAAGAAAGGGGTCAAAGCACCCTCTGTAGAGCTGTTCTTCTTAAGAGCCGTGAATGATCTTGAGCTGTGCAGGACATTTCCTTGGGGAAGATTGGCGTTTGATGCGAATATGAGGGACATATTCCACATGCTTGATCATTTTAACGGACATCCAATTCCTCATTGGGGTTTTCCTAGTTTCATAACTTCTTTGGAGGTAAATGTGGGTTAATTTTAAATGCTAGATTACTCATGTTATGGTAAGAGAGAAGATGAGAATGAAATTTTTTTTTCTTTTTTTCTTTTGTAGCTTCTGCCGTACGAGGCGATTTCATGTCTGAAGAGAGCATGTCGAGATGAAGTTATAGGAGCTAACCGTGAGTGTCCTAGGATGTGCAAGATGAGGTTTAAACCAATCTCTATGAAAGGTTGGCCCATCTCGGAACTCAATGAAGTATTAGGTACATCTAAGGTGAGAAAGAAATTCAAAATTGGCTTAGATGGTTTGTAAAGTAGAAATTACATATCAATTGTACCTATTTTGTTCGCAGGACATTGACAGTATTTTGGAACCAACAGTGGATGAGGAATTGTTGTTGGCTCGAATAATGAATGGCTTAGAGGAGGAGGATGATGCAATTGATCCAATTGTTGATGGTTGGAAGCAGCGTATAATGGTTGAACGGAGGCCTATTTTTTTTGAAGAGCTGTATAAAAAAGATGTTGCTGGCCGTGCAGGAGAATAAGCCGAAGAGGCAGAAGAAGTTGAGAACGAGAATCTGCCTAAAGGAACTGTTCATGGACTCAACAACGTTGCTTGTGTCAACATCATATCTCACTCCCTTAAATAAGCATCTTGCCCATTTAGCTGTCTCTACATGCTCCTCAAGGTACACTGCTGCGCTGGGATAGCGACTCTGGAAATCGCTAAAACAGGGCCAAAACTCACCAACAGTGTAGATCTCTGCACACTGTATAAAATGTTTAGCGCATTCGTCTTTGTTGATGTTAACCCTTCCCTTCACATTTTGTGACAAATGGTAGATACAATATCCATGTTCAGCAGAAGGGTACACTTCCTTTACCGACTTGATGATGCTTTGATGTCTGTCAGAAACAAATACCAACTCAGGACTATCCTCTATAACAGTCTTCAGCATTTGGAAAAACCATCCCCAACTTGCATGATTCTCGCTATCAATAATCCCAAACGCAAGGGGATAATGGTGATGATTAGGATCTTGAGCTGTGGCAAAAACAAGCATCCCTGGATATGACGTCTTAAGAGAAGTTGCATCGACAATGATTACTTTTCTCATAGCCTGAAAACCTTCAATGATGGCTCCTAATGCAGCGAAACAATATAGGAACTTCCCATTTGCATCCACCTTCACGTTAGTTACAGTGCCTGGGTTGACTCTCTTTAACATGTAGAAATAAGAATGGATAAGCTGAAAACATTCTTCAGGGTTGCCGCGCACATCATCTAGAGCTTGATGCTTCCCTCTCAATGCGGTGGAGTATGAAACTTTCACACCCATTCTTCCTTGAACAATATCCACAATGTTTTTGGGAGATGGGGTATCAAAACTACCTGCATAATCTTCATTCAGAATCGCAGCAACTAGGCGTGGTGTGCCTCTGGTTTTTTTCATGCTTGTACTTGCACTCGCTCGAGAGCATTTATGCTTGCCCGTGTAAACCCTCACAGAAAAAGAAGTTGAATTCGGAACCTGTGCAGTTCTTAAGTACCAGCCACAACCTTCTTTCGCTTGACTGCATCTTACAATATAACGCTTTCTGTCAGATTTTGCTAGTTTGTACCCAAAACAATTTCGATGAGAAGTACTAGCAACCAACTCTTGCACTTCCTCCTTACTCGGGAATTCTTGACCAATGAACAAACCCATACCATCATCCCATTCATCAACGTAATCGCACCCAACAATAACTCGCTGAACCTCAACATGATCATCAAAAGCAGAGCCAACACCGTTATTTCCATTATCACCATCACCAACGTCAACATCTTCTCTCTGCTCTTCGGGTTGTTGAGTTCGTTCTTTCTCTGCTTGTTCTTGCGTTCCTTCTTTCTCTGCTTGTTCTTGCGTTCCTTCTTTCTCTGCTTCTTCTTGCGTTCGTTCTCTCTCCGCATATAGATTTAACATACCTGCGTTGTTAACCTCTCCTACAGAACTTCCCATTTCACTAGCTAACAATACCTCCACATTCAACACGCTTCTACATTGCTCTTTATCCATCGAATTTAAATAAGCATGAACATCCTCGTCGTCAACAACAAATACTCGTCTTCTAGGTTTAAACACCATTGAAATGTAACTCAGTTTCAGTTTGCTCGTACATGCATCAATCGCAAGCTTCCTGCATATCCTCTCCACTAAAACAGAGTGACTAATCTCTTCCATTGATGTCTTAAACAGTAAACTGTAGCTGCGATCTTCTTCTCTCGGAATCCATCGAGGAGGCTCTCCATTCTCAGAATAATATTCGCCAACCTCAAATAAGATGTTCGTGTAACAAATTCCGTTCATGATCTGCAAAAGAAAAACACAACAACATTGCAAAACTCAATTACTAGTTGTAATCGTCGACACACATTGCCATGAATTGGTTGTACCCACTAACGGATGCATCAATTCCGAAACTGCTTTCAATTCAAATCGCAATCGAACTCAATTAAACGGAACCAGAGAGAAGAACGCACTAGTTCCGATTCAAATCTACAATGGCATTCGAATTCAATGCGTGCTACAATCCCGGCAGCTGTTTCCGCGTGGCGCTATGGAGGCGAACGAGCTGGGAACCCACGAGCTGAGGGAGGAGGAGCTTCAGATTCCCGTTTAATTTCGGAAAATTTTGCGAAATCCGGAACTGATTTTGCCCGGAACGCCCGCCCGGAATGAAAGGAACCCGTTTTCTTATTGATTTAATTTTAATTTCCGGAATTTCCAAATCAGATTCAGTAATGGCAATGTTGTAATAATGTGAAGACATGAGACTACACGAGATTTGGAGAAACCAACTGAGATTCGTTTTCTTGTAGTAAGACCATTTGAGCCTCGCGCCCGGTCTCATGACATCAATGAAGGAGAGAAGAGGAAAGTGACCGGGCCTAGGTGGAGATTGTAAATCAGATGGGCCTCAGACATTTCTCTGGCCCAAATTCAAAATATATAATTGGTATCCAAGTGTGTGGCATCAATCATCAATGCTACAAATTGGCCATAAACAATCTTCGCATCTCTGTCCTTGAATGACTTAAACTCAACACTTATGGTCACCTTCTACAAGACGAGGCTACTGTTTAGTTTAGCACATCAACATCCCCTAATACTTTTTTCTTATGAACTATGGTTAGAGAGGAATATATGTTATCATGCCTTCACGGTTTATTGAATCTTTATCATGTGACTGCGATATTCGCTTCTGTAAATTCGAACACACGTTCTAGAAAAAGCAGCATCAAAGAGTTTGTATCCAAATGCGCAGTAGAAAAGTGTTGGTCGACTCGATCGACACCATCACATTAAAAGTAATGGCACCATTGACCAAAGTCAAACCCAAGATTTGGACCAATGTGACCACATAAACTTCTTTTTTTTGTTAAACTGTAAAGACCTAAGAAAAATATTACTTTTTACAGTTGAATTTCTCAATTATTTTATAACCATTATTTAGATGATTTTTACAAACTATAGCTTATATATTTATGATACAACTAATTATTTTTTCTGTTGTTCATTCTCACGAAAATTATCATCAAGTGATGATATTGTCTATCTTTTCAGGGGAAAACGCACAAAAAATTCCCCAACTTTTCAAAATTTAACGTTTTATTCCTGAACTGTCGATTGCACGATTAATTCTTCAACTTATTAATGATTGTTTGAAATTGGGTTTCGTTTAATTAGGCATTAACGACAGTTAGACGGAAAACGAGCCCGACGTCGGAGTTTATATTCTCAGACACAAAACGCACAAAAAATTCCTCAACGTTTCAAAATTGAATGTTTTATTCCTGGACTGTCGATTGTACGATTAATTCCTCAACCTATTGATGATTGTTTGAAATTGGGTTTTGCTTTATTAGGCGTTAACGACAATTAGACAGGATAATGAGTCTGTTAACTTAAAATCAATCTTCGTCGGAGCTTATATGTTCTTCACCGGCGTTATCACATAAGTTCACTTCTTTCCAAAACCACGAACCCTAAATTACCAACAGTGAGGCAGAGGTGATTTCCGAGAATTGAGACACCAAAAGCATGAAAAACATCACAAAGAACCAACTGCGATTTACTTAACAGATGTGATGTTTGTGATGTATAAGCTCTGACGAAAATTGATTTTAAGTTAACGGACTCATTATCCCGTCTAATTGTCGTTAACGCCTAATAAAGCAAAACCCAATTGCAAACAATCATCAATAGATTGAGGAATTAATCGTGCAATCGACAGTCCAGGAATAAAACGTTCAATTTTGAAACGTTGAGGAATTTTTTGTGCGTTTTGTGTCTGAGAATATAAACTCCGACGTCGGACTCGTTTTCCGTTTAACTGTCGTTAATGCCTAATTAAACGAAACCCAATTTCAAACAATCATTAATAAGTTGAGGAATTAATCGTGCAATCGACAGTTCATGAATAAAACGTTAAATTTTGAAAAGTTGAGGAATTTTTTGTGCGTTTTCCCATCTTTTCAGGATATTTTAAATTTTTCTCCTCCGATTTTCTTAGTATGCATAACTTTTTTTTATAAATTGCTTTCATTTTTTTTTATTTTCTGATAACTGGTAAATCGGTAACCGAAATCTACCATTGAATTAGGTCTTCGTTTATGCTATTGAACAGCCGAAGATGGCCAAAGTTTTCCTTTTTTTCCTTTTTCCCCTCCTTATGGCTACAAGCTGCCAAACCATTTTTTATATATATATATTTGAAAATTTACAGATGCGTCGTCCCTTTAGATTATATATATTTAAAAGACTATATATATATATATATATATATATATATATATATATACTGTTAATGCCCCCAAAATTAACTGCTTGCTTATGGTATAACTTAAGATCATAAATTTCACAACCAAAAAGACAATTCTGTTGTAAAAACAAACATAAAAAAAAAAAAACATGTTTATCATGAGTCTCAAAATAATTCAACCAATACAAAAATAATATGCATAAGACAGTCAAAATAACACAAATACAACAATTGGTTTATTTCTGAACAAATTAAATCTTAAAAAACATGAGAAAAGAGGGAGTAACCGAAGATTGTCGAGCGACTAAAGAGGTCTCTCTCTGTTTCTGGTTTGAAGTCTACATAAAACCCTCTAACTCAGAATGAGGTTTTCACTTTTGTTGATCGTCCGTGCAACAACCAGAACCACAACTTTTTTTACTTGTCTCCTCACTCTTCTGCAGCAAGCCCACTTCTAGATCCTGTGCTTCATCATCCTCCAGCTTCACCGGTGAAGAAGAAGAAAAAGCACGGTAACATGCAGACTCAACTTCAGTCTCGTCGCGTAGAAGCATCATACTATTGAGTATCACAAGCAAACAAGTTCCTGCATCTGCAAGAACAGCTGCCCAAATCAAAGGGTACCCTGCAAAGGCAAGCACCATGATCGCTCCTTTTATGGTCACCGACAAAACACAATTCTCAATCACTTTCTTATGACTTCTCCTCGCTAATCTCATCCCTCTAGGGATCTTCCTTATGTCGTTGGACATAAGAATGATATCTCCTGTCTCTGTTGCAAGTGCTGACCCTGAGATCCCCATTGAAATACCAATGTCTGCTTTAGCCAAGGCCGGCGCATCGTTAAGCCCGTCTCCTACCATCATTGTAGGCCCTTGAGACATAAACTCATCAATGATTCTTGATTTGTCTTGTGGAAGAAGTTCAGAGTGAATAATATCCAAAGCATTCCCTAGCTGTCAAAATAATAACATTTTTGTTAGATATGTGAATCCTAAAAGAGAGAGAGAGGGGAATGATAAGATAATGACTCTGCTTCTTCACCTGTTCTTGAGTAGACATGGCTGCGTCTCGGTTATCTCCTGTGAGCATTGCAGTTTTGATGCCTAAGGATTTGAGCTCCTCGAGAGCTTGAGCAACCCCATGTCGACAACCGTCCAAAAGGTTGAAACTTCCGATTAGTTCTTGTCCAATGTATATGTAACCAATGGTCTTACCTCGCTTCATATTAGCTCCAATATCCGGAACTTTATGTAGCATCAACAAAGAAGAGATCTTGCAAATGTTAGCTAGATGAAAAAGAAAAAAAAGACACAACACAAAAGACAGCTAAACGGCAAAGTTCTGAGACCTGTTGAGCACCCAGCTCTCTGTGCAATCCTTTTGTTTCCAATATAGATGTCTTGACCGTCTATTCTTCCATAAACTCCTTCTCCTGGAAAGTTCTGAAAGTTCTCCACAAGATCAGGCTTAGGCTCGACAGAGGTTGATCTTGCGTAGTCAATAAGCGCAGCTGCCATTGGATGGCTTGACTTGCTCTCGATGCTCGAGACCCTATGAAAACATCTTTCATCACATAGGCCAAAAAGAAAGCTTAATCCTGGTGGAAAAACCTGTACATACATACTTACCAGTAAAGCAACTTGTGAAGATTGATATTGTGAGAAAGAGACCTAAAATCCGAGACCATGAACTCAGCTTTTGTAATAGTTCCTGTTTTGTCAAAAGCAGTAATCTTGATCTTGGCCAGGGTCTCTAGACAATCACCGGTTTTGATCAGAAACCCTGACGTGGCTGCTTTAGTGAGCGCACAAAAGGTAGCAACAGGTGTGGATAGGATAAGACCACATGGACAACCACTTACTAACACTACAAGTGCTAAGTAAAACCAATGCCTTAGGTTTTGAACTTTTAACAAAAACGGGATGAGAGCAAAACTAGCTGCTACTAGAACAACAGCTGAACAAACAACAAAGAAAAAACAGGATCAAATTTTCATTCTCGTCTACTAAAAACGAGGAAGAAGAATGTATATGGATGATTCCCTGACCTGGAGTGTAGTAGCGAGAACATCTGTCTATAAACCTTTGAGTTTGGGTTTGGCTTTTCTGTGCTTCTTCTACAAGTTTAGTCATTTTCGCAACCACGCAGTCTTTGGCTAGAGCTGTAGTTTTCACCTTTATATAACCTATAAGATACAAAACAGATTGTGACAATGAGCTGAAAATGGGTTTTTTATTGAGCTGAAAATGTTTTAGGATCATATATATATATATAAAGATTTCATGTTTGGGTACCATTAAGATTGATGGTTGCAGCCAAAACAGTTGAGTCTTTTTGTTTAGAGACAGGGAATGACTCTCCTGTCAATGTTTTCTCATCCACATCACAGCTTCCATCCACCACAACTCCATCGATCGGTATACTTTCTCCAGCTTTTACTGAAACCACTGTGTTGATCCCAACCTCATCTACGTCGACTTCTTGTCCTGTTTCTGCTATCACTGCCTTTCTTGGCGCTAAGCTCAGCAGCGATGACATCACTGTGCTTGCCTGAAGACATTGAGAAACAATGATGAGCTAATAAAAGTACAACTAATGTTCTTTATATTGATCCATTAGAAGCAGAGCTGGTTTTATTTGAATGTGTAGAATCTCTACACAACCTAACCTTGTGAGCAGCACTTGACTCTAGCCAATCTGCAACCGAGAAGAGAAACACAATTGTGGCAGATTCTGTGTAATCTTGCATACATATTGTTGCGATCACTGTCAAGAACAAAATTAGATGCATTAGTTTCACCTCTCCTGCAGATCATTATTTGAACGATTGATGTTTTCCTTTACCAGCAATTAGAGTGAGAGCGTTGATGTCAAGCCTAAACCTTATGGCCGAAGCAAAAGCTTTAGCTAGAATGGGGTAAATTCCAGCAACCACAGCAACAATAGCGAGCAACGCAAGCGGACTGTACAAGTATTTGAGGAAGGAGAGAGCAAGCAACACACCAGAAGCCACAGCGAAAGGGCTTGGCCGTTGACTCTTTAAGGCTGTGTCTCCGTATGGTCTCACGCTTGCCTCTAGTCTTGCTTGATTCAGAGCCTTCACTGTCAAGAAATCGATTTCAGCAAAAGTCAAATTCTAGAATAAATCCATTCACAAGACTTTAGACCAAAATTTTAATATCGACGAGACACAAGTCAAACAATAAAAAAAGATGCAATTTAGAAGAAAAAACAAAATTCTTATTTATTCATTTATTGTAATTTACCGATTTGAAGCGGAGATATCAAGAGGGTGTCGTGGACGACGATGACGGTTCTAGAAACGACGATAACGGAGAAATCAATGACGCCGTCAAGCGGACGGAGAACGTCTCCGACAATTGAAACCTCCGATGAACAACAGATTCCAACGACGTCGAAGTAACTCGTCTTCACATTCTTCTTCGTCGCCTCTCCACCGTCCGCCATCGTTGTTACTCGTAGGATATTCCGTATTCGGACCAAAATTCGAGGAGATATTTTATGACCTTGTTCTCGGCGGAAATTAAGAGGAATTGGTAATATAGGACCTTATATACAGGACTACAAGATAGGTTTTCTTTGGAAGAATACAATTGGAAAATAATCTAAAATCTTATAGAATATGGGTCGATAATGGGCTTTCATATAAACTATTTATAATAGATCCCTTTGGAAATCTATTATCTAAAAATAAAGTGCGTAGTATGTTGCCTCGTTAAATTCTTACCACGAAAACCTAATGGGAAAAACATTAATTAAGGAAAAAGAGTACAGCGCGCAACTACTCCCCCTCATGAGAACATCCGCATAGATCTTTGACGTGATATAATCTAATAATGTAAACTAACTCTTTGAAAGTAGTAGATGAAAACTCTTTTAAAATCTTTCACTTGAACAATCTTTAGAACATTGACATCGCCATTCTTCTTGGGTTTGGTGATGTATCTAATTTATCATTCTCTTTGCTACACTTGATTCTATAAGTGAAAAGGAGATAGACCTTCGTGTTTCTCATTTGCCTCATTAAAACCTTGCGTGGAAAAACCCAATAGGATAAAAACCATGATAAATAAAAAGAGTACAACTACACACATCGTCATATATCTCCCTCTTGGAAGCATATTCTTCAGGAGATGCATTTCAATCATATATACCATCTTTTGGCAATCATTATAAGTATAATCTTAATGAATAAAGTCATATGATTATCTTATAATCTCTTAGATTATTGGACTTCTTGTTCATAACAACTTTTCACAAAAACAATCACTTCTTGATTTTTTTTTTGAACTTCGGGTCCAAACTTTATGTGAAAAGATCAATACATTGCTCAATTAACATTTTAAGTATGATACCTCGAGACCAAATATATATGAGCATTCTTTATGTATATACTGCAAGGATCTTTTAAGATAACATATCTTTTGCTCAATTTTCTAATTGAGATAACCGAAGACAACTTTGTCTTCCAAGATCTTTTACCTCATATTCTTTGCATCATACTATTTTCGATAACTCTTCAAGAGTTTGATATTCATATTAAAGATCTCTTTTGTTCCATAATACTTTGATAAATATACATGGGTATTAGTTAGCCTTATATATTCACTTTCATGATTATACCCATGAAACATATTTCTTTTCATTTGATTGAATAGCTAGTGTTCTCCACGAACATAATGATTAAATTATTAATTCCTCAATGATTATATCTTTCAGGGACTTTTATATAAATGTCATTGTTGAGTGGGTTATATATGTCAAGTTCTTCTTTTATTGCCAAACTTAAGTAACTTGAAAGTTGCATCCACCACATGAGATTATATCTCTTCATATCATTTTTCTTAGGCACAAAGGCCTATTTATAACCGACTCGTTTTATACTTTTTAGGTGTAAGGACTTCTGGTCCAAATACTTTTTTCTTTCTAAGAGATTTTATTTCTGCGTCTATTGCTTCTTTTCGATTTGGCCAAATCATTACTTTGTGTACACAATACAATAGACTTTGTTTCGTGATCCTCTTTCTCATTCATAATATCAACTGCTACATTGCATGCATATATTTTATTTACGACGTCGATTTGCTTTTCTGTGGTTCCATTTTATTTCACACATGACTTGACAAATTCTCGAGATCTCTTCATTGTCTCAGGTATCTGAATTTCTTTCTTTGTCATGTTTGATGTCTCTTCTGGAGATCATTCAAAAATCTGTGTTTTCTCGGTTTGACCAATTTCACTTATGCTTCTTTTCCTTTTCCAAGAATTCTTATATTTGGAACAAATGTCTACCACGCTTCAGGCGTGCATTAGACTTAACAGCAGTTTGATAATGTCCTTCTGGGACATTAATTCTTATCATAGCATTTACAGCTGGTAAGTGACTTAATCACTATATATAGATCAGTAAATGTATCTCCCAACTGATACACTGAATGAATTATCCTTTGGACTTTTATTTTACATTCTTTAGTCCGAGGATCAAAGATAATTCATTCCAACTTTAATCTTTCTCCAGCTGTTTACTTTCTCCCCTTGATGTTGGAAAGACTGACTCGTTAAAATAACAGTGTACAAATCAAGTTTTACTTAAATCCTTCAAGAATAACTCTTGATAATATCCAACATCTATAACCTCCTTCGTGGTGGATTGTATATTGTATATTTGGACTGTACAAGTATTTGAGGAAGGAGAGAGCAAGCAACACACCAGAAGCCACAGCGAAAGGGCTTGGCCGTTGACTCTTTAAGGTCGTCTCTCCGTATGGTCTCATGCTTGCCTCTAGTCTTGCTTGATTCAGAGCCTTCACTGTCAAGAAATCGATTTCAGCAAAAGTTAAATTCTAGAATAAATCCATTCACAAGCCAAAATTTTAATATCGACGAGACACAAGTCAAACAATAAAAAAAGATACAATTTAGAAGAAAAAACAAAATTCTTATTATTCATTTATTGTAATTTACCGATTTGAAGCGGAGATATCAAGAGGGTGTCGTGGACAACGATGACGGTTCTAGAAACGACGATAACGGAGAAATCAATGACGCCGTCAAGCGGACGGAGAACGTCTCCGACAATAGAAACCTCCGATGAACAACAGATTCCAACGACGTCGAAGTAACTCGTCTTCGCATTCTTCTTCGTCGCCTCTTCACCGTCCGCCATCGTTGTTGCTCGTAGGATATTCCGTATTCGGACCAAAATTCGAGGAGATATTTTATGAGTTGCTGTCGGCGGAAAATTAAGAGGGGGGGGCGGTGGGCGGAAATTAAGAGGGGCCGGAAATTAAGAGGGGGGGGGACGGAAATTAAGAGGGAGAGGGAGGGGGCGGCCGGAAATTAAGAGGGGGGAGGAACTTAAGAGGGGGTGTGTGGGGGGAAACTTAAGAGGGGGTGTGGGTGGGGGGAACTTAAGAGGGGGGGGGGGGGGCGGCGGGTGGGGGCGGAAATTAAGAGGGGAGGGGGCAGAAATGAAGGAGGTTGTTATTGAAAGTAGAATTTGTGTGGATTTTAAAAATTTTAAAAGCTAAGTTAAATTTATAAAGGGTTTTTATTAGATTTGAAAAGAGTTAGAAAATCAATCAAAATATTTTATGAGAGGGGGAGGAACTTAAGAGGGGGTGTGGGGGGGGGAGGAACTTAAGAGGGGGGGCCGGGTGGGGGCGGAAATTAAGAGGGGAGGGGACGGAAATGAAGGAGGTTGTTATTGAAAATAGAATTTGTGTGGATTTTAAAGATTTTAAAAGCTAAGTTAAATTTATAAAGGGTTTTTGTTAGATTTGAAAAGAGTTAGAAAAATTTTAAAAGCTAAGTTAAATTTATAAAGGGTTTTTATTAGATTTGAAAAGAGTTAGAAAATCAATCAAAATATTTTATGAGAGGGGGGAGGAACTTAAGAGGGGGTGTGGGGGGGGAGGAACTTAAGAGGGGGGGCCGGGTGGGGGCGGAAATTAAGAGGGGATGGGGCGGAAATGAAGGAGGTTGTTATTGAAAATAGAATTTGTGTGGATTTTAAAGATTTTAAAAGCTAAGTTAAATTTATAAAGGGTTTTTGTTAGATTTGAAAAGAGTTAGAAAATCAATCAAAATATTTTATGAGAAAATTGCCAAAATAATAATAAAAAAAAGCTTTCTTGTCCCATTACTATTTCACGTTTGGACTTTCATTATACTTTGGAAATTAAGAGGGCGGAGGGGGCAGAAATTAAGAGGGGTGGTTATTGGAAGTAGAATTTGTGTGGATTTTAAAGATTTTAAAAGCTAAGTTAAATTTATAAAGAATTTTTGTTAGATTTGAAAAGAGTATGTAAATTTAGAAAATCAATCAAAATATTTTATGAGAAAATTGCCAAAATAATCCAAAAAAAAAGCTTTCTTGTCCCATTACTCTTTCACGTTTGGACTTTGTCCCATTACACTTTTTTGACAATTTTTCCGTTTTTGACCTTGAATTTGAGTGGATAATGTTTTTTTAAATAAAAATATTTTTGAATTAAAAAATAAATGGAATAAAAATATCACATTAAGAAGAACAGATGTCGCTGAACATAGATTCGGATAGTTAGAGAAAAAAAAAGGAAACAAAGATTTGAAAAATATTCAGTTGGTATATTTTCTCGAATTTGGTAGAAGATGATTTCTACGAAAGGTAGATGACACTTATTTTAGTAGAACATCTGGTAAAAACACGAAATACTACGGATTGTAGAAAACTTGTTTTTAGTAGAACACTAATTCTGCGGGTGGTAGAATGAACTGTAATACGTAGGACACGAAAACTACGGTAGGTAGATGTTAGTGTTTAGCGTAGAACTTGAAATCCACTATTAGCAGAAGATAGTGTATTTTGTAGAATATATTGGGAGTAAATTTTACCAAAAGGTAGAGCCTATAGTATTTGGTAGATATCGAATTCTGATTTTGGTAGAAGTAGCTGTAGATTCTGAATTTTACAGCCATTAGACTTCCGAGTAACTAGTAGAAAACGTATTCTACTTTGAGTTTAGAGATTGGTAGAACCAAACTTCTTATAATTTTCTGAACATGAAAACCAATTTTAAAAATGTTCAAATTTTTAAACAGTCTTTAGATTATTTTTATGAATTTTAGAAATTTTGTTAATTTGTAAACGAGTTTAGTATAAGTTATTAATTATATTAAAGGGTAATCTTGGTAAAAAATGACCAAAGTAAAAAAAAAAAGAGTAAAAGGACAAGAGGAGCTTTTTTTTTTGTACATTCACAATTCTTCCATATTTTATTGTAAGAGATTTTGAAAATCTAAGAGTTATTGGTAGTATTTTGAAAATTTTGTTTCATGAGTTAATTTGTTTAAAATCCATCTCCCAATAACAAGGATTTTAATAGATTCATAAAATCATTAAAACACAAACTTTTTGAATAACAATAGATTATATAGAGAATTTAAAAATCAGCAAACCAAAAACAATGGATTTTAGTAAGATTATCAGAATTCATAAACCAACAATAACGGATTCTTAAAATTTTAAAAATTCTTCGAAATCCATCTCCCAATAACCCCCTAAGTGGTTATTTTCTTATATTAATTAGGGAAATTACAAAGAATACCATCGATAACAGGTTAATTAGAAAACTTTTACTGACACATTTCCAGGCGTACTGTTCACTTGAGAAAGGTCATTTCTATCCCCAGCCGCGACTTTTGCAAATCGATTGCGTATAACCTATGTTCAAGATTTCGCTAATCGCTAATCAGGCGGTCGGTCACCGATTAGCGATTTTTCAAAAATCGGTGATAAATCGGGGATTAATCGGGATAGAATTTTTACTATATTTTAATATATTTTTAAAATTATATATATATATATATATAAAACATTAATACCAAAATCATAAACTCATACAAAATATTATATTAAGTATTTTTACCAATTCACATATAATAACAAAGGTAAAAATAGTCTTGATCATATAAAGAACATACAAAAAAATAACTAAGGGATGGTAACTTATTAATTATTCATCTTTATGTTCTTCAATGATCAAGTTGTCCATAAATGTGGACTAAAAGATGGTAATTTACTAATTGTTCATCTTATTTTGGGTCAGTTTCATTTTTTTTAACACATGGCAAACCAAAATAAAGTAAATGAGTTTCAAAATTTTAATCAAATAAAATGGCCCCAAAATTTTTCTGATTAATCGGCCGATTTTTTTCAATTAATCGGTCAAACCAGTCAAACCACGGTTGACCGATTTGTGATAACGATTAGGGAAAATCGACTCGGTCAGCACCCGATTAGCGATTTAACGGCCGATTAATCGTCAAATCGACTGATTTTTTGAACACAGCGTTTAACAGTGGAGAGTGAAAGGACCCACTTGATATGTTCGCTTGGACCGACATAATATCCAATCAGAGATATGAATAACTTTATTTAGTTATTGTCTCTATTAGATATCTGAATTTGAAAAGGAAAAGCCCAAAAAAATCTTGATAAAGATTTGAGAGAGGTTTAGGGTTACAAAACCGTACTATGGAAGACATGTGTTTGGACAGCTGTTGGTTATTGTATTTTCTTATTCTTAATTATTAATTATTAATTAAAAAACAGATCAATTAATAAAACAAATTTTAAATCACTTAATACAAAAATTCAGATTCAAATTAATATACTTGACATAACAGAAAAGAACAAACAACACAACAAAAAACACACAATTCTTGAACTAACACTAAAATTAAAACATGATACAAAAACAAAAAACAAAAACAAAAATTAAAAACATAATCCCGCACTACACTGCTATGCGGGTCAGATACTAGTTTATTTTGGAAATACAAATACCAATCCTACTAAGCCCTTCTTTACCAATCCTACTTCATGCTAATAGTTTTATCAATTTTCAATGGAAGTTACTAGTTCAGTGAGGAGCATCACTTCTTTGGCTTTGGATATGTTCGAACTAATGGGGTCAAAGAATGAGACTTTTGGGGGGGTGTATTGAAACTTTGAAAGTGGGATTTGAAGTGATTTAAGGTGATTTGTATTAAAATGACAAATTCAGTGTTATTCAAACTTGAATTCTAAAAACCCTTTTAAAATCCAGTGTTATTGAACTTGTGATTTTAATAAAATGGGGAAATTGGCAATTTACCCCAAAAAAAACCTTCTCTTGTCCACTTACACTTACTCAAAGTGTCTTTGTCCCCTTACACCTTTTTTTAGACATTAATCCTCTTTTACCCCCCAAATTGGATTAATAAATTAAACTTATAAATTAAACTTTTGTTTCTTATTTTTTCGTTTATATGATTTTGTTTTAAAAACAAAGAAAAAAAAATAAGAAAGAAAATATTCGTGCCTTGAGAGAAAAAAATAAGTAAAGATTTGAAAAATATTCAGTTGCAATATTTTCTGGATTCTCGTAGAAGACGAATTCTACGAATGGTAGATGTTAGTTATTTTGGTAGAACATGTAATGAAAATATGCATTCTACGAAATTGTAGCCAATATGTTTTTTGTAGAACACAAATTCTGCGAATGGTAGAATATAATGTAATACGTAGAACACAGACTCTACGACCGGTAGATGTCAGTGTTTACCGTAGAACTTGAAATCTACAATTAGCAGAAGATAGTGTATTACGTAGAATATGTTTGGAGCAAATTCTACGAAACGGTAGAAGTATAAACAACTTGTAGATTTCATCTTCTACGCTCGCTAGACGTCTACGTAAACAGTAGAAAACGTATTCTACTTTGAAAATCGAAGTTCGTAGACTCAACCTTTAATTAATTTTATAAACATGAAAAAAAAATCTCAAAAATCTCAAACATTCTACACAGTTTTAACATCATTTTTAAGAATTTTAGAAATTTTGTTCACTTTCAAAAGAAGTTTGTATGAGTTATTAATTATATTGAAGGGCAATGTTGGCACAAATTAGCAAAAGTCAAAAAAGGGGTAAAGGGACAAGAAGAGCTTTTTTTTGGGGTAAATTGCCAATTTTCCCTTTTAAAATCCACTTTCAAATCCACTGTTATTGGAAATATTTTTAAAAGTGGATTTTAATATAAAGATTTGATTCTAGAGTGATTTGGGAAGATTTCCTTGTTAAAAATAAGAGATTTCAAATCACATGGTTTTAGGTGGGATTTGAGAATATTTTAACTAAAATCACTTAAATTTCTATGATTCACACAAAATCATCTAAAAACTCACTAAAAATCAAATCATTCTAAATCACTCCAAATCCCACTTTCAATACACCCTCCTTGATAATGTTTTACACATGTGTCAGTCTTTCTGTAATTGCTAGCTTATTCATTAAGAACCAATGTCTGGTGAAATGATCTTTGACTGATGAGATATTTTACTGCTTTATCATTTATCCTCATATATCATTTAGGGTTGTTATGAGCTCTATCTGGTATGCTACAGTTCTTGATTTTGATAGAAAGACGATACCTTTTGCTGTCCTTAACAATTTTTATTGTTTGTCAAATTCTAAGATGGGAGAGGTAAAGAAGCTAGTAGAAGAAGGGAAAATAAAGTATATTGGTTTGTCTGAAGCCTCTGCCTCAACTATCAGAAGAGCGCATGTGGTTCACCCGATAGAGTGGTCCTTGTGGACTAGAGACGCTGAAGAAGAAATCATCCCGACTTGCAGGTATCCATCCTCTATTCTTGGTGCATTATCCATCAAAATCATGTAACGTCTTCTCTTTCCTTCTTTGAGAATGAAGTTTAGTTTAGAAGTTGAGCTTTTACTCTTAGGCAAATGCTGATTTCTAATGGTTTATAAGCTGCATTGATGTTTGCCTATAGACCTTTAGAGTTTTACAGTCTGTTCTCTTTAGAAT
Source organism: Erythrophleum ivorense (assembly GCA_026724425.1). Taxonomy (NCBI): domain Eukaryota; kingdom Viridiplantae; phylum Streptophyta; class Magnoliopsida; order Fabales; family Fabaceae; genus Erythrophleum; species Erythrophleum ivorense. The sequence goes on from JAIUCV010000087.1 coordinate 1,092,550, forward strand.
ATCACACCATGTAAATGTCTTCTCTTTGCTTTTTCAGGGAACTTGGGATTGGGATTGTTGCTTACACTCCTCTAGGACGAGGTTTCTTCGCATCTGGACCAAATCTTCTTGAAAAATTAGACAAAAGTGACTACTGAAAGGCAAGTACATATGCTTTGTATGTCTTCCGCTTTGGTTGATGAATAGAAGGATCTAGAATGATCCATGATATCATTGAAGATATTTGTAATTATAATTTCATATTTGTATTTGTCTACATTAGAAAACTAGGTTAATTGTGAATATTATCTCCCACTATATAAATATACCTATCATGTAAATCAGTTCTTATGAGACTAAATAATACTTCTTCCAATTCCTAAACTCTCATCACTCTAATATGGTATCAGAACAGGTTATGCTCAATAGTTTCGATCTAACGATCAAACTCTCTTTTCTTCTCTTTTCTAAGCCATGTGCTTCCTTCATTCAAGTCTATTATGGACCTCTGAATCAAACTATTTTTGTTTTTTATTCATTCTTTTTATTTTTTTGTTTAAGCCTAGTGCTTCTCTATTCAAGTTGATATGAACCTCCGAACTTAAGTCATTGTGTTTCTTATTCAAGTCTTCATAGACCTCTGAATCATTTATATATAAAAAAAACACATCTCATCTCTTTACCTCTTTTTACTTCTCTGCTCTCAATTTCTTCGATTTTTTTCTGTTTTTCTATCTTTATCTTTCTATTTAAAAGATAAATAATAATAATAATAATTTTATTTTCTATATTTCCAAGCCATCGAGCTTCTCAGTTAGACATGACCAAAATCAAACCGTAACCGTATTTCGGACCATAACCGGACCGTTTTGTAACCGTAACCAGACCGTAACCGTATTAAACAGTTAAAACCGTAACCGTTAACCATAAAAATATATTAGTTATGGTTACAAAAATTATTAACCGTACCGTAACTATATTAAAACCGTTGGTTAACCGCAAGGTTAAACCGTATAATTTTAACCGTAACCGTTTTAAAAGTAATTTAAATATAACATTAATTAGTTATATACAAATAATATGACATAGAGAAGTTATGTTGTACAATCAACTTATCAAATTCAAACCTAAATTATTTAGAAGAATATATCACTATAATTTTAATGTGAATGTGCAAAAATCAACTGATATTTTTCTAACAAATAAAACTTTTTTTTTTTGCCATAACTAACTTTTAATAATAATAATAATAATTTTATAATAAATTTAGGTTAAAAATAAAAAACTAGATCGTGCTATCATAGATACAATCATACAACTAAATAAAATTATATAAATTACAATCTCATCATCCAACTATATATCATTATCTAGTATTCTAATTTATAAATATCTATGTATAATTATTTGATATTTATATATCTGAAATAATTATATTATACGTACATGATATATATTTCTTTTCATTTTATATAAAAATATTTAATTATAAATCATTAATTAAATATAACCGTGTTTAACCATAACCGTGTTAACCGTAACTGTTCTAACTGTAACCGTTTTAACCGTATATTAAACGGTTAAGGTTAAGGTTAATAAAAAATTGTAACCGTAACCGGAGGTTAAATAACCTTAACCGTGATAACCGTAACCGTGGTCATGCCTATTCTCAGTATATTATTTATTTTTGAATCAAACAAGTGTTTTACTAATGAAAAAAGAAAGGAAAATAATAAAAATAAAAAAGTTTTCATCTCCTTCGCTCCACAAGCTTCAAGCTCAAAAAGGAAAAAACATCTTCGATCTCCTCTCCTTCTTTAGCAGCTCTTCCAGATCTGGTTCTCTCTATTTCACTATCCATGTCCATTGCTCCGTCTTCCGTTGCATCTACGTCTCCGACGGTTTTCAAAATCAAGCCCACTTCAGCGATCAATCTCAAGGCGCTAATTTTGCACATCTCCATTACCCCTTGAGCTTGAGGGGGCATATAGAAGGATCTAGAATGATCCATGATCACTGAAGATATTTGTAATTATAATTTCATATTTGTATTTGTCAACATTAGAAAACTAGAGGTTAATTGTGAATATCATCTCCCACTATATAAATATACCTATCATGTAAATCAGTTCTTATGAGACTAAATAATACTTCTTCCAATTCCTAAAATCTCATCACTCTAATAAAAAAGTGTTATGTGCTCAATTCTGTTTCTTTATTGCAGACTCTACCAAGATTTCAGCAAGAAAACTTAGACCACAACAAGATTCTTTACGACAAGGTTTGTGCAATCTCTGAGAAGAAAAGATGCACTCGTGCACGAACTAGCTTTGGCTTGGATTCATCCCCAGGGAGATGATGTTTGTCCCATCCCAGGAACAACAAAGATTGAAAACCTCAACCAGAACATTGGAGCTTTATCGGTGAAACTCACTCCACAAGAGATGTCTGAGCTTGATACCATTGGCCAACCAGATTCTGTGAAAGGAGAAAGATTTACTTACGGCTATGGTGCCTAACTTGAAGAACTCAGACACTCCACCATTGTCTTCTTGGATACCCCCTTAAACCCGCCTGAGAGTTTATATGGTTAACATTGGCAATATAACCGAACCGGATTCAACGATTTCTTAAATTGCTTTATATTTTGTTGACTTTGGGAAAATTCCATTATTGCAGAGAAAAGAAAAAGCATTTTTCTTCATCATCATCATCAATTCACCAACCCAACAACCTCTCCACTCAGTTCAAAACTCTACAAAGAGTCAGTCGAAGAGAGAGAGAGAAAGAAAGAAGTGTGTGAACGAAAATCCATGGCGGCGGAAGCTTGTGGAGTGAGGAGGATGAAGCTGGGATGCCAAGGCCTTGAAGTATCGGCGCAAGGTCTTGGTTGCATGGGCCTCTCTTCCTTCTACGGTGCTCCGAAACCGGAAATTGAAGCCATCGCTCTTCTCCACCACGCTATTAACTCCGGCGTCACTTTCCTCGATACCTCCGACATCTACGGTCCTGAGACCAACGAATTGCTCCTCGGAAAGGTTCGATTTTGAAAATTCCAATCTGGAATTTGATCATTTTGCGTAACAAAGATCTCGACTTTAGACTCTGATTCTTTAGAAAAATGATTCATTTTTGAAAGCTCGAAATCTGTCAGGCTCTGAAGGATGATGGGTTGAGGGAGAAAGTAGAGCTTGCGAGTAAATTCGGAATCTGCTTTGCAGAGGGAAAGAGAGAGATAAAGGGAGATCCTTTGTATGTGAGAGCTGCTTGTGAAGCTAGTTTGAAGCGTCTAGATGTTGAATGCATTGATCTTTACTATCAGCATCGGATCGATACTCGTGTCCCTATCGAAATCACTGTAAGCTCTCTTAACTCTCAAATGAAAATGGAAGTTACTATGGTTCACTGCCTCTTTGTGAAATTGCTAGCATATTCATTAAGAACCAATGTCTGGTGTAATGATCTATCCTCATCTATCATTTAGGGTTTGTTCTGACTTCTGAGCTCTAATTGGTGATCTTGGTAGAAAGACGATACCTTTTTCTGTTCATAACAACTTCTTTTATTGTTTGTCAAATTCCAAGATGGGAGAGCTCAAGAAGCTAGTTGAAGAAGGTAAAATAAAGTACATCGGTTTGTCTGAAGCCTCTGCCTCGACGATCCGAAGAGCCCACGCTGTTCACCCGATAACCGCCGTGCAGATAGAGTGGTCTTTGTGGACGAGAGACGTTGAAGAAGAAATCATCCCGACCTGCAGGTAAAGGAGAGAGTCAATGCAATTTTTGCTTCTTTTGTTCTTGGTGCATTATCGATCAATCATGTAACACCATCTTCTTTTACCTTCTTTAGGGAACTTGGGATTGGGATTGTTGCTTACAGTCCACTAGGAAGAGGCTTCTTTGCATCAGGACCTAAGCTTGTTGAGAAGCTAGACGATAATGACTTCAGAAAGGCAAGTACAAATGATTTTGATTGATGAACCTTATGATGTGACTGTATTATATTTGCTCATTTGTGTTTCTTTGATTGCAGACTTTACCAAGATTCCAACAGGAAAACTTAGACCACAACAAGATTGTGTACGAGAAGGTTTGTGCGATCTCAGAGAAGAAAGGATGCACACCTGCACAACTAGCCCTGGCATGGGTTCATCACCAGGGAGATGATGTTTGCCCCATCCCGGGAACCACTAAGATCGAAAACCTCAACCAGAACATTGGAGCTTTATCGGTGAAACTCACTCCCGAAGAGATGACTGAGCTTGAGGCCATTGCCCAACCAGGTTTTGTGAAAGGAGAAAGACACGGTCACATGATGGCTATGGCTACTTTCAAGAACTCAGACACTCCACCATTGTCTTCTTGGAAAACTGCGTAAACCTTTACGGCTGAGTTTCTCTGGTTGTGGTGGTGGTGCATGACATTGAAGCAGTCTAAACTTCTGTCAGCGAGATCAAAGTAATGAATATCAGTGTTAGCTCCTTGAATAAATGAATAGAGTTCCCCAAATGAAAACTTCAATTAAAGTTCCCTACATTGTGATTAAACTAAAAACCTCACATTTTAAATTCGATTTGAGACTTGAGAGTACGTTGTAGTCTTGTAGATGCTGCTTGATTTATGCTTTATATCCTTGAGTTGTGAGGAGTTGGTCTAGTTTCAGAAAGACTCTGCATGAAAGAGAGGTTTTGACCTTTGTTTGAGATAGAAAGAGCTTCTTTTTCCATCATCAAATCACATTTGTCCAAAACAACTTATCCACTCAATTCAAAACTCTACAAGTCAGCCAAAGAGAGAGAGAGACAGAGAGAGAGAGATTGAAGTGTGTGAACGAAAATCCATGGCGGAAACTTTTGGAGTGAGGAGGATGAAACTTGGAAGCCAAGGCTTTAAGGTCTTGGTTGCATGAGCCTCTCCTCCTTCTACGGTCCTCCGAAGCCAGAATCCGAAGCCATCGCTCTTCTCCACCACGCTATTAACTCCGGCGTTACTTTCCTTGACACCTCCGACTTCTACGGTCCGGAGACCAACGAGTTGCTACTCGGCAAGGTTCGATCTGCGAACGAATAACAAAAGCTTACTAATAATCGAGCAAATGATCTGATTTTTTGTTTTTGGTGTGAAGGCTTTGAAAGATGGGTTTAGGGAGAAAGTGGAATTAGCTACAAAGTTTGGGATCACAGCTTCTGAAGATGGAAAATTTGGTTTCAGTGGAGATCCAAAGTATGTGAGGTCTGCTTGTGAGGCAAGCTTGAGACGTCTTGGTGTTACTTCCATCGATCTTTATTACCAGCATCGAATTGATACCACTGTCCCCATCGAAGTCACGGTAATGGCTTCTTCTTGGTTTCTTTGAGTTTAATGCTACTTATAATCACATAGAGCAGCAGCTATGTGATGAGTAATACTCTGTTTCTTGTGCTGGTCTTAGTTGCTTTATAATTTGTTTTACTCTTTCTTTGAATTTATTTCTCAAAGATTGGAGAATTGAAGAAGCTTGTGGAAGAAGGTAAGATCAAATATATTGGTTTGTCTGAAGCTTCAGCTTCAACAATCAGAAGAGCACATGCCGTTCATCCGATAACCGCTGTGCAGATAGAATGGTCCTTATGGTCAAGAGACGTTGAAGAAGATATCATTCCTACTTGCAGGTATCAAGAGGAATCAGAATCAGCCGTTTACATGTTTAATATTCATATCTTAATTCTTGTCTCTTGTGATCTATCTCTCTAGGGAGCTTGGGATTGGTATTGTAGCTTATAGCCCTTTAGGAAGAGGCTTCTTTGCATCAGGACCTAAGCTTGTTAAGAATCTTGACCAAGATGATTATCGAAAGGCAACTACACTTGTTTTTATTTTGCATTCAAACATTTGACTGATGAAACTTAGAGAAGCTGTGGGATATACTTACTCATTTGTGTGTTCTTTTATTGCAGACACTACCAAGATTCCAACAGGAAAACTTAGATCACAACAAGATTCCTTACGAGAAGGTTTGTGTAATGTCAGAGAAGAAAGGTTGCACTCCCGGACAACTAGCCCTGGCATGGGTTCATCACCAGGGAGATGATGTTTGCCCCATCCCTGGAACCACTAAGATCGGAAACCTAAACCAGAACATCGGAGCCTTATCGGTGAAACTCACTCCACAAGAGATGTCTGAGCTCGAGGCCATTGCTCAACCAGAGTCTGTGAAAGGAGAAAGATACACTGGCATGGTGCCCACCTTCAAGAACTCCGACACTCCACCATTGTCTTCTTGGAAAACCATCTGAGAGTTTCTCAAGAAAAACCGCAGTGATAAATGTTATAACTCAGAAGTTCATAACACAAGCAAAAGAGCCATATCATAAGTAAAATATGAAACGCCTATGAAGACCATTCAAGAAGATCCCATCTTGTTCAATCTTGTGTTTTGCAAGAGGGTTTAGCAGTTGATAAAACCATTTTCTTTCAGTCCGGGTCTCACATCGAACAACTGCCATTAAACCGGTTTCTTGTGCTATGTCCTATACCATTGGCCAAAATCCAGGTTCCTCCCTCCTAATCAGTTTCTTGGCTCCTGCTTTATTATCCTTGAGTTGTTTATGTGGCGAGTTGGTCGTAGTTTCAGAAAGTCTCTGGCTCAGGGAGAAGTTTCTGCCTCGATTGGACAGGAATTCAGCTAAACCAGGAGATAGACTGGTTCAGGTTTAAATTAAGTGAAGCTGGTTTGCGAGATAGAGAAGAACGACGTCGTTGTTTCTATGTAATAAGTAATAACTCTTCTAACTAGTATACTGTACAATTTATGTTCTTAAAAGCTGCCGCCAAAAAAAGAAAAAAAACGACTCAAAACCGAATCAATTTGGAGTTTTTTTAAATAGCAGAATTGAATTTTAGTCGACAGAATTATAATTACAATCAATTTTTTTTGTCGCTTTTAACTTTGGGAAAAGTCCACATGCATTCCAAGAATCGTAGAAGAATAGATAAACAACTAGAGAAAAAAAGCGACACACGACTTCTTTTTGTATCATCAGATTACATTTCACCAACTTCCTTCTCTACTCAATTCAAAATTCTACAACGAAAATCCATGGCGGAAGCTTGCAGAGTGAAGAGGATTAAACTTGGAAGCCAAGGCCTTGAAGTATCTGAGCAAGGCCTTGGTTGCATGAACATCTCCTCCTTGTACGGTGATCCGAAGACGGAAACTGATGCTATCGCTCTTCTCCACCACGCTATTGAATCCGGTATTACTTTCCTCGACACCTCCGACTTCTATGGTCCTGAGACCAGCGAATTGCTCCTCAACAAGGTTGGATTTCGACAATTTCCAATTTACTCTCTTGCTTGTTAGAACTATTTTTTATTTTTATTTTCTTGGTGTGAAGGCTTTGAAAGATGGGTTTAGGGAGAAAGTGGAATTAGCGACGAAATTTGGGATCACTGCTTCTGAAGATGGAAAATTTGGAGTCAAGGGAGATCCAAAGTATGTGAGGTCTGCTTGTGAGGCGAGCTTGAGGAGACTTGGTGTTACCTCCATTGATCTTTATTACCAGCATCGTATTGATACTACTGTCCCCATCGAAGTCACGGTATGGCTTCTTCTTCTTCTTGGTCACTCGCCAATTGGTTTTGAGTTCGATGCCCATAAAACTTAACAATTAGTCAGTCATAACGAAACAATTTGGATATGCTTGTCGTTGTTATAGCTTATGCATGAGAAATGTTATGCTATGTGTGGCCTTAATATAGAGTCTTCTTGGGCTGATTTTGATTGCTTTATAATTTGTTGGACTTGTGGTTTGGGTGAATCTGTTTTCAAAGATGGGAGAGCTCAAGAAGCTAGTAGAAGAGGGTAAGATAAAATATATTGGTTTGTCTGAAGCCTCTGCCTCAACTATTAGAAGAGCTCATGCGGTTCACCCGATAACCGCCGTGCAGTTGGAGTGGTCCTTATGGTCGAGAGACGTGGAAGAAGATATCATTCCTACTTGCAGGTGTGAGGAATCAGAATCAGCCATAACTTTCCCTCTTCGTTTACATGTTTTATTCATTTCTTGTCTCTTGTGATCTCTCTAGGGAGCTTGGGATTGGAATTGTAGCTTATAGCCCTCTAGGAAAAGGGTTCTTTGCATCAGGACCCAAGATTGTTGAGAATCTGGACAGTGATGACTTCAGAAAGGCAATTACTTTTTTCTTGCATTCAAACACTTGACTGATGATGAACCTTAGAGAAGCTGTGTTCATTTGTGTGTTCTTTGTTGTAGACTTTACCAAGATTCCAGCAAGAAAACTTAGACCACAACAAGATTCTTTACGAGAAGGTTCTTGCAATGTCAGAGAAGAAAGGTTTCACTCCCGGACAACTAGCACTGGCGTGGCTTCACCACCAGGGAGATGATGTTTGCCCTATCCCAGGAACCACTAAGATCAAGAACCTCGACCAGAACATTGGAGCTTTGTCGGTGAAACTCACTCCCGAAGAGATGACTGAGCTTGAGACCATTGGGCAACCAGGTTCTGTGAAAGGAGAAAGATACTCTGCCATTGTGCCCACCTTCAAAAACTCTGACACTCCACCATTGTCTTCTTGGAACACCATCTGAGAGTTTCTCAAGACAAACCTCAGTGATAAATGTTAAAAGAGTTTGTGTTGCATGTACAAAAGTGTTAAGACTTGTGTGCTCCACAAATATCAGTCTAAAAGAATAAATTATGTATGGAGTCCCAAATATGAAATGCCTATGAAGACCAAACCTTACAAAGATGTATACTTGATAAATAACTCTCATCTAAATAATATCAGTTCAGGTTTAGGTTAAGTGAATTAAGCTGGTTTGCGAGATAGAGAAGAACGACGTCGTTACTATTTCTATGTCATTAACTCGCCTAACTAGTAGTAAACAATTTTAAGTTTTTAACTGACTAAAAGCTGCCGCCAAAAAAAAGAAAGAAAACGACTAAAAACCGAATCAAACTTAGCCACCTAACGGTATTGGTTTCAAAATCGCAGAAAATCTAATAATCTGTAAAATGAGATGACTACGACAAAATAATATGTTTTAGAGTCTTTTAAACACCAGAATATCGGAATTGAATTTTAGCCAACCAGTCAATTTTGTTTAGCCGGCAGCTTTGATTCAGTCATTTATTTGTCGCTTCCAACTTTAGGAAAATTCCACATTCCATAATCGTAGAGAACAAAAGCGACACACGGCTTCCTTCTTCTTCCATCATATATAAGATTACATTCCACCAACGCAACTCCAACAAACTTAAGAGAGAGAGAGAGAGAGAGAGAGAGATTGAATTGCGTGAACGAAAATCCATGGCAGAAGCTTACGGAGTGAAGAGGATTAAACTTGGAAGCCAAGGCCTTGAAGTATCGGCGCAAGGTCTTGGTTGCATGAGCCTCTCCTCCTTCTACGGTCCTCCGAAGCCAGAATCCGAAGCCATCGCTCTTCTCCACCACGCTATTAACTCCGGCGTTACTTTCCTTGACACCTCCGACTTCTACGGTCCTGAGACCAACGAGTTGCTCCTCGGCAAGGTTCGATCTTGATAAAAAAAATTGTTTTTGTTTCTATATGGAGGATTCTCTCGAGAGATTGTTAGAAATGTTTTGGGGTTTTGGTTCTCATTCCAGGCTTTGAAAGATGGGTTTAGGGAGAAAGTGGAGTTAGCGACGAAATTTGGGATCACACTTTCTCAAGATGGAAAATTTGGTATCAGGGGAGATGCAGAGTATGTGAGGTCTGCTTGTGAGGCTAGCTTGAGGAGACTTGGTGTTACCTCCATTGATCTTTATTACCAGCATTGTATTGATACCACTATCCCCATCGAAGTCACAGTATGGATTCTTCTTTCTTTGAATCTTGATTTCAACTTTACTCTTAATTCTCATAAAAGCAAAAAATCTGATGAGTAAACAATTATTAGGGATAAAGTAGAGACTAATGGATCATGATGCCCTAATCTAGAGTGTAAGATATGTCCCACATCGACAATAAGATGGGAACTTGGATAATAATATATAAAGGATTTGGGCCATTCCACTCATTGCTAATTGGTTTTGAGTTCAGTGCTCATGAAACTCAACAATAAGTCATAAGTAACAATTTGGATATGCTTGTGATGGTTATAGCTTGTTCATGAGTAATATAATGCTTAATATTAGAGTATTCTTGGGCTGATTATAATTGCTTTATAATTTAATGGACTTATGCTTTGGGTGAATTTGTTTTCAAAGATGGGAGAGCTCAAGAAGCTAGTAGAAGAGGGTAAAATAAAGTACATTGGTTTGTCTGAAGCCTCTGCCTCAACAATTAGAAGAGCGCATGCTGTTCACCCGATAACCGCCGTGCAGATAGAATGGTCCTTATGGTCAAGAGACGCGGAAGAAGATATCATTCCTACCTGCAGGTATGAGGAGAAATAAAATAAAAATATAGCCATAACTTTCCCTGATCCCTCTTGGTTTACATGTTTTATTCATTTCTTGTCTCTTGTGATCTCTCTAGGGAGCTTGGGATTGGAATTGTGTGTTATAGCCCTCTAGGAAGAGGCTTCTTAGCATCAGGAGCCAAGATTGTTGAGACTCTGGACCAAAATGACTACAGAAAGGCAACTACTTTTTTTCTTTGGCATTCAAACACTTGATTGATGTACCTTAGAGAAGATGTGGATACACTTACTCATTTGTGTTTCTATATTGCAGACTCTACCAAGATTCCAACAAGAAAACTTAGACCACAACAAGATTCTCTATGAAAAGATTTGTACAATCTCAGAGAAGAAAGGGTGCACTCCTGCACAATTAGCCCTGGCATGGGTTCATCACCAGGGAGATGATGTTTGCCCCATCCCTGGAACCACTAAGATCGAAAACCTCAACCAGAACATTGGAGCTTTATCTGTGAAACTCACTCCCGAAGAGATGTCTGAGCTCGAGGCCATTGCTCAACCAGGTTTGGTGAAAGGAGACAGATACACTGCCATGGTGCCCACTTTCAAGACCGCTAACACTCCACCATTGTCTTCTTGGAAAACCACCTGAGAGTGTCTCAAGCCAAACCGGAGTGATTAATGTTAAAGAGTTTGTATTTGTATTGCATGTATAAAGTTTCGAGACTACGTGTAGGTGGTCCATAAATACCACTCAAAATAAGAAATTATGTATGGAGGAGTCCCTTAAGTAATAACCTCTTATGAACCATTTAAGTAAGAGAGTGCATCTTGAATGACATTTGTTTGAATTGTGAGACATGGACATAACACAAGCAAAAAGAGGAGCCATATGATATCATATGGAAGCTAATCTGAGAATAAGTAAAATATGAAATGCCTATTGTAAATCAAACCTTGCAAAGATGTGATCTTGATACACGCTTAAATAACTATCATCTAAATAAGTATCAACTAAGATCGAGAACCTCGACCAGAACATTGGAGCTTTGTCGGTGAAACTCACTACTGAAGAGATGACTGAGCTCGAGACCATTGGGCAACCAGGTTCTGTGAAAGGAGATAGATACTCTGCCATTGTGCCCACCTTCACGAACTCCGACACTCCACCATTGTCTTCTTGGAAAGCCGCTTGAAACTATCTGAGAGTTTCTTTGGCCAAACCGCTGTAACCATGTTAAGAGTTTGTGTTGCGTGTTCAGTGTTGAGACTATGTACATAATTTCTTGAGTAATAATGATCTTGAATGACAAATTCGTTTGAATCGAGACATATGGTCACAACACAAGCAAAAAGAGGAGCCATATCATATCATATATATTCGTATGGCAGCTGATCTGAGCGTAAGTAAAACTTGAAAAGCCTGTAGAGAAACCAAACCTTAAAAAAGATGTATTCTTGCTACACACTTAAATAACTCTCATCTAAAACCTTATAGAAACAGGTAATTCTATACAACCAACTCTAACAAAGATCTGTGCAACGAATTCATCATATCTTGGACTGACCACCAAAAGCATTTTGGCACCGGAAAAATAATCAGTTTCTGAGATATTAAAGGATTGAAAAGGCTTTCTGGTTAGCCTGCGGTTAAGTGTTCCATGCCATATTAGCCGAGAGCACAAAGGGTTCCACAAGATCCCATCTTGTTCAATCTTGTGTTTTGCAAGAGGGTTTAGCAGTTGATAAAACCATCTTTTTCAGTCCGGGTGATATCGAACAACTGCCATTAAACCGGTTTTTGTGCTATGTCCTTTAGCATTGGTCAAAATCCAGATTCCTCCCTCCTAATCAGTTTCTTGGCTCTTGCTTCAGATACATGCTCGAAGGAATCATATAAGCTCTCGGCTGAAAAATAGAGACAAAACAAACGTTCTAGTTTAATATTCAAACATGGAGTGGAAGGGTGTTATCCAAATCACGTTCAGAGAAAATGCAAAGACTGTTTTACCTGTGTTGTACTCGTCATTAACCTACTTGCAAGATCAATGTTCATTGAAACAGGCAGAGGCGGCATTCGGCTGATGATTCCAGGCATCTCCTTCATGCTGCATCAATGATAATAAGTAAGAGTTTACCAAATCAAGCTTTTATAAAAGAGACGGAGAAAAGACGACAGAGGAAAGGTAGCATTAGATCCACATACTCATTCAAGATGGTACTGATGTTATTTCTTGCCAGATAGAACAGACTGATGTTGTCCTGTGGCTGTATGCAGAAAATAAGATGTCAAGATGGAAATTCCATTGAGAAACTGAGAAAGGACAACGAGATCTACCCCCTGACCAAACAATAAGTTGCATTGAGTAAACACTGCATGTGAAAATTATGATCTGAGATCTTTTTAGTCATTTTCTGCTCATGCCAATGTTTTACTACCAACTAGCATTTGGCTCAGATTCACTCGCTTACTATTACAAAAACAAAACTACAAATCAAATACCTTGCGCGCAGAAAGGTTTGAAGAAATTTGACTGAAAGCTTGAGCATTCTGCCGTAAAAGCTCCATTACCGCATCACTTAAACCTAAGAAAATAAGAGTTTGGAGAACATATGAAACCAAAAAAGGTGACAGGAGAGAATAAATTATGTAGCTAACAAGAAAATAAGGTACTCACCTTCAAAAGGCATGCGTGGACTCTGGCACATATGGTTCATGGCATATGTAGCATTTTGTTGTGGCACGGTGGAGAACATGTTCAGTTTTGGGGGTAAATCTACCACCTTAATGTAAGAAGAAATCAGTTAGTAGTATTTTGGGTTTCTCAACGAGAGCAAGTTTGTAGCCGTTTGAACAAAAATCCATTTGCAGTCAATAATCTCTTTTAAAGCAAAATACAACCTAGATCATCGACCCTTGTTATACAGTAGAATATATACCGTAGGCTTCAGTTAAGCAAACATACCTTTCTATAGCCAACCTTCGTGCCAGTACTATGTTCTTCCCCTTTTCTTCGTTTTTGCTGTAAAAACTTGATGCCATTGTTAGCAAAGAAAAGTTTCAGAGACCATGAACGCTAAAAAGGGGAAATGTTAGAACTTTATGTTTGAACGAGTCATATATCTGCTTGAACAAATCAAGTCATAAAATATCTATCCATTTCTTCAGCCAAATTCAAAGAAGAGATCGACAGTAAGGTAAGCTGACAAGGCAATATTTGGCACTATAATTTGTGAATTTATTTTTTCCATTGTATTATGTGAATCTAACACTACTATACTGTAAGCCTTACTGCAGACAAATACAAACAATGTTTAATCATTTCTTCGTAACTCCAGAGTCGGCCATATGATATAACGAAACGTTATCATTCGTTAAAGGTTACATGTCAAAATCAACTTCAGAAAGTTTTAAAACCCCAGGAATCATCTGACATCACCCATAAAGCGATATTTGTTTCAGGGTAACTACAGGAAATCAAATCAAGCTTATCGGCTTAGGGTCAAATCAAGTTCCAAACATGACTCCAGAGCTAACAGAAAGCCAGATCTCTCGTCAGCAATACTTGTCATTTTCTCCTTGCACACCCTTAACCACACTTTTAGACAACCTTTATGATATGGTAGGGTGGGGTGGCTTTTGATCAATAGAGCAACAGCCAAAAAAATTATATAAAAGAACTTTTCCTGTAAAGCTTTATCTTTAACAAAGCATACACACAAAGTAGCATCACCATGTAGGTTTCCATACACTTTGCAAATGCTTTAGTTATAGATATTTTCATGACAGCTACATGCAATATAACTGCTGAATTGTATATTTCCTTATTCATCTCACAAGCAAAAGGGCATTACCAAAGACTCATGAACGACAAGAATTATGCAAGCCACTCACACTGATACTTAATGAAAAGGCGTTAGGAGCTTACCGTCATCCATTTACACCTCATTGCTACATCCCGTACACTTTTTTCTGGTAGAGTTGATGCAATCTTTACATACTTCGTAACCTGTGGTTCATCTTTAAATCTACAAAAGACAATACCAAGGTTTCATGTAAGCATCAAAACAAAAAACGAGCCAGAAATCATATATCCATTGGAAGCATGAAAGAAAGCAAATCTCAGCTAAGAACCTGACTTGGCTTATGATTCGAGATATTAATATGTGCTATTACAGTTCATGTGAGACGCAAAGTCACATCCTTTTTGCTTTACATCTAGATCCTTTAAAATTATCTAACGTGTGGACTACTTCTCAAAAAGATACAATATTTCTCTACTCTAACATTGTATCATAGGCTAATAGCTACCAAGTAACAAAATTTGCAGGGAACAAAAACACAATGGAGGAAGAAGAGGAAATTGCAAAAGAAAAAACACTTACTTTGCAAGGCCCTTCTCCAATATATATTGTTCTTCAACAGACCAGTCAACAGCCAAAGCAGCTTCATGTTTGATTCCGGTAACGGAAGACGGAGAATTTACAGTAAGGTGAAATCCGGAGGAAGCAGACATGTTCGAATTCGCCGAAAATACTAAACCGGTCGTGCTAGTGCTCGGTACACAGTAATTATCCATCGGAATCATCTCCGGAGAGCTGTTAATTTTGCACGCCCAAAAAACATGTTCGATTTAGGGCTTTAGCAATTTAGAATTACAAAGGAAGCAAACCTAAAGCAAAAAGTAGAAGAATTGATTACACCCAAGAGAAACCCACCTCCGATTTAGCCGAAAAAGAAGATGATTTTGCTTCTCTGGAGCTGGAAATGGGCTCGATACAAAACCCTAAACCCCAACGATTTGGTGCTGCGAGTAGAGACGAAATCGTTGAAGAAGATACACACCGAAAACTCCGAGCGATCGCAGAGAGCAATAGAGCTGAAAATTGAGAGGTGTGATTCGCGAAAGAGTGTCAGCGAGATGCGAACTTGGAATTTGCAGAAGCCGGCGAGGAGAGAGAGAGAGAGAGAGTAAAATGGTGGTTTTGTTTGGTTATTCGTTTTTTTGTTTTTTTCCGCAGAACAACTTTTTATTCCATTGTGGTATTGCTTTTGTTTTGTCCACTTTTCGAAGAGAGAAAGTGTCTGTTCGTGAATAATTTTTTAATCTTCTTACGCTATTTGTGAATAACACAGTCACATACACTTTGTACACAAAACTAATCTTATATATATATTACAACAAGGTATTAGAAATTACATTTAGATGAGAGTATCCATTTTCTTTCTCACAAAAAATGAGTATGCATTTCCATAAAATATGACATGTGTTAATTTTGAATTTGTTACCTGTGTTGTCACTAGTGTGATATCCATTAAAACTTATACACGTTTTATTATTAACAGAAAATAAATCTCTAATCTATCTATCTATCTATACTACTATTAATTGAGAAGTACATTTTAATAATGTTTAGATACAAGGATAAGAGAAAAAAAGTTATTTGGATATAAGAATAAGAGATAAAACTGTTTGGATATAAGAATAATAACTTAAAACAAACCGATGATTAAGTTAAACCAAAAATCGAATCTGTTAATTAATCAGGTAAAAAAAATGGAAATATATCCGAAAGCCCCAAAAAAATCCGAAAAACCTAAAAAAAAATTATCAGAAAAACAAATAGATATATATATATATATATATCAAAAATAATCCATAATACTTATTTGGGTAATTTGGGTATCCGATAGGGTATCGATTCGGTTCTGGTATTATATGATACACACGAGTATCAAATATTTTACTCATCGGGTGATTTATTTTATACCCAAAATAAAAAAAAATTCCAAAAAACCTAAAAAAAAAATATTTATAATATCAAAAATAATCCACAATATCCATTCAGGTAATTTGGGTACCCGATCGGGTATCGAATCGGTTATGGTATTATCTGATACCCACGGATATCAAATACTTTACCCATCTGGTGATTTGTTTTATACTCAAAATCAATCGGATACGGGTATTGTGGATCAATTCGGTTCGGATTTTCGGGTATGGGTTAAAAGTCTCAGACCTACTCCCTCATAACAGAAATATAATGAATCCAACAGAAATAATCTAAACTAAATTAAACTGAAAAGATAAAAAAAAAATGTATCCCTACACTATTACTATTTTTTTTTTTGGATAAAAACATAACGTACCACCGCGCAAACGCGCGGGTCCTCTACTAGTGTAGTAATAAATAGCCACTCTGTTAATGATCTACAGATCTAACAAAAATTTAGTATTGAAGTATGGAAAAAATGTAATTTTAACAAATATGATTGCTAGAGGTTAGTTATGTAATTTATTATTAAAAAATTATTTTTATTAATGATAGTGTTCTTCTATAGCGATAATCTATATATGAGATCAATATTTTATTATAATAACGATTAAAAAATATAGAATAACGAAATAATATAACGCTTTTAATAGAGGTTATGCTGAATAATCATTACACTTAGCATTGTTTATATTTAATTAAGTTTGTCTTTACTAGTTATTTTTTGGACACTTGTATAAAAATAGTGTAACAATTTTTTAAACATCCTAAACTGGTTGGCAACAAACAGGAGCAGCTTTCAGCTGTTTGGTTTGGTTTGTTGGATTTTGTGAGATTGATGACGACTCAGAAATCGGTTCCTGAATTCAGAAAAACAAAAACATCTTTAGCAGCTTTCCATAGATTTAGCTTTTGAACAAGATTAGTGACAATAATACTAAAGCTTCTAAGCTTTTCCTCTCTACACTCAAAATGCTATCTCCATCACTAGATTTGGGTGTATAGGTTTTTTTAGTCACATATAAGCCTTTTAATAGAGGCAATCAGGCAAAGAAGCACACAAAACATTCCACACAAATTCTGCATCTCTATACTCTTCCAAAATCCAAAATCGGTTGAAGAACCGATAGCCAAAAAAAAGGGACTTTTGTGAACCCAATTAGTGGAAACTGATTAGAAGAAACTCAAGAATTCGATTTAGAGTACATGAAGAAGACGTTGTGTTTTGACTTTTATGCCGTGTCATATAAATCGCCGTTAAAAAAACCCAACATAAAATATTTTTTTGGCTATGGGCGTAGAATCACAAAGCCTTAACCAAATTTGGTTGTTCAATTTAAACCGACCCATCGATATTATTGAGGCAGACACTGATCGAAACAGAAGTTTTGGGGAGCAGAGTAAAAGGAAATAATAACCAAGGACGCCAATGCAATAAAATAAAGTCCAACTAAAGTTTATGGATTGCTTCTGAGCTCTGTTACTTTCGGGCTTCCTTAGATTTCGCCGTCGATTAACCTCGCCGAGGTACTGTCTCAGGTAAGAGCAGAGAAGAAGATGATAGCTGTGATCGGATTGATTCTGGGTTTTCTGGTTTCAGCATTGTTCTTAATCCAAGGAAAGCGAAGAAGATCATCAAACGGTAGTGATCAAGAGAAGCGATCTAGTAGTAGTGAGCCTGTAGATTCAAAGCCTAAGAGTTACAGCAAGAGTGAAATCGCAGCGCATAACAAAAGAGACGATTGTTGGATCATAATCAAAGACAAGGTTTATGATATCACTTCTTATGTTGAAGAACATCCTGGTGGTGACGCCATTCTAGATCATGCTGGTGATGATTCCACTGATGGGTTTTACGGACCACAACACGCCACTCGTGTTTTTGACATGATCGATGATTTCTACATCGGTGAACTTCGCAAGTAAGAGAAAAAAGTTCGCTTTTTTTCTTATTTTTGTTTCTCTTCCGATTGAAGATTTGAGATTTTGGAATCTGTTTGTGTTAGTGTTTCTTTGTCTATTTGTTTGTCTTTACTAGTTTTAACTCTTTTCTCTATCATTGCAATGCTAAAGTTTCCTCCTTTTCTGTTAATTTCCATTGCAAATCTTGAGCTCTTGCTTGATCTAGGCTCTGTTTCAAGTGTTCTAAATCCATCAATTTTGGTAAACTGCTTCTATTCCATTGTAATGCCAAAGTTTCTTACTTTTCTGTTAAACTCCATTGCAAATCTCAAGTTCTTCTTTTATGAGAGCAATGAAGAAATGCGAGTGAGCTTGATCTAAGAGCTCTGTTTCAAGTGTTCTTAATCCATCAATTTTGTGAAAACTGCTTCTGTTCACTTGAATAATGAGTAGCACACATAAACCTCATTGGAATGCAATTGAGAGTTTAAATCTCTAATGGGAATCAACAAGATCATGAAAACACATAACTATATAGTGTGATGAAGAATCATCATATCCCAACAAAAACATAAACGGAGAGATACATAATTCGGGTTCCAAACTGATGGAAAATTAAGTCTGATACATCCCTAAATCCAAAAACATTAAGCTACCACCGTTTCATATGAAGGAGGGTCGGCCTCCAGCTCGGCTATGAGGACGGTCATAAGGACCTGATCTGCTTCTATAGGCTCTTCCTTCATCGCGTAACGGTCCCATAGCTCCTCCACCATACCTATCACTTGCACCTCTTGAGTATCTGTCCCTGTCATAGCCTCTCTCTCTCCCGCCATATTCATTGTCAAGATGATGAGGCATTGCATACCTTTCACTCCCCAAACGGTCTCTAGGAGACGCATATCTACATTGTCATTCATTAACGCATCGAAAAGATTATGACTTTCCTCAAACCAAATACATGTTTGGAACCATTTTAGACCAAAAAGATAAAGAGACACATACATACCTCTCCATTTGATAGTAATCACGAGTTTCATAGCGGTCTCTACGACGCCCATCCATGTAACGCTCCCGGTCCAGCTCACCATCTCCATAGTGGTCACGGTGTCCCAGCGGATCTCTGAACCGTCCTTGATCACCACCAGTTGATGGGCATTCTCGAGCCCAATGACCAGGGCGTCCACACTTAAAGCACTTGTCTTCGGAATCTCCTCCCTTCCCTCGTGACGAATAGCCTCCACGCTTATCTACATCATCTCTCCCAGCCTTAGGCTCAGCCTTGTTCACCGAGATGACCCTATCACCCAACTCTCTTAAGTGCATGTGCTTAATTGCATCATCAGCTCCTCGGCGATCAGTGAAGGTAATAAACCCAAAACCACGTGAACGGCCAGTATCTTTCTCCACCATGATCTGCAATTAAACAAGAAAGGCTAACAAAGTTATGAAATAGCAGAAGTAATACCAAAAGAATGACCCTGAGATTAGGGACTATCACACCAAAGCAACCATTTTGGAAAAAAAAGAAGATTAAGGCTTTGTTGCAACAACCTATATGCAGAAGAAGCTATATTGACACGCCAGAAATTCAACAGAAAAACAAAACAACTCACATATAACAAAAAGGAAACCATTGATCCTTCCTTATAATGCACAAACTAAACGATGATGACAATAAAGCCTGTATAGCAAACATACTGCGCTAAGAAACTATATCAAGTCAGCGCCGATATCTAACAGAACATTCATTCAATTACGAATTTTCTAATGAAGTAAGAACAAAGCAGATATGTTTATATTACTGATGCATACTAAGTTTCATAAAGGCATGGAGATAGTTTTCAAGGCTATGGATTCATATACCAAATATTTTCCTTCATTGGAAGTCCTTAGAATGATACTTGAAGAAATACAAATCCACAAGGAGTATTTCCCACATCAATCATCCCAGAAAATGATTTCTGAGATTAGCCTATAGCCAACAATACTCTAAAGCCTTGCAACTGACAAGTCACTCCAGATCACTTTCGCATTAGCTTAATGTGACCACAACCTAATTCCACTGAAAAAAAGAAGGCTAATATTCTGATCAAGACCATTATTGACAAGCAACTTATCATCTTGAAGTAATTTATCTATGACTATTTTACTTAGAGATGCTTCCCATTGCCAACAATTGTAATTTCCCAGTTACACAGACATAGCTTCTCATGGTGAATGAGCAGAAGGAAAACCATCTCAGTGACTGCTGAAGCAGGTACCACAAGCAAGAGAACCAAAGATGGTAAGCTGATATATGTTCCAAAACCGCTTAGTCCAGCCAAAAAACAGAGAATTACTTAGGAATCTCTGCTGTCAAACCAAAAGTACTGCACTGTTGCTGAAAAAAGAGCCACATAGCTAAGGGAACAGGATGAAGTAGACTCCACAGAACTCTTTCATTTCTAAGCAAACATATGATCAAATCAAGAGAGAGTAGAGATGTACTTTTTCTTTCTAAGAAACCTCTACTAATTCATCCACTGCATCCTTCAACAAGTCAAGAAACCTCACAACGTGAGCGTGTTCTTCCTCAAGGCATCTCAAACATGACAGACGTTTTCCAAATATATGAGCATCAGACCAATTCTTCTACAGAATAGATGATGGAAACAAAAGTATCATCCAAGCTCGAAAATATCATTCACTAAACACACAAGCTTCCACTCCGGAATTTCTGATCGTCTGTTTTGGATCAATCACTCTATGTATGCAGCAAAAGCAAAGAACGAGATTCGATAGTAGACCTGACAATCGATGATTTTTCCATAGCGGTCGAAAGTATGCTCAAGCTGCCTCTCAGTGACATCACAAGACAGTCCTCCAACAAAGATTCTGTGGTCAAGATTTCCTTCGGTTTCTCTATCTTTCATCCTGCTAATCTCACTGAAGCCACAAAAAAAGATGCATAAACAGTTAGCCAACCAAAACTTTCTATCAGAACTAAGAATCAGGTCAAGAAACTTGCTGGAATCAAGAGTAAGAGAAAGAAACCCTATAAATTTTTGGGTTGAGCAAACCTAAGTACTCACCGTCCACCATCACGGCGCTCAACACTGTAACGGTCACGCTCCCGTTCCAGCTCACGATCTCCATAGCGGTCCCGGTGTCCATCGAATTCTCCATTTCTAGAGCGCATTGCAAGTGGATCTCTGAACCGTCCTCGATCACCACCAGTTGATGGGCATTCTCGAGCCCAATGACCAGGGTTTCCGCACTTAAAGCACTCATCCTCAGAAGCTCCTCCTCCATAGCTTCCCTTCCCTCGTGATGAATAGCCTCCATTCTTATCATCATCATCTCCCCCAGCCTTAGGCTCAGCCTTGGTCACAGAGATGACCCTATCACCCAACTCTCTCCCGTGCATTTGCTTAATTGCATCATCAGCCCCTCGGCGATCAGTGAATGTTATAAACCCAAAACCACGTGGACGGCCAGTATCTATCCCCATCATGATCTGCAATTACACAAGAAAGGCCAGTAATGTTATGAAATAGCAAAAGTATAACCATAAATGAACCTAAGATTGGGGACTATCACACATAGCAATCATTTGGAAAAGTAATTGAGAGACTTGGTTACAACAACCTATACGCAGGACAAGTTATATTGACAAGCTAGAAGAAATTCAAAAGAGAAACAAAACCACTCATAAATAACAAAAAGGAAACCATTGATCCTTCTTTATAATGCACAATATAACAATGCAAACATATTGCACTAAGATATTATATCAAGCCAGTGCCGATCTTTAACAGAACATTCATCCAGTTATGCTACATTAGAACATTCTTATCCTGACTACTTGTTAGAGAACAAAGCAGCTAACAAAACAAGATTGGTTAGACTGATAGGCCAGGAAGACAAACTAATCTGTGTTCCAATGAAAAACAGAGAATTACTTAGGAATCTCTCATGTCAAACCAAAAGTACTGCATTGATGCTGAGAAAAGAGTCATAGCTAAGGGAAGAGGATGAAGTACTACACTACAGAACGTGATCTTTATCAGAACTCTTGTATTTCTAAGCATAGTATTCTCAAACATATGATCAAATCAAAGAGAAAGCAGAGATGTGCATTTACTTCCTAAGAAAGCTCTACTAATTCATCGAATCCATCCGTCAATAACTCAAGAAACCTCACTAGATATATCCAAATATTTGATCAGAACAGATGATGGAAACGAAACCATCATACAAGTTCAAAGATATTATTCACCAAACACAAGTTTCCAACACAATTTCTGATCTTCTGTTTAGTATCAATCACTCAATGTATGCAGCAAAAAAGCAAAGAACGAGATTCAGTAGTAGACCTGACACTCGCTGATTTTTCCATAGCGGTCAAAAGTATCCTCAAGCTGCCTCTCAGTGACATCCCAAGACAATCCTCCAACGAAGATTCTGTTGTCAAGGTTTCCTTCGCTTTCTCTATCCTTCATCCTTCAAACAAACTCTCACTAAAGCCAAAGA
Organism: Erythrophleum ivorense; assembly: GCA_026724425.1. NCBI lineage: Eukaryota > Viridiplantae > Streptophyta > Magnoliopsida > Fabales > Fabaceae > Erythrophleum > Erythrophleum ivorense. The sequence goes on from JAIUCV010000087.1 coordinate 1,115,112, forward strand.
GAGACACACACATAAAAAAGAAGCATAAACATAGTTAGCAAACAAAATCGAACTCGAAAACCTTTAAAAAACTCATCTTTTTCAAAAAAAAAAAACAGTCCCGACAAGCCAAACTCTTAACTCTTACTCAAACAAGTCAAGAAATTTCTATCAGAAACTACGAAATGAACGAAACCCTAGGAATTTTGCATTGAAGAACCCTAATCACTCACCGCTAATCCAAAGGTAACAACTTTCTTCTGCGTTGAATAGTGATGGACAATGAAGCACTGTGTTAAGCCTTTTAAACACATTGCATACACAAGCTGGGGAAAATTGTTTTACTCAATGACTAAAACACCCTTACAAAAGACATTTAATTACAAAAATAACCTATAAACCCTAAAACCCTCTCTCTCCTCTTTATCAAAATCCTCCCCCTTTCAGTCTCCAAGCACTCTGCGAAACTCAAGGGACAAACTACAAAGTCTGCTCTTTTATCTTCACTCTAATCCCAAGTTTGGTCCTTTTGCGAACGAAGAAGTTCAATTTCATAAGTTTAGGGTTTAATCTTTGCAGAATAGGAAAAAAAAAATGATAAAGAGAAGATTTTACAAGCTTGAGCATGGTGATAAAGACAGTGGATCCGACTCATCTTGCTTCTCCTCTGATTCTGACCCGGACACAGAAGAATCGGAAGAATCCGGATCCGAAGACGCTGTTGCAGACGTTTCCGAGGACGATGATGATTCCGTCTCAGAAGGTGAAGGAGACGATGATGAATCCCCAGGTTTGTAATTGTTACTCGATGAGATATGTTTAGAGAAGTTAGGAAACAGGTAAATTGACAATCTTCGCTTAATTTCTGTTATAGCTGGTGAGGACGACGATGCTGATGATGAGGAGGAGGATGATGGTGGTGATGGTGATGGCTATGGAGGGAGATTTGAGAAGACAGTGATGAATCGTAATCCTTTTTTGGAAGAACCACCGGAAGAGGAGGAAGAGAACTATATTCTAGGTTGTATGATTAAACGCAAATCGGTTTATAAATGCAGATATTGTCCAGACGTCGTTTGCCTGAATGAGGCTACAATGCAAGCTCATGTTTCATCAAAGGTAAAGCATCTAACTTTATAGATGTAAATCAATGGATTTAGGATGAGTATATAGTCAGTCTCGGAATCGAAATATGAGCTTTGCTTGAGATTTTTCTCTTCACTCTTGTAGTTAGTCAAGAGCGATTTGATTTGTCTTTATCTTTTTGATTTGTCTCATTTCAGAAGCACGTTCGCGCTGAGAAATTGGCGAAAGAAGAAAAGGTCAGAAGCGATGATGATGAAGAAGAAGTGGAAGATGATCCAGAGAAGCCATCTAAGGTATTCTTTTTGACATTCGAGAAAATGAAAACAAGTTATTTTGATGAGTTGCTAACCAAATTCTTGAATGTAGGAGAAGGAGATAAAAGGGAACAGAAGATCACAAAGAAAGGGTAAGAAATCACGGAAAGAAGCAAAGCTCAAAGTTGATGATCCAGAAACGCCATCTCAGGTTTTCATATTTTGACATTTGAGCAAATGCTGCTTTGACACTTCTTCCGATGAATCATAACCACACTCTTGCAATGTAGGAGAAGCAGTTAAAGGGAAACAGAAAAGCACGAAGAGAGGCTAAGAGATTACAAAAACCGGAAAAGGTAAAAGTGTAGTCTTCTCATTACTGTAACCTTGTGACCATTGCTTGGTCTGTCAAAAAACCTTACCGATTCATTTTCTATATGAACATCCAGGGTTTATCGACCACAGACAAAGAAAAGACAGATGCGACGCAGAAATCTAGGAAGAAGATGCGTCAAACTAAGGATTGAATGATTCATCTTTTTCACTTGGAAATTGGACAGATGAAGAAACCATAGGATGAGAGTGGAGTGGTTTTGAGTTGATTATGTGCTTTTTTATAACTTCAAGTTTTGTCTACAAGATATGGTGTTTGTAACTGATATATGAGTTTTGATTAATTGATATTTGAGTTATACAATTCTTGAATTTGATGTTTTCTGCAATTTTGATCTGTCTAAGACTTGTTATTCTTTATCTTAATCATGCAAGATTACATTCTGCTTCATCATTTGAGCCTATGAACGCTTCTGATTGAAACCTTCTACTTCAGAACCAGTAATTGCTGCTTTTACTGATTTTGCAGAGACAATGCTCTGTTTTGGGCATTGTACCATGAATGAATATCATGAATTTTGCAAATCTAAACATACATTTAACGGACCAATTATAGCCAAATAGTTGGTATTAATGACATTGCCATGTTATAAAGCTGGTTGAAATCCAAAAATGTCTGTTATATAACTCAATAATTGCTTAAAGAAAGAAGCCAAAAAAGTGAAAAACAGATTACTTAAATTGATCATACAACAAGTATCTTTACTCTAACTTATTTTGCTCCATATCACCATTGATTTGATCTATTGCAACTTCTCCACATTTTTCTGTCATTTTCTCTCAACCAGTCAGTACTCAGCATTTGTCCCCAACCTGAGAAAGTTTAAACATTTGATACTGAAGAAAGACAAAAACTTTACTATTTTCTTCCACTTTTTTATTCCTTGCTCTCCACTAAAAACCATTATTGAATGATGTACATGTGTTAAAATATGTGTAGATATCATATATGGAAAATATAATAATATATTCATGTGACAAGTGAGATTTGATTTAACTTCACCACTGCTCTTCTTCTGCTATAGAAAAAAACAGTTTGAACAAGCATTGGCTTCACGTGACAACCTTAGCTGTTCATGTCCGTGACCAAGAACAACTTCCATAATAGATGCCATTACTCATCAAAGTTTGAAACTTTCTTCTTCTTCTTTGATCCTATCATGGTCTCTTCTTCTTCTTCTTTCTAATCAAGCTTGAAACTTTCTTCTTCTTTGATTTGATCCTATCATGCTCTCTTCTTCTTTCTAATCAAGTTTGAAACTTTCTTCATCTTCTTTGATTTGATTCTATAATGGTCTCTTCTTCTTCTTTCTCTATGTTCTTCTTAGTGATGACTGCTTTCTACTTGAATTCTCCGGTGAGATCAAGCGACGTTGAAGCTCTACTGACTCTGAAATCATCCATTGATCCATCAAACTCGATTCCATGGCCGCGAGGAACAGATCTCTGCAACTGGGAAGGAGTTAAAGAATGCATTCATGGAACAAGAAGAGTCTCAAAGCTTGTTCTTGAGAATCTAAACCTCACTGGCTCACTCGACGAGAAGAGCTTAAACCAATTAAACCAGCTAAGAGTGCTTAGTTTCAAAGGCAACTCTCTCTCTGCTTCAGTCCCTAACCTCTCTCGTTTAGTCAATCTCAAATCGCTTTTCCTCAACGACAACAACTTCTCCGGCGAGTTCCCTGAATCGTTAACCTCTCTCCACCGGTTGAAAACCGTTGTTCTTGCAAGAAACCGGTTTTCCGGCGAGATCCCGACCTCGCTGCTCCGTCTCTCCCGACTTCACACTCTCTACCTTCAAGAAAATCTCTTCTCCGGCTCCGTTCCTCCTCTCAACCAAGAAACTCTCAGATTCTTCAACGTCTCGAACAATCAGCTCTCTGGCCAAATCCCAACGACAAGATCGCTGAGTCAGTTCAATGAGTCGTCGTTTACCGGAAACATTGCTCTCTGCGGCGATCAGATCCAAAACTCATGCGGAAAAAAGAATGAAACTTCGAAGCCGTCGGCGATTCCAGCAATGCCTCCTATAGCCAAAAAGCAGAGCAAAACAGAGCTCGTCGGAATCATTGCAGGGAGCATCGGCGGCGGAATTATGTTACTTCTTCTGCCATTGCTTCTCATATGTTTGGTACAGAGACTGCGAAGAATCAAATCCAAGAGTGAACAGAGGAGAAGCAAAGCAGAGTCAGAAGGAGCAACAGAAGGAGTCACCACCACCAGTGACCGGAAAAAGAGCTTCTCATGGGAGAGAGGAAGCGAAGAAAAAGAATCAGTGGGGACTCTGGTTTTCTTGGGAAGAAGTGAATCAGACATCATGAGGTACACCATGGATGATCTACTCAAAGCTTCAGCAGAGACGTTAGGAAGAGGAACGTTAGGAAGCACTTACAAGGCGGTAATGGAGTCTGGTTTCATCGTCACTGTAAAGAGGCTCAAAGACTCTGGCTTTCCTCGAATGGAGGAGTTTAAGAGACACGTTGAGATCCTTGGAAGGCTCAAGCACCATAATCTTGTGCCTCTCAGAGCTTATTTCCAAGCTAAAGAAGAATGTTTGCTTGTCTATGACTACTTCCCCAATGGAAGTCTCTTCTCTCTTATCCATGGTATGTTTCTGCACACACACATACACAACATCCATGGAGTTTGGTTCTATTCTCTCTGATGTGTTTTATCTGTGTCTTGTTTTGTAGGAAGTAAGGTTTCAGGGAGTGGGAAGCCACTTCACTGGACATCATGTCTGAAAATAGCAGAGGATTTGGCAATGGGTTTAGTCTACATTCATCAGAATCCTGGCTTAACACATGGGAACTTGAAATCATCCAATGTTCTGTTAGGTCCTGATTTCGAGTCTTGTCTCACGGACTACGGTCTCAGCGATCTCCATGGTCATGATGACTCGGTTGAAGTCAACACAAGTGTAGCATCTTCTCTCTTTTACAAAGCTCCAGAGTGTAGAGACTTGCGCAAGGCCTCAACACAACCAGCTGATGTATATAGCTTTGGTGTCCTCCTTCTTGAGCTTCTAACGGGTAAAGCTTCATTCCAGGACCTACACGGGTCTGATATCTCGAGATGGGTGCGCGCGGTGAGAGAGGCAGAGACTGAGTCAGGAGAGGAGATGAGTTCTTGTGAGGAGAAACTCCAAGCTCTTTTGAGCATTGCCACGGCTTGCGTGGCTATTCGGCCTGAAAACCGGCCTTTGATGAGAGATGTGTTGAAGATGGTGAAGGATGCAAGAGCCGAAGCAGCAGCACCGTACTCATCTTACAGCAGTGATCATTCGCCTGGAAGATGGTCAGATACTGTTCAGAGCTTTCCGAGGGAAGATCATATGAGCATATGAGGCTAGTTGTTGAATGTTTCCTTATTGTTTGATTGCTGAAGTAGAGCTTAGTGTTTAAAGCTTTTGTTGACACCATTAATCTGTGACTCAGAAGATGAAATGCAAATCTCTGCTTCAGTCTTTTTGAGTTCCTGCCATAGCAAAAGCCAAATCAATGCTGGTTTCATACCAAATCTATCCAAAGAAATAAAGTATATATGTATTACACTGTCTAAAGAGGAAAAAGCGTAGCTTGATGAAGATACATTTGCTCAGAAATCTAACATTACACTCTTCTAACAAAAACCATTATGATTGTCTTACAAAAAAAACTCACTAGGTACCTCCTAGAGCTCCATTGACAGCAGAACTGAGATGACACAAGACTAAATTACTATCAGTTTTCTACTACAAACATCATTGGATAAAACAGGCACACATAAAAAAAGCAAGCTATGTATGAAGAATTTGTCTTCAAGTGGTTCCTTAGACTGCATAGCCTTATATATGTTCTCCATTTCCAATTAAAGCAAAACTGGATCTAGAAGGAAAAAAAAAAAACTACAACAAAGTGAGAGTAGGCCACAATATAAATCATTCCTGTTAAAAGAGATGAAACGCTTAGGGTTTATTGATCCTGACTTGTATACAAGAACATAGCAATACCTACTTCTTCTTATATTGTAGGATCTAGAGAATTAACGACACTAAGAAAAGACTAATGTTAGATTTGGTACGTCTTCTTATAATCAATGCCAGTTTCATACCAAAATCTATCCAAATAAATGAAGTATATGTTCTATTGCAATGTAAATGGCATGTACGTAATACACACTCTAAACAGGCAAAATAGATTAGCTTGACACATATATATGCTCAGAAATCTAACTTTATGATTGTGTTACAAAAAACTCACGAGGAGACTCCTAAAAAGGAGATTATCAGTTTTACTTGCAAAAAACTCAAGAGACTAAAATATGATTATCAGTTTTTTCTAAACGTGAATCGAAGTCCACCTTTTTAGAAAACCAATTTACCCACCTAACATGAATCCTATTATTTTGACATGCCTGTGGGTTTATAGTACTCACTGAATGTTTCCGACGCTTTCATTATCTACTCATTCTGGTGAAAGTTTTCAACGGAAAAATAGTCGGAAATTTGGCAAAAGCCATTGGTCAAATTTGGTTCCAGCAATTTTAATGAATGATCATTTGCATGGTTTACTTGTGACACAAGATACAATGTAAACACATACATATATGGATTTTGTTTTAGGAAATTCACTTTTTTTAAACTGAAATTTCATCTGTCAAACTAAATATGTTTCAACATAAAAAGATTAAAAAGTAAAAAAAATTATTCTCTTTTTATTATATTATTATGAGATGAGGATACAAATAAATTAATAACTTCTTCCGAGAGCTTTACAAATGTTTTCGAAAACAAGGACAGGCAAACTGTCGCCAGCATCGCCAGGCAAGATAGAAATTTGGCAAGATTGATCCTTTGAATATAATGAATGCACTACTACGCAACAATCATGTCTTAGAAATCTGTAATCTCTACCGGCCGCTAATTTCAACGAATCGTGACATCCTGCCACCTTATCGATTTCGGCTGTCGGACAAAAGACCTTAGCTGCTTCTGATTGTCGGAATATCAATGCCGAGATTAGGGCCAACAAGAAGAACATCATTTTAGTTTGCTTTTGATTCATTTTCTTCGAAGATTACACACACACACAAAAAAAGACTAGCTTGTGTTATGTGTGTTTGGATTGTGTGGAACTGAGAACTTTATTTCCGTGAATAAATAGAAAAAAAAATTGCGGTAGATTGTTATGTAAGGAATACTTTCAAATGTGGCAGATAGGTAAAAAAAGTTTGACTACAAGAATAATTTAGAAAGTTTGAATATCTTTCTTTTTTAACCCTTATGCATATATCACATTTGTGATGCCACCAAGGAAAATACCATAACATCATCTCATATTATCTTTGACTTTGACTAATATAAGAAATCATCCAATCTAAAAAAGAATGGATTTTGTGGTTCCGGGCCTAAACACATTACGACTTCGGCCCAAAATCCTGATAATCCAGCAGAATAATCCATTATTCCATAGCAGAGAAAGAATATGATTGATTTGTTTGATACTCAGAGAAGTCATCTGATTTGTGAGAAAAAGAAGAAGAATTAAGAGATATAGATGAGAAGGCGAAGATGGCTCGAAAAAATCGTTGTGAACGAAAAACAGTTTTTTTTTTCTTTTTCAAACGCTGATGTGTATTAGAGCACTGCAGAGCAATATTTTTTTCTATAGCACTAGTGTTAAACCAATCAAGCTTTGGTTCCATTTTTAAATTTCAAAGCAATAATTATAAATATGAAAATATTTTGGCTTTAGAAATCAAAATTTCTAGAGCACCAGTTTGATTGTGATTGGATTATCAGTTTTACTTGCAAAAAACTCAAGAGACTAAAATATGATTATCAGTTTTTTTTTTTCTACTTCATCAAATTCCACAAGAAAAAAACAAAGCAACAGAAAAGATATATATGCATCAATTACAATTACCAACTTATTAGAGATCCAACAAAATAATCTGCAAAGGATGTCTTTATCGCTATTCTCTCGCGGTTCTCAGTACAATTATATATCCGTTCATTCACGCTAGCAATAGATCTTTCGCTAAGAAACACTTTATAATAAGTAGAATCCGTATATATGCATACGTTGCATGTCCACGAATGGATACAACTATGAAGGATGTAGATGTTAAAGAAGCTTCATAGTCGTTGAAAAAGCTTAGCTTGATATAATTATATGCTCAAAAATCTAGCATTAGACTCTCCTAACAAAAACCATTATGATTGTCAACTTAGGAACCTCGTACAGCGCCGTTGACAACAGGATTGAGATCACAATAGAAGTGAGAGTAGGCCACAATTAAAACAACCCCTGAGGATAAAACGCTAAGGGTTTATTGTTCTATATCTGAATACAAGCCTCACTTGTATACAAGAACATAACAAAACCTACATCTCATATTGAACGATCTTGAGGATTAAGATACCATAAATACAATATTAGAGGATACGCAAAATACATTCTTTCAATGAAATCATGTGATATCTCTCATCTTCAAAACCTCTTCAAAACCCTATCTTCTCTCCTCATCTTTTCTCCAAATTCAAACTCTCACTTTAGCCACTCAACAAAGAATGAAAGACAGCCAAATCAATGCAGGTTAACAACCAAATATATCCAAAGAAAAGAAGTATATGTTATATCGCATCTAAAAGGCATGCACTGCACAATCTAGAGAGGCCAAAAAAAACGTAACTTGATATGGATAAATGAACAAAAATCTAACACAAGACTATTGCAACAAAAACCATTATGATCGTCTTACAATCCATGCCGGTTTCATACCAAATATATCAAAATAAATGAAACATATGTTCTACTGCATCTTAATTGCATGTACTACACACGCTAATAGCAAAAAAAGCTTAATTAGCTTGATATAATCTAACATTAGACTCTTCCAACAAAAAACACCATGATTGTGTTACAAAAAACTCACGAGAAACCCTCAAAAGTGCCATTTGAAACAAAGGATATGCTCATCATGTTCAGTTGCAGTTTTAAGAGACTAAACCATTATCATGTTTCTACTACATCAATTTCCACAATCAAGAAATAAAGCTACAGACAAGATATGGATCATATACGGTTAAAAACCTATCAGAAATCCAACAAAATAATCTGCAAAGGATGTCTTTATCGCTATTCTCCCACGTTTCATTCACATTAGAAATAAATAGGAGGTTGCATGTCCCCGAATGGATACAACTACGAAAGTTGTAGCTGTTAAAGAAGCTTCATAGATTTTTTTTCCTTTTTTTGTGTGCAAAGAAGATTCATAGTCACAGCCATTTTCGGTAACAATGCAATGCTTAGTACTAATAAAGTAACTTTGTTGAAAACGAACGAACAAATTATTGAACGAAACCAATGAGAGAATCCCTCATGCATTGCATTGTTACCGAAATGGTTACGACTATGAAGTCGACCTCTGCAGATTCAACTCCCGATTTCATGTCTCTCTCTCTCACTCGGCTGAGAAGTTGTGCAAGAGTTGAGGGCACGCTTCGTTCATGATCATCCTCTTAAAAGAGGATAAAACGATTAGGGTTTTGCCGGTTATGGACTTAATGGGCTTTTGGGAGAGAAATATATTTGATTTTGTTTTGGGCTTTTTCATTTTAGTCACTTTTTCTTTTTCACCATATTTTAACCTTCGCCACGGCCCAATATGTTTAGAAAGCACCACAAGACCACATTGAACATTAGTTCCCAAAGCTAGCTACCATGGTTTATGAGCGAATTAGCAAATATTCTATTTATCGACGCAACCACCTTCCAAAGATAGTCACGAGATTACATGAACTCATTGATATCTTATATAATATTTACGTACCAATAAAATTAGTTTGTCATGATGAAGACACTTGGAATCACCGGTTTGTAAAGAGAGTAGTTGGACATTAATTAACCATATTATTGCTAAAGTTCAATAATATTATAAATTTTAAATTAATTATGCTACAGTTATACATTGCTTAGTACATTTGTTTGTTAAATGGTTTAAATTTGCTGCCATGCTCAAAATCCATTGAATATCTTCCTATTTTTAATTTCCTGCTAATTAAACATATTATTAGCAAAACTGAAAACCAGAAAATGACATATTAATAGCCAGTAAATCTATTAATAAACGTGGTTTGTCGTATGGTTACCACACACTTGAAGTCACTGGCGTGTAACGAGAGTAGCTGGTACATTACAACATTAATGCCAAATATTGAATGATTCAATAATATTTGTAAAGTTAAAGTTAACTTTTCGACAACTATATATTGATCAAAAGTAGTTAAACAGTGTAAATTTGCTACCATGCTAAAAAATCACTGAATGTCTTTTTTATACTGAAACTTCCTGCTCATAAAAAAACTGAAAAACCACAAATGACATTAGTAGCTACTAAGATCTTTATGCACATGCATTACGCACTGGCCTTCTTTATTTAGAAACATCTTTTGTTTTTTGCTAAAAATTGAAGAAAACAACACAATTTAACAATTACTCACTTATTCAATCTACAACATATAATAATACAAAACAAGAAAATTCAATTAAGATTTCAAAAAAATGGCTGCATGCAAGAACAAGCTTACTATTTTTGTATTTATCACATTGATGATAATATTATCAGTGTTTTCTGGAATGGGAGAAGCAAGAACATATCTAGGTTATGGACCTTTAATTAGCAAAAGACAGAACTCCCTCCTGCAGCTCCAAAAATCCAAAATCATGTGTCAAAACTCCAGTTCACTCTTACCATGAGGGTTGTGAAATTTCTACACGATGTAAACGTAAACCTAATCCTTCAAGCTCCAGTTAACTCTTACCATGGCGGTTGTCATATGGCTAAATCATATTTATATTATATATACGTAATCTGAAGTATAATTATCTTATTAATAATTTTATGTGAAGTCATTAAATGTTTACCATCATCTTTTAGCTTATGTAAGATTTTAATTAACTTTTTTGGTTGACGTGGAAATGTAATATATATTATTATTATTATTATTAATCCCTTATTAGAGAAATTGCATGAGATGTACATGGATAATCTGATAATTAGTCGATCAAAAAAGTGTTTCTTCTGACACATACTGTACAATCCAAAAAGACCTTTTAACCTTTGCGATATATTCAACGCTTTATGTAAATAAAATATGAGCAAAATATAAAATATTTTTTGTTCCAATCTCATCTTTTTTCACGGTGTTGGTTTTCGTCGGTATCGCTTTTCACCGGCTCTTCTCCTTCCCTGAGACTTGTGCTTTGATTCTTCTCTTCCACTTTCATCTTTCATCTCGGCCGCTATAGAAGGTTTCTCTTCGCCGGCATTTCAAATGGTCATTTTCAACTGACCAAAACCAGTCTAAGAGCCTCTTGGTGGTGGTTTTCTTCCATTGTATTATATCTCATAGATTTGTGATAGGTAGACATATATCTCAGCTTCACCTCCGTTAAGCTTTCCATTCCCATAAAAGTTTGAGATAATGGTGACTTTGGTAACTCCAATAATAGATGTGGTAACAATAATGTTGGTTACGGCAATGCACTTACCAATTAATTAACTTGTTATCAAAATAATATTGCATAATTTGTAAAGGTAACAATGTTAATTAATCACTAACTTACATTTTCACGAAATGATAACAAAGTTAACACGATGGTTTTCACGATAACAAAGTTAACATGATAATGTGGTAATATGATAACTTGCATATTATTAATAGTATCGTCATTGTTATCATCGTGATTGGTTGTGTGAGTGTTAATGTTTCCTAACGTGATTAAAACGTAAGTGTTAGCATGTTAATATTTATTTTAATTTTTCATGTTTTCTAGTGGTGAATAGTGATTTTCAATCGTAGATAAACAGTGTAGGATGGTGGTTGATGAATGATTTGTACGATCGAAAATAATTTTTCATGTGAATGACAATCTTGTATTTGTTTAAAATAAGAAGGTCATTTTTTATTTAAAGTTATTTTCTCTCTCTAAAGTTACCTAATTTTCGATTATTAGGTCCTCTTTCTTAATTCTCTAGTTATCTAGGTATATACACTAAATTCTCATTTTATTATTATTATTATTATTATTATTATTATTATTATTATTATTGTTATAAACCCGTGTGTTATTAACTTATTATGCATTGCATAAATGGCTGTCTTTACTGTGTCTTTTCTAGGTAAAAGATTTAGTCAAGCGTGTATTTTGACAATTTTGTTGATAAAGTATTTTGAGATTTAATTTGTGGAACTCGAAGATTTTTCAGTTATTTGGTCGATCTTCAACTCTGGGTTACCTTTAAATTCATTCAAAAACTCATTCCCAACTGTCTTAATTGCATTGTAGAGATTTACATAACCAAATAATTTTAGAACCCGCACATGCACTTTTTTTTTGTTTTTGTAAAAGGCTATGCACACACTTTCTCTAGTGAAAAGAAAGGTAGGTCAAATTTCCAACTGATTCGAGGAGAAGATGGAAACGGAAGACTTTTGGTTGGAGAAGAGATGATAAATTTGATAAGGAAAAAAAAAAATCATACTGTATAATATTATGCAAAATCACCCTTGTTATCTCTCTTTTATTAACTGTGGACTCTTTGTTTAGTGAAATCGTGAAAATCTTCAGTTCTTTTTTAGCATGTTAGGTATCTTACAAGATGATTTATGTTATTTTAAGGAAAACTAGACCCATTCTCGGTACATTGTTAAGTAAAAATAATGGTACATTGTTTTTGTGGTCCGCTTAGATAATGTATATTCATGTCAACAAACTCATAACGCTTGTTATGCTAGTAAGAGATATGATTAGTTTTTCACTTACTAGAATTTGGTTTGCGTTATGCGCAAAATTATTTCTAAAATATTTTAAAATGTTAACATTTGACATAGTTAGTAAAATATTATAAAAATTAAGCTATCATAAGTTATAATATATTTATACTTTTCAAATTTTAATTTTAGGATATGCTATTCACTCTCCCTGTAATCTATTTTATTAATTTATGATGTTTTATGGTACTAATATTTTACTATTAACTTATATAACTATTTTATTTTCTGTATTATCTTAATATTCTGATTTTATTTTTATTTCAGTGACACTTAAGTGTTTACTTTCTATTTTATATATTTTATTGACATATAATTTTATTTCCTTACTATTAAATTTAATAAATTCACTTTTAAATTAGATTTTAAATTTAATGAATTTTTGTTATGTAAAATTCGTAATCTTAATATATTTTTAAATAAAAATCTCCCACTTTTAAAACTGAAAAATATATAAATATAATTTCATACACTCAATTTTCTTAATGTACGTCTTAATTTCTCACAAATATTCTTCTAATTCATCATCAATTACTATTAAAAATTAACTGCACCTAATAATATGATTTATATTTTTTTTTATATATAATAAGAGAGTTTTCTCTCTATCTAAGCTGTCCACATCAGCAATTTTAACATTAAATTATAATAAAATATTCATTTAATACATCTCATAAATTTAGATTAACTACAATTTTATATATAAATTAAAATTTTAATCAAATACAATCAGTCTCACTAAATAAATAGAAAAATCTATGTGTTACAATTATAATATTAATTATATAAAAATAACCTAATTTTTATGAAAGAATAATATAGTTATTTTTAACTCAATAATTGTATTTCTATTTATTCTATTTCAAATGTTTAAGGTATTTGCACTAATGTATTATGAAACAAAAAAGTAAAAAAATTATATCTGATTTACATCATGTGAGAGTTAAAAATATAAAATATTTTATAAGATAAATTTTAAAAATTAAGAATATGTAAATAAGTACATAATTAAGAGTAAATAATAATAGTATGGATAAATAACACTAAACAAAAATAAAATATAGAGATTAATTGACTATACATAGCCGAGAATAAGTGAAGAAAAAAAGTATTACAGCATGATTATTGGTAGTCTCTTAGCCAATTTCTAAACATTAAAAGAATTTTAAAAATATAAAAGTAAGAGAGAAGAGAAAAAAATAAGAAATGTCTCTTATTTAATAGACATTCAAACAAATTTAAGAGACACTAAAGACATGTGGCAACATGTGATTGGTTTAAACTTATTTATTTTTAAATTTTAATTATGCTAATAATTTATATTAATAAAATATGTTTTAAGAGATTTTTGAAGAGTTTATCCAATAATCATGCTCTTAGGAGACTGAAAGAAGAACAATAGTAACTAAGTTTTCATGAAATCTCTTTACCAAGTTTGTTCTAAAAATTATGAAATTTAGGTCTATATTTTCTTCCTCTACTTATATATAAAATAACTCAAAATTGAGTTGTTATACGTAAATATTAAATTAACTAAAAATATCAAAATTTTATTACTCCCTCCGTTTCATAATAAGTGTCATTTGGAGAAAATGTATCTGCAATATAACTGGATGTATCTGGATGTGTTTTGAGTTTAATACATCCAAATACATTGCAGATACATTTTCTTCAAATGATATCTTATCTGAGACTGAGCTAAATAACGCTCGCAGCGAGTTGATATCGAGCTAACAGAAGCATGCTTCAAGCTAGACTGGTTGAAGAAAAAGCTTGTTGAGGTTTCCTTGGAGAGGAGGAAATAAAATGGTGATGTGTCTCGAATCCAAGTACTTAAAGGAACACATCAAGAGTCTCGAAGTTGAACTTGACAAGGAGAAGGCCAAGTATGGCAAGAAAGTTTTGTTGGTGGGTGAGCTCCTATGTGAGATGGATGATGAGCAGAACAAAGCCGCTGCCGAATTCTTGCGCAAGGCTGCTAAAGACTTGTGAGAAGCTGTTGGTCACTCTTGGAATGAGTTGAAAGTAAGACTCAGATTTGCTGATCTTCGTAATGAAAAAATAGAGTAAATTCCAGTTTAATTTATAAATAAATAACTGTGGAGTTACTAGTTATCTTTTGGTTTTCCTTAAAATTTAGTTGACATGTCATATGGAAGACAAGGTTCTGTATTGACTTAGAGAAGTAGTATTATGGGTTTATGCGATTTCCAATGTAATTATTAGTCGAACTTTGTATACAGTTATTATTAGTTGTGCCATTTTGTAATATCAAAGTTTAAAGATTTTTTTAATAATTTTAATTACTAGTGATCTTCTTTTAAACACACAGAGTATCTTACAAGTTGGGCAGTACTATGAGTTTTCTGAACACACCACAAAAAAAATCGAAAAGGAACGTGTTTATAAAAAAAATAAATTCATAAACGTGAATCGAAGTCCACCTTTTTAGAAAACCAATTTACCCACCTAACATGATTCCTATTATTTTGACATGCCTGTGGGTTTATAGTACTCACTGCAATGTTTCCGACGCTTTCATTATCTACTTATTCTGGTGAAAGTTTTCAACGGAAAAATAGTCGGAAATTTGGCAAAAGCCATTGGTCAAATTTGGTTCCAACAATTTTAATGAATGATCATTTGCATGGTTTACTTGTGACACAAGATACAATGTAAACACATACATATATGGATTTTGTTTTAGGAAATTCACTTTTTTAAACTGAAATTTCATCTGTCAAACTAAATATGTTTCAACGTAAAAAGATTAAAAAGTAAAAAAAATATATTCTCTTTTTATTATATTATTATGAGATGAGGATACAAATAAATTAATAACTTCTTCCGAGAGCTTTACAAATGTTTTCGAAAACAAGGACAGGCAAACTGTCGCCAGCGTCGCCAGGCAAGATAGAAATTTGGCAAGATTGATCCTTTGAATATAATGAATGCACTACTACGCAACAATCATGTCTTAGAAATCTGTAATCTCTACCCGCCGCTAATTTCAACGAATCGTGACATCCTGCCACCTTATCGATTTCGGCTGTTGGACAAAAGACCTTAGCTGCTTCTGATTGTCGGAATATCAATGCGGAGATTAGGGCCAACAAGAAGAACATCACTTTAGTTTGCTTTTGATTCATTTTCTTCGAAGATTACACACACAAAAAAGAAAAGACTAGCTTGTGTTATGTGTGTTTGGATTGTGTGGATCTGAGAACTTTATTTCCGTGAATAAATAGAAAAAAAAATTGCGGTAGATTGTTATGTAAGGAATACTTTCAAATGTGGCAGATAGGTGAAAAAAGTTTGACTACAAGAATAATTTAGAAAGTTTTGAATATCTTTCTTTTTTTACCCTTATGCATATATCACATTTGTGATTTGTGATGCCACCAAGGAAAATACCATATCATCATCTCATATCATCTTTGACTTTGACTAATATAAGGGTGCAACTGGATTGCACTTTTTCTGAATGAAATCACATGGAATGGAAGATTCCAAAGAATTCCATAAAATTGTTATCAGTTACCATGAAAGAAAATGAAAAATCATTCCATTTATCCCATTTATTCCACATAAGAAAAAACAAATCATTTTGAAAAAACATTCCACTCCAAAAATGTTCATGAATGAATGGGATACATTTTTTCTTCTATTCCATTTTTTTTATTTCATCGAAATTGATTCCATTTATTTCTTATATTCCCATATTTTAAAACCAGATACACCTAAGAAATCATCCAATCTAAAAAAGAATGGATTTTGTGGTTCCGGGCCTAAACACATTACGACTTCGGCCCAAAATTCTGATAATCCAGCAGAATAATGCATTATTCCATAGCAGAGAAAGAATATGATTGATTTGTTTGATACTCAGAGAAGTCATATGATTTGTGAGAAAAATAAGAAGAATTAAGAGATATAGATGAGAAGGCGAAGATGGCTCGAAAAAATCGTTGTGAACGAAAAACAGTTTTTCTTTTTTCTTTTTCAAACGCTGATGTGTTCTCTTGTCACTCTTTGTATAATAGTATGATGAATCTTTTTACTTAAGTAAGCCCATGGCGGCATGGCCCATGGCGGCATGGCCCATGGCCGACTCACGTGCATCTTATTCCCTTAAATTGTCCTGGAAGCCCTAATTCTAATCGACAAAGTTTGTGAGAAATTAAAGTCGTCTTGTGCTCCAACTCCAAGTAAACAAAGCCTAATAAAAGAATAGAGTTTTGGGGGAGATATGGAGGATAAAAAGCAGACGAGTTTTACCTTTGAGATAGATAACTTCTCCGAGAAGGAAACTGTGATACAATCTCCAAAATTCTTAAGTGGTGGCTGCTTTTGGTAAAAGAAAGGATTACATATATCTGTGTGCTTAATTTTGATTTCTTAATACATCCTCTAGATTCTAAAAAAATAACTCGTCTATGCTATTAGGTGTACAACTGAAGTGTTTAGTTAATATGATTCTTTTTTTTCTTTAAGGTATGTTGAGTTTTTTCCCAAAGGATATAATGTTGATGATCACTTGTCTCTCTACCTTTGTGTTGCGAATCCTGAATCACTCCGACTTGGATGGAAAAGACGAGCTACGTTTTCTTTCGTTCTATTGAATCAATCAGGCAAAGAGCTCTACAAAACAGCTGGTAATTAACTTATCAGATATAAACTCTACATATATGTTCGAGGAGGAATATTTACATATGAATTTATCTTTCTGGTTTTGTTTTACAGAATCAACGCGCCAATTGTTCTGCGCAGAGTTCTCAGGACGGGGTAGGCTAAAAGCCTTGCCTTTCAAAAGGCTTCAAGAAAAAGGGTTTATGGAGAATAACAAACTAATAGTTAAAGTCCAAGTTAAAGTATTTGAAGTTGTTGATGAAGGAGATGTAACTGGTAATGAGACCTTAGATGTCTATGGTTTCCGAGTTCTTTATTCTCAGGTATGATTTACTTATAAGGATGCATGCTTCTTCTTGTTGTTCTTTTCTTCTTTAATTGATTCATTTTTCTGGTTAACATAATTTCTTCCTTCTCTTGTTGATAGGCTATTGAAGTGAGTAGGCTTTTCTTGGAACACCCTGACATTGCCGTGAATTTCAGACCAAAGAACAAATTGGTGAAGACAACATACATGAATCTCCTTCTCGGTCTCATTGAATCACTTAAGAAGCCTCCACATATCATCACGCAGACTGAGCTAAGAAATGCTCAGAGCGAGTTGATCGATCTAACAGAAGCAGGATTCAACTTAGATTGGTTGAAGACAAAGCTTGATGAGGTTTCCTTGGAGAGGAAGAAAGCAAATGCTGATGGTTTTCGAGTCCGAGAACTCGAGAAACACATCAAGAATCTCGAAGCTGAACTGAACAGGGAGAAGATCAAATCTTCTACCTACGCTACTAAAGTTTTCTCGTTGGAGCAGACCGTTTCACAGATTTCAGAGCTGAGCCGAACAAGAAGCTGAATTTAAGCACTAATTCTCCCGAAAATTTAGGTATTTTCTAATTGTTTTGATCTCAGAGTAGAAGGTCAAATCTTGTAATGTATCCCTCGATTCAATGTCGTGAATGAACAAAAAAAGTTGGAACAACTCTTCGTGAGATATTCAATAATTATAAAAGATTTTTATTCAAAAAACAAAATGAATGTTTCATTATCTTCATCTCTCACGATAATTTTTTTTTGTAAAAATGTTAATCTCTCACAATATTTATTGTAGCATGTGAACTAGGGTTGGATCCGCGCCCTGCACGGGGTGATAATTTCTGAATTTGTATTTTATTAAAAAATGTATATTTAATTATTTTGAAATTTTATGCGACATATTTCCACCTTAGTTTGGTTATTGTTCTCGTTTATATTGTGAAAATTAAGCATCTTAAACCATTGTTTTAAAAAGGCAAACAAATTAAAAACTAAACCATAGTCATATATTTAATATGATAGATTTAATCAAGATACATAAAACTCAAATGACTACAATATAATAAGATAAAAAGTTTTATGTGTGTGTAGGGGTGTCAAAATGGTTAATCCAACCCATTCAACCCATCACCCATTAGAACCAAGTATTAATGGGTCATAGGTCAATCCAATCCACTTAGCAAATGGGTTAGACTAATCCATTACCTATTTAATTTTATGGGTCAAATGGTTTAATGGGTAAACCATAACCAAATCATAAAGAGAATCACAATCACACAAAAACAATGTTTTAATTTAACATAAAGAGTTTCACAATACATACACCAAAGAGATCTAAATGTAACCATTAGTTTCAGAATATAAAGAGTTTGCAAATGTGTAAATACTTAAACCAAAGATTCAAAAAACTGAACCAAATAAACCAAAAAGTGAACCAAATGATTAACCAAATAAACAAAAGTGATACAAATTCAGTAAAAACTCATCTATTGCTCATGTTTGTTCCACTGAGGTTGGTTCCGCTGATCGAATAGTAACTATTTCCTCTTGATCATTTTCATCTACAATGCACAAGAAAAAGTGTTAATAAACGCATCAACCGTCAACTACATGTAAACAAACCAAGTCATCAATTTTATACCTTCGTCATCAACTACATAGCCATATAACCAAGAGCGAGTACACAACAACGCTTGTACATTGCTAGGTAGAAGTCGAGTCCGATATTTGTTTATGACATGAGCCCCAATACTGAAAGAAGATTCAGAAGCCACAGTAGTAATAGGAACACTGAGAACATCCATCGCCATGTATGTTAATGCGCCAAACCGACGACTGTTTTCTTTCCAATACTGCAACACGTTCAAATGAGGATGACTTCTCATATCTAATTTTGGCTCATCTAAGTACATATCCAATAACGATTTTCCTTCATCCATAACGTCTTGCATATCATCTAACTCGAACAAATCCTGTATCATTTGAAACTCAAGCAAGTTACAATCCTTCTAGATGTTGAAGCTTTAATGTACTTCACAGTGTCTCTGATTTTAGCCAACGCATTACTAATAACCTCTAAACCATCTTGCACAATAAGGTTCAAGATGTGTGCACAACATCGAACATGAAAATAATCTCCTTCACACACCAAATTCTTATCTAAATTCAGCCGATCTTTCAATATTTCTTGCATGTTGTCATTAGCTGTAGCATTATCCAAAGTCAAAGTAAACACTTTTCTTTCTATTCCCCACTCCTTCAAACATTCATGGATCCTACTAGCTAGAGCATCACCGGTGTGAGGAGGAAGAATATCACAGAACGACAAAATCTTGCTATTTAACACCCACTTTGAATCAACATAATGAGCAGTCAGAACTAAATATCCATCTCCAGAGAGTGCACTCCAACAATCAGAAGTCAAACATATTCTACTCGGTATCTTTTCTAACTCAGCCTTCAATTTCTGCTTTTCCTTCTCCCAAGTTTTAATAACATCAGCAGCAGCAGTGTTCCTAGTGTAGCACTTATAATCCGGGTTCAAATAACTAAGATAATCCCTAAGCTCCTCATATTCAACACAAAGGAAAGGAAGATTGTGTCTAATGATCACCCGACTGAATTTTTCCCTAGCAACTTTATCATCTATATGCAGTACTCTTTTTTCATTACTACATATACCGTGATGACGTTTCAGATTTGATGTTCCACTAGTTGATGTATGCGCATAACTCTTAGAGCATTTCATACAGCATGCTTTTTCTTCACCATTCTCATCTTTGTCTATTCTAAAGTAATTCCACACAGAAGATGTCTTACATCTTTTCGCATTACTAAAGGGTTGTGATGTACCTATTGATGAATGCACAAGACCGTTTTCTTCATTCTCCATGGGTATAGATTCTCTTTGCGAGCTCCTTGATTTCTTTATCTACTTTTTTTATAGGTGCAGATATGGCCCTAAACCCTGCAAAAGGATCGAGACTTATGAAATTAAGCATATGACCCAGAAGAGTAAAAGTCTAAGATACTTCAATTGGACAATCCCCAATTCTGGAGAAACAATCACATCAAAAACCCATTAAAGATACTAATGCCTAGTATAATCAAAAACCCATTATCACCGTACCTGTGAAAGTATAAACTCTGGTGAGAATACCGACGACGACTTCCGGTCTGAGAGAAAGTGTGAGAACGATAGAGATACCTCGCCTTGAGCTGAAACCTTCCAAGATCTGATCGGATCTGTGTGACGATCAAAGTGATGACGATGAGGAAGAAGAAGATGATCCAGTAATGGAATAAGACTATCGGAGATTGGGTAAGATCATTTTTATGTTTACTTTTAGCTGGAGGAGAAAGTGGGGTTCCACTATGACTTGCCCATTTTGATTCGCGAGAGAGATGGAGAAGAGAGTGAGAGAAATGAAAATTGGTTTCTGATTTGGTAAAGTAAAAAATTAAAATTGGTTAACCATCTCAATCCATTAAACCAATATAACTTAAACCATTACAAACCAACCCATTTTACCCATCAACCCAATTGACCCATGAATCCATTTGTATCCAAATTTTGAATCCATTTACTCTAATGGATTGGATGGGTTGGAATGATCCATTAATTTTGATCCATTTTGACACCCCTATGTGTGTGCACACAAATTAAAACTATTTTTTCTTCTTTCAAAACTTAAACATGTTTTATTATAATTCCAAAACAATTCAACCAATAAGAAAACAATATGTAGAATCCAAATTGTCAGAATAACAAAAATATAATTAATTTTGTATTGAAAGTTAGAAACAGATGAAATAATATTCAAATTTTTTATCAAAATAAAATATTTATAAAAAAATGTTTTATTCGATTTAGTTATACAGTTTAATTAAAAATTAATGGAAATCGAATATAAAAGACAATATACATTTGGATACTTACTAAATGAGGTTTTCTACTCATATGGTTGCACATCGTCTATTTTTTATAATATATTTCTACACATCCACACAATAATAACATATCCAATATGAAAATTTTAACAGTTCTAGTGATTATTATTGTTTTTAAAAATTCAAATCATAACATATACATAAAAAAAGTTTTAAATTTTCTTCATTAGATTTTTTATATTGTGATTCAAATTAGTTTATAAAATTAACTTAAAAAAATGATAGGAGATATATATAATGATTTTAAAAGAAAATATTATGATAAAAATAAATTGAATCATATATTCCTTATTTACTTATTTTCGTAATTTCCAATTAAGGAAGGAAAATGATAATTTTTTATTAATAGTTACATATATGATTAGTTTAATAATACATATTTGATTCTCTAGACATAATATGCAATGACATTTCATGTAAATTCTCTAGTAACATTTGGCTTAATTAAAAAACCACTTGAGAATGAACCTAGTGATGACACATCAGCAATGGAAAAATTGTTAATAACATGAAAGAAATGTTGTTTTTATAATGCATTCTCTTTTAATATATTAGGGATTTTAGTAAATATCATTCTGCACAGGGCGCGGATCCAACCCTAGTTAGTATATATAAGTTAACTTCTCGCATTCAATATTGTCAGATTATTGCATCGAATTTAAAATGCGCAAATTAAGCCAATAAATTTAGCCCAACTGAATCCTAATTTGGTTTGAAAAATCAATTAATTGTCCTTTGATAAACAAAAAAATCAATTACATGTCTCCCATTAAAGACCACAAAATTATTGTGGACATAACGATATTTATGATACGCAATGACTCCTTTATTTAGATTATATCTTTGTTACTATGTATCTTGTTATAATGGAAATTAATTATAGGAAAACTCATTTTTGTTAGAAAGTATGTAATTAATTAAATTCGATAAAGACACATATATTGAAAATATTATGTTCCCAAATAATATACTGAAAAATTATTTCATAATTAAATTCGATTGTTTGTGTCAATATTCGAATTTTTATTTTTCTTAAAATTTTAAAATAAGTTTATATTAAATTATATATTGAAAAAAATATATATATATATATATATATATATATATATATATATTTACAATTAAATTCGTGAAAAACACATATAATGGAAAAAATATGTTCACAAATACCTAATATATTGAAAAAAAAATTATTTGTATAATTAAATTCAAATTATTATATCAGTTTCGAATTTTTCAATGTTTAGAAAACTTTCCTTATAGATTTATGTTGTATACTATATTGAATCCAAGTATATAGTAATAACCAAATAAGAAAAATAATGCAATGGCATAAAATGTAAATACTTTAGTTAAGTTTGTCTTAATTAATAATAGTATTAGAGTGAACCTGGTGCTCACGTCAGCATAGCACTCTTGTAAATAATACATGAAAAATGTTATTTTTATCTTGTTTTCTCCTTTAATATATAAGGGATGATTTGACAAATTCAGTTGCACAGCAAAACTTTCTTATTCAACGTCAACTCATCATTTTCATCTCTGCTCCATCTTCTTGCTCTTGTAGTGTATACACACGTCCACAAACTTTGAAACGTCTCGGAAGGTGGATTGCGTCACAAGTCTTTAATATTCAAGTAATCATTTTTCCCCTACTTAATTTATACGGGAAAATCACAGCCACTAATCGTAAAACAGAGACGCAACAAAAACGTAATTGTCATAGCAAATTAAGTATTTTAAATAGATATGTTTTATTCATAAGGATTGACCTGAGTTGTAAAATTATTAGAAGATACTAAATGTAAAGTTCCATTTTTTTTTTCTGTACATTCTCTCGTAGACACGTACTGACAACACACATAAAAGGTTCTTGTTTCGGATAAGCTTCAAATAAAAAAGAATACATTTATTCAATACAAATTATGTGAACCAATGGGCCATAATTATAAGAATATGGTCCGACTCAAACTATCCATCGCAAGTTTTTAATTTTTTTTTTATTTTCAATTTTTAATATTTTGTTTTTTTTAATAAATAAATAAATTAAAAAAAAATGAAAATCATAATTAAATTAAATTAAATTTTAATTCAAATATCATTAAACAAAAATATTTATAAATAACACAAAAAAACAATAAAACGAAAACTAAAAATCGACGGACGGTCCGCTGGGTCCGTCCTGCTCCGATCCGCCGGTTCCGCTGGTTCCGCCCTCGGTTTGCTGCTGGTTTTGACGCAAATGGCTCATAATCTCCTTGAGCTTCGGATCCGAGTTGCCCAAGTAGTCGAACATCTCTCCGAACGCCGCAACCTTCGTCTTTGTTGTAGTCAATTCTGTCTTTGTTGCAGTCAATTCCTCCTTCAACACAGCAACCTCGTTCGGATCCGGGAACTGACTCGAAGCGGAACCGCAAACATAACCGCTCCCAAGATCGATTTGGGATTGAAGAGAACCAACCCCCCAAATCTTCCCCTTTCTACGGGGAGTGGACTGAAAAACCAAAAAAAAACATTGAAATTAAGAAGCCAACAATATACATAAGAATAAAAATAATTTAAACTAAAAAAATGATACAAATTACCTGAAGAAAAACATTGTTCTTCACGGCCACGGAAGAACCAGAAGCGACGCTCTCGGGATCATCATTCTGAGTCAACTCTTGTAGTTTTGAGTTAACGTCGTTGTAGAGCTCCTCAGAATCGTCATCCAGGAAAGTGCCATCCGGATTCCGTTTGGCATACGCGAGAACAGCCAGCAAATCCGGCTCTGATTCCCCTTGTTCCTCGGCCTATAAAATAAATTTTGATTTCATAAAAATGTTAAGAAATAAATGAAACAAAAAATATTGTTAAAAAATAATTAGAAAAAAACTTACAATCATTCGGCCGCGGGCTACGTAAGAAGTTCGGCTGGATCGATGTGTAGAATTTTTGCTCTTCCCTCGAGCGGACTTACTGTTGTCACTCCTTTTCTGGTGATCAGGATCCAACCAGTAAGCAACCAAGCCCTCCCACACATTCTGATCAAAGTGAAGTGGCTTCGCAGCATCACCCTTAGCCATCCACGACTTCTTCCATCGATGTACCATATCGGGTAACCGATCATGGACTTTGGCGCATAACTCACGGTAAAGCCAGATTCCCAGTGATACTTGCGCTTGAAAAAAAAATCAAAAAACAATGATATAATGTTAGTGATCAGCAATAAGAAAATATTTTTAAAAATTAATAAAAAAATACATTAAAACTTACAGCAAAAGTAGAGAACCAACGTTGAAGAACGGGTTCCTTCACATCCTTCCACCGGGCAAAAGCATCTTGGTAATCTTTTTCAAAGATTTCTGTAACTGCTGAAGCGACGGACGAATCATGAGAGAACCTGAAAAAGAAAACAATACACTTTAACATTTTAAATTGTACAATATAAAATAAAATAAAAACTAATAAGAATTAAAAAATACATACCATAAAGTTCTCGGTGGGCGGTGTGGATGAAATGAGGGAGGAGATCATGACCGGGCTCCTCTAAAATCTGCCTCATGACCGCATAAAATGGGGCTCTAGCGGCCTCAACTGCGGCTGGCTGACAAGGTGGGGAAGGAGACCGAGACCGTACCCGCTGCTGCTGCTCCCGTCCCGTAGAACCATGGGAACTACTAGCAGGGTGCCCGTGACTCCTCACGGGAACGGAACGACCACCACATGAACCCCCGGAACCAGCACGGCCCTCGGATCCTCCCTGACTCAGGAACTCCTGGTAAGTGTTTTGTTGCTCCATCTGCAATAAATTAAAAAAGAAAAAATTAAAAGTAACAATAATAATTGTACAAATAAAAATAAAAAAATACACTAATAATTAATAATTATTCATTCTAGGAAACATTCTAGGGGTAAAAAAGATGACGGCGGATCAACATGGGGTAAGTACGATGACGGTGGATCTTCTTGAGGTAAGAAAGATGACGGTGGATCTTCTTAGGGTAAGAAGGATGACGGTAGATTCAAATACTATAATCAAACACTAGAAAGCCTTCCACCAGTTCATCCTCTGTCGGAAACTGGGAAATGATAACAAAGTAGCTTGGGGTTCCTGGAACGATCAGGGGGATATCGGAAACAACAGTGACGGCGGCTGGAACAAAAAGCCACCCGGTGACGTCAAATCTAGAAGACAAGCCGATAACGCATTGGTCGCTAAAACAAACTCAAAATCGCCGTCATCAAGTGGCTCAGCGTGGGGAACCAGAGACAAGACACCTGCATGGTAAAAAATGTTATCCTGAAATGACTTTTGTGTAGTCTTGTAAGTAAAAAGTTTGCGATGGAGTGACAACATATGTAAAATACGAACAACTGAAAATACAAATTAAGAAAAACCTTAAAATTAATCAAAGTCAAGATTATCATCATTTTCATCGTCATTTTCAGATACGTAAGAGTTTTCACTGTGCTCCCATTCTTCTTCATTAGTCGCAGACTCTTCGAATTCATCGGCTTCTCCATCTTCACTTGAATCGTCAACGACGTCTTCAACTTCTCTGTTCTCGGGGTTAACGTGTATGATATTTTCTGTGGATTCGATCGGGTTTGAAACTTTTGCAACTCTGTCATGCTGCATGGCCACTTCATCGTCTAAACCAACTACATAACCTCTTGGATTGACCTTTATGACCGATAACCAAGTCTCCCGTCTTTGCCTAACTCAAGGATAAGGAATGAAACACACTTGCTCTGCCTGCGATGCAAGGATGAAGGGTTCGAACTTGGAAAATTTACGGTTTGCATTTACATCAGTGACACCTACCGTCTCGTTTCTGCGAACCCCTCGACCTGGTGTCGGATCATAACAATCACATTTGAACATAATACATTTCAAGTTGATAATTCATGGGTATGTGACCTCGATGATCTCTTGCAAAACACCATAGAATTCTGTTTCGCCTGGGACATGAATACCATAATTTGCGGTCGACTTCCGCATGCCATGTTTGTACATATGGAAAATGTACCCGCGAGTACAGTACATTGGTGCTGTAGTGATCTTTCCTATTGGAGAGTTCACAATCTCATGCAGCCACAACGGTATTTGTTCCGGGTGACAACCCTCTCTCACCTATATACAAACAAATGGTACATTAATTTTATATATATTGGTAGGTTTTACTTTATATATCACTAATTTGAAGAGAACTTACATAGTATTTTAACCATCCAGCAAATTCACGTTCTTTGTAAAACTCATACTCATGCTCTTGTAAATCATGGTATGTTTGGCGGATCAGATTATCAAATATGCTGCACAAAAATCTCGAGTTTTATATATATAAACGTATGATCAAAGTTACCTCTCAAATTAGTGCACTTCATCCAGGCTACGCAATATGTAATTGTGAGCCGCTCTCAAATCTTCATGGTCCCACAATTTTTCTTTCAACTTTCCAGCAAGTCTGCCTATTTCTTTGAAGATGCTGGGGACAACATGCCTATAAACAGGTGCAACGCCTCCATCATCGTATCGTTTCGTAGCGGTTCTTCTCGTTCTCACATTTGGACTAAAATAGTAAGACGCGAAGTTAGATGTTTCCTCTGTCAATGAACCTTGTACTATGGATCCCTCAACTTTTGCAAGGTTTTTAGCCTTTCCCTTCAAGTGTCCCAAAAAACGCTCGAACGGATACATCCACCTGAATTGCACAGGCCCCCCGAGATCCGCCTCATATGGCAAATGGACCGTTAGGTGTTTCATCACGTCAAAGAGAAGGAGGGAAGATTTTCTCCATGTTACATAACAAGAGAGCAATGTTTTTTTTTAACTTCTCTACCCCGTCTTCTGTCAGTGTTCGCGTGCAAAGATCTCGGAAAAACGCCCCAATACCTATAATATAATATACACCATAAACAAATTAAATAAAACATATATATTTAATTATATATGTACATAAACTCAATTAAAAGAAATGTAAATACTTGTTTACCAGCAATTGCTTCGTGGACATGAGACGGCAAAAGCTCTTGTAATGCAAACGGTAGTAGTCGCTGCATGAAAACATGGCAATCGTGGCTCTTCATACCAGAAAATTTTTGTCCTCGCTCTATACATCGTGAGAATTTGAAAACATATCCATCCGGAAATTTGACATCTGAGGCCACCCAATCAAATGGAGCTCTCTTCCCATCTGCAGACAATCGAAAACTCGGAATTGGCTGTTTGCCGTCTCTAGTAATCTCTAACTCGCTTCTTTTGCATATATCTGGTAAGTCCAGCCTCGATTTCATATTGTCTTTACTTTTTCCTTGGACGTTCAAAATGGTATGCATGATGTTATCAAAAAAATTCTTCTCGATATGCATAACGTCAAGATTATGTCGCAAAAGGTGATCCTTCCAATATGGGAGTTCCCAGAATATACTTTTTTGTTCCAGTTGTGTGCTTGTCCATATCTGTCAGGCATGTTTGCAGTACAATGCCAATTGCCCCCACGTTTGCATGTTTCCTCACCACCATAATAATCGATCTGATCAAGCAAATCCTGTCCCAAAAGATAATCCGGAGGGGGACCGCGGACAGCTTTATTCATCGTAAATAAAACCTTGTTCTTTCGGTACTTGTGATTGATAGGAAGAAAACGACGGTGACAATCAAACCAACAAGGTTTTCTTCCATGCCTCAGCTGAAATGCTTCTGCCCTATTCAAACAGTGTGGACACGATAGTCTTCCGTGCGTAGTCCACCCCGACAACATTCCATACGCTGGAAAGTCACTAATCGTCCACAATAATACTGCGCGCATGTTGAAGTTTTGTTGCTGCGAGTAATCAAATGTGCAGACTCCTGAATACCACAGTTGTTTCAACTCATCGATCAAAGGTTGCAGAAATACATCTAGGGATCGCTTCGGATGCTTTGGACCTGGCACTAAAATAGTTAAGAACAAAAATTCTCGCTGCATGCACATTGTCGGCGGAAGATTATATGGCGTCAGTATGACGGGCCATAGCGAATATTGTCTCCCTGACATACCAAATGGACTAAATCCGTCTGTGCATAATCCTAGATAAACATTCCTGGACTCATTAGCAAAGTTTGAATGTACCGTCTGAAAGTGTTTCCACGCCTTTGCATCTGAGGGATATGTTATCTCTCCATGATGTGTGGAATGTTCGGCATGCCATCTCATTGATGCTGACGTCATTTCCGATTGGTATAACCGTTTCAATCTTTCGGTGATTGGCAAGTACCACATACGTTGGTAAGGGACCCGCCTCCTTCCAATAGTGGGTTTGTATCTCGGCTTCCCACAAAATCGACATTCCTGCAGCTTATCATCATCTTTCCAGAAAATCATGCAATTGTCAATGCATACATCAATCATTTCATATGGTAACCCAAGACCCACAACCAACTTCTGTATTTCATAGTAATTACCAGCAGAAATATTATCTTCCGGTAAATACTCTTGAAATAGTCCAGCCCACTTATCCATGTTACTCTAGCTGCTGTTATCCTCACTTTTAATTGTCATCATCCTAGCTGCTAGTGACAATCTAGAAAGTCCCTCTCTACACCCATCGTAAAGTGGTTGATTTGCAGCATATAACATATCATAAACTTTTGTGCTTCAATGTTGGGTTCTTCCAGAATTGCTTCCGTAGGATTATCAGCAAGAACATGCGTAGTTTCATGAAATGCATCTGTAACCATATCATGAAACCTATTCCCTTGCTGATACCCAATATCATTTCCCAATATATCAGGATGACCATAATCATAGCTACCGCTATAATTATGTTCTTCAACCCCTTGACTCGAACCACTATTTTCCGCTTCATAGTGAGTAGTATTATAATGATTTTCCCCATGAAAATACCATACATAATAGTTTGCTACAAATCCTCTATTAAATACATGTTTTTAGCAGTATCAACAGCGATATATTTTTTGTTCCTACATTTCTCACAGGGACAAAATATTTTACCAGTTTGCATTGCATGTGGTTGGTTTTGTGCTTGGTTAAAGAATCCATGTAATCCTTCAACAAACTCTCTCCTCACTTCGCCGGTCCCTGGATCTCTTTGATTGTACATCCAGCTTCGTAACTCATATATTCCGTAACTCATTTTTTTAGTGTTTTATTTGTTTTCCCCTCTTTTTTTGTTTTTTTTTCCCCTTCTCCTCTTCCCTCTCTTTCCCTCTCTTTCCCTCTCTTCCCCTTTTTTTTTTTTGATTTCTGATTTCACGATGAAAGTTTAGCTATTTATATATAGATTTCTGAAAAAAATTTGCTATGGCTTTGCGAGGGATTTGCGATGGATTTTTTGCGACGGATTTACGACGGATTCGGGTTTGCGATGGAATTACGACTTATTTGCGACGGACTTGCGACGGCCTTGCGACGGAAATATTCTATCGCAATAAGTTAGGTAAACTCAATTAACACGTGCGTACCTACCCAGTCCGCATGTCGGCCACCAACTTTTCCTCGCAAATGCGACGACAAACTTTGCGACGCAAAACTATTACCCGCAAATCCGTCGCAAACTTGCGATGGTAGTTTTCCATCGCAATTCCGTCGCAAATTTGGGACGGATTTGCGAGGGATTCTTCTTGACTCGCAAATCCGTCGCAAAGCAGTCGCAAGTTTGCGACGGAACGTTTTCCGTCGCAAACTCGCGACTGATTTGCGTTGGTTTCTTTTTCTGTCGCAAGTCTGTCGCAAATCCATCGCAAGATTGCGACGGAAAACGTTCCGTCGGAAAGGTTCGTCGCAAATCCGCTGTTTTCTTGTAGTGTCAACTTGAATTTCTCTAGAACCTGAAACCTTATTTCCATAATTAGGTTGTGTGATATATAGGATCATACATTTCTTCAATACATTTCATGGGTCACGTGCATCTAGTCATCTCATATTCCTCATATTTTCTTGTTAACCCTAATTTCAGTCGACTAATTTATGAGAGAAATTAAAAATCAGTCTTTTGATCAAAGTAACAAAGCCTTAATAAAGGAAAATGTTTCGGAGAGATATGGAGGATCACAAGCAGATGAGTTTAACGTTTGAGATAGATAACTTTTCCGAGAAGGAATGTCTCACACAAATTTGGTTCCAACAATTCTAATGATTGATCATTTGCATAGTTTACTTGTGACAAAAGAAACGTAAACACATACATATATGGATTCCGTTTTAAGAAATAGATTCACTATAACACTGAAATTTTCATCGGTCAAAATAAATATGTTTCAACGTAAAAAGATTAAAAAGTAAAAAAAATTATTCTCTTTTTATTATATTATTATGAGATGAGGATACAAATAAATTAATAACTTCTTCCGAGAGCTTTACAAATGTTTTCGAAAACAAGGACAGGCAAACTGTCGCCAGCGTCGCCAGGCAAAATAGAAATTTGGCAAGATTGATCCTTTGAATATAATGAATGCACTACTACGCAACAATCATGTCTTAGAAATCTGTAATCTCTACCCGCCGCTAATTTCAACGAATCGTGACATCCTGCCACCTTATCGATTTCGGCTGTCGGACAAAAGACCTTAGCTGCTTCTGATTGTCGGAATATCAATGCCGAGATTAGGGCCAACAAGAAGAACATCACTTTAGTTTGCTTTTGATTCATTTTCTTCGAAGATTACACACACAAAAAAGAAAAGACTAGCTTGTGTTATGTGTGTTTGGATTGTGTGGAACTGAGAACTTTATTTTCGTGAATAAATAGAAAAAAAAATTGCGGTAGATTGTTGTGTAAGGAATACTTTCAAATGTGGCAGATAGGTGAAAAAAGTTTGACTACAAGAATATTTTAGAAAGTTTGAATATTTTTTTTTTGACCCATACTAAAGTTTTGTCGTTGACCGTTTCACAGATATCAGAGCTGAGCCGAACAAGAAGCTGAATTTAAGTCACTAATTCTTCGAAAAATTTAGCTATTTTCTAATTTTTTTTTTTATCTCAGAGTAGAAGGTCAAACCTTGTAAATGTATATCCTTGTATTCAAT
The DNA here is from genome assembly GCA_026724425.1 of Erythrophleum ivorense. NCBI lineage: Eukaryota > Viridiplantae > Streptophyta > Magnoliopsida > Fabales > Fabaceae > Erythrophleum > Erythrophleum ivorense. Next base: position 1,146,544 of record JAIUCV010000087.1, read on the forward strand.
GTCGCGAATGAACAAAAAAAGTGGAACAACTCTTCGTTAGATAAACAGTAATTATAAAGATTTTAATTCAAAAATAAAAATGAATGTTTCATCATCTTCATCTCTCACAATATAGCATATGAATGATTGACAAATGCAGTTGCACAACAAAAATTTCTTATTCCACGTCAATTTATCATTTTCATCTTTAAAACTTTATAATTTTTCAAAAATATTTAAATTTAAATAAAAAATTTTAACACTATACTTATATTTTAGTATATTATATCATAAATTATATCATTGTATAAGATTGTTTATGAGAGCTATTAATAAAACTATATATTAACATAGTTTCTTAATTAAACAAATTATTATTTTATTATTGTGCTATATTCTTTTATTGAACTACCTTTAGTTTCTACTTTCTACTGTACTTTTGTGGTCGGATTCTTAGGGCATGCGCAATGCAAAGCTCCATGAGGAGTGCTTAATTAATATTTTATAATAAAATTTAGTTTAAGAATTCTTATTAAGATTTTTGTTTTTCCTCTGGTCCAATGCTCCGTACCGATTTGGGAGCTTCTTTCGGCCATAGCTCGATGTGGCCATGAGTTGTATTCAGAATGACCTTTCCCTTCGTCGGTGGCTCTAGCACGTAAATCGTCGACATCTCCTCCTCTAGCACGTAATTTCATGTTCTGAATCCGATCGAAGATGTGAATCGGCTCCGAATTGGTTTACAATCGCCATAGAAGAGAGAGACGGAGAAGGAAGAGAGAGAAGAGAGAGACGGAGAATGAAGAGAAAGTTTTTTTTTTCAGGTGACACGTGGACATAAGCAGCGGCGCTTCACACGCTTAATCAAGCGTCGGAGTTACGTTTTTTAGGCATTTTTCATTTAATTTAAATCCTAAATTATTCTAAGCGTCCTATTAAGCGTTCCCGTTGCGCATGCCCTTATAATCCGATGTGGGATAGTGAAATTACTTCAAATTTATTTTATCATTTTAATTATGTGAACCATGGGCCATGGGCCATGGCAAAGTCACGTGCATCTCGTCATCTCATATTCCTTAAATTGTCTTGTTAACCCTAATTTCAGTCAACTGTGTGTGAGGGTAACAAAAAATCGTCTTTTGCTCAAAAAAACAAAGCCTTGAGAAAAGATTAATGTATCGGAGAGATATGGAGGATCACAAGCAGATGAGTTTAACGTTTGAGATAGATAACTTCTCCGAGAAGGAAGATCTCATACAATCTCCAAAATTCTTAAGTGGCGGCTGCGAATGGTGAAGGAAAAGATTATAATATTTGTACATGTCTCTGATATTAGGTGTACAACTAAAGCGTTTGGTGTTTCTTTTTATTTTTTAGGGTTGTTAACGTTTATCCTAAAGGAGATCTTATTGATGATCGCTTGTCTCTCTACCTCTATGTTGCGAATCCTGAATCATTGCGACTTGGATGGAAAAGACGAGCTACGTTCTCTTTCGTTCTATTGAATCAATCAGGCAAAGAGCTCTTCAGAACATATGGTAATAAACTTATCTTCCATGTACTTAGATATCTGATATCAATTGATGTAGAACAGTAGAAGAAGATTCAAATTTTTTTCTGGTTTTATCTTACAGAATTATCGAGCATCTTGTTCTGCGCTGAGCTCACAGGATGGGGTTTTCCAAATGCTGTGCCTCTTAAAGAGCTTCAAGAAAAAAGGTTTCTGGAGAAGAACAAACTGATCGTTAAAGTCAAAGTAAAAGTAGATGAAGTTGTTGATGAAGGAGATGTAAGTGGAAACGAGACTTTAGATGTCAAGGGTTTCCATGTCCTTTATTCTCAGGTATGATTAACATTATAATTAAGATGATTCTTCCTGTTTTTTTTTTCTTCTTCTTTAATTGATTCCCTTTTCTGGTTAACATAACTGTATATTTCTCTTGTTTACAGGCTAATTCAGTGAGTAGGCTTTTAGTGAAGCACCCGGACATGGCAGTAAATTTCAGATCAAAAATCCAACTGGTGAAGACAACTTACATGAATATCGTCCTCGATCTTATCGAGACGCTGAACAAGACTCCACACAGCATCTCCGAGACTGAGCTAAGCAACGCTCACAACGAGTTGATCGATCTAACAGAAGCTGGCTTTAACCTAGACTGGTTGAAGACTAAGCTCGATGAGGTTTCCTTGGAGAGGAAGAAATCAAATGCTGTCGATGGTGCTAGAGTCCAAGAACTTGAGGAACAAATCAAGAATCTCAAATCTGAACTGAACATGGAGAAGGCCAAATCTGCTGCTAAATTTTTGTTGTTGGAGCGGACAGTGTCGGAACTTAAAGATGAGCTGAACAAGAAGCTGAAATAAAGCCCTCAATAATTCTTCCACAAATTTAGGTATGTTTTTCTAACTTTGGTTATCTCAGAGCAGAAGGTTAGATCTTGTGGATGTCAAAAACTCACACTATGTATCCTCAGGTTTCAGTTTCAGTGTCGTGTCGTGTGATAGGATCAACTCTGGTTTACTTCTGTTTCCACTGACACAATTTCTAAACCAGAAAGAGAGTTTTGTTGTCTCTTACAGTATTATTCTCGAAAGAACACAAATTTCAATAAGTTCAAGGTGAGGATTGACCTAGGAAACTCAAATTTCACTTTTCGATCATCATCCATTCACAAATGTGGAGTTTTTTGGGTTTTTATTGTCCGAGTATGAAGCTTTGTGAATGTGTTTTACTTACCATAAAGAAGCATAGAGTGATGAGATAATTTTTAAGAAGACAAAGGTTGATAAAACTAACATAAGCTGAAACCGAATAATCAAAACGAGTAGTTGCTATAGTCCTCTGTCATCAAACGATCTCAAAACCGAATGGAAGTAGTAACTGAAGCTAGGAAATGGGACAAAAGACGTGTAGTAATGGTTCATGAAGGAGCCGATTATCCATTTGTGTGCCACACAAATGAAAGCTGCATAGTACAAAGTAAGAGATTCTGAACAATGTAAAAGTATAGTATGCTATAAGCCTTTATTATTGATTATTTCCTCCAATTACGTACGATCTATATCCTCCTAGTAAAAAAATCAGTTCACAAAGAAAGTGTTATATACCAGCTCGATGTGTCCAAGAGAATGGACCGAAACCACTTGCCGGTAGGAGTGTCACTATAGTAAATTCATTAACATAGTACTTGATTCCATCTTGTTTTTCTGTGCTAGTCCCTAAACCCTTTGCTAGAGAAAATATGGAGCGGCTTGTGAATTTGGATGCTAGGTCAAGCAAACCTTTTTGCCCAAGCTACCATGTCCCCATGAGTTAATCCACAACTGTTTATATATAGTCATGTTTCGCGTAATAATTTGTGATGTGGTACTCACGATTTCAATTAAGTAAGCCCATGGCCAAGTCACGTACACCTCATTTTCCTCAACTAGGTTTTTACGCGTAGATGTTTGTTTAATATATTTTTAATAAAAAATGTATTGAGATTCGAAGTTTTTTATATCAAATTTGATGTTTTACCATCGATACAGCTCAATAATATAAATCGAAACTGGCAGCACTAGTATCAAACATTCAAATTTTAAAGCCTCACCTCATCATTAACAATATTTTTACTGCACAAATAGAAAAACTAATAGTGTTAGCTCTATCCAGTTACTATATACGATCTCTAATTTATAAATCAAAACCATTCACCAGTAGAACAAGTAGTATCATCAAGCAGTACAAGATGTTGATAAAAGTATAATTATTTTAAGAGGCTTGAAAAATAAGCACAAGTAATAAGGTAACCAGTAAAACAAACCATTCACCATATAAAGTGCCTTAAAGAGAAAAAGAACACCATGGACATGTACTATTCGTTTAACTTGTTCCATCCTCGGATGTTTTTTCCCTTTAACATTTTGGTCATTAGGTCCTTCTTTGCTTGAATCTCCATCTGCATCAAGCAACCAAAGTCAGAAAATCCAAATCATTAATTCTATTCAACAGTTGGAGTCTAGTTGTATAGCTGTATCTGAGGAATCAGAATGAAAATTGAGATATTAAAACTTGCTTTATATTACTTAATTAATAGGATTAAAACTCTCCCAGATAATAATGAACTCGTTGATCACAGAATTGTTTCCGTCCTTGGAGTGACTACTACGGGTGAAACTGTTTTGTCGACAATTACTTGTTATACTACGTTTTGTGTTTTCTACTTCAATCCCGAAAGCAAGAGTCTCAAACAAGTTCAAATCCTAGGTTTTGATGAATGTTTTGGTAGATCATTTGGAGCCTTTGTAGACCATGTAGAGGATCTTAATGTTAACGATGCAAAGCTACTTAAGTCAAGCATCTATGTTCCATTTGTGAAGAAACAAAACACAGTAAGTGATGTCTTGCGTTTTTGACGCTTTCTAACCGTTGTTTTCACGAGTTTTCCGAGTCTTTCAAGTTTTTGTCGAGTCTTTTCAGGTCTAAAGACGTTCCAAGGAGAGTTTCGGCAACAAGGAGCAGCAAGAGGTGAAAGAAGGAAAAAAGAGTAAAAAGGCCGTCATTCGGAACCGCTCGATCACAACCGCTCAACCACTCGCCCGAGTGCCCATTCAACGCCATGCACCACTCGACCGAGCGCCTCCACTGCAGCCACCTGACCGAGTGCTCCATAAACCACTCGGTCGAGTGCATCCTCAACAACACTATCGATCGATCTGAAAAGTAAATTGAGTTAGCTTTCATTTGCCGCCGGTTTGAGGTCATTCCGATTAGCGGTTGAAGAGTTATGACGGTTTTTGTGAAGACATGTCAAGCAGCCACTACAGCACTCGATCGAATGCTTACACAACACCATTCGATCGAATGTCTCCACGGTACCATTCGATCGAGCGCCTCCATGACAGGAAATTGAGTTAGCTTTCATTTGGCACCGGTTTGAGGTCAATCCGATAAGCGGTTGAAGAGTTATGACGTTTTTTTTGAAGACATGTCAGACCCCTGGTGCATTCGACCTCCATCCAAAACCACTCGATCGAGTGCATCAAAGACGTGATAACTCAATCGAGTGCATCAAAGACGTGATAACTCGATCGAGTGCATCCAAGACGTGACCACTCGATCGAGTGCATCCAAGACCTCAACGACGCCGTTCGGTCGAGTGCTTTGAAGACGCCATCACACCATTCGATCGATTGACCAATGCATCCACACCGTTCGATCGCGTGCTTCCATCGCAGCCGTTCGATCGCGTGCTTCCATCGCAGCCGTTCGATCGATCCCGCTCAAACCGGATTGGACCGAACTCGACCCCCGAACTACTTAGACCTACTTTGAGCCATTGTTTCACCAGATTTTACGCCTCTTTTTGGAGTTTTCGACTTTTGTTAGACGTTGTTCATTGTTATTTGGATTTTCTCGTTTCTATTCAATGGATTTCATTTCATCTATCGTTGTGATCTGTTTCTCCATGTCTGAGTAATCCCTTAGCTAGATCTAGGTTTTCAAAGGAGTTCATGTGATAGATAAACTGAATACGAATAGGGCCTTCATCAAATTGTCTTCGCCATTGTTGAGTTTAATGCCTAGATTGAATTGATCACTTAATCTCTGATTTTAGGTTAATCTATTCATCAAAAGTGTAATAGGTTGCTAGAACGAACATTGGTGAGCAATTCGTCCTTAGCCTGCGAGAGTTGATGCTAAGGCGAATTGTGAACATATCGAACCTGTCCATATTGCTTGCTTTCAATTGCTAGATTCAAACGACAGTTTAGACATCTAGGTTGTTAAGCAAAGTTGTCAAGATCACGACAGTGGATTGACACACTTTTATGTTTGAGTTCGAGACTTGCATTAATTCGTGCCCTGAATAGTTATTCGGTTCCCTTCCATGAGCTCCTGCGAATTGCCTTGATCTAGTGCTTATTTTTATTGAATTTACATTGTCATTTGCTCTCGTTACTTGTCACTGAATCAACAAATAATCGTTCTTGTCTTAGCTCTCTTTTGAACCTCTTAGATTCATAGTGTAACGCTGGTCCTCTGGATTTCGAATCCTATATATTACACCTTCATAACTGTACACTTGCAGTAGAGAATAAGGAATCTATTTTCAGATCTATCAAACTTGGCGCCGTTGCGACGGGGACCAACTCGTTACCTTTGAATCTTGGTTTGAAACCTAGTCTAAGATTTACTAACTTGTTCTTTCTCGTCTTTCTTGTGTGTGTTTCAGGTGTATGACCACTAGATCTACAAGGAGCAACCGCACCGAAGATCTCTTCATCCTGTCAAACTCAGAACTCGCGAGAGTAGAACGAGCAAACAGACAGAACAGGCCTAATTCCGCCGACATGGGCGACCAAGGCAATCAAGATATGGCTGCTCAGTTGCAGCAACTCCAACCGCAGATCGAGCAGATGCGAAAAGCTCAACAAGACAGAGAGCCGCAACCTCGTAATGTCATTGGAGAAAAGGACAATCCGCATACCTTCTATCACAACCGGGCTGCGATTGTTCCTCCAGCCGTTCAGAGGCAAGACTTTGAGATCAAACCTCAGATGATTTCTCTAGTCAAGGAGCACCTTTTCCATGGACTGCCTGCTGAGATTCCGATGGACCACATCGAGAATTTTGAGGAGATATATAGTACGACTGGCTCGAATGGAGTACCAGCTGACTTTCTGAAGTGCAAGCTGTTTCCCTTCTCACTTGCCAACAAAGCATCTCGCTGGCTGAAGTCACTACCACCTGGGTCTTTGACTTCATGGGACCAATGCAGAGCGGCGTTTCTGGACCACTTCTACACGAAGTCCAAAACTGCAGCTCTAAGGACTAAGATCGCATCTTTCCACCAGCATGACGGAGAAGCTTTCTGCGAAGCATGGGAGAGATATAAGGAGTACCGGAGAGTGTCCTCATCACGGATTCTCTGATGAGCATATCTTGGGTATTTTCTATGATGGAGTCAACTGGGACTACAGGAATGCCTTGAACTCAGCCAGCAATGGTGATTTCATGACTAAGTCCAAAGAAGGTGCATTTGAGCTGATTGAGAATCTTGCTGCGAGTTCAAGCAACAAGAACGCTGAGTATGACAGAACAGTGAGCAATGTATCTGTCAAGGGAAGCAGCATGGAAGCGCAGAGAATTGAGGAACTCACGGCTAAGGTTAACCTACTGCTGAAGGCAACACAGAAATCTGTTCATTTTGTTGATGAGAATGATGATACGCCTCTCTCTCAGGAGTTTGGGGGAAGAGAGGATGAAGAACAGATGGAGGTTAACTACGTGAACGGGCAAGCCTTTGTGCAGAACCGTGGCTTCAACCAGAACCAGCAAGGTTTTTAGAAGAACTACTCCAACAACTTCCAGGATAAGACTTTTGTTCCCAACCATAACCGTTTTCAAGGAGGAAATCAACAACAACCTTCGAGTTCATCAAACAGTTCACAAGATGAGCTGAAGAGTATGATGCAGCAGATGTTGATGAACCAGCAGAAGTCCTCTGCAGAGACCAATTTGAAGATAGACGCCATGTATAACGATCTGAATGGGAAGATTGAGACTGTGTGGGCTCACGTGAAGAAGCTGGATGTTCAGGTTGCTCAAACGGCCGAGGCTGTTAAGAGACCTCATGGAACCCTTCCTGGGAAGGGCGAGACGAACCCTAGAGAGCATTGTCATGCGGTTATGATTAATGGTGAGATGGAGATTGTACCAGACCAACGATGTTTGGAAGTTGTTAAACAAGCTGTGAACTTTGAGGAGCAATGCATGAGAGTTGAAGATGTTGCAGGTTCAGTTGATGATAACATAGACGTGAGGCCCGTTTACACAGCTCCACCACCATATGTTCCGAAGGTCCCCTATCCAGTTCCTCCCAAACACATGATGAAGCCTATTAGTGCAGAGAAGCTAGCTGGATTTTACAAAATGGTGAGAAGGCTTCCTCCTATAATCTCGTTCGAAGAAGCCTTAGAGAGTCGTCCATTGTGTCATTTCTTTGTGAACTGCAGAGAAAGTCTGGAAGATATTAAGGCTCTGTTTATCAAGACGAAGAGTTCACCACCACCATTGAAGCATTTGCCCAAGGTTGAAGACCCTGGGAAGTTTGCTGTTCCTTGCTCCATTACTGGAGTTCGATTCGAAGAGTCTCTCTGTGACTCTGGATCTAGCGTGAATCTGATGTCAAGAGCTATTGCAGAGACGTTGATAGTTGCTGATATAAACCCTTCTGATTTCACTCTCACATTTGCAAACTCTTCTACCACGACCCCATATGGGACCATTCCGAACTTATCTGTTCAAGTTGGAAATTGTCTTGTTCCAACTGATTTTCAAGTCGTGGAGATGAGCAAGGATTCTGACGTGCCGTTGTTTCTCGGAAAACTTTTTTTGGCCACAGTGGGTGCAGTTGTTGATCTGCCTAATAAGAGAGTCTCTTTCTCTAAAGTCGACGAGAAGGTCTTCTATAAGGCCATCCAAACTACCGGAACCACCAAACACGCTTCCAGTATCAGCATTGTCAATAGAGAGATGCTTGGTGTCGATCCTCAGGAAGAACCTTGCGACATGAGAGTTGACGAAGTCCTGGATAGAGACTCTCACATCATTATCAAGGAAGTCAGCAAAAAGGAAAAGGCCGAGATGGCATTCGATCAAGTGCATCAAACCGCTCGCTCGGTCGAATACATCAAGGAGAACCTCACTCGATGGAGTGCATCAAACGTCTCGTTCGGTCGAGTGCATCATCCATGCGAGCCGCTCGATTGGAGACATGTAAAGAGGAAAAGGGTCAAGGGAGATCCTCACATAACCTTGCTGCCTCAGCGACGTGTTGGAGATACAATTGAGTATGAGGTGAAGTGCAGAGGTACCTCTAAGCCTTTCTCTAAAGTCAGAGCTAATCTCACATCGGAGCTGAAAGAGAAAGGACATGATGCTGTGAAGGGTCTGTTGAGCAGAGTTCTGAAGCTGAAAATGTTTGACTGCGGGACTTGCTTTGGAGCAAGCTCCCCTACTCATCCTGACTGAGGCATTTCATACAAGTCGAGCTAATGACTTAAAACAAGCGCTTGGTGGGAGGCAACCCACCGGTAAGAGTCCCTAACTTGAGTCTTTAAATTTTTTTTTTAGTTGCTAACTTTCGGTTTTGTCTTTCTGTTTCAAAAAAAAAAAAAAAAAAAACAGGGGTAATCGATCGATCGGTTGCTGGACCGATCGATCCGGAGGAGTCTCGCAGAGGAAGCAGAACAGATAGTTGACAGAACGATCGGTCGAACGATCGATCATTCCGCGCACCTGCGACTGAAGAGGATCATGCTGGCCTGAGTGATGAAAATGAAGCTGATGGGCGCTTAGCGCCTGGCCAGAGCCGCAGTGCCAACCCATCAGCTCAGCTATAACGCAGTAACACCTCCCATTCCCGTTGCATTATATCATTTTATCTTATTTTCTATTGAGTCTGTTTAACTCTCTCTCTGATTTATTTTCACACCGGGACGGTGTGAAGTAAGTCCGGGGAGAGTCTTTGTGTTTACTAACGTCATTTTCTTTCTTTTGTTTTCTTTTTCATCTTGAGTCATTTTGATGTTTTCTTTGAGTCAGCGTTTTATTGAGTCAAAACTTGTAGGGAACAATGAACGAATCTGATGATGATCTATAACCATTTATGCTCTTGAATTCTTTCGATCTAGTGACCAATTTTGCAGGGTTTGTTAAGTGAAAAAAGCTGGAATTCCCTTTTTGGTCGGACTTCCCCCAGGAATTTTTCTTTTTGCAAAGATTTTAGCGAAACATTTGGTTGACTCTAATGATATTGGACGACTAATCTGACTATTAATTCTTCTCATTAGGAATGTTATGTCAGGGAAACGGATCATACACTCAGGACTTCTTATTCACTTTACCACTCTTTGTTGATCCTAAGTGACCGACTCATTTTTGGTTGGTACCCCACCTCGAGCCTTATCTCCTTTCAAACTTCATGCACTCTGTCCTTCTTTGTCATATATGCAGATATGTGCAAAAACGTCGGAGAGAATGGTTCGACACAGTTTCCCAACCGCATTAAAGACGAGTGTTCATCTTTAACACTGAGAATGGGACGAGATGGTGGCATATGGAATCTGGGTCGAAGAGATGGTTAATCCTCGGAGAAGCACGAATACATGGTAACACTCTGAGCTCATTGACAATAGTTCAAAAAAAAAAAAAAAAAAAAAAAAAATTCTTGAGTAAAGGAACTAGTGATCCAATAAGATGACAAGCTCGGTGCAAAAATCTCCAAGCCATACCATAGATAAAGGCGAATTGAGAGTTAGAGTAGCTTCGGGTGAAACACAACATACAAGGGGTTGAGAAGTGAAGTGGTTGGGAACTGTGGCTATCAACAGGACCCTTCTCTCTTGTTGTTTTGCGCGATATTATGCATCCTCCGGCGTATCTGGTAACCCTTAAACACTTTAACCTCACCAATAAATAGACCTTTCGATACCCAACACCGTCTACCCTGTGTAATGTTCTTGATGAGAGGTCCACGCTTAATCTAAATGAATGTAGAGAGTTAACCAATGTGTAGCTAGAGTTTCTGCAGGATGGAGGTTCATGAAGGGATCTGGATTGCGAGACCTTGACGGGACTATAGTGATTATGCGCTGTTCAAGCCTTGTTTATTGAGGTCTAATGATTTTCCTTCGGGGTATGGTTGCTGATGATTTGTGAGTTCCCGCGTTTTCAAACCTCTTCCCTGCTCTTGGAATTTATGTTTGCTTGAGGGCAAGCAAAAGACTAAGTCCGGGGGAGTTGATGTCTTGCGTTTTTGACGCTTTCTAACCGTTGTTTTCACGAGTTTTCCGAGTCTTTCTAGTTTTTGTCGAGTCTTTTCAGGTCTAAAGACGTTCCAAAGAGAGTTTCGGCAACAAGGAGCAGCAAGAGGTGAAAGAAGGAAAAAAGAGTAAAAAGGCCGTCATTCGGAACCACTCGATCACAACCGCTCAACCACTCGCCCGAGTGCCCATTCAACGCCATGCACCACTCGACCGAGCGCCTCCACTGCAGCCACCTGACCGAGTGCTCCATAAACCACTCGGTCGAGTGCATCCTCAACAACACTCAATCGATCTGAAAAGGAAATTGAGTTAGCTTTCATCTGCCGCCGGTTTGAGGTCATTCCGATTAGCGGTTGAAGAGTTATGACGGTTTTTGTGAAGACATGTCAAGCAGCCACTACAGCACTCGATCGAATGCTTACACAACACCATTCGATCAAATGCCTCCACGGTACCATTCGATCGAGCGCCTACAAGACAGGAAATTGAGTTAGCTTTCATTTGGCACCGGTTTGAGGTCATTCCGATAAGCGGTTGAAGAGTTATGACGTTTGTTTTGAAGACATGTCAGACCCCTGATGCATTCGACCTCCATCCAAAACCACTTGATCGAGTGCATCAAAGACGTGATAACTCGATCGATTGCATCAAAGACGTGATAACTCGATCGAGTGCATCAAAGACGTGATAACTCGATTGAGTGCATCCAAGACGTGACCACTCGATCGAGTGCATCCAAGACCTCAACGACGTCGTTCGGTCGAGTGCTTTGAAGACGCCATCACACCATTCGATCGATTGACCAATGCATCCACACCGTTCGATCGCGTGCTTCCATCGCAGCCGTTCGATCGATCCCGCTCAAACCGGATTGGACCGAACTCGACCCCCGAACTACTTAGACCTACTTTGAGCCATTGTTTCACCAGCTTTTACGCCTCTTTTTGGAGTTTTCGACTTTTGTCAGACGTTGTTCATTGTTATTCGGATTTTCTCGTTTCTATTCAATGGATTTCATTTCATCTATCGTTGTGATCTGTTTCTCCATGTCTGAGTAATCCCTTAGCTAGATCTAAGTTTTCAAAGGAGTTCATGTGATAGATAAACTGAATACGAATAGGGCCTTCATCAAATTGTCTTCGCCATTGTTGAGTTTAATGCCTAGATTGAATTGATCACTTAATCTCTGATTTTAGGTTAATCTATTCATCAAAAGTGTAATAGGTTGCTAGAACGAACATTGGTGAGCAATTCGTCCTTAGCCTGCGAGAGTTGATGCTAAGGCGAATTGTGAACATATCGAACCTGTCCATATTGCTTGCTTTCAATTGCTAGATTCAAACGACAGTTTAGACATCTAGGTTGTTAAGCAAAGTTGTCAAGATCACGACAGTGGATTGACACACTTTTATGTTTGAGTTCGAGACTTGCATTAATTCGTGCCCTGAATAGTTATTCGGTTCCCTTCCATGAGCTCCTGCGAATTGCCTTGATCTAGTGCTTGTTTTTATTGAATTTACATTGTCATTTGCTCTCGTTACTTGTCACTGAATCAACAAATAATCGTTCTTGTCTTAGCTCTCTTTTGAACCTCTTAGATTCATAGTGTAACGCTGGTCCTCTGGATTTCGAATCCTATATATTACACATTCATAACTGTACACTTGCAATAGAGAATAAGGAATCTATTTTCAGATTATCAGTAAGATAAAGGGACGAGGACATGAGGTATGATGAAGGTGTGAGTAGGGAGAAGAAACACACAGAGAGTACAATGAAGGAGACAGTCGGGAAGATGAAGACATAAGAAGAAGAAAACGGCGCAAAGAGATATGAGAGACAGAGAGAGGCGTGTGGAGAGGAGAAGAGATAGAGATGACGATCATTAGAGTGATTAGGGGAGAAGAAGAAGAGAAAGATGCAATGAGAGACCGGACTAGGTGAAAGCGATATGGTTTTTTTTTTTTTTTTTTTTTTTAGTGTTAGCTTTGTTAATGTAATGATAAGATTTTTGCAGAGATGTATCATGTGTGTGCGGTAATGAATACAAAACAGCGATTGTAGAGTTCTATATGATGCTGTGTAAAAAAAAAAGAAGAGAAGGAATGAATCTAATGATGTTGTCTTCTACCATTGTACATAATATCTCGTGACCTTGTAACTCTGCTCCATCTGGTAAGAGGAAGGTATATAATGAATTAATGATGGTAGTGTACGTGAATGAATTCATAACATCACTCAGTTACAAGTTACGTACAGAAGAAACAAAAAATTAAAAAGCTAGTATTTAGTATTTACCAATCTTTTTAAAAATATAGTTAACAAGACTAACAATTGTTTTTCAAGAAGACTCACTTAAAATGGTTTGGTTCAGAATTAGAATGATAGAGTTGAGCCGTTGAGTTGACCAGGAAAACAAAAGAGGTTTAGTTTTGTCATTTGTTTTTACACTTGCATCCATCACATTGACAAGCTGATTGCTCCTTATGTTCATCAGTGTCTAGTAAATTTAGCACGTTGATTATGATTTTATTAAGGTTTAGGGTTTGTAATTTTAGGGTCTAACAATTTTACTGAATGATCATTTGCATGGTTTACTTGTGACACAAGATACAATGTAAACACATACATATATGGATTTTGTTTTAGGAAATTCACTTTTTTAAAACTGAAATTTCATCTGTCAAACTAAATATGTTTGTTTCAACGTAAAAAGATTAAGAAAGTAAACAAAAATTATTCTCTTTTTATTATATTAGTATGAGATGAGGATACAAATAAATTAATAACTTCTTCCGAGAGCTTTACAAATGTTTTCGAAAACAAGGACAGGCAAACTGTCGCCAGCGTCGCCAGGCAAGATAGAAATTTGGCAAGATTGATCCTTTAAATATAATGAATGCACTACTACGCAACAATCATGTCTTAGAAATCTGTAATCTCTACCGGCCGCTAATTTCAACGAATCGTGACATCCTGCCACCTTATCGATTTCGGCTGTCGGACAAAAGACCTTAGCTGCTTCTGATTGTCGAAATATCAATGCCGAGATTAGGGCCAACAAGAAGAACATCACTTTAGTTTGCTTTTGATTCATTTTCTTCGAAGATTACACACACAAAAAAAAAGAAAAAAAAAAGACTAGCTTGTGTTATGTGTGTTTGAATTGTGTGGAACTGAGAACTTTATTTCCGTGAATAAATAGAAAAAAAATTGCGGTTGTTGTGTAAGGAATATTTTCAAATGTGGCAGATAGGTGAAAAAAGCTTGACTACAAAGAATAATTTAGAAAGTTTGAATATCTTTTTTTTGACCCATACTAAAGTTTTGTCGTTGACCGTTTCACAGATATCAGAGCTGAGCCGAACAAGAAGCTGAATTTAAGTCACTAATTCTCCGAAAAATTTAGGTATTTTCTAATTTTGTTTATCTCAGAGTAGAAGGTCAAACCTTGTAAATGTATATCCTTGTATTCAATGTCGCGAATGAACAAAAAAAGTGGAACAACTCTTCGTTAGATAAACTGATAAACAGTAATTATAAAGATTTTAATTCAAAAATAAAAATGAATGTTTCATCATCTTCATCTCTCACAATATAGCATATGAATGATTGACTAATGCAGTTGCACAACAAAAATTTCTTATTCCACGTCAATTTATCATTTTCATCTTTAAAAATTTATAATTTTTCAAAAATATTTAAATTTAAATAAAAAAATTTAACACTATACTTATATTTTAGTATATTATATCATAAGTTATATCATTGTATAAGATTGTTTATGAGAGCTATTAATAAAACTATATATTAACATAGTTTCTTAATTAAATAAATTATTATTTTATTATCTTATGGATTTGTGCTATATTTTTTATAACTACCTTTAATTTCTACTTTCTACTGTACTTTTGTGGTCGGATTCTTATCCGATGTGGGATAGTGAAATTACTTCAAATTTATTTTATCATTTTAATTATGTGAACCATGGGCCATGGGCCATGGCAAAGTCACGTGCATCTCGTCATCTCATATTCCTCAAATTGTCTTGTTAACCCTAATTTCAGTCAACTGTGTGTGAGGGTAACCAAAAATCGTCTTTTGCTCAAAAAGACAAAGCCTTGAGAAAAGATTAATGTATCGGAGAGATATGGAGGATCACAAGCAGATGAGTTTAACGTTTGAGATAGATAACTTCTCCGAGAAGGAAGATCTCATACAATCTCCAAAATTCTTAAGTGGCGGCTGCGAATGGTGAAGGAAAAGATTATAATATATGTACATGTCTCTGATATTAGGTGTACAACTAAAGCGTTTGGTGTTTCTTTTTATTTTTTAGGGTTGTTAACGTTTATCCTAAAGGAGATCTTATTGATGATCGCTTGTCTCTCTACCTCTATGTTGCGAATCCTGAATCATTGCGACTTGGATGGAAAAGACGAGCTACGTTCTCTTTCGTTCTATTGAATCAATCAGGCAAAGAGCTCTTCAGAACATATGGTAATTAACTTATCTTCCATGTACTTAGATATCTGATATCAATTGATGTAGAACAGTAGAAGAAGATTCAAATTAATCATTCTGGTTTTATCTTACAGAATTATCGAGCATCTTGTTCTGCGCTGAGCTCACAGGATGGGGTTTTCCAAATGCTGTGCCTCTTAAAGAGCTTCAAGAAAAAAGGTTTCTGGAGAAGAACAAACTGATCGTTAAAGTCAAAGTAAAAGTAGATGAAGTTGTTGATGAAGGAGATGTAAGTGGAAACGAGACTTTAGATGTCAAGGGTTTCCATGTCCTTTATTCTCAGGTATGATTAACATTATAATTAAGATGATTCTTCTTGTTTTTTTTTTTCTTCTTCTTTAATTGATTCCCTTTTCTGGTTAACATAACTGTATATTTGTCTTGTTTACAGGCTAATTCAGTGAGTAGGCTTTTAGTGAAGCACCCGGACATGGCAGTAAATTTCAGATCAAAAATCCAACTGGTGAAGACAACTTACATGAATATCGTCCTCGATCTTATCGAGACGCTGAACAAGACTCCACACAGCATCTCCGAGACTGAGCTAAGCAACGCTCACAACGAGTTGATCGATCTAACAGAAGCTGGCTTTAACCTAGACTGGTTGAAGACTAAGCTCGATGAGGTTTCCTTGGAGAGGAAGAAATCAAATGCTGTCGATGGTGCTAGAGTCCAAGAACTTGAGGAACAAATCAAGAATCTCAAATCTGAACTGAACATGGAGAAGGCCAAATCTGCTGCTAAATTTTTGTTGTTGGAGCGGACAGTGTCGGAACTTAAAGATGAGCTGAACAAGAAGCTGAAATAAAGCCCTCAATAATTCTTCCACAAATTTAGGTATGTTTTTCTAACTTTGGTTATCTCAGAGCAGAAGGTTAGATCTTGTGGATGTCAAAAACTCACACTATGTATCCTCAGGTGTCGTGTCGTGTGATAGGATCAACTCTGGTTGATAAATCTAGCATAAGCTGAAACCTATGAATCAAAACGTGTAGTTGCTAAAGTCATCTGTTTTCCAACGATGTCAAAACAGAATCTTAGTAGTGATTGAATCTACGGGGCTAAAACATGAAGTTTATTGGGGGTTTTTTTTTTTTCTTTCTGAATAAGACTTTATTTATCTTGTTCTCCAAATGAGACATCGTTTTGATGAACAAACAAAGGTATAACAAAGTCATTTTATTAGTCTTATAATCGAATTACCAAAACATACGAAAATTATTAAACATTTAACATTGTTCAAATCAATTATAGAATCAAATAATAAAGAGGATGGGATGATAAGGACTTATATCCTTATTAGACGCAACAAACATATAACAAAGAGAATTTTAAAAGGGCCTATAATCGAATTACCAAAACCTATGAATAGAAGTGGACAATGAACATCAAGTATGATAGTGTTCAGTTAAAAAAAAGTTTTAAGAAGATGTTTATTCAAAAATGAATGAAATCGGGTTTGCACAATTTGCGAACTGAGTATTAGAAAAGTGAAATAACAAAAGAAGTTAAAACTTGTTACTGAGTCTTATTCCACATCAGCTTCTCATTTTTAACTTTGCTCCGTGTCCTTCGCCGCCCTCTTCTTGCTATCGTAGCGCAAATCTATATGAAACGTCTCGGTAGGTGCCTTGCGTCACAAGTCTTCAGTATTCAAGAAATCTTTGTTTTTCCACTTAATTAATTTATACGGAACAATCACAGCCACAAATGATGGTAAAACGAAGCGTCACAAATGTAGTTTTCATAGCAAATTAAATCTTTGAATTAGAATTTAGGTCCTATTCATAACGATTTGAGTAGTAAATCCCTTATATACTAAGTCACTCAACCAATCCTGAATTCACATGTGTCAAGTTTAACCAAAAAAAAAATGCTAATCTCTCTTAATCCCTTTCACGTCACCATTTACAGAAAACATGTTAATAAAAATCTCTATTTTCAGATGGGCTGATTATCATTGCTAAACGAAATTAAAAAACCCAAACAATATTGGCCCAACAAGCAAATAAACCACGATGAAGGTCCCATGGGTAAAGAGGCTGTGACTGTAAACTTTTGGCTCTAGAGAATTTGGCCGTAAAAACTATGACTGTTATTTTATATATTTTTTAAAGTCTGATTGATAACAAAAACTTTTAAAACTGTGACTATTATATTAAAATTTCATAATTTTTTTTTTCATGAATATAAAATATAGATGAAAATTAAGTTTTATTTATTATTTTTTAATATTTCTAACTTAAATATATTTTTAGTATTTAAAATATATTTAAATCATTAAATTTTTATTTAATAATAATGTTTAATTATAAAATATTAGAAAATGGATCTCAAAAGAATGAGAAAAATATATTAACTATTAAATAGTTAAAATTGTAAAATGATAACATTCATTTTATGTTAAAAATAAGTTTAAATCTATTTGGGAAAAAAAGAAAGAATAAAAATAATCAAAAAATAAAGTAAAATAAAAAACTCACGGAAGAAAGAGAATAAAAGCCTTGAGAAGTGACTTTTAAAATCAAATAAGAAAAACAAACAAAAACTACAAACAAAAACTGCAAAAAAAAGCTTTCAAGACTGTAGAAAAATATAAAGTCACTAAAGCATGATTGGATAAAAAAAGACTTTAAAAACTGTTAAGAACTTAAAAGTCTTGATTGCCATAATGCCAATCAGGGCTGAAGATTTCTAAACTTCCACCACTTTACTCAATTCTTCTTCTACCATAGAAAAAAAAAACAAACCCCTAATTTTTCTTTTCTAACTTCCCATTCTCATGATCGTGATCGTGGAGCAAGAAGATCTTGTTGGCATAAGTAGAAAATACTACTTAATACTACTTAACTAGGTTTGGACCCGCGCCCTGTACAGGGTGATGGTTTCTGAATTTGTATTTTTATTAAAAGATGTCTATTTAACTACCGTGAAATTTTATGCGATGGATTTTTATCTTGTTTTGGTTATTGTCTTCGTTTATAGTGCGAAAATTAAACATCTTAAACTATTTTTTAAAAAGGTAAACAAATTAAAACTTTGAATGTAGCCATAGATTAAATATGATAGATTTAAGCGAGATACATAAAATTCAAATGACTATAATATAATAAGATAGTTCAAACAACAAAAAAAAACTAAAAATAAATCTTTATTCTTTTTAAAAAAATTATACTTCATGTATTTCATAAGATAAGAAGTTTTGGGTCTGCGCATATGGATTATAACTAATTTTTTCTTCATTCAAAACTAAATATGTTTTATTATAATTTCAAAACAATCCAACCAATAAGAAAGCAATCTCCAGAATCCAAATTATCAAAACGGCAAAAATATAATTAATTTTGTATTGGTTGGCAAAAAAAAATTGTATCGAAAGTTGAAATAGATGGAGTAATACTCAAATTTTTGATGAAAATAAAATATCTATAAAAAGATTTTTTTCATTTGATTTAAATATATACAGTTTAATTAAAAAAACAAATTAAATCGAATAAAAATAACAATTTACATTTGGATACCTACTAAATAAGGTTTACTACTCATATGGTTGCAAAGAATATATTTTTTATAATATATTTTTACACATTCACAAAACAACATATGAGAATTTTAACAGTTTTAGTGATTATTTTGTTTTTAAAAATTCAAATCATAGCATATACAGAAAAAATTTTAGATTTTCTTTATTAAAATTTTATATGGTGATTCAAATTATTTTATAAAATACATTTAAATAAAGATGATAGGAGTTATAAAATGATTTTTTAAAAAATTATTATGATAGAACTAAATTGAATCTCATATCTTCCTTATTTACTAATTTTCGTAATTGTCAATTAAGGAAAGAGATTGATAATTTATTATTATTATTAGTTACATATATAATTAATTTAATCATACATTTGATTCTCTAACAAAAAATATAAATGGCAATGTTTGTAATTATTCTAGTAAATTAATTCTTATTTCAGAAGTAACATGAGAAGTGCTCTGGTGATGACACATCAGCATGTCATTTTTGTTAATAACACATAAACTAAAGGTTATTTTTAAAGTGTTTTCTCTTTTAATATATTAGGGATTTTCTCCATCATTACATTAACAAAACAAAATGCTTTGTTAATGTAATGATAAGATTTTTGCAGAGATGTATCATGTGTGTGCGATAATGAATACAAAACAGCGATTGTAGAGTTCTATATGATGCTGTGTAAAAAAAAAAGAAGAAGAGAAAGAATGAATCTAATGATGTTGTCTTCTACCATTGTACTGTGTACATAATATCTCGTGGCCTTGTAACTCTGCTCCATCTGGTAAGATGAAGGTATATTATGAATTAATGATGGTAGTGTACGTGAATGAATTCATAATAACATCACTCAGTTACAGAAGAAAATAATAATAATTAAAAAGCTAGTATTTAGTATTTACCAATCTTTTTAAAAATATAGTTAACAAGACTAACAATTGTTTTTCAAGAAGACTCACTTAAAATGGTTTAGTTGAGAATTAGAATGATAGAGTTGAGCCGTTGAGTTGACCAGGAAAACAAAAGAGGTTTAGTTTTGTCATTTGTTTTTACACTTGCATCCATCACATTGACAAGCTGATTGCTCCTTATGTTCATCAGTGTCTAGTAAATTTAGAACGTTGATTATGATTTTATTAAGGTTTAGGGTTTGTAATTTTAGGGTCTAATTTATTTTTCTTTTTTTTAATCAAAATATACAGTTCTCCCAAATTACCTGAAAACATTAATGAAATAATATTAAAAGTTTCGACATATAAAACATGAGTAGGCCTGGGATTTCGGGTGATCGGGTCGGGTTCGGGTAGGTACCGATCGGGTCCGGGTCTATCGGGTCGATGAATCTTATACCCAAATAGGTACCCACTCAATTTCGGTTCGGTATCGGGTCGGGTCCAATCGGGTCCGGGTCGGTTCGGGTCCAAGATAAGAATACCGAACTTTACCTGATTTTTGTTGGGTATAATTCGGTTTGGGTTATATCGGGTCCAATAAATTAAACCCGAAATTACCCAAAATGTATCCAAATAACCGAACATAATTCAAATTACCCGAAAACACATTAACACATAAAAACTTGTTTCTAATTGCAAACGAATGTAATCTAATTCAAAGTACTTTTAAACCGAAATGTGACAAGTAAAGTACATTCAAAGCTCAAACTGAAAGCAAACATTAAGTCTTAAGAATTTAAAGTTGCAAAATGTAAAGAGACAAATGAAACATGCATTTGTCTTAAAAAGTTCAAGTTCATAAGTTCATAGTTGTTCCACTTCCACTTCATAAGTTCCTATAAGATATCAAAATGTAAAACTCAGATATTGTCAAAGACCAAAGTATCTAACGCATATGAGAAAAAACTTAATGAGAAGTTAACTCCATAAGAATCAAATACAATAAGAGACATTAGTATGATAGGCATCAAACACATATATGAGATACTCGACTATCATAAGAGTAAGACACATGATAGTCGACTATCTTTACTTAAACTATGATAAGATATATGACTATCAAAACAAAAGATATCCGACTACTACTATGATTATCAAACAACAAATGTAAGTCTTTATATTCTAAACGTTCTTACCTCATTCTTGTGATCTTTATAGATGAAATTCAGGTTCAAACTCTAAAAGAAAAAGAAAGAATATATGATTATCAATCAAAATATAAAAATCGATTTCAAAAAGAGTTAAAAGTGAAGAAAATACCTCTCATAAGATCATCTTGCAACTCCACATCAGAAAGCATTTGTTCAATTGTTGACACTCCTTTTTCATTGAAATGGATTTCACATTTCAGCCATTGCTCAGTGCACATCAACACTTCGATTATGTAATGTGTCAAACAACTCCTATGTGGGTCTAACATTCTCCCACTAGTGCTAAACGCAGATTCTGATGCCACTGAAGACACTTGAATTGCTAGTATGTCCCTAGCTACTAGAGACAAAATAGGAAACTTAAGACTATTCCTCATCCACCAAGACAATACATCATAATATGTGCTTTCATAAGCTTCGGATTCTCCAAATTCTCTTTCAAGTATAAGTCCACCTCATTCAATGACTCCTCAATTCCTGGTTGTTGCACAAGCTCTTCAAATATGTTGTCCATTCTTTCATAGCCGACACCATTAGCCAGAGTCCTTTTGCTGAAAACTGATCTAACTTGATCTTGAGAGTGAGTAGAAGATATTCCTTGGCCTTGGGAGTTATTAGTTCCACCACTACTAGTACTTTTGCTAGCATAAGCAATATACTCATCAAACAACCGCTTCAAAATATCTAAAACAGACTCAAAAAGAATTCCATACTCCATGCTATCTTTCCCATAAAGCTTCTCAAAGCACATCAGAGCAAACTTCATCTTCTTCCTTGGGTCAAAAACGCTTGCTACAATCAGCAATTTGTTCATTTGATAGTTTTTGTTTTTGCCTTTGTCAGTTGGTTCCCAAAAAGGGTTCCAATATTTCTGTAGCTTCCCTAACATAGATAAGGCTTTGTACTTTAACTCATCATCAGGACCGAAAGGTCCTTCACTATCACCAACCAGACTAATATTACAGGTAAGAGTGACTATCTCATTGTATATCTTATGAGCAGCAACTGATTTCGAAACAGACATAACCAAAGTTGAATTGTAGAAGATGATAAGGAATTGAACCAACCTGTCAACTGCATCCCAATCGTTTGTAGTTGGTGGTCCAATCATATTCTTCCCTTCTACCTTTTCCTCAAAGTAGTCGAGGTATGGTAATTCATTGGTTTTCATCTTCTCAAATGCCAATCTGAATTTCAGAGCTTGTTCTAGCATGAGGTATGTCGAATTCCACCTTGTCTTCACATCCAAAGGCAGACTTCCCCTTGTCATTTTCCCTGACTCCACACGAAATTCAAAAGACTGGAGCCTTGGTGTTGAAGACCTAACATACTGAATACCATTCCGAATAGCAGCAATATTCTCATCCACTTCCATTAAACCCTCTTTGACGACCAAGTTCAAGATGTGTGTAGCACATCTCATATGCAAGAAGTCTCCTTTAAGCACCACTGAATCATCACCATGTTGTTGCATGAATCCAGCCTTAAACTTCCTGAGAGCAGATGTATTAGCGGTAGCATTATCCACTGTAATGCAGAATATTTTCTTTATATCCCACTCTGCTAAACATTCTAGAAGGACTCGAGCAATAGTTCCACCTTTATGATCATCAACATTCTTGAACCCAATGATCATCTTCTTCAGATGAAAATTAGCATCTACAAAGTGCGCATTAATCACCATATAACTAGCAGCAGTATGTGGAGCAACCCAAATATCAGTAGTCAACGACAGCCTCTGGTTGTTCTTCTTGAGAATGTTTTTCATAGTTGCTTTTCTAGCAGCATACATCTTCACAATCTCTTTCGTGCATGTTTTCCGGCAAGAAGGCGTGTACAGATTCACCTTTGAGCAGAAATGCCTCCAAGCTACACTTTCTATGAAAGCTTAAGGTAGCTGAGCTAAAACAACCATCTCATTCGTCGCTTCTTTGAAAACAGACTCTGAGACCTTAGCCAAGCTCATATTCCCCTCCTGACCATCAGGAGTCAACACAGTTTGGTTATTGAAATTGTTAGCGGCTTCCCAAATCTGGAATGACTTGCACGTTTGTAGATGCTTCCTCATATTTGTTGTGCCATTTCTCGTTGGAACAGAGAACTGCCTCTTACAATAGGCACAATTAGCAAGGTCCTCATTGTCTTCGTGTCTGGGAAAATGTGTCCAAACCCAAGATTTTTCTGTCTTCTTCTTTGACTTAGTACCAGAAGGACTAGAAGCACTAGCACTAGCCTTTTCTTTTCTCTTGCCTTTATTTCGAGATGTTAGGTTTTGAACATCCTCACCCTCGGATTCTCTTCCATCGACATTGTCTTGATCCATTTCATGAGAGTCACAAGAAGCCATCTACATCATAGTTTCAAAAATAAAAACAGTCAAGAGTCAAGACTAAAACCGAAAGCTTTGTTACTTGTATTAAAACTTATAAGTATAACAAAAAAAAGCATAAAACATGATATATTGTAACAAAACAATAACTTGAGATATCAGTTTCATAGAATGACAACAAATCTTAATTCCAGCAGACACATATAATCAATAGTTAAGACCTAAGACTAGAGTTGAGACTTGAGACATCAATTTCATTGAAACACATATAATCATATGATTCCAACATAAAACCACCGAGTTCTAGATTGGATAATGGTTAAGAGTTGAAAATTGAAATATGCAGGAAGCATTAACCTTAAGAATGTTATGTATCAAACGCATATGACTATCAAAAGATATCACTATCATCATAAGATATCCGACTACTATGATTATCAATACAACCAAATGCAATTATAATCCACAAATCTAACTCAGAAATCAAAATCAAACAAATCTAACTCAAAAATGAAAATCGTAAACCCATTAACAAGAGACATTGGTATGTGTGGAATCGATTTTAACTTCAAAAGAATCAATTACAGCCAAAATTCCGTCATGAAACATCTATTGAAAAGTAGAAATCAATATAAAAAAACGATTAAGAGTGAAGTGACGACAAGAGGGAACTAAGGAAGTATCAGATTAAATCAAAATTGAGAGAGAAGAGAAAGAGAAAAGAAGTAAGAAAAATAAGAGCAACGTACCTCCGATTTATTTCTCGACGACAGAGACGGTGGCGACGGCGAGGGGGGAGATTTATTTCTCGACGACAAGGCCGGTGGTGACGGCGAGGGGGAGAATCGCGATTTAGGGTTTCCAGTTTTCTAAATGGGGATTTTGGTTTCGAGAAAGTTAATTGAGTTAGGGAGTTAGAGGAATCGAATCGACAACAAATAAAAAGAGTAAAGCAGACCTGGTTAATATTAATCGAATCAATTTATTTCGGGTGAACCAAATACCCGATCGGGTCTCGGGTATTACCCGGAACCGACCCGATACCCACATATATTAGATTAATAAACCCATTGGGTAAAATTGGTAATAACCGAAACTGAACCGGGTTTTTCGGGTCGGTTCGGGTTCGGGTTTCGGGTTTCGAGAAATAATCCCAGGCCTACATGAGTGTATTGGACCAAAAGAAAAGGAAAGAAAAGAAGGGTGTTAATGCCTTAATGGCAAAATGAAATCCAAAAAAAGAAAATTTGCATTATGTTCTTATCACACACATAACCAACAATACGAGGGCGGATAAGTTAGCACAGAATACTCCAAATCTACCGTATATTTTGTAAATTCTATTCCACCAGAAATATTTGTTGTTGACAAAAAAAAAAATGGCAAAATGAAATCCAAAAAACAAAACCAAATAGTTATTAAGATTTTTCTTTATAATTAAGCCTCTCGTTCGAACTCACTGAGTATACAAAAAAAAATACAGGGAATTATTGTTTATTCATCCTCGGCGGTTCCTCATAAAACCGATGTGAGATTCCTAGCCCACAGTTAAAATTATCGAGAATTTTGTTTCGGTTGAATACCAAATTAACCGGAACCCGTGAAGCTGGTTAGAATCACAATGTGATTGATTTTCAATTTGAACCGAAACGTACCAAAACTACAAGCACATTTCAATGTTACTTCATCGTGTTAATTAAGGAGAAATATTGATAAAGAACCCAAAATCAAACTAAACCGGAACCATACCGGTAGAGCTAAACCAATTCCAATCAATCTCTTCTCAGGAGAGATCAGCGATTACACGTTCACATTTATCTTCCAAAATCTTCACAGCTTCAGTGAAGAGAACCTCCGGAGGCAGTGATCCAGTGGATTCAATCTTAACTGAGAAAAGACAAAAAAAAACAAAAAAACTCAATTAGGGCTTTCTTTCATGAAATTGCAGAGTAAAAAAGAAAGAATCTTGTTTTTGTTTCTTCTCTGTTCTTACATATAAAATGGTTCTTGACACGGTGCAGAGCCACATTGTCTATCCATTCTTTTCTTTCTATTTGAGTTTCTTTCTCTTCGTCTTTGTCTTCATCTTTCACTGGTTCCACTTTTGGTTTTATTATTGGTACTCCAAATTCTTCTCTTAAGCATTCCCTACACAATGTGCAATCACGCGGCCTAGCTACCGTTGCCCTCTTCCTACCTGTTTTTATCCACTTTTGTAAAGTCAATATGAAATCAAAAAATTGCAGAGACAGAGATTGCAACCGAACTTCTCAGGTTTCATCACAATAAGTAAGAAGAATTTGCAGATTTGCAAGGAAACTCAAAGGAAGGTTTCACCTTTGCCCATGTCTTCAATGTCGAAAACCTTCTTTGGGCAGGCTTTTACGAGATTTACAGCTTGTTCATCCTCAAACTCCTTTAGTAGAATCACCTAAGATAATATAAACGAAAGCATTACGAGAAAGATTAGGATGATGCAAGAAACAGAAGCATAATAGATTGAGGTATAAACTTCTCTCACCTCAGGAAGCATTCGATACCAAGCCGTCCCTACTGGAGACCACTTTGCATGTGTTTTACCAATGCCTTTAACCGCATGAGCTTCGAGCTCGATTTCCTGCAAAAACAAGAAGAAGATAAAGCTATGAGGCAAGTGTTTTGTTCATCTCTGAGCGCAAGTAAAGTCCTCTGAAATGTGAAAACAGTACCTGACCAGGGCCAAGTTTTGCTATCAAGATATTAAGATTGCTCGGAGCGATAGGATTATCAGCAAACTCGGGGAAGGAGTCTTGGCTGCGACTAAACGAAGTGAAAGTTTTCGGCTTTGATGAGGTTGAACCTCCGGATTCTTTAACCATCTCGCTTCCATTTGGTAACCAAATCAATTCTTGTGTTAACACTACAAGAAAAGGAAACACCTTTCATGAGAGATTGAGCTAAGAATGAGGAATCTTCCAATGCTAACCAAAGAACAATGTATGTTACCTTTAAGA
Organism: Erythrophleum ivorense; assembly: GCA_026724425.1. NCBI lineage: Eukaryota > Viridiplantae > Streptophyta > Magnoliopsida > Fabales > Fabaceae > Erythrophleum > Erythrophleum ivorense. Next base: position 1,172,823 of record JAIUCV010000087.1, read on the forward strand.
CGCGGTTCGCCTCTTTCACATTTCGCATGGAGTTTGAAAACAATGGTGTTCTTTTCATTTGGCTGATCGCTTTCTATTGACAACAGAGATAAAGAAATAAGCAAACACAAGAGAGAAACACTTGCTTATAGAGGTGGTGGATCACATGCCACTTACCGGATAAATAATCAAAGAGCCTCGGATCTGCAGCAATTGGGATAAGACCCAACCTTTGAGCAAGAACCTCATCTTGAACAAGCGATGTGTTGTTTGCTACAAACACTTTTTCAATAGCCATTGAAGGAAGCTGCCAATTCAATAAAAACACTTTTAAAAACAAAAGATTTCGAAGAGGTTGTGAAAGACAAAGTGAACAAAACAGAACACACCTCAGCTAAAAGGATCCTTCGGAAAGCGTTGGCGATTGCTGCATTGATACCGATCATATCGAATTCCATATCCATACCGTCTTCTGAGATACTAGTTACTTCAACTTTGAAATTCTCAGAGAAGTTTTCTAGCTTCACACTGTTGTCCACTCCCACAGCGTTATAAGCACCAGAGTAAACCACACTTGAAGTCTATGGAAAACACAAAACAAACATAATGTGAGAACAAGATTCAAGACTTCAAATTTCAAGCAATCGTCATAAATGTCAAAGCTTAAAGCTGTAATCTTTGTACAGACCTCAGATCAAACCCACAAATTCACAGCTTTTTACATGAAAAAGAATCGAAATTTACGAAACACAGCAACGATAAAGCTCAAACCCAGATGGGAACAATTGAGGGAAGATAATAATCCCAACTTAGCTGAAGTTATAAGCAGTAAATACAGAGCATTGTGAATTTGAAAGTATTCAAACCCAAAGGTGTGATCTTTGTAAAAACCTGAGATCAAACCCACAAATTCACAGCTTTTTACATGAAAAAGAATTCAAATTTACGAAACACAGCAACGATAAAACTCAAACCCAGATGGGAACAATTGAGAAAAGAACTAATAAACCCAATTTAGCTGAAGTTATAAGCAGCAAAAACAGAGCAGTTGTTAATTCGAAAGTAAAAGCCAGAAAATTTCGTACATGAATAGGAGCGTCGTTTTTACAGACGACACGAGTTCGCTGGAGTTCAAGATGCGGAGGAAGTCCGGTAGGGATGTCGGGGAGATCGTTGATGTTGAAATTCTTGGCGAATGTCTTTTCTTCTTCAGTCACGATCCTTCTTATCTCTATTTTTTTTCCTTCTTCTTCTTCTTCGTTAGCCATCTTTTCTATGCAGACAAGCTCGGTTCTGAGAGTGTGCCCAAACGGAAATTAGGGTTTATTAGAGAAGAGGAAGATGAATTGTGTGCGTTCCGCGTTTGGCGTCTGCGTTTCGATATGCGTTCGTCTGGATATAACAGCCGACTTTTCGTCAATTCTGTGATTGTCTTCTTCGATTCTCTATTTCTCTTCTGTAATTGGACTTTTGTGACTAAAGTAAGCAAATTCCGGTAACGAAATAGAAGAGCGGTACGATTGTCGAAGAGCAAAAAAAATGACGGAGAAAGGATTGGACTATTAGGGTTTATGGACACGTGTCCGTATTTTTCATAAGACTACAAAAATTAAAAATTAAAATATTTTTCTACTATTTTGCACTTTGCAGTAGAATTAGAGAAATAAATCTATTTGCTATCTTTTTTTATTCCACTCATTAAAGTTAGTGGAATAAATCTTTGACATTGTTCGCAAAAATGTAAAAGAATATTTAGGGGGTTATTGGGATATGGATTTTAGAGAATTTTAAAAATTTTAAGAATCTATTGTTATTGGTTTATGAATTCTGATAATTTTACTAAAATCCATTGTTATTTGTTTGATGATTTTTAAATTCCATACAAAATCCATTGTTATTCAAAAAGTCTGTATTTTAATAATTTCATGAATCCATTAAAATCCTTGTTATTGGGAGATGGATTAACAAATTAACTCATGAAACAAAACTTTCAAAATACTACATACTAGTTGCGGACCCGCACAGCAGTGCAGTGCGGGATTACGTTTTTGTTTTTTGTGTTTTTTTTTTTTTATAACATGTGTTAATTTTAGTGTTAGTTCAAGAGTTGTGTGTTTTTTGTTGTGTTGTTGTTAAAATTGTCAAGTATGTTAAAATTTGACAACGCCTCCGAGCTCCGACCTGTCGCTCTTTATCGTTTTTAAAGCTTGATTTGCTTTTCACATAAGTGAAGCTAACTCGAGAAGCTTCTTTTCTGTTGGTGGAGAAATTCATTTTTCTTGTTCTGACGAAAGCTCCACCTCTGGTAATTTCTCTGTCGCCGTGGCTTCCATGGCCGTGACTCCATCTGCTTCCCAACCTTGAAGTAGTGGATCCGCGCATTGTGCGGGGTTATACGTTGGTTCCCGTTTTCGAAACGATTTTCTTACATGATTTTTTAATTTTGTATTAGTTTAAATCTTGTTTGCTGTTTGATTTTGTAATATTGTACATTAGTTTTCGTTTTATACAACATTATATTTTTAAATCTTGGAAATACCCATTTTAGAAATTAAAAATAAAATAAAAATGAAGACATGTTCCCATTTTTTCCACTGCCTTACTTTTCACCGTTTTATCCATTTCAATTTATGTGGTTTGTGCAAGGTTGCGTGTTATGCTTGTTTATCGACACGATTTGGTTACATTATTTGTTAATATATGTCAACTTTGGTATTACTTTTAATATTATGTGCTTTGTTTGATTTTATATTACTTTACCAAATTTTTATTCTTATTTTACATAAAACTGAATAACTTTACATTTCTTCCTTTCCCCTGCAACTTTGAAGATGAACATGTTCATAATTGGTTCCACCGCTCAATCCATTTATTCTCCATCGTCTTTTTACTCTACTTGATTCGAAATACATGTTATTTGTAATGAACTCTACTCTTTACTCTACTCTACTTTACTCTTTATCCCTTTCACTCTACTTTCCCTTCTTCCTCCACCTGATTCAAAACAATCTCTCCAAATTAGATCTACTGAAAATCGGAAGCTTCATCAATCGACAAACGATTACGATGAACTCTGTGAAGGATACGCTTGGGAAATGACAGAAGATGGCAGCGGACGCCACCAAGAAGGCCGGGGATCTTGCCGGCAACGTTTGGCAGCACTGTAAGCTCCCCCCCTTACTCGCCTCTTTCTTCTTCTTCGACGATCATATAAATTGCAAATTTAATGATATATCTCTGATTTCTGTCTCTCGAAGATTAAATGAAGATAGATAGTCTTGATTATGTCCTTTTGTAAATTTAGTCTTCATCAGCTCATGCTTCTTCATGAGATTATGTTTCCACCACCGACAGAAAATCCAGCCAATAGTTGTGCTATTGATGATCTTCCTTTTGAGCCAAAACACTCCGGAAATTCTTAAGATCCCTTCAATTCATAACCTTTATTGCCTATGACTCTTGAATCTTCTCTTTGGTTCTTTTTAATGAACTCTCTCTGCTTCTCCTTTTTTTTTTTCAGTTTCTCATCTAAGTTCTTTTATCAGAGCAAAGGCTAAAACTTGGGACCATGCTGTTTTTTGGAAAAACAGCTATGCTCTTGTAAACTTTGTTCATAATTGCTTCCATCCGCACTGCACTGCTATGCTCTTGTAAACTTGATTCGACTTATGGCTCATTGATGATGGGTCACGTATTATATAGTAGTAGGGTTTTTCTTAAAATTGGAAATCTCGCTAGCAAAAGTGTAAAATTTCTTTTATGGATGTATTCTAAAGGGCTGCAAAAACGGAAATATGTGATTGTATTAAAAGTGTAAAATTTCTTTTATGGATGTATTCTAAAGGGCTGCAAAAACGGAAATATGTGATTGTGTTATATGTAGAGGGAAAAATCGATTGATTTATCCTTGCAAAAGTGTAAAATTTCTTTTATGAATGTATTCTAAAGGGGTGCAAAAACGGAAATATGTGATTGTGTTATTATCTACAGGAAAAAATCGATTGTTTATGGTTCAATTGTTTGTTGGTTTAAGAAAACCAAACTGGTTTGATTTAAGTGGAATCTATGTCAGCGTCCAAACATTGGGTTTTAAGTTTTTTTACTAAATTAACCCTAGATATACCTGTTTCCAAACAGATTTTGTTCATAAGGAGGGATGGTTTTTTTGTCCAAAAACAAAGATGTACTTCTCAATTAATAGTATAGAGATAACCCTTAGATTTTCAAAGTCTATTACAATAAAATATTTTGATTGATTTTCTAAATTTACATACTCTTGTCAAATCAAACAAAAACTCTTTTTAAATTTAACAATTCTTTAAACTTCTAAAATCTTTAAAATCCACACAAATTCTACTTCCAATAACCCCCCCTTAGTTCCACAAATTTTTATTCCTTTAAAGATACAATTATTTACATTTTTAATGTGTTTTGAAATAGTCTAGTGAAGCTTTGAAACTTTTCTGGTTACATCTCTTTATACATAATACTATTTTTATTTACTTCACCAACTTCAACATGAATACGGAGAGACTATACTTAATATGAAACAGAAAAATATTGAAAACCACAAACTTCAACGACATAATAAAAGTTTATCGGCCAAAGTACTGAAAAGTATCAACAAACAGACAAGAAGTTTCACGACCAAAGACCTCGTGGAGATGTGCCTCGTAAACCTAACTGATAAACTTGTCACAAGCTATTGGTCTACATTAAGATACGTTACTTAAGGTCTTGGAGGATGTGAAGCCAAAAAGGCAATTGATACAGCAAAAGTCGTTCTTATTGTAAGGTGTTGTGACTTGTGACTTGTGACTTGTGACTTGTGACTTGTGATGAGCTTAAACTAGTCTGATTTAATTTCAGGGGAGTGTAGATTGTTTAAGCTGCCTAAAACGTTTGTCTAAAACCACCTAAACATCATTGACTTTAGTCTTTAAGATAATCAATAATTTATATGGAGTACTCGTTTAAACTTAAACAAAGTTTGAATACTTTGGATAACTAGTAATAGACGAAAATACTAACATAGTAACATTTAAAAACAAAATTTTGAACTTGGGTCAAGTATACGAGACAATGATGTAATGAAAACGTACACGAGACTGTTATTATTTTACTTGTAGGATTTCATTTTAAAATATTAAATATCCAGTGCTAATCTGATGAACTAACCAAACAAAACTAAAACCAAAACTAATCCCAATCAACTCAAACACGAAACTAGATAAACTACGCAAGAAAACAGTGATATATACGTATGTAGTCACTAAGATTAGGTAATTCGATGCCTTGTTATAAAACCTTAACCAACACATTTTAGAAAAGAAAAAATACAAATTAAAAAGACAAAACCGGAGCATACCATTTACCAGTTCCAAGATACTCCACCTGATCAGAATCTAGGTGGAGGGATGTCCAAGAAACGGGTCGCTTTCGTAATTTTTTTTAAAAATAGGTTATTACTGTTAACATTTTGAAGATTTCTTATAATTTTAATTAAAGCTAATATTTAACTACTAGATTGGTCAAAAAAAAATTAAAAAAGGAAAAAGGAGAGAAGAAAAAGATGAGTAATTGGCGTCACCAGAGAAGCACAACTCACGGGGAAATGAGCAGAACCAATACCCACCGGCACCGGTTATTATTATTCTTGTTATCATCACCCAATTTTTCTTTATTTATTTTATAAAAATAATAATTTGAGATTTATTTTCTCAAATTTCGAGAAATTTAATTATTTTTTAATTTCGATTTTGCCACCCAACTTCTCCCACTCCTTCACCACTGTGTCCTCTGCTTTCTCACCTCCATCATTCATTTCATTCGTTTTTTTTTCCCATCCGTTTCTTTTCTTCTTTTATTCTTTCTTCTTCTTCTTCCCTTAAATAAATTTTCTTACAGCCTTTAATTTATTTGGATGTTGTGTTATCTATGCGTTTCAACAAACCCATTTTTCTTTTTTCCTTTTTATTCGTCTCTTAAGATTCTCCATCTTCATCAATTGGCTCCTTTCGACTCCTTGTTTTTGCAGGTTTATTTTTGGTGAATTTAATTATCGAAAAGAATCAAACTTTCTTCTTTTCTGGTTTGATTATGATGAAGAGATTTTTATTTTTCTTCTTCTTGTGTGTGTATGCAGGATCTAAAGGAAGCTAAGGTTTAATTTTTATTCTTTGATGGGCAATCTCTAAGAGGTACACAAATGTTCTCTTACAAGATCTTTGGCTTTCTGTTTCTGAGTTTATCTGGTTCTTTGAAGTTGCCATGTTCGAACAAATTTACCTTATTTAATCAATTTTGACATGATTCTTTTGCCTAATTTCGTTATTTAGTTAAATATATTCAGATGAATCTTTGACCATGATCAATCAATCAATTTGGTTCCTAACTCCTTGTATCAATTTTGATTCATAACTCCTTTGTATCAATTTGGTTCATAACTCCTTGAATCTTTGACCATGATCAATCAAGCAATTTGGTTCCTCACTCCTTGAATCTTTGACCATGATCAATCAATCAATTTGGTTCCCAATTAATAGTCAAAATCATGTAAACTTAATCAAATAGGCAAGCTTTATTCTCTAGAAATCTCTTTAGATTTTTGTTGACTCTATTGATTAACTCCTACCAGTTAGTATTTGTAATATATCCAGGCCTTGATCATTCTGTTGAAACATTCTTAAAGATCTCAACTTTGCGCCCTCAAAGATCTCAACTTTCTCTCTCGTTGGATTGTAATCTCTATTGCGTAGGATAGTTAGAAATCTTGGTATGTCTTGGCTCTTCATGTTAGAAGTGTAAAAGTATGAGCTTTTCCATAGGTTTCAGCTCATAAGTTTCATTTTGTCTGCAGGTTTCTTACTGTAATTCTTCTGAAAGTTTAATACTTTACGGCTCTATATACACACAAAACGGTTAAGCTCTCAAGAGAAGATGTTGGGAGGCCACAATGAGAATCCTTTGCCGCAGGTTCTAATGAACGATAGCCAGTTTCAGTACCAAACAAACGCATCGTTGAATCAGCTTCATTTGGTCGGAACAAGTAAGTTTCTCTAACATTCATCATTTGCTTTGACTGAATGTTGTTTAGAACTTTATAGAGCTAAAGCTTCTTCTTTTTTTTTTGTGTGGTTGTGGTGGCAGTGAGAGCTGGTTGCACTATTGATCCTGTAAACTACTTTGCTAATGATAATATTAACCTTGGTCCAATGATTCGGCATAGTAGCAAACGCGGAAGGGAAACCGAAATCAACAATAACATCCAGAGACAACAGCAGAAGCTGCAAATCTCTTTGAATTACAACTACAACAACAACAACGGTGTTGTTCTTCAACAAGATGAAGTCCCAAAGCAGAACTTAGTGTCAACTGGTCTGAGACTATCTAACGACGACGATGAGCGTAACAACTCTTCTGTAACTTCTGCAAACGGAAGCTTCACAACTCCAATGTTTCAGTCTCTCAGTGACAATATCAGACTGGATCTTGATAGACAGAAAGACGAGCTTGATCAGTTTATCAAATTCCGGGTACTAATTTCTATCTTCAAAGCTTGTTTTTTTTCTGCATCAACACGTTCTTGAGATTTGTAGTTTCTCTCTTGGAATAGGCAGATCAACTGGCGAAAGGTGTGAGAGACATAAAACAGAGACATGTCACATCTTTTGTCACGGCCTTAGAGAATGATGTGAGCAAGAAGCTTCAAGAGAAAGATCAGGAGATCATAAGCATGAACAAGAAGAACCGGGACCTCGTGGAGAAGATAAAGCAAGTGGCGGTTGAAGCTCAAAACTGGCAGTACAGGGCAAAGTACAACGAGTCTGTGGTTAACGCCTTGAAGGTAAATCTTCAACAAGTTATGTCACATGGAGGAGGAGTAGTAGCTGATCATCATCATCATCATCATCACCATCAAGTGAAAGAAGGGTTTGGAGATAGCGAGATTGATGATGATGCAGCGTCGTACAACCACCTGAACATCCTCCCGGGGACGATGCCATTGTCATTGCCAAGTGGTGCTGGTGGGATGAGATGCAAGTCGTGCAACGAGAAGGAGGTATCGGTGTTGGTTGTCCCGTGTAGGCACTTGAGTTTGTGTAAAGACTGTGATGTGTTTACTGGTGTTTGTCCTGTTTGTCAGTCTTTGAAAACTTCTAGTGTTGAGGTCTTCTTCTCATGAGGAAGAATCACATGGAAAATAGAGAGTCTTGTCTTTAATACTCTTGCATACAAAGGTGAACATATTTGTGTTTGTTAATGAATATGATGATGAAAAAAACTTGCTTTCAAACAGAGGAAGCAAAATGGAAAGACTTATTGTTATAACTTCATTCAACTTGTATACTTGTCTTTTGTCCCACATCGGTTTCATGGCTTGGATTTGTTTTGTTTATATAAATCATTTAACCTATGATTTGTTTTGTTCCATCAAAGGGAACTTGCCAGGTCCTTCTTAAACTACTTTGCTAAAACTTCCTATGTGGGAAGATAGAGTCTTGTCTTCATACTCTTGAAAAGTTAAAATTGTGGAGAGAGATGAACATATTTGTATGTTATGAACATGATGCTTGAGTCTTTGCTTTTTGCCATTGAAATCACATATACATGATTCTGCAATTTAGTAGTTTATTAAGCTCTGCTTGCTCTTTGATGTAACAAATTGACTTAAGAGATTTTTACATTTTGTATAAAACCATCAAACTCTTTTTAGTGTTTGAGGCCCAGGCCCATCGTTTATAAAATTTGCATACGGTATTAAACACGTGAGTCTCACGTGATTTTATCCTCCAACAACAACAAGCTTGTCTCCATCATTCATTTCTCTCTTCCTAAAACTTCCGACAATTCAAAAAACTTGTACAGTTTTGTTGTAGATCCTCGCGAGTGATCGACTTCTTCTTCTACGAAAAATCATACACTTTTGACCAAGTTTTGAAGGAATCTATGCACAGAAATCATACTTTCTTTGTTGCAAGGTTTCTAGAATCTCGAATTTCAGTAGTTTCTTTGTTCTAGCTAGTGTTCTTGCTCTGTTTCAGTAGTTAACTAAAAATCTTTCATCTTGTTTTACAGAGAGAATTGAAATGATGAGATTGGTTTCTATCTGTAACATAAACTCTGGTTGTGTGCCCAAAAATACATCTGATTTGTTTGTGAAACCGAATTTCAGAAGGTAGGCTTAGTGCTTCATCCAATCTACTTCCCAATTTTATTGTAATCAAGAATTGGTTGAAAATCTAAACTTTCTTGATTCATCTACTTTGACTCTCACTAAAATTACTTAGCTTTAGCTTCCCAGAGGAAACATAATCACAAGATTACCTGTGTTTAATTCGAATGCACGGGAGCTGAATCTGAATGCTAAAACAAGAAGAAGAAACCTCAGAGTAGAGCCAATCTGTTGCAAGAGCTATGGAGATACAGCAAAAGTGTATCAAGAAGAGGAAATTCCCAAAGCAAAACTGATATGGAGAGCAATCAAACTTCCCATTTACTCTGTCGCTTTGATTCCTCTTACCGTATGTTTCCTCTTTTATTTCATCCATTGCCTCTTTATAAGCTATGTAATGTTCACTGTTCTAAATGCCACACAGGTTGGTGCTTCTGCGGCTTATTTAGAGACTGGTTTGTTCCTAGTTAGACGTTATGCGGCTCTAATGCTCTCATCGATTCTTATCATCACTTGGCTCAACTTAAGGTAATAGTTAACACTCTCTTTAACTCTTTTCATCTACTTATGCTCTTTCCAATTTCCAAACATGGTTTTAATGGCAGCAATGATGTTTATGATTTCGATACCGGAGCTGACAAGAACAAAAAGGAATCTGTAGTCAATATGGTTGGAAGGTGAGTGAGTGTCAGAGGATAAAGTTTGCAACTTTTTGAAGTTTCTTCTGTGTTTTGACTCCTTTCCTTATCATTTCTTTACTTGGAAAAAAGCCGGACAGGCACGTTAACCGCTGCAATCGCATCGCTTGTGCTCGGTGTTTCTGGTCTAGTTTGGATATCTTTGATAGCAAGTAACATCCGTGCAATATTATTGCTTGCCTCTGCTATATTCTGCGGCTATGTATACCAGGTGAATGCAACTGCCTAATGTGATGATTTGATGATAGTAATCTAGGAGATAGTCTAACTTTGAAATCTGGTTCTAGTGTCCGCCATTTCGGTTAAGTTACCAAGGATTAGGAGAGCCTCTGTGCTTTGCAGCATTTGGTCCTTTTGCAACAACTGCTTTTTATCTACTTCTTGGTAGCTCAAGGTATTTGATCAAACCCTAAATCAGTTTCTGTTTCCATGAGTTGTGAATAATTGAGAGTAAAAATCGGATTTGGCAGCCAGATGAGGCAACTTCCGTTAAGCAGTAGGGTCCTTTCATCATCACTCCTTGTTGGTTTTACAACATCTCTCATTCTCTTCTGCAGCCACTTTCATCAGGTTTGGTTTAAAGAAAACTTGGTCTAATGTTTCTTGAAATGATCTGCACATTGCTGATTACCTTTACATTCTGACAGGTTGAAGGAGATTTAGCTGTGGGGAAATTCTCACCTCTGGTACCAATGTTGAAAACTTAACCGGGCTTAATGTTTATAACTTTATATGATGATTGTGTTTATGATTTGAGTGTTTTTTCTTGGTTGCTTACTCAGGTTCGGTTAGGGAATGAAAGAGGAGCTTTTGTAGTGAAATGGGCTATTCGTTTGTTATATTCGATGCTTCTTGTCCTTGGTTTAACCAGGGTTTTCCCATTAACTTGCATGGTAAGTAAACAGATTTAAGAACTTGACAGATAAACAAGAACAACTAAAAACCTAATCTTTTTTGTTGGGTGTTTCAGTTGATGTGTTTCCTGACTTTACCAGTTGGGAATTTAGTTTCAAGCTATGTTGAAAAGCACTACATGGTAAAAAAAAAAAAAAAAAGAAAAGTAAAAAGTCTTTACATTTGCAAATTTTTTAAATTACTTTATTTAATCATGTAATCTTGATTGCAGGAGAATGAGAAAATATTCATGGCCAAGTATTATTGTGTGAGACTTCACGCATTGTTTGGAGCCGCCTTGTCGTTGGGACTCGTTATCGCTCGCTAGATATTTTACTTTTTAAACATTTTTTTTAAACTTTTTAAACATTTTGTCTTTTGCTTTGGCCTTGTTGTATCTCTTTTGTGACTTGGTACCTGTGGTAAAACCAGTACCACACTGTAATGGTGAATGCTCCAATCATCCGCAATAGATTTAGGGTTCTGTTTGGCGCATTTTCAAATATACTACACTTTTAAATAAGTAAAATATATATATATCTAAGCTTTAGCAAGTAAACACAATTTTTAAATCGGCTGTGATTAAGTTTTAAGGTTAATTTCAAGATTTGTTCACACTTTTTGGGTTTTTCTCTTTAGGATTGTTTACCCTTTTTCATATATTAGGTTAACAATAAACTACAGATTACTATTTACTACAAAAGATTCTTATATGTGATGGGATTTGTCTTCACTTAAATTTGAGGTATTTATCAATCATACTACAATATTACAATCACCTTAATCACTTACACGTTTAGATCTACATCAAATATCAATTTTAGTCATGATCCAAATTTGAACCTATTCATGTTTATCTAGAAACTGCATATGTTATCATCAAGTATTTGGCTGGATGGAGACATTTATCAAACCAAGAAAAATAAATGATTATGCAGAAGCCGAAGATTGGGCAGAAGGGCTATCCAGGTAATGTGTTAGCCAACGAATGGCGTTCATTTCACGCCTCACGGGAACGTTAAGACAAAACAAACACACAAGTTCAATAAGAAATAAGAAATAATAATAATCACGAGCATGTCTTCGCATAAAGACGGAAAAATAAATAGTAGAACGCATCTTTTTTTTTTTTTGTAGAATGCACGAACATTCATAGAAATGTGCACACATGAGGATACGTGTAGTGCATGTACGCATACATAGAATATACTATATAATAAATGTTGCAATTTATATGAAAACGTCGAAGACAGGTATAACATATATATGATAATATGACAGAGGCGTATCAATAAAATGGTACTGTCCACATATTATATAAAAAAAAAATATTTTCACATGATCAAGAGATTGCTCCATATCACAAAGAGTCGAGCTGTGAATTAGTCAAAGTTGTATTTGTATTTAAATACTATCCAATTTTAATGCAACTATTTTTACAAAAAAAAATTTAATGAATTTATACCAATTAGGAGTGGAAAGAAAAAGTATTTGAATCAAATCAATAAAAAATAACAAAATCAAGCTAAATCGAAATGAACATTTTTTTTCAAGTTAAAAAACAAATAATTCAAGCCCAATAATGAAGCCAGACAGGACATAATCTAGTTTGACTTTAGAAATGTTAGATAAATAAACTGAAATAACTAAAAACTTTAAAACATCCTCTGGTAGACTGGTACTACCAACACCATATGATATATCCGTATCAGAATCGTCTAATTATAAGTGGAGCAATAATTCATGATCTTTACCAAAATTATATTTTCTTACTTGCAAAAAAAGAAGAAAAACTTATTTATTAGAAGTAGCACAATAAATAAGTTTTTATTAGATGTATCTTAAAAATATTATAGTCACTACATCTAATTAAATAAGTCTTGTTACAAATATTTTAGGGTTTGTTCTTATTTTTTTAACATATAATTAAATTAATACAAATTTGTACAAGCCATACACTCATTGTGGTGGACAAACTTGTCTGTTTAAGAAGAAAACAGTACTACTAAATGGTTGGGTGATAAAACTCCTGATTCTTAGAGATTCATTACCATTACAAAAAGCGATGATATAAATAGGGTTCTTGTTTCTTGTACTTAATTACTTATACGGCTCGTGTAACAATGAACAGTGGCATTTTATAATTTAATGAGAAAGGAACATTTGAAGGCTGAAAGCATCTTGATTTGTGTACACACATACATGAGATGATGCCCCATGTGATCTCTTCCCTAAGGGCTCAGTCATATATTTCACACGTTGAGTTTCTTTTTTTTTTTTTTTGTGGTATTGACCTTTTTTAATCAACAATATTATTCTAACATGGACACATGGTTAAATCTAGATGGTGAAACAACGACGACGGTTTGTGTCACGTACGTACATCATGGCTCGTGCTCCTAAAATAGTCAAATGTTTTCATACGCACACATTTAACAAACTTGGTTTCGAGTGACTTTGTGTATGATTGTCGTTCCTCGGGTCGTTTCCATATACTCCCTCCGAGAGATAAAAGCAGAATTTTCAAACATTAGGAAAAGAACGGTCTAATTATAAATGTACAAATTATTTATATTAAATATTTGCTTATGATTTTAAACCAATAGTAATCTAAAAACAACATTATTGTTGTCAATAATATTTCTTGAAATCTGATTTTGTTTTTTTATTAATTAATAAAAATCCATCAGAAACTTAAAAATTTTATCATTGAAAAACAACAATAAAAGATTAGAGAATTCCTTTTTTTTTTGTTAAAAAAAAGATTAAACAGTACGAGGCCTTGTGGTCGAGTGGTAAGGAGAGAGGCTTTGGACGCCAACACGTTTCAAGTTTGATCCACCTGCTGCGCGAAACTGTAACACTTTGTTTCTAGACACCTACCCGAATATGGGTCATTGCTTATGATCCATTTGAATATACTATCCGTGGACTGCACATCTCCACAATTAACAATTAGACAATTCATTATACAATTTAGGTCTGGGATTTACTTCTGAGTTATTTGGAAAAAAATAAAAAAAATAGACAATTCATTATACAGAAACATATGAACAGTAATCTGTGTCTTTTCATTATTCCCATCGTGGTTCGATGAAAATTGACAAAGTTAAGAACGGATTTCGCAACATATTTTCTGTTTGTTGGTGCATTTGATCACTACTGATTCAACTAAACATACATTATTTTAATTGGAACGTGTAGTCGTGTGAAGGATCCTAATTCGTATAGTTATATCACGCATTTTGTTACTAAAATAATGGTTTCATTCCGCTAAACAGAAACCGTGACAGAGTTAAAATGATTATAATATGTACTATATATTACGCTTGTCGGTACATCTCCCCGGCCATACGTTATATTCTTGTTGATGTAATTAAACATGCATTATTATAGTTCGAATGTGTAATGTGATTGATTGATTATAATTCGTGTAGCTGCAGAATATTTTTCTTTATTCAAAGAAAATAATTATGATTCAAATTTAGCATGTACCAGTAAGTTTGATTTTTGAAGAGTATGAAAATAATATAATCTTTACCTTATAACTCAATGTCACACAAAAGGGGTTCTTTAAGATCAACAAAACGTTGGCTTTCAGTTTCAGGCTTTGTATTGTTTATTCATCATATATATGATCTTTTAAAATTGCAGTTTTATTATCATATATATAATTTACATGTGATAAGGATTTAAATATGGATTTATATGAATTATTGTTGTTGTGTCTCTAGTAGATGATGTAAAAATAAAATAAAATATGAGTACCTAAGTTTTCTGTTTCTTGCAGGCTAGCAGCCATGTTTTTCAGAAAAGGAACTAACTAATGAATTATAAACTGTGACAAAAAAAATGATGGATTGTTAAATAGGATCATATAAAAACAAAGAAAGAAGATAATAAACTTTTAAAACAAAACATCAGAGGAGTTGTGAGAGCCAAAAGCAAAGCCCGTGAAGTGGTGCATGTGAGCACTAAAAGAGATGTTATAATCACTGCCCATTGACAAAATATAGACCCAATGACATGTCTCATCCATTTTTACACACACACACACAACTACACGGCACACCATATATGTATATACTCTCGGAAGAAACTAGTACCACAAAATATCACCCAAGAAACTGTGGAGGTTTGCTCATCGATCGTTAAAATAAACTAATTTTGGATTCATTAATTATCAACTAATTAGGATCACATTTACGATGAATGATTTGTTTCAATTAATATATAAACTAAAGAAATTAAAAGTTGTTGTGGTACTTAACTACTTGGGGAATAGGTTTTAATTTTAAATTAGCAATATTTGTTTGCAAATTTCTAATCAAATAAATTCATAATTAAACGTGCATGGGTTATCCAAAATATTTTGTTTTACTACAAAATGTTGCTCCATATACTTGTAAATGAAGACGTACGCAACTCACAGACAATGATATGAATTCCTGATGAGTGATGATATTGTAAAACTACTGTATAACTCCTCAACAAATTTTATAAATATATTTTCTAAGAAAACTACGTCGGCCGTCAAGGGAATGATGAGAGATGTAATTGTAAAATTCGAAATGCCATACTTACTATAGAGGCCATGAGACGTTTATCTGGCCACCACGATGACACATCAACAAATACATATATATATATACACAAATGCTTGTAACTATGTGAATTCATATAAAAACAACCACCTCATTTTCAGTTGCCCCCACTTTTATAGTGGATACATATATATACACATACACTATAGTCATATAGGTAAGTATATATGTATTTTTTTTTTATGCGAGTAGATGAGGTTTGCAACAGGAAAGGTATATGTGTTTGTCTGAACAGGTGCCTCTTTCTGGTATGTTTGTCTTGGCTCCAAAGGATTAATGGGCTTTCAAGTTTCGACCAACCAAAGTGGATGAGTCTCAACCAACCTTTACTCTACACGTGGCATACATATATCCCCTGGAATTATATTCATTCTCTTATAAACTAATAATCTTTGATACCATCATTTTTACAATAAGTATTCTAATCACCAATTACAAAATGTGACTCTAATAAATTTTGTTAGGTCTATACATTTTTTATATAAACCTATACATTCATTAAAAATTAGTTTTGAGTTAGAAATTAATGATTATTCGCACAATTATCTTATTTCATTCAAATTTACCCTAACATATCTAAAATACCACTTATCCACTATCTATAAGTATATGCATTACATGTACCTTAAAAATGTAATTTGGTTAATAATTTAGATTTTTGAGTTACCCATGTATAACTATTTACACGAAATATACAGTCTTAACTTTTGGTAACTAAACAAGTGATTTATAAGCTTATATGAATAAAACTGTATTTTAGTTTCTGTAGAGAATATATTCCAGAACATTTTCAACAAAGAAAGATTTCATTAAATAATAGGATAGTTTTCAATAATAAGAACACCAAGATTGAACCGTTGGCATAATCAACATTAAAAACTACAACCAAATCACACATTATAGTCTTGTGTAGATACTATTATATGTAGTAATAATTTTAGACTTTTAAATTGAAGTGTCGACAAAAAGAAAGAAAGAAAGCTTAGACTATTAAGATTGTTAAAAAAAAAACAAATATGTCATGAAATTCCATATTGGACTCCCGTGAGTACTCCTTCTATATTCTTGGACCGATTCCTTATATAAACTCCAAAAAACCTTTTCTCTTTTCATTCAATCCATAACAACAACAAATAAACCTAAGTCTCTTCCTCTGTCTCAAACCACCACAAATAGAAAACATATCATACAAAATAAAACAAAACCAAAAACATGATAACGAGAGAGAGTCAAAGGCTGAGAAGCATCACAATGATGATTTTACTGGCAATTCTGGTCTGGTCTGTAACTCTAGAGACCTGCATTGCTAGAAAAGGAAGACACTGGAAACACCACCATAGCAGCTCCTCCTCCTTGTCTGATTCCTTGGCCAGCAAGAAACCAAAAAGCCATGAGAATAGTCATTCCTATAAGTCAAAACCCAAACCAAAACCGAAGGTAAAAACTCCTCCGCCAAAGTCCGGTTACGGCTCACCTGTCGTGTCACCACCACCACAAGTCCAACCACCACCACCATCACAAGTCCAACCAACACCACCACCACCACCACAAATACAACCACCACCACAGCAAATACAACCACCACCACCACATCTTCCGTTGAAGCCAGTTGAGGGCTCTCAAGAATTCAATGTGCTTGATTTTGGCGCTAAAGGTGATGGAATGAGTGATGACACTAAGGTACGAGACTCAAAACATTCATTATCCAATTACAAAATTCAATTCAGGGGTTCTTGATTTAATCAAGAATTATAATCTTCGCTTTCAAGAGAATTACTTTGAGGAAGAACAAAAAAACAGAATGTGAATTACAGTTGAGAAGATAACACGAGACAGAACAAGAAACAGAGCTAAAAAAAAAAAGCTCTCTCTTTTATCTGTAAAGTCAAGCAAGTTTTTTGTTTCTTTCCCTTTTTTCCTTTCAGTTCTGCAAAAATCAAACAAATAAAAACAAAACTACCCAATTTTAGAGTGGACCATAATCTCTCTGTTTTCCTCCATAATTGTGTTTGCTCTGTTACAAAAATATTAAAACGTTTTAATGAAACTTCTTAAATTAAAAAACCTGTGCAGGCGTTTGAAGCGGCATGGGCATCTGCTTGCAAAGTCGAGGCGTCAACGATGATCATACCGTCTGATTACATCTTCCTCGTTGGCCCGATTTCCTTCTCGGGTCCTTATTGTCAAGCAAACATTGTCTTCCAGGTGAGAAACTGATCTTGTAAGATTTTCAAAACAGAATGAAAAATGTTATCTTTTGGATTGAAAGATGTGAACTTTTTGTTTTCTTGCAGCTAGACGGAATGATTGTAGCTCCTAATGATCCTGATACATGGGGAAGAGGACTAATGTGGTGGATTGAGTTCACAAAGCTTAAAGGAATTAAAATACAAGGGAATGGTGTTATTGATGGACGAGGCACTGTTTGGTGGCAACAAGACCAACCTTTTGATTATCCTATCGACGATGACTTCAAGCTCATTGTCCCATTAAACAATTCTGTTCAAGAACGTCCTCCAATGCCGGTAAAAAAACCATCATCACTAATCATCATCGTCTTCTTATGCATCACATCCACACAAGAATCATCTAACACAAAACTCTGTTTTTTTTGCTCTGTTTTGACATCAGATAAGAAGTGAGCTTAATGAAATGCCAAGCATTAAACCAACGGTGAGAAATTAATTGAAGTCGACTCTAGTCTCTGCTTGCATTTAGTTACTACACGGTGAAATTTTTTATTTACCTTCGGGTTTAACGGTGCAGGCGTTACGGTTCTATGGAAGTATTGACGTGACAGTGATCGGAATAACGATTCAGAACAGTCCTCAATGTCATCTCAAGTTTGATAACTGCGTCCAGGTTTTAGTTCATGATGTGAATGTGTCTTCTCCTGGAGACAGTCCAAACACAGATGGGATTCATCTTCAGAACAGCAGAGATGTCATGATTCATAGCAGCACATTAGCTTGCGGTACAAACCCATTTCATTAGTAAGAAAAAATCGGATCTTTATCTTCTTTACTGATTCCTCTGTTTCCTCTGTTTCTGCAGGTGATGATTGTATTTCCATTCAAACCGGTTGCACCAATGTGTATGTTCACAGTGTGAATTGTGGACCAGGACATGGGATCAGCATTGGGAGTCTCGGTAAAGACAGTACCAAAGCATGTGTCTCCAACATAACAGTAAGAGATGTGGTTATGCACAACACAATGACCGGTGTCAGGATCAAGACATGGCAGGGAGGTGTAGGATCAGTGAAAGGAGTGATTTTCTCAAACATTCAACTCTCAGAGGTTCAGCTTCCGATAGTGATAGATCAATTCTATTGTGATCACAGCAAGTGCATGAACCATACTTCAGCAGTGGCTGTAGAAGGAGTCACATATGAGAAGATAAGAGGCACTTATACAGTAAAGCCTGTGCATTTTGCTTGTAGCGACAGTTTCCCTTGCGTAGATGTGCAGTTATCAGGGATTGAGCTAAAGCCATTGCAACAACAGTACCATATGTATGATCCTTTTTGCTGGAAAACATTTGGAGAGCTGAATTCGCCGACCGTTCCACCCATTGATTGCTTACAGATTGGGAAGCCAGCTAGAAATGGAGTCCACACAGATCATGATATTTGTGTATGACTTGCAGCGAAAGATTTTAGATGTAAAATGATTGTATATTTTTTTAGCAAGAATATTACTATTACTTTATTATACTGATTAGTGATTACAAATTTACAACTAGTTTTTTATGTTGATTTGTCACATTGTGTGAAGAGTGTTGTGGATCCCTAATTGCTTTATATGTATCTTTTGCAATCTATGAATTTCTTAATAAATTATTCATCTAACAAAAGATTAAAAGTTTGAACAGAAACAAAAAAAAAAAAAAAAAAAAGATTAAAAGAATACCCCATTACTCAGTGCTTAATTTTCTCTTCTTGTTCAGCTTAGCTTTGAGATTCGACACCGTCTGTTCTAACCACAAAACTTTGGCAGCAGAAGTAGCAGATTTGATCTTCTCCTCGTTCAGTTCGACTTTGATAGTCTTCATGTGTTTCTTGAATTCTTCTTGAACTCGAGAAGCATCATCATTTATTTTCTTCCTCTCCATAGAAAGCTCATCAAGCTTTGTCTTCAAAAAGTCTAGTTTGAAACCTGCTTCTGTTAGATCAATCAACTCGCTGCGAGCGTTGTTTAGCTCAGTCTCAGAGATGCTCTGTGGAGGCTTTTTCAGCGTCTCGATGAGAGCTAGGAGGATATTCATGTATGTTGTCTTCACCAATTGGCTCTTTGGTTTAAAATTCAAAGCAATATTTGGGTGTTCCACGAAAAGCCTACTCACTGAAATCAGATTGATTGATAACAGAGATAAGTTATTAGTGGAATATAGAGGACTAGTTCAGAGTTAATATTTTCCTTTACCATTCACAGCCACCGCTTGAGAATTTTGGTGAAAATATCGCAGCTTCCTTCTCAGAGAAGTTATCTATCTCAAACGTGAAACTCGTCTGCTTTTGATCCTCCATATCTCTCCGGAAAACACTTTTCTTTTCTTAGGTTTCACAAACTTCTCGATTGAAAATTAGAGTTTCTAGGACAATTTAAGGGAATAAGATGGATGGCGAGGTGCACTTAAATTGACTAGGCCACATGGCCCATGGGTTTACTTAGTTAAAATGATAAAATGAAATATTTTTGACACGATCGATAGCGAAATGGTTTCATTATCCCACATCGTATATATATATATATTGTTAACCCAATGTGACACGATAACGGATTCATGTACAACACTACACTACTAGAGTTACGTACCCTTGGAACAGTACACAAAACAATGACCTACCAAAGCATTTGTCTTCAAGATAACAGTCCGAGATGCACGTACGAAATTATGCACAACGCAATGTCCCATTGTGGGTGTGACCGTGTGAGAGTGTTGTGGAGTGGTTAGAAGGCTAACCTCCCCCGCCTGATTGCTCTGTTGAAGCAGTAGAAATATTGTTTGTATCACTTATATTAGTTTGAATGCTTTCATATGAATAATATCTATAGAGACATTACCACGAATACATGTAAACTCCAAAAAGCTTGATTGTTACTTGTGAGCATCTCTTGAATTCATTACTGTTTGAGCAAAAGGGGTATTTTAAGAAACAGAATATGACCTTCTTCACAAACAGAAAATTGATGAATTGACCACGAATACATGTAAATTCCAAAAAGCTTGACTGTTTTGAGAAAATCTTGATAAAGTGGATCAACTATAGATATAATACTTGCTTAATTATTGAAACTAAAATAAAGATAAATCTATGATTAGGAACTCATTTTCTTTCGTTGAATTATGTGAGTATTCTTTTCTTTTTGATTTAAAGGCTATTCTTCATAAAAAAAAAAAAGATAGGAACTGTGATCTTACAAGATTGCAATCAAGATCACAACTGCTATGGTTTAACATCAAATTGTATCAACATGTATGTAGCAGAAAGCCAGAAACCAACAATTATATATAAATATGACTGCCGTGAAATCTGCCTACATATCCTCCGGAAAGATATGCACAAGGTTATTAGTCCTCCAGTTTCCTCCAGTCGATTCATTATCAATCAAGTTGCTGTGTTTTTTGGTTTTGCTATTACATTTTGCGTATAATTAAATAAACTGAAAGATATTCAAACAGGTAGCACCAGTGGTCTAGTGGTAGAATAGTACCCTGCCACGGTACAGACCCGGGTTCGATTCCCGGCTGGTGCACTGAGCTGTGATGAATTAGGCTTCAGCGTAGGTTGGGTCCTTCGCATTCTTCTGATCCACCAGATGTTATGTGGCCTTATTTCTGAGCTCTTTTTTATTATGCATGTCGTAATAATTAATAATTTTAAATGCGAGATCGTTATGGCCGATATCGAATGTATAAAGACCTTTTGCATAATAAAAAAAATTTCGAGGCCAAGAACCAAGGACCTATAAGAATCTGACTTCATTTTGTTGTATCTCTGTTTTACATTATATGGCTGTGATTGTTCCGTACATTGCATTGCTTGATTAATTGAAACATGTAAACCTGAACATTTTCTTTTTCAATGAATATTTATTTTAAAAAAAAAAAAAAAACCTTATGCCAGAACCAGTTCTAAGTTGTCTATTTTATAATACTCAGTTCGCAAACTGTATCCGATTTCATTCATTTTGAATAAACATCTTCTTGACATATTTGTTCATCTTTAAGGAAGATTTTGATACCACCTTTTCGTTCATTCACGACACTGAATCCCAAAATACATAGTCAGAGTTTTGACATCCACAAGATTCGTCCTTGTCCTTCTGCTCTAAGATTACTGAAATTAAAATAAACAAAAACACAAACTTTCCGGAGAATTAGCGAGGGCTTAATTTCGGCTTCTTGTTTGGCTTAGCTTTGAGACTCGACACCGTCTGCTCTAACCACAACACTTTAGCAGCACAAGCATCATATTTGCCCTTCTCCTTGTTCAGCTCATCTTTAAGTTCCGACACCGTCTGCTCCAACAATAAAGCTTTAGCAGCATAACTAGTAGATTTAACCTTCTCCCCGTCCAGTTCAGATTTAAGATTCTTGTTGTGTTCCTCGAGTTTTCGGACTAGAGAACCATTAGCATTTGCTTTTTTCCTCTCCAAGGTAACCTCAGTAAGCTTTGTCTTCAACCAGTCTAGCTTGAAGCCCGCTACATCTGTTAGCTCGATCAAGTCGCTCTGAACGTTACTTAGCTCAGTCTCGGTGATGCTATGTGGAGGCTTGTCCAGTGTCTTGATGAGCCCGAGTAGGAGATTCATGTATGTTGTCTTCGCCAATTGGTTCTTTGGTTTGAAATTCAAAGCAATATTTGGGTGTTCCACGAAAAGTCTACTCACTGAAAGCACCTGTCAACGAGAGGAAGATGTGATTATGTTAACCAGAATCAATTAAAGAATAAAAAAAAAACAACAAGAAAACGCATCCTTATAATCAAATAGTACCTGAGAAATAAGAATTTGGAAACCATTATAATCTAACGTCTCATTCCCAGTGGCATCTCCTTCATCAACAACTTCAACTACTTTTACTTCCACTTTAACTATCAGTTTGTTCTTTTCCAGAAAACCTTTCTCTTGAAGCTTTCTAAGAGGCATGGCGTTTTCCCTACCCCATCCTGGGACCTGAGCGCAGAACAATTGGCACGATTCTGTAAGAGAGAAACAGAAATATTAATTTGAATTTTCTTCCTCGACAATCATATATATATACATGTACAATTTACATCTGATAAGTAAATTACCATTTGTTTTGAAGAGCTCTTTGCCTGATTGATTCAACAGAACCAAGGAATAAATAGCTCGTCTTTTCCATCCAAGTTGCAATGATTCAGCATTCGCAACATAGAGGAACAAAGCTAAGTGATCATCAACGATATTTCCTTTGGGATAAACCTTAACTAACCTAAACAAAATAAAATAAAGAAAAACAGATTGATTGATAACAGAGATAAGTTATTAGTGGAATATGGAGGACGCGTTCAGACTTCGGAGTAAAAAAAACCAAAACACACATATATATAATATTTTCCTTTACCATTCACAGCCACCGCTTGAGAATTTTGGTGAAAGTATCGCAGCTTCCTTCTCAGAGAAGTTATCTATATCAAACGTGAAACTCGTCTGCTTTTGATCCTCCATATCTCTCCGGAAAACACTTTTCTTTTCTTAGGTTTCACAAACTTCTTGATTGAAAATTAGGGTTTCTAGGACAATTTAGGGAATAAGATGGATGGCAGGTGCCCTTGACTAGGCCACATGGCCCATGGGTTTACTTAAATAAAACGATAAAATGAACTATTTTGACACGATCGATAGCGAGAGTGGTTTCATTAATCATCCCACATCGGATTTAGCTATATAAATTGTTAACCGAATGTGACACGATGTTGTTATTATATATATATATATAAAGCTGGATATCCACGTGGTTGCGACATTATGATTTTTTTATCATGATAAGTATTATTTTTAATTTTACTCCTATTAAAATTTTGACATGTGTTTTGAACAAAAAACAATCTAATCAAAAATGTGTTAAAAATGGAAAAAATATATTTGTCATATTTTAACGAAAAAATATTTCATATTCTAAAGAAAAAAAAGAAAAAAATTTATTTATTTGTCATATTCTATATCTTACTAAATCCTATATATATTGTAATAAGTTATGACTTTTGAATTTTAATTGTGTGTTTCCATAATTTTTTTTCTCTTTCTCATTTAGAATAAAAAAATCATGTCTTCAAAATTTCAAGAAATCAATGAAGATTAATGTTAGTAAAGGTTAGTAACATATTATATTTATGATATTTATGAGTAATCATATTTTTAAGTATTTTTTTCAAAAAAACTTAAATAAAAACTCGCATATACGCGGGGCCTAATCTAGTTCATGTATAAACCCTTGGAACATTTTAATTTATACACAAAATCACAAAACAATGACCCGGTAAAGGCATGGAACTAGCCTAAGGGAGCCTTGGTAAAATTGATCAATTTGAATACCTGTAAATTCCAAAAAGCTTGATTGTTTTTAAGAAAATCTTGATAAAGTGGCTGGCTTAAATATAGACACAATACTTGCTTAACTATTGAAACTAATATTTAAATAAAGATAAATCTATGATTAGGAACTCATTTTCTTTCGTTGAATTAAAGGCAATTCTCCATAAATAAAAAATAGGAACTGTGATTTTACAAGATTGCAATCAAGATCACAGCTTGATTCTCCATACGCTTTTAATGTTTTTAAAACCGGACCGGAAACCAAACCGGATAAATATTTGGGTCATGGTTCAATTTATTCGACCAGGTTAAACCTGGTTCACAAAATTTATGAATTAGTTTATAAATATAATAATTCAAAAATAAATATTATACATAATGAAAATATAACTATATAGTATCAAAAAAGACTAATCTAAATCCAAAAGAAAAATTTAAAGAAAATAAATGTAAATATGATTAAAATTGACTTTTTTTTGTTGAACCGGGGTCAACCGATTCATTTGGTTCATTCGGTTCATGGGTTTTTGGTGGTTTTTATCCGGTTTAAAAGCGTATGAGTTTTTATAGAAACTCAACCTGGCCACATATCCAGTTCATGGTCGATCCGGTTTTAAAAACATTGGCTATGGTTTAACATCAAATTGTATCCAACATGTATGTAGCAGAAACCAACAACTATGTATATGTGACTGCCGTGAAATCTGCCTACATATCCTCCGGAAAGATATGCAGAAGTTTATTAGTCCTCTGGTTTCCTCCGGTCTCCGGTTTCCTCCGGTCGATTCATTACCAAGTTGCTGACTTAAATGGTTATGTTATTACATTTTACATATAATTAAATAAAATGAAAGACGTTGAAACAAGAAGCACCAGTGGTCTAGTGGTAGAATAGTAATCTACCACGTTACAGACCCTGGTTTGATTTCCGTAGAACTGTTGAAACAAGAAGCACCAATGGACCACAGACCACAGTAGACTATAGTGCAAACTATTCACGAGCCAATTGGTCAAAAGAAAAAATATTTTGTTACACAAAAAAAAGCATGTAGGAAAGTTGTAAAACGTGCATTTGGGTTCTTCAATCGCGTTTTGCTATTGTGAAAGAACCGATTCGTTTTTGGAAAAAGTATGTGCTACACGACATCATTTGATTTCTCGGATGTCATATGGCCTTGTTTCTTAGCTCTTTATTTTTTATGTACGCATGATGTATATAATTCATAATTTTAGATGAGTAATATTGAGCTTTTGTATAAAAAAGAAAAAATTCGAGGCCAAGAACCAAGGACCTGTATTAATGTTAGTGGGACTTTGATATTTAGGAGACGCAAACTACCTATTATAAGAATCTGACTTCATTTTGTGGTATCTCTGTTTTACATTGTATGGCTGTGATTGTCCTGTTTAAAATTAAGTAGGAAATGTTTACTTGAATAAAAGACTTTGTGACGCAAGCCACCTTCTAAGTTCAATCTTTTATCATACTCAGTTCGCAAATTGTATCCGATTTCATTCATTTTGAATAAACATTATTGGGATTAATTAAATGTTAGATAAATATAAGTTAGAGATAACTATGTATAGTTAGAGATAAGCTCCAGTTAGTTTGGTTGTTATCCGGTTGGTATGCCGACTTAAGCTTGTGTATATAAACACTTCTTGTACATTGAATACAACGACACATTCACATATCAAAATTCACATGGTATCAGAGCATAGATCTTAAATTTTTCTGATCTGTGCTTTCTCATTCGTTTTTTTTTTTACCCTATTTTTGTTTTCTATCAAGACGTGTTCTTAAGCGATGGCTGGAGATGATGTTGAGGCCAGTGGGCAGATTACCCCTCAAGGAGGACAAAGCGTGGTGGAGAAATCTATTGTTTCGCCTTATTCGATGTTTTCATCGGATAATCCTGGTTCTATGATTACAGCTGTTCAGCTTAAAGGAGACAACTACAATGAGTGGGCAACAGAGATGTTGAACGCTCTTCAAGCAAAGAGAAAGACGGGTTTCATTGACGGGTCGTTGAAGAAACCAGCTGAAGATCACCCCGATCTAGAAGCTTGGCTTAGTGTCAACTCTTTGATTGTTGGTTGGTTACGTACGTCCATCGAACCTCGAGTCCGATTTACGGTGACGTTTATTACTGATGCTCACAAGTTGTGGGACAACCTCAAGGAGAGATTCTCCGTTGGTAACAAGGTGCGTATACATCAGTTGATGTGTCAATTGGCGTCGTGTCGCCAAGAAGGACATGCAGTAATCGACTATTATGGTCGGCTTGCCAAGATGTGGGAAGAGTTACAGACTTATCGACCTATACCTGCGTGTACGTGTGATGCAGCAGCGGTATATGAGAAGGAGAGAGAGGATGAACGTGTTCATCAGTTTGTAATGGGGCTCGATGAGTCACGTTTTGGTCATGTAGTGACCGCGATCATTGAGGCAGATGTTCTGCCTGATTTAGGGAAGGTGTATGCCAAGGTGATTCGAGAAGAGGATCGTCTCAATTCCGCCAAAGTACGTGAACATCAGAGTGACGCAGTTGGTTTTGTGACTCGGCGTGAGTCTCCGCAAGATGCTTTGGTAGCAGCGACGAACTATCGTCGTGATGGAGGTTCTGGAGCTCGCTCTGAGGCATCTGAAGGAGAAATCGGAAACAGAGGAACACGAGATCGTCTTTGTTCTCATTGTGGCCGATCGGGTCATGAAAAGAGCACTTGCTGGCAAATTGTTGGCTATCCGGAGTGGTTCACGGAACGTGGTGGAAGAGGTGGTCGTGGCAGAGGAGGCGGACGTGGAGGTTCTAGTGCAGGACGAGGACGTGGTCAAGTCAATGCCGTGCAAACGATGGGTGTTGCTCACGCAACCTCTCCGAATGCCTCTACAAATCCGGTGTTAACACCAGAACAATGGAGAGCAATCTCTCAGCTCATTAATGATAAGACTGGAGGCTCATCTGATAAATTGGCTGGTAAGATACTAGGTGATGTTATTTTGGACACGGGAGCATCACATCACATGACCGGGGATATGTCGCTACTTGTTAGTGTTAAAGACACATCGCCGTGTACGATTGGTTTTGCAGATGGGAGTACGACGGTGTCGTCTCAAACAGGCGTGTTGCCTTTGACGGATCGTATAGCATTGCCTGATGTGCTATATGTTCCTAATCTAAATTGCTCTTTGATATCAGTCTCGAAGCTTTTGAAATTTTCAAATTGCTTTGCGGTCTTCACTGATACAGTTTGTGTTTTACA